>JAJHZJ010000139.1:2931366-3531366 GCA_023548195.1 Bettongia penicillata ogilbyi
AGATCCTTGATGAACATTTTAACCTAACACACATATTTGTTGTTGTCAACAAATCCTTTTTCTGAGACACAGTGGAGATGTGACCTTGGCTAGACACGTCAGTTCTCAGTGCACTAGGAGAATCTCTTGCAATGAAGTTCTTGATGTTTATTGGTTGAGAATGTTGCTCACCAGGAGCTTCTTATGACAATGAAATCACAGGTCCAACTCTAGACATTAAATAAAAGAAAGATAGATATATGTTGTGAAAAGCCATGAAGTTCATTGCTCTGCCTCTAGGCAAAACTACACAAATAGATGGATAGCTTTTATTTTCAAGGTGTTGCTGACAAGGGAATTCACTTTGTCAGTCTATTCCTGAACTTATTCACACTACCAAGCTCCTTTTCTCTTGTTCTATCCATATGGATAGAAGTGAAAACTCTTCTGTTTAAAATGATCTGATATTTAAAGTTATATTACTTGGTTCCAAGACCTAAATGGTACATCATAAAACTATTTGAGAAGACATAATATTTGTATTTATGTCCCTTAAAGACATGTTTCTGTGTCATCACTGGCTATAATGCTACCACTTTGCATAGTTGAATAGAAAAGATGGGTTTGGGGTGTGTCAAAGAAAAAAATAAATATTAATATCACACTCTGCATTTTTGGCACCATTATACCAGAAACAATTTGATTTAATCTAATATTATACTAAATCAAAGCATTTTCTAGTATAGAAATGTCCAAAATTGCATAGTTCTCATGCCCTCAAACATGTCTGCAGCCCCAAAATTTTTAAAGAAACATTTTTTACTAATCTTGAACAAGGTGAAGGTCATATATTATATATTAAAATACAGTTTTGGGTTAATATTCTACAACAAATTACTTAATCTACTAAAACTATTCAAACTACTGGATTCTTTCCTTGACCAATGCCTTCAAAGACTGTAAGGATTTAAATTACTTAATCTACTAAAACTATTCAAACTACTGGATTCTTTCCTTGACCAATGCCTTCAAAGACTGTAAGGATTTTCTTGCAATAGTCACTATGTTAATTCTTGAATGGAAAAGCCCATAGATGAACAGCAGAACAATTATTTCCTGGGATGGGGAAGATAAATGATTTTAACAAGACAAGAGATTCTTTTTATTTAAGATTTGTTTGCTACCATTAATCCATTTTACTAAAAAAGCATTTTTTCTTTGTCTAATTCAACACAAGGGATAAGTTTGCAAAGGTTTTTTTTTTTTTAGAGTAGAGAAATATCTGTTTATTAACATTGCTAGAGAAACTAAAGAAGTCTTTAATAAGCTTAATATGCTTGATAGGAACTTCATGTTGTCATTTTAATTTGCATGTGCTAAAAACTAAAGAGATGGACCACAGTCTTAGAAAAGTAGGATTTTTTTTCCAGTGGAATAACTTTTAGTGTTGATTACAGAAAAGAATTTAAAAGTATGATAGCTGTCAGTCTCTCAGAATATATTTAGCACTTCCACAACTTTGTTATTCAAATTAACTAAATTTAATAAACATTTATAATATGCAAAATACTGTGCTAGATGTTTTAATACAAAATGAAAAAATAGAATATTCTTTGCCATCACATTCTGCTGGCAAAACATGGACAGATAAAGGTAAATAAAAAGTTATCTGAAGCAGCAGGTAATATTAACACTAGGAATCACTCATTAGCAAGTATATATTTAACACTTACTGAATCCTAGACTCTGAGTTAAGCCCTGGCAAAACAAATGTAAGCAAACAGAAAAGGAAGTCTCTGCTCTCAAGGAACTTAAATTATTTTTTTTTAAATATGGTACTTGAATTGCATCTTTTCCCCCTAATTTTTAAAAAAAATATATATTTATTTATTTTTAGTTTACAGCATTCAGCTCCACCAGCTTTTGATTTTTAAATTTTAAATTTTCTCCCCCTCACATCCTGCCCCTCCCCAAGATGGCATGCAATCTGATATGGGCTCTACATATACATTCATATTATACATATTTTCACATTACTCATGTTGTAAAGAAGAATTGTAACCAATGAAATGAACCACGAGAAAGAAGAAACAAAACAAAACAAAAATGAAACAAAAAATAAAGAGTGAACAGTATGCTTTGATCTGTATTAAGACTGTCTAATTCTTTCTCTAGATGTGGATAACATTTTCCACCATGAGCATTTTGGAGTTGCTTTAGAACCTTACACTGTTGAGAAGAAACAAGTCTTCCAAAGTTAATCATCACACAATGTATCTGTAACTGTGTACAATATTCTGGTTCTGCTCCCCTAAGGAACTTAAATTCTAATGGAAGAAAGTAACTCATAAGAAGGAGCTGGAAAGTGATGGGCATATTAGAGATGTCTGGTGGGTTAAGAGTAGAATCAGGAGAAATGGTTAGCCTGTGAATTTCCTCAAAAGGTAGATTCTTAGATGAACTCATCAATGGGAAGAAGGGTCTTCAAAGGCAGAAGGACCTTCCAATGTGAGAAGTCTATAAAGATGAAAGATGGGACATTTAGGGAAGTCCTTATGGAGTAGGTGAGTCTTGAACTGAGTCCTGACACAAGATAATGTTTTTTAATTGTAAGGGTGAGAACACCCTTGCAAACCCCACAATCATCTATGTAAAACTTGTGGGAAGGCATAGTGATAGGATATATGATGCCTCACTTAGGGCATCAGCTAGTACTCTACATTCTACTGTGTGATAAGCTCTGTCAAACCATACCTCCTCTTGAAGGAGATTCACACTTGATTATGAAACAAGGCTTGATTGGAATAAACTCCATAGAAAGTGCAATAGTTACTCTGTCCAACAGAATATTCTATGACTTCTATGAAAAAGAGGGGAAAAGAAAAGTGATCCATCTCCCATTATGGCAATCTGGGCTGTGAAAGTTTGGGAATTTGGCAGCTACATGGCACAGGGGATACAATGCTGGGCCTGGATTCACAAAAAGCCTAACTTCAAATCCAGTCTTGTAAAATTGCATGTTCTGTTATTTTTTGATAAGTCACTTAAACTCTGTTTGCCACAGTTTCCTCAAGTGTAAAATGAGAAACATAAGAACACTTACTTAAGGTTATTAAGATCAAATGTGATAACATTTTTAAAGTTGAAAGCAGTGCTTGGTACTATATAATGTATATTTCCTTCCTTTCTCTTCTTTGTGGCTACATTTGCATTCTCTCTTCAGTCAGTTACAGGGCCGACCAGGGAGGAGTCTAGAAGTATTGGAGTCTGTGTCAGGGTAATAATGATAGGAGTTGCCCAAGAATGCAAGTCTGAAAATACAAGGGAAATGATACTAATGAAGAGGAAAAGTAAAGTTTGTCTGAAGAAACAAATATGAATGCACAGGAAATCAACAGGCATTTTTTAAATTGTGTTTAGTACTTCATTTTTCCTTAATTTCATGTTGAAACAATTTTTTGACATTCATTTTTAAAACTTTTGAGTTCCAAATTCCTTTACTTTTTTGAGAAGGCAAGCAATTCAATGTAAGTTATACATGTGTAGTCATGAAAACCATTTTGAAGTTAATTACATTGTGAAGGAAAATAAAACAAAAAACCTCAGGAAAAATAAAGCAAAAATGTGTGCTTCAATCTGTATTCAAATAGCATCAGTTATTTCTCTGGGGATAGATAGCATTTTTCATCATAAGTACTTCAGAGTGGTCTTGGATCATTATATTGCTGAGTCATTCACAGCTGATCATCTTACAATATTGCTAGTTCTATGGACATAGTACATTTCACTTTGCATCAGCTCACATAAGTCTTTCCAGATTTTTCTGAGGGCCTTCTGCTCATCATTTCTTCCATTTTTTTTTTTTTATTTCTACATTGGTCATGTTGTAAAGACGAATTAGAACCAATGGAAGGTACCATGAGAAAGAAAAAACAAATAATAAAAAGAGAGCAATATTATGCTTCTATCTACTTTCAGACTCCATAGTTCTTTCTCTTGATGTGGATGCCATTTCCCATCATGAGTGTTTTGGAGTTTTCTTAGATCCTTGCATTGCTAAGAAGTCTATCAAAATTAATCATCGCACAATGTAGCTATTACTGTGCACTGTTCTCCTGGTTCAGCTTCAATTCATGTAAGTCTTTCCAGATTTTTCTGAAGTCTTCCTCCTCATAATTTCTTATGAAACTACAGTATTCCATTTCATTCATATACCCAACTTGTTCAGTCATTCCCCAACTGATGGACATCCCCTCAATTTCCAATACTTGGACACCACTAAAAGAGATGCTACATTTTTCTACATATAGGTCTTTTCCCTTTCAATTTTTATTGCTTTTTTGACACAGTCCTAGTAGTTGTATTGCTAGGTCAATGGGCATGAATAGTTTTATGGCCCTTTGGACCCAGTTCCAAATTTCTCTACAGAATGGTTCAATCAGCTCAAAACTCCACCAATAATGCATTAATATCTCATTTTCCCTACATCCCCACCATTTATCATTTTCCTTTTCTGTCCTATTAGTCAATCTAATAGGTATGAAGTAGTACCTCAGAATTTTTTAAATTTGCATTTCTCCAATCCAGAGTGATTTAGAGATATTTTTTCATATAGCTACAGATAGCTTGAATTACTTCATCTGAGTATCACTCATATCTTTTGGTCATTTATCAGTTGGGGAATGGCTCTTATTTGTCTAAATTTGACTCAGTTTTTATATGTTTGAGAAATAAGGTCTTTATCAGAGAAAGTTGTTCAAATTTTTTTTTCACAGTTACTATTGCTAATCATATTTTCTTCCAACCTATTGCATCCTCTTTATTCTATTTTCTTTCTCCTTTCACCCTGACCCTCCTCAAAAGCGTTTTGCTTCTGACAAACTCTTCCCCCAATCTATCTTCCCTTCTATCGCCATCCTCCATCTCTTTTTCCCTTCCCCTCCTACTTTCCTGTGTGGTAAGATTGATTTCTATACCCAATTCAGTGTGTATATTATTCCCTCTGAGCCAATTCCAATGAAAGTAAGGTTCCCTCACTTCCTCTCACTTCCTCTCACTTCCTTTATATTTGCCTCCATTGTAAAATCTTTTTCTTGCCTCTTTTTGTGAGATAGTTTCCCTCATTCCACCTTTCCATTTCTCTTTCTCCCATTGCATTCCTCTCTCATCTTTGATTTTATTTTTTAAAACTATCATCCCTTCATATGTATTTCACACCTATGTCTTAACTCTATATATACTCCTTCTAACTACTCTAAAAAATCAGAAAGTTCTTATGAGTTACAAGTATCATCTCTCCATGTAGGAATGTTTGTGCAAAATCTTTTCAATTTAAAGTAATCAGTTATCCGTTTTGCATTTCATGATGTTCTCTGTCTCTTGTTTGATCAGAAATTTTTCCATTCTCCATAAATCTGACAATCTATTCCATGCTCTCCTAGTTTGTTTATAGTATCAGCTTTTATGCCTAGAGCATGTACCCATTTGGACTTTACTCTGTTATATGGCATCAGGCATTGATCTGTGCCCAATTTCTGCCATACTATGTTTTCCCAGGAGTTTTAGTCAAACAGTGAGTTCTTTTCTCAGAAGCTGGGGTGCTTGGGTTCATCAAACAGTAGACTGCTATAATCATTGACAACTGTGTCTTTGTACCTTGTATATTCCACTGATCTACCCCTCTATTTCTTAGCCAGTACCAAGTCCTTTAGATGATAGCTGCTTTATAATACAATCTAAGATCTGGTATAGTTAGGCCACATTCCCTAGCATTTTGTTTCATTAATTCCCTTGACATTCCAGACTTTTTGTTCTTCCAGAGGAATTTTGATGCTATTTTTTTCAGTTCTATAAAATAATTTTGGTAGTTTAATTGGTATGGCACAGAATAAGTAGATTAATTTATGTAGTATTGTCATTTTTTTATATGAGCTCAGCCTACACATGACCAAATGATGTTTTTCTAATTACCTAAATCTTATTTTGTTTTTGTGAAAGGTTTTTTGTTATTGTATTTATATAGTCCCTGGGTTTAGTTTGGCAGTAGACTGCCAAATATTTCATAGTGTCTATGGTAACTTTAAATGGGATTTCTCTTTTTATTTCTTGCTGTTTGGCTTTGTTAGTAATACATAGAAATGCAGATGATTTATGTGGGTTTATTTGGTATCCTGAAACTTTGCTAAAGCTGTTTACTATTTCAAGTAGTTTATTACTTATTTCTCTAGGATTCTCTAAGTATATCATCATTTCATCTGCAAAGAGTGATAATTTCATTTCCTTTTTGCCTATTCTAATTCTATTTCTTTTTCTTCTCTTGTTGTTAAAGCTAATATTTCTGGTACTATACTGAATAACAGTGGTGATGATGGACATCCTTGTTTCACCTGCAAACTTATTGGAAATGCATGGAGATTATCCCCATTACATTTAATGTTTACTGATAGTTTTAGGTAGATATTATTTATTATTTTAAGGGAAGTTTTATATATTCCTATGTCCTCCAATGTTTTCAATAGAATGGGTGTTGTATTTTGTCAAAAGCTTTTTCTGTGTCTATTGAGATAATCATATGGTTTCTGTGAGTTTTGTTGTGGATATGACAAATCATGAAGATAGTTTTCCTAATATTGAACCAGCACTGCATGCCTGTTATAAATCCTACTTGATCAAAGTATATTATTCTCATGATAAGTTGCTATAATCTTTTTACTAATGTCTTATTTAAAATTTTTGCATCTGTATTCATTAGGGATATTGGTCTATAATTTTCTTTCTCTTTTTTGGCTCTTCCTCCTGTTTACCTTTTAACGCTTCTCTTGAGGTTTGTATTTGAAAGTCAGATTTCCCATTCAGCTCTGGTCTTTCCATCAAGGATTTTAAAAGTTCTTTATTTCATTAAATGTTCATTCCTGCTCTCCTGAAGTATCATACTCAGTTTTGCTGGATAGGTGATTCTTGGTTGTAATGCCAGCACCTTTGCTTTGAAGAATATCATACTCCATACCCTCCACTTCTTACTGTAGAAGTTGATAAATCTTGTGTTATCCTGACTGCACCTTCATGACACTTGAATTATTTTTTTATGGATGCTTGCAATATTTTACTTTTGATCTGTGAGTTCTAGAATTTGGTGATAATATTCTCAGGAGTTTCCATTTTGGGACCTCTTTCAGGAGGTGACTGATGGATTTTTTCAATTTCTTTTTTACCATCTGGTTCTAGAATATCAGAAAAGTTTTCGTTGATAATTTCATGAAAGGTGATTCTTTTTTTGTTCATGGCTTTCAACGTGTCCAATAGTTTTTAAATTATCTCACCTCAACCTATTTTCCAGGTCAGTTATTTTTCCAGTAAAATATTTCAAATGCTCTTCTACTTCTTCCTTCTTTTGGTTTTGCTTTTTTTGCTTCTTGGTTTCTCATAAAGTCATGAGCTTATATTCATTCAATTCTAGTTTTTTAAGGAATTATTTTTTAAAATTTATTTAAGTTTTAACACTCATTTTCACAAAATTTTGGGTTCCAAATATTCTCCTCATTTCTCCCCTCCCCCATCCCAAAATACCAAGATTTATAATTACCCCTATCACCAATCTGCCCTCTCTTCTAACATCCCTCCCTTTCCTTGTCTCCATCTTCTCTTTTGTCCTGTAGGGCGAGATAACTTTCTGTACCCCACTACTTGTATGTCTTATTTCCTAGTAGCAAGCACAATACTCGACAGTTCTTAAAACTTTGAGTTCCAACTTCTCTTCATCCCTCCCGCCCCACCCATTCCCTTTGGGAAGTCAGGCAATTCAATATAGGCCCTATCTGTGTAGTTTTGCAAATGACTTCCATAATAGTCGTGTTGTGTAAGACTAATTATATTTCCCTTCATCCTATCCTGCCCCCCATTGCTTCTACCTACTGCCCTCCCTTCTATCATCCCCCCACCCTGCTTATCCCCTTCTGCCCCACTTTTCTGTGTTGTAAGATAGGTTTTCATACCAAAAAAGAGTGTATTTTATTCCTTTCTTTAGTCGAATGTGATGAGAGTAAGCTTCATGTTTTTTCTCTCACCTCTCCTCTTTTTCCCTCCACTGAAAAATCTTTTGCTTGTCTCTTTTATGAGAGATAATTTACCCCATTCCATTTCTCCCTTTCTCCTCTCAATATATTTCTCTCTCATCACTTAATTTCATTTTTTTGAGATATGATCCCATCCTATTCAGTTCACTCTGTGCTCTCTGTCTCTGTGTGAGAGTGCACGTGTGTATGTGTGTGTATGCATGTAATCCCACCAACTACCCAGATACTGAAAAGTTTCAAGAGTTACAAATATTGTCTTTCATGTAAGAATGTAAAGAGTTCAACTTTAGTAAGTCCCTTATGACTTCTCTTTGCTGTTTACCTTTTCATGCCTCTCTTCATTCTTGTGTCTGAAAATCCTAAGTCCTCTATTTCATTGAAAGACCATTTTTCCCCCTGAAGTATTATATTCAGTTTTGCTGGGTAGGTGATTCTTGGTTTTAGTACTAGTTCCTTTGGCTTCTGGAGTATCATATTCCATACCCTTGATCCCTTAATGTAGAAGCTGCTAGATCTTGTGTTATCCTGATTGTATTTCCACAATACTTAAATTGTTTCTTTCTAGCTGCTTGCAATATTTTCTCCTTGACCAGGGAACTCTGGAATTTGGCCACAATGTTCCTAGGAGTTTCTCTTTTTGGATCTCTTTCAGGAGGTGACTGGTGGATTCTTTCAATATTTATTTTGACCCCTGGTTCTAAAATATCAGGGCATTTTCCTTGATAACTTCTTTAAAGATGATGTCTAGGCTCTTTTTTTGATCATGGCTTTCAAGTAGTCCCATAATTTTTAAATTATCTGTCCTGGATCTATTTTCCAGGTCAGTTGTTTTTCCCATGAGATATTTCACATTATGTTCCATTTTTTCATTCTTTTGGTTTTGTTTTGTGATTTCTTGGTTTCTCAGAAAGTCATTAGCCTCTATCTGTTCCATTCTAACTTTAAGAGAACTCTTTCCTTCAGTGAGCTTTTGAACCTCTTTTTCCATTTGACTAATTCTGCTTTTGAAAGCATTCTTCTCCTCACTGGTTTTTTGAACCTCTTTTTCCAATTGAGTTAGCCTATCTTTCAAGGTGTTATTTTCTTCAGCATTTTTTTGGGTCTCCTTTAGCAAGGTGTTGACCTGCTTTTCATGCTTTTCTTGCATCTCTCTCATTTCTCTTCCCAGTTTTTCCTCCACCTCTCCTACTTGATTTTCAAAATCCTTTTTGAGCTCTTCCATGGCCTGAGCCCATTGAATATTTTATTTTGGTTGTTTGGAATACAGAAGCCTTGACTTCTATGTCTTTCCCTGATGATAAGCATTGTTCTTCCTATCAGAAACGATGGGAGAAGATATCTGTTCACCAAGAAGGTAACCTTCTATGGTCTTATTTTTTTTTTTTTACCTTTTTTGGGCATTTTCCCCAACTAGTTACTTGACTTTTGAGTCCTTTGTCAAAAGTAGGGTATCCTCTGGGAATCTGTGTGATCTCAGTTCCTCCAGGGTGACATGATCAAGAATGTACTGGTCTGAATGTAGAGAGGGATTTCTGTGTCCAGAATCTTAGCAGTTACCTCTCCACAGCCACCTGGTCTCCAGTTCCACCACATCAGCACTGTGGGCTGATCTTCAGATAAGCTGGATGGGCAGGGCCACCATTCAGTGTGAGATAAAGACCAACTCCCCCAGGGCCTCCACACAGGGCTGGGGTAAGACTCAGCTCTTCAGTGCCCCCAGGGTTTTTTACACTATGGAGCAGTCTGTAGGGACTGCTGTGCAGCCTCTGTGGCTTCTGCCTGCTGCTGGAGTGATGGAAAGGCCCTTTTCCATTCCTGGCCATCTGAAAAAACCTGGCACTGACCTTTGGTGCCTGTTGATTAAGGAGACCTGAGGACCGGCTGCTACTGAAAATTCCACCCCTGAGGTGTCCTCCTCCCAGAGTCTGGTGCACAGCCAAGGCTGGGCTGGGCTCTGTGCTCTGCTCTGCATCCAGGGAAACCAACATTTCCTGTTGACCTTTCAGGTCACCCTGGGCTGGAAATCTCCTCCACTCTGTTGTTCTCCACTTCTGCTGCTCCAGAATTTCTTGAGAGTCCCTCTCTACAGGTATTTTAAAGGCTGTGTGGGGATACACTGCATAAGTGTGTCTTTCTAGTGCACCCTCTTGGCTCTCAAAGAATTATTTTCTTCAATGAGCTTTTATCCCTCTTTTTTCATTTGGCCTAATCTATTTTGTAAGGTATTATTTTTTGTATGTCTCCTTTACGAAACTGTTGACTCTTTTTTGATGATTTTCTTGAATCATTTTTATTTCTCTTCCAAATTCTTCCATTGTCTCTCATATTTGATTTTTCAAAATCTGTTTTGAGGTTTTTCATGGCCTGTGATCAATTCATAATTTTCTTGGTGGCTTTGGATGTAGGAGCCTTGACTTTCTTATCTTCTTTTGAGTATGTTTTGATTCTCCTTGTCACTATAGTAAATTTCCATGTTTAGAACTTTTTTCTTTTGCTTGCTCATTTTCCAGTCTATTTCTTGACGTTTATCTATTTTTTACAGTAAAGATCTTCCTTCAGAGAGTGTACTGTCTCAATGTTCAATATTTTTGTGCAGCTGTTTTTGGAGCTATTTCTAGGAACCTGCAAGTTTTTGAATCTTCCAAGGTGATATGATCTAAGGAGAGGTGTTTACTGCTTTCCTGGACTGTGCTTCGATCTGGGAGTGACCACAAACTCTCTTTTCTGGAACAGTAACAAATAGTTCCTGTTTCACTGTACCCCACAAGCTCTGGTTTCCTACTGTTCCTCCTCACCTTAGAACTGCCATCCAGAACTACAAGCCAGATCTGAGTATTGACAAAGCAATAGTGTCCTACCTCTAATATCAGGACATAGACCCCTGTTATCTCCTTTTAATTAGTTATTCAACCACCTTATAATCTGTGGGCTGAGAGCTTTTGAAGCAGCTGCTGCCACTGATGATTCAGTGGCTTCTAAGACCTGCTCTTGGTTTTCTGTAGCTTGGACTGTGCTGGTGTGGCCTGCACTTGACTGTGCTTCACTCTCTCACCCCAGCACAACAGATCATTTCTCCCAACAATCCAAATTGTCTTTAACTGGAAAATTATTTCATCTTCTCTTTTTATGTGTTCTGCTGCTAAAGAAATTGTATTGTGACATTATTTAAAGGTGTTTATAGGGGTTTAGGGGAGAGCTTAGGTAAGTTGCTACCTTCTTGGATCCACCTCCAAACAGACAAATTTTAAAGATATAAATACAGAAAATGGAAGCCAGGCCAGACAACAGAGAATCAACATGGCAGTATGGCAAAATGTTAAAAATCATGTCAGCAGTATTAAAACTAAAAATGAGCTGAGGCTATCAATGGAAATTTGGGACAACAAAAAATAATTTGTTTTTATTTTACTGGTAGAAAAATTGGACAAAAAAGGATATAAACTTTGGGATGGATGGAACTCTGATAATTGATGGTAAGGAAGAATGCAGTGCTTCTCAATTATTGTTTAGGTTCTGTTATCTCTACAAAGGAGAGAATGAACTTTATGCTCGAAAATGACAGAACAAAAATAACTAAGGGCTGCCCTTAATGAATTCAATTCATGTGGTTCAGGTAAACTGCATCCTTTATTACAGAAAGAACTAGCAAATGTGATTGAGGAGTTATGGTCAGTGACATCTGAAGGATTATAAAAAGCAAGCAAGATATCTCAAGATTGCAAAAGAACCATGTCTTTACAGTTTTCAAGAGAGGAGGATAGATTCTGCAAACTTTAGACTGGTGAAATCGAGTTTGGTTCTTAGAGAAAACATATGGAATGCACAATTAAATAGATGATTGGCATATATCTAGATAGGGAAGAGGCTGTTGTAAAGAAGCATCCATCATGGAGGGTTTCATCAAGGACAGGGAATGTTAGCTAACTTCATTTCCTTTTGGTAAGGAAAACTAAACTATTAGATGTGAGATTCTGTGGTATAGTTTGCCCAGATGTAGCAAAGCTTGTTGTAAAGTATTTTATATGCTATTCTCATAGAGAAGACTGGGAGATATAGATTAATGAATAATACAATCCAATGAGTTCAGTATTGGTTGGATGACTGGACTCAAAAGACAGTTGTTAATGGTTCAGTATCAATGGGCTAGAGATCTCTGGTGGATTACCCAAGGGATCCAGGTTCATTCTAATCTGTTTAGTATTTTCATCAATGACGTGGATAGACAAAGGCATAGATGGCATGGTCATTAAATTTCTATATGACAAAAATTTGTGAATTAAGGTTAAAATCCAAAATGATCTCGATGAATTTGAATAGTGATAATTATAAAGCTTTACACTTGAGTACAAAAATCACCAATTTCAAAGTATATGATGAGGGAGGAATGGAGCAGTTGTTTTGATTAAAAGACAGATGGTATGGGTTGAGTATTGGTATATTGAAAGTTGAATGATGTAATAGTCTAAGAAGCTGATGTAGTTATAGGCTGTCCCACTCAATTGTCAAAATGATGAAGCCCAGGTATGACCATATCACACCTCCCTGAAAAATAAAACACAGTGGCTCCCTATCACTTCCAGGATAAAGTAATATATCCCTCTCTTTTACTTTTAAAGTCTTTCATAACTGGCTCCATTTTGTCTTTCAAGTTTTCTTATACCTTTTATTTCTCCAGAATCTGGACCCCCCTGTTTCTGGTAAGTCCTCTGCCCTTTACCCTGATCCAACCCTCTGAGTCCCCACATTGGTGGAACTTCCCATTCTTTGTGAAGAATTGGCACCCCTCTTTTGACAGGACTCATCTGGTAAGAATATCCTTTCTTAAATTTCACAACTCTGTTAGTTGACCTCTCTGTGTGCCAGTGCTGTTTTATTTTATCTACTGCACACCTCTGTAAAATCATAACTGCATGCTTCTTGTTCCCCTGAGTTCCTTGGTTGTTTTTTTTTTCATAATGCATGCCTCAGTAAAAGTGAAATTGCATTCATTGACAACCATATGCCTTTGTATGGATTGTAACTGGGCACTTTGCTAAAATTATCTTTGACTATACCTGTCTTGTTGCTTTGTCTCTCTGTGTCTTTGCAAAATGTAAAATGTCTGCTTCATGTTTGTGTTGTGAGCTAGATTTTGTTACCTTGAAAGATTTAAAATTTAGCCAGTAAAATAAATTTCTTAGCTGGAGAGTTTAGAAGATTGGGAAAGATAATGAACTTTCATGGTTGAAGCGATTATCCCAGTAATCAGAACTGACTCCCATTTTAGCTTTCCAAGGGAGATTAGGCTATAAAAAGAAAAAAAAACATGCAAGACATTTTTGGTGTCATTTAAGCTTTGGTTATTACAGAATTATAGAAATAAAGTCAGATAAAGATTACAGAAGTACTAAATACATTTTAGTAGATTAAGGAGTTTGAAGATTAATCATTTTAAGATTTCAGAGGAGAACTCTTGGGAACTTGGGATAATTCCAGGAATTCACTTCCTTCTGAACTATCTTAGTAAGTTTTGGGGTACTGCTCTACAGAATTTGTTTTAAGGAAAAATAAGGATTAGATTTTATAAAAGTTTTAAAAATAAATGCAAGATTATTATCTTCATTGTTCTAGAGCAAAGAAGGAAGATAGTTTGGAAGCAATTCCAGACTGAAAGAAAAACATAGGTAAATAATTTGCATCTTAGAGCTATGTCTTGCTTTTTTTAATTTTCATATTTATTTTTGTTTCACTTACCCTCAGTTGCATGTAAAATAATTTTAACATTAATTTCAAAGCTTTGAGTTCTAAATTATCGCCATCTCTGTCTCCTCACCCCAACCCCTCACTGAGAAGGCAAATATCAATATAAGTTATACATGTGTAGTCATGCAAAACATTAACATAATAGTCATTTTATGAAAGAAAACATAGATTAAAAACCCTCAAGAAAAATAATGAAAGTTGAACAAAAGTATCTTTTAATCTGTATTCAAATACCACCAGCTCTTTCTCTGGAGATGGATAGCATTTTTCATCATAAGTCCTTTAGAATTGTCTTGAATCATTGTATTCCTGAGAATAGTTTATTCATTCACAGCTGATCATCTTACAATATTGTTGTTACTTTGTACACAGTAAATTTGACTTTGCATAATTTCTTGTAAGTCTTTCCAGGCTTTTCTGAGAGCATCTTGCCCATCATTTCTTATAGCACAATGGTATTCCCTCATAGTAATATACCACCATTTGTTTAGCCATTGCCTCATTGATGGACATCTCCTCAATTTCCAGTTCTTTGCCACTAGAAAAGAATCGCCATAAATATATTTTTACATATGGGTCCCTTTCCATTTTTTTAAAAAAATATCTTTTGAGATACAGACCTAAAAGTGGTATCACAGCCATGTCTTGTTAACCCTCTTTGACCATGAAAAGAAAAAAGATTTTTTTAAACAAAAATCTCTTATAGCTCCCCTTAGGTCAAAGACATCCCTTCCTCTTCCTGTTAACCCCTATCACCTCAGATCAAATTCCCAAATAAAAATGTTGAAAAATACTGGAAAATATAGGGAAATTTAAATTACATCTCAGTTTCAAAAATTTATTAGTCATGTAATCTTAGGCAACTTGTCTCTGTTTGATTCACTTTCCTGATCTGTAAAGAGAAAAAAAAACAGTAATTCTACCCACCTGCCAGGGTTGCTATGAGGATGTAATAATATAATGATTGTAAAATGTATAACACAATAACTGTCATGCTAAACATCACATTATTATTATTATTTCTTAAATTGAATGTAATTTTTATATGCTTGACAACTCTGAAGTGGGGTTAAAGTATCAAAGGTAATATGATCAATGATTTTTATATGTGACAATTTAAGAATGCAGTTGATGTCATCTGAAGTTTATTGTTTGTATTATTATTGTATTTCAAAATTCCCTTATATTTTGAAGTTTGAGAGACCATTGTTATAGAAATGTTGTTAGACAAAATATTTTAATTTAATGGTGTTACATATGAATTGAGTTTTTAAAAGGATATAATAAAATAGGCATTTAAAGCTGTTAAGTAATTAATGAGGTATATTTTGTTATAAAGTATGTAACGGTAAGTTCACTATAATAGCAAATTTTCATTTCAAAATTTTGGCCATTTATTAAAGTGTATAGTATGGTTTGAAAATGTAACATCAACATATTAAGGATGAATTAACTATCAGGTGTTTGCTACATGTCTGAAACCCCAGAATATTGGTAGTTCATTGATAAATGAAGGAAAAATGAAATGTTAACTGTTAGGGAAACATTAGGAAAGATATTCAAACCCTAAGTTATGGTTAGTGAAATTTTGCTATTTAAGATAAAATTCTTGGAATTGTAAATTTCCATTATTTTGAGATTTGATAGGAGGGATAATTATTCAAATTGCCATTAAGTCAATAGTAGAAAATGGCATGTGCTACAGTCTGGAAACTGTTAAGGGAGATGTCTGTGCCTGGGAAAAGTTTTGGGATGACTTAGGATACAGTCTAGGTAGAATCCTCCTGACTCCATTTCCCTATTGTGCTACTTCCTCCTCAAAAATGAAAGTTCCCACCTGGTTAATCCTGAGTATATAAGTGACTGTCAAAATGACTCATGCTTGGAATCAAACAGAGGTAAGATAATTTCCTTCTCTACTATGATATATGAAATTGTTATTACTATGTCCTTCTTTTTCCTTTTATAGCACATTATATAATCAAGAAGTTTTGTAAGTACCACACTAAATCTACTGGAATGCCACTGAGTTGGTATAGTAGGATACAAGTGTGAAAATCTTAAAATTTTAACCTATGTTTGTGGTCAACTTATAATATAGGGATGATATCCTCCAAAGGGTGAAATTATTAGAGAAGGTAAGGAGACAAAGATGTAATAAAAAAATTTCTAATTGAATGGAACAGAAAGTTTTGAGAAACAGCATTAGACTGTTTTCTCTAAGAACTATATCCAGATATATATGATTGACTTCCAAAACTTACCTATCATTCAAATTCAGGTTTTGGGCTATGTTTTAGTAATAATTTCTCAACATTGGATTAAGGATTTATTAACTAAGGATTACAGATTTTACACATAAATTGTATTGATGATGGTAAAGAAGGCAAAATATTTTCCCATTTTAAAGTATTTGATAATTTTGAAAGGTAGAACAGGCCATAAACTAGCTTTCTAAGAAAAAAGTATTAGGGCCAGACAGATTTACAAGCAAATTCTATCAAACACTTAAAGATAAACTAATTTCAATATTGAATAAATAATTTAGAATAATAGGTAAAGAAGGGATCCTCCCAAACTCCTTTAATGAAACAAATATACTAATGATACATAAAATCAGGAAGAATAAAAACAAAAAAAATAAAATTATATACTAATTTATCTAAAACCATCATCAAGCATTATTATAATAGGGAACTGGTATGAAATAAGGATGTCAACTGTCACGAAAACTGAAAATACTAGCAATACAACAAGAAAAGACAAAGCAATAGAAGAAAACAAAAGAGGAAATGATGTTACAATAGTATCTCTTCTTGTAAACAATATGACATCACAAACAAAACCCTGTAACAAGAGATAGTGAGATGTCCTATTTAAAATAACACAACACAGTACAAAATGCCTGAAAGTACATCTGTTAAAACAAACCCAAGAACTATAGAAGATTTAAATAATTGGAGAAATATAAATTTTTTCAAGGGTTGACTGGGTCAATGTAGTAATTCAGAATAAGTAGTCAAGAGTAGCAAAGAAACTAAAATATACATAAAGGAAGGAAGTTTAGCAGTATGAGATCTTTAACAATATTATAAGGCAGTATAACTATCTGGTTCTCACTAAGAAGTAGAAAAGGTAGTTCATAATTTTTTAAAAGATATATCAGGTACAGGATTTAAGTAAGGATAGAAACAGCAAAATGCATATATATGTATATATTGAAATTCTCTGAAGTTTGAAAATTGGAGAACAAAATTTGAATGGTTCTATTAAATTATACTGTCAAAATTATCTAGAAACCTCTAGATTTGGAATCAGAGAAGTAGAGCCTCTTTTAGAGATGTCCTGAAAATAAAACCTACTGTCTAAAAACAAAAAAAAAAGCTATCTAGGGAACAGATAACTATATGAGACATTTAAGGCTCAAGATGTGCTGGTTAAATGGATATTAAGAATGAGTTACTAAGATACAAGGAGATGAGGTCAATTAATATTGGTGATAACTATTGTGTGTCTATGTTTCAGTTACCTTGAGTACCTTGGTGATACATCATTCTCCATTCTCAGAGTTAGTCCATTGTGAACCTTGTAAGTAGTTTCATTTGTAATGTACCATTGATCTGTACCTGACTTAATGTAATTACACAATTATGGGAACAGTGAGAAAAAAGTATTGCATTGTTTGAACCTGGCCTTGTGTGGCTGGGAAACTGGATCATTTCTATGTGTTATTTAGAGACTCTTAATTAATGTGATTTGATTCAAGAAGTTTTCTCTAAGGATCTCTACCAGGTCCATCTGAATACTCCAACAACTGAATGGCAGAACCCTCTGGAGACCTCAAGGTTCATCAGCCAACCTCCACACGAAACAGCTGTCCCAAGTTCCAGATGAGGGCTGATTATACTATCCTAGTTTTTTCTCTTCTCTTCTTCCCTTTTCTTATGGCCGAACCACCAAGTTCCTGATTCAAGCATGTGTTGGCATTTTCTCCCCCTACATTCTTGACCCCACTCTCTTTTCTGCTTGCAAGCAAACAATAATTAGCAGTAACATCTGAGACAAACTTCCCCAATAGGTCTCTTCAAGACCTCCTGGGATAAGAATGTTCACCCTGGCCCAGCAGCCTCTCATAGCATCATAGCTTATATCTGCTTTATTGACCAGAAGGATAAGAGTTCTTTCAGATGCCCTCTCTTTGACCAAAAGGGGGAAATGTCAAGATATTAGGAAATACCCTATTTCACAGACCTAAGGCCCATCAAAGAAGCTGTGCCCTGAGATAAGCATAACAACAATCCTTTGTGCTCACCTTCTCGATGATCTCATTCTCTGGCCTCATAATTACCGCATTGCTTTGACCAGCACCAGATGTTCTCTGAGCTCAAGCAAGGTTGGACAAATATCCATGTCTGGTCATGAAACGTTGCTATGAATCAAACCTTTCTTATTGTTGCTGTTACCCTGAATTTTCAGGGCTACAACTCACTGTAGAAGTATTGAGATCTCCCCACAATGTCTCAGGTCCCTTTTTGGGGGACAGGGTCCTGGTACATGTGTCCTTGCTTCTAAGTCATTTCCCTCACTTTAAAATTAAACTTCTGTTTTATTCCTGACTCCTTGTCTCTAATCTTCTGTGTTTAGCTCTAGCCATCCACAGGTTAGAGGCTGGTTCAGTCTCATTGACAAACCTTCTACTACTTTTCTTGCCTTTACATAATACTGGCTAAAATGTTCAATGGATTCATAATATTGTGTAATTCAGATTGTTGTTTGAATTGAAATGATCATTATATGTGAACACTGAAATGATAAATATTATTATTCATAACATTACATGTAAATATAAATTATATATTTATATTAAAAGAATTTAATGATGAAATATTATACTCCATTATTATTTAGCATTCTTCCCGTTAACTACTTTAAGTACATTGAACAAAATCTGCAAATTAATAGATAGGGAGAACATTTTTTAAGTACTTACTATGCTCCAATCACTATGCTAAGGGCTAGGTGTATAAAGACAAAAAATCAAGACAGTCCCTACCCTCGAAAAGCTTACATTGTTATGGTGAAAAATGAAACATAAAGGAGAACTTCAAAGTGGAGAGGCAAGTAGGAATCCGTATAGGGGCAAGGTGGCTGGTGAGGAAGAGCAGAAATATAGAGAGGTGAGTTGGGAAGAAAGTAAAGCATTGAGTCCTTCCTGAAATAATGGTTCCAGAAGGCAGTTATTAGTCAGGAGAATAGGACTATGCAATGCAGGTGTCTCCAAGACATGAATGTGGCTGATGAGGAGGAGGAGAAAAATAGAAGATAATGAGTAGAATTCTGAGGTAGGTTTGTTTCTTTATAAAAATAGTTGAAAAGGAAAAAGAAAAAATATTGAGTCAAGTTCTTATGTGGAACACAATGAGTTATTTTCTTTTATTCAACTATTGTCATATTAAGGCAAAAAAATACTATTTGGGTGGGGTAAAATGAAAGAGAGACAATATCTATTGAATATATAGTAAAACTTCATATTGTGAGATCTTTTACATTCCCCTAAGTTTAGGGTCACTAAATTACAGAAAGAAAATTCACTATTTCACTGTTCTGATGTTTCTTCAGAGTATGAACATGATCCAACTTGTACAAAGGCTTTACATTTTAATAGAGCACAAGCTCTAGCATGACTTGTCAAGTTAGAAGGATTCACACACACCTCTCTAGATGATCAGTGTATCTGTTTTCTGAAGATGAACCTTGTTAACTTGGGGGAAACTCTTTACCAGAAGAATGGCTATGGATGATGATTCCTCACTCCCTCCTTTCTTCCCTCCTTCCCTTCCTCTCTCCTTTCCTTTCTTCCTTCCTTTTTATCCCTCCCCCCTTTCTTTCCCCACTCCTTTTCTCTCTCCCTTCTTTCCTCCTTCTTTCCTTTCCTTCTTCCCTCCTTCCTTCCCTTCTATTCCCTTACTTCCCTTCCTTTCCTTCCTCTCTTTCTCCTTCTTTTCCTTCCTTTCTCACTCCTTTATTTTCTTCCTCTTTCCTTCCCTCCCACCCTTTTTTCTTCTTTTGTTCTCTCATTTTGTTTCCTTCCTTTCTTCCTTCCTTGATTCATTCTTTCATTTTTTTCTCCCCCAAAGTTACTTATAAAGGTCACCCTCTAATGCTTATAGAGTTTGTGACTTGTATGGGAAAATGTGAATTCATTGTTAACATAACAGATTTTGAAATACTAACATATGACAGGTAAAGAAAATATGTATTCCAAAGTTATTAAATGCAATGAGGTTAAATATCTAGATAAAATTGAAGGGATGTTGAGATGGAAAGAAGAAGGTTTTAGAGAGTACTGTCAAATATAATGCACTGATACCACAACTATGGAAGTAGTCTTTCTACTGACAAGTATATTTTTACTGCCATGTATGTGGAGACGACTCCACAAAAAGTTTGCTTCTATATGAATATGGCATGTCCTTTTAGATTAATTCATAAATTCTTTACCTTATTCCTTCCTAGGGTTTCTGCTGTATTTTGACTTTTGAGTGATTGCATACCAACATGATTTACTTTCTGTACTTCTGCCTATATACTATACCATTTTACTGTAAATTGTGTTTCTTGGCTAAATGAGAACATGTAAAAATGTGGGTGTACATGTGTATGTAGTGGTGGAGGGTATCTGTGTTTCCTGGTCTGGAAAATGACTTGAATGCTTCAATATTATATTATTATTATTTTTATAATACAATATCACAATATATTATTATCTAATATATGACAATATATAAAGGATTACATACATTTTTGTATTTGCAAAGCATTGTGTATAGTCTGTCTCATTTGATGATGTATCCAATTCAGTTCTGGAGGACATGGAGACTTCCATGGAGCAGATATATAAACAATACAACCTCAACAACAAGAGAAAAAGAGAAAAGCAAACTTGCTTCATTGTGAGGAAGAGAATCCATCATCATCACTTTATATGAAATTAACATGAATCATTCCTGTCCATTATTAACGATACTTTTAAAAAGTTCAATTAAAATTTTACCTGAATGTTTAATTGACATTCATGGCAGTATTTTTTAAAAAGTATAATTTTTTAGTCAGTCAGGCTCACAGGAAAGTAAAATGCAACCTCCTTCAAACTGAAGAAAATCTAAAACACAAACAAACAAATCCCAAAGCCAAAACTTTGGCTTTCTAGAACCTTATGAATGTTATGCATTGAAGTTTATATATCTGCTTTGGTGAAGATAATCTTAATTGTAAAGTATATATTTATATATATACACAAACACACATATACATATATACACACATATGCATATATACACACATATACATATATATGTATACACACATACACCCACACACGCATACATATGTATCATGTTAAACTGTTTACATTTGATCCGACAGTAATGGGAGACTTTTTTTTACACAAAGTGAGTATCTTTGGTATTCTTTATTACCAATAAATACAAAATACCCAACAGAACTTGGATAAAAATTTTCATGAGTTTAATGAATAAGAACACAGAAAAACATTCCTTTATATAATTTATTAATGAAACAAGTATGATTTTATAATTTCTTTTTTCTACAGTACAATAGCTAGCTTTCTAATAGATATTTTCCATGTTTCCATTGATTATATTTTCATATATTTTCCAAAAATATCTTTCACTGAAAATTAATCTTGGCTGAATGACTAGGTATTTTAAGATGTCATTCTAGATATATCAGTTTTTTTTTAAATTAAGAACAAATTACTTAAAAAATGGATTGAAATTTGCTTAATTAATCTACATTTTTGATTAACTTTTCCAGTGACCCTATTAAAGTGTAGTGGATATTTCTGAAGATATTCCTAAATAAAATTAAAATTACTTTAAATTGCATGTCAGAGGCACCAAGCAATTGGTTTCATCCCAGGTTTAACTACATAAATTGGAGATGTCAAATAAGAGAACAATGTAAACTGAATATGATGTGAGGATGAAACTGTCTAAGCACTGTTGAAAGGTTTGCTGTGCTACAGCTATTATAAAGAAATTGGGCATGATTTCTCTAGGAAAAAAGGATAAAATGGATTTTTAGGGTCATTTACTCTCAGGCTGTTGAAGAAAAATTAAAGCTACGTGTATATTATGATGCATGCAGAAATTTGTCCATTTACTTCCTTGGATACAATCTCTTACCAGCTAAATCCAATGGACTCTTCTAAATTCTTCATGACAACTCTGCAGCTTTTGATATTGCAGATCATTCCCTCCTAAAAAATGTCAGGGTTCTTAGAAAAGGAAGAGAAAAAGGAGAGCATCCCAGGCATGGAGGACACAGGACATGATTATGTATATATTCCAATAAATAATTCTAGGCTTATAGGTCTCTTGTACCAGTAACCACTCTTGACAATTTACAATTTGAACTCAAGAACTGACTCATGGTTACATTTGACCAATATATATAGATTTATTCATTAACACAATTTCCATCTGATCATGAATACTTTGTCAAAATATTTATAGTGAAAACCAAAAGTCTCTCAATGGATGGGTTCAATTCAGAAAGAAGCTTATTCTGCATTTTTTCTCTCATTTCTTTGGACTTTTATATAACTAGTATCTTTAATTTATAAATGCAAAGAATATAAGCAATCTGGTCCAAATTTTTTATTTTTAAGAAAAGGCTCAGAGACTTTAAATGATTTACAGAGGGTTTCACAGATCTAGATTCAGAAATTCAGGATTTCAACCCATATACACTGGGCCTATATCAATTACTCTTACATTTTAAAAATATTTCTCTCTCTTTATCTCTCTCTCTCTATCTCTCTTTTTCTCTCTCTCTCTCTCCCTCTCCCTCCTCTATCTCTCCTCTCTTTTCTCTCTCTCTCCCTGTCCCCCCCTCTCTTTCTCTGTCTCACTGTCTCTGTCTCTCTGTGTCTCTGTGTGTATCTCTCTCCCTCTGTCTCTCTATATCTCTCTCTGTATATCTCTTTCTCCTTGAATTCATTTATTTGCTTATTTAGTGATTGATTAGGATTGATTCTCTTTATTTCTCTCAGATCAGAAATATAGCCAACCACATATGGGCTCCACCTCCCTTCTGACTGGCATGGAAGCTCTGACCTGCTCTACTACTTAATTGGATCAGTTTAACATTTCATAAGCAACTTGGTGGCCCCTGAATTTGGAGGTCACTGTAATGGTTCAGGACTTGTTATAGACAAGCTGGTCAGCTTTAGCCCTACTGAAGCTTAGAACTCCAGAGTTCAGGTAATCTACCAGCCTCAGCCTTCCCTAGTAGCATGTATCACAGACTCAACTCAAACACTCTCTCCACCATACCATGCTGACTCTTAAACATTATCGACCATTATGATTCATCAATTTTTAAGAAAAAAATTGATACTCTTTAATATCTGGATGCATTATATTCTGTTTTCAAATTGTGATTTAGCAGTTTTCAATTAATTGCCATATTTTATGTTTTATATATATATGTAATATATATATAAACATGTTCACATTATGACTGTTTCTTTTGATTAGTTAATATCAAGATCTCTATCTGTTCATTTTTAAATGAACCCCATTGGAGTATGTAGAGTTTGCTTATGAGAGGGATTTCAATTAAGTGTTATAATACAATGTGCCAGTAGTAGCTTTAAACTTGCTCATTATGCCTTCCATTTTGCTTCTACCTTTAATTTTGACACTGTACTGTGTTTCTGTTAAAGAATAATAAAAGCTCTTAAATCCTGATACCTCATAGTGACTTTTATATGAGTGGCGTTTAATGGGCTTTTCCATTTTAGAATCATTTTCTCTTAGATAAAGCATTTTTTCCCCTCCATTGGTAGTTGCATTTTATTACTTATTTTTCCATTTGACAAACTAGAACCTTCGATAGACCTTCCAAGTAAGTGAAAAAGTTGTCAGAAATCATTATTGCAAGTGCACTCTGGTTAGAAGTGAGAAGTAAATTGGAATCCATCATCTGTAGTAAATTCCACAGATTAACTCTACAACTTTATTAAAAGCTCTTCAAATTTAAGGTTTTGTCGACCTCAAGGATTGACTACCTTGTTATATTAATTCCAGTGAGGGTTTTGTGATACCTCAAAAACATTTCAAAAGTGAAAACGGAGAATGAGTGGGGGAATCAAAAGAAACATAAAGAACAGATTTATTCATAGGAATAGGAAATGGCAAAGTAGAAAGGATAATGAGATTGTGTACAGGGAGTTGAGTCCCTGGTGTAATAGTCTGGGTACTTCAGTTGTGATGTCCAGAGATTGTGCATAGCTGAGACTGAAGGACAGGAATGTCAGACCTACTGGCCTAGCTTCAGATCTTGAGTTGTTGGATAGATCAGCCAATTATTGCTATCTTTAGGGTCTGTAGATGACCTCTTCACTTAGTATCTCCACACCAGTAGCATTAGGCAAGAGAAGAGCTTCCTCTGACCTAGGCTGCCTATCAATATCCTCAGACCTCCTTATGGATAGCTCAGGCTGACTCTTTATTTCCAGGCTGACAAGGTTCCTTTAAGTGTTTCCATAATTTAGTTGGCTATTGCCCTTCATTCTTGAGAACCAAAATGACATCACCATTTCTGGGGCAAGATATAGTATCTGACTGTGACTTATCAGGCCAATATGAACTCGGAATGTTCTACCATATGTTTGGCACAGATAGTCCATATGAACATCTGGAATGGAGATACTCCTAATTTCTCCTAATTTTCATATCTCACTTTTCTCCCCATTTGTTTTTCCTCTCATTGAAATTCTGTTTCAGTCATAGAGTATAGCTCCTTCTTTGATGTGAGCAAGCCATGCTGACTGGTCTTTTGTCAGTGTCTCCTGTGTCTCCCAACTGAGTCCAAAGGTGTTCAGAGAGACCTGGACAGTGTCCTTGTATTGCTTCTTCTGATCTCCATGTGAGTTCTCCATAAGAGTCTTTTAGGCAAATATACCTTTGGTATTCAAGGAACATGGCAGCCAACTGGAGTTGTGCTCTCTGCAGTAGAGTTTGAATGCTGGGCAGTTCAGCTCTAGAAAGGACCTCAGTGTCTGCTACCTTATCTTGTCAGGTGATCTTCAGAATCTTCCTAAGATAATTCAAATAGTATCATTTCTTCCCTCTCTGAACACAGGTCCTCAAGGGTCCTAGACAGACCTAATTCATTTCCCTGATTCTTTAGCACAGGTGTTCTTAATTGTGTGTGTGTGTGTGCATTTCCTGGACCATTTGGTAGTTAAAACTTATTGGATTCAGAATATCTTCAGTGCATAAAATAAAATTCGCAGGAGTGCAGAAGAAATCAATTGCATTGAAAAAAAGTTCTTTTTTAAAAATATTCATGTACCTTAGATTAAGAACCTCAGATTCTAGGCTTGTCAATATCCAGTTTCATAGGATCATGGATTCATAGATGAATTTTATAGATCATTTAATATGAATCCCTCATTTAACAGATGAGAAACCCGAGGCTGAGAGATAATGTGACAGAAGTAGTGAATGATAAAGGAGAAATTTATACCTAAGGTCTCAGACTCCACACCTAGCATTCTTTTCCTCTGTCACATTTCTTTTCAATTTAGTCATCATCTTCTGAGTTACTACTATACTTTTATCCAGGAGTCTCTGTGTAAATGGTGAGAGACTTTATTTTCTCATAGCTCCTCTGACAAGACCATCCATCACCACTACTTGCTTCCTCATTAGGGTTTACAACTAACTCACCAAAAAGTGATAGGTGGTCATGATACATTTTCTTTGCAGGGGCTCTACAGTTTTGCTGGGTTACTTTCTAGATGGGTTTCTAAAGTGCTTTTAAGGTTTACAGAGCATTTTACATACATTATCTCTTTTGATAATATATCTAGTTTCCTCTCCTCTGATTCATTCCTCAACCTTTTGTATCTGGCTTTCAAATCCGTCACTCAACTGAAACTTTTTTTTCTGAAGTTGCCAGTAGTCTCTTAATTGTCAAATCTGATGATTTTTTTTCCCTAGTGCTCATCTTTTTCCCCACTCATATGTCTGCTGCATTTGATCCTACTATAACCATCTTTTCCTCCTGGATACTCTTTTCTCTCTGTTTTTTTGTGATATTACTTTCTCCAAGTTTATATCCTTATCTAACTGCTCCTTCCCAGTTTCCTTTGTTG
This sequence comes from Bettongia penicillata ogilbyi, assembly GCA_023548195.1. Taxonomy (NCBI): domain Eukaryota; kingdom Metazoa; phylum Chordata; class Mammalia; order Diprotodontia; family Potoroidae; genus Bettongia; species Bettongia penicillata. The sequence goes on from JAJHZJ010000139.1 coordinate 2,957,350, forward strand.
ACTAATTATCCATATCATGTACGTAATGTAAATGTAAGTCTTCCTCAAGTTTCTGCTTTATTTCTTCTTCTCCTACCCCCTCTACTCCTAGTAAATTCATAAATCATAGGTTTTACTATCATCTCTACACAGATCTCCATTGAGATTGCCCTAGTATCTCCATTGAGCTTTAATGGCCTATTAATATTTTAAATTAGATGCCTCAAAGATGTCTTAACATCAACATGCCCAAAATGGAACTTAACATCTTTTCCTCTAACCTCCCTTTCTTTCAAGTTTCAGCACCACCATCCTTCCAGTCTCATCAGTCCATAATTTCAACGTTGTCCTGAACATATTTTACCTCATCTCATGTACCTAATCAGCTGCCCAAACCTTGCTGTCTCTACCTTCACAACATCTATCTGACTGCTTTTCTCAACTCACTCATCATCTCAGTTCCAGACTTTATTATCCCTCTTCTAGATTATTGCAACAGCTTTCTAACTAACCTCTCTGATTCAGTTATCTTCCTATTATAATCTACACATTGCTGCCAAAGTAATTTTTCTTGAAAAGACATCTGAATATGTGAGTCCTACTGAATCACCTGTAGTGATTTTTATTGTCTCTAGGATAAAAAACAAACTCTTCCTTTTGGTTTTTAAAGTTCTATACAACTTGGCCCTGATCTATTGTTCCAGAATCAGTGGATATTACTCCCACTCCAGCACTCCTTGATCCAACTAAACTGACATTTTCTCTGTTCCTCACACATGACACTCCAACATCTATCTCTAAACCTTTGCACTGACCAATCCTTATATCTAAAATCTACTTCCTCCTTACTTCTGCTTTGTAGAAATATTTTTCCCTTAAAACATAGATTAAGAACTGTCTTGTATAGGAATTTTTTTTTCCTGATTCCCCCAACTGCTGGTTGGCCAACTGCCAACTCCCAGTTTCCTGTAAATTTGTATATAATTATATTTATTATCTTAATATTTATACTGCATATATTTTAGAGGTATTTGTTGCCTCCTCATTAGAATTTTAGTTCCTTGAGACTGAGGATACCTTCATTTTTTGTACTTGCATCCTTGGTGTCTAGCCCAGTACTGTAAGTATATTTCTCAATTGATTCTAAATGGTATATTCCCTTCAAGATGTATATTCCTTTTATCTCAAAATTTCTTAATAGGAATCATCTTTGTTACCTGGCTGAGCACCTTGATGTTAATGCTCAAGTATTACACAGTCACTTGTTTCCAAGTAAATTGCCAAAGGCTATACTGCTAGTTAGTTACAGAATTGAAACTAGAACAGAATTTCAATACCCCTTGTTGACTTTGCTATCTCCTCTGAATATATTGGAGGTTTTCAGTTTGTTTGTTTCTTCGATGAAATTCTGGACTTAGCAGCTACACAAAGGTTCAATTCAATTTCAAACAGCTATTTTTTTCTTTGCCATAACAAGAAGAGTGGTTATATAGAGAACTAAAGAGGATCAGTCAGATGCTAAGTATTAAAAACCTGGTTACTCTGGAATAAAGAGTTTAACCTTTTACTTGTTTTCATATTTAAAAAAAAAAATGTCTTTAGTTACACAGCTCAGTTGATTGATGAACACACTGTAAAAACATGCTAAAAGATGTCAGCACTCAGGACTAATTAACAAAGGCTACTTATTGGAGTTAGAAGACTTCTGCATCTTAAATGAAACTATTAATTATAAAGTTAGTAGAGAATTTGTAATCACTTCAAAATTAACCTTGATTTCCTCAGGAGCTCTTTATTCATAAGAGTCACTTAGTGTCTCAGAGAGAAACTAATTAGTCACCAAATGATAAGTGTAGAAAGAACACAAATTACTTCTTTGTTTATGGCTACATGGCTGTACCACATAATTTGTATTGTAATTAAAAATGTTTCCTATTGTAAACAGAAAAAATGTATAATTCAGTGATAATAACAATTTTTTCAAATGACATAGTCATTAGGGTTCACTGTACGTCCCATGAACAATGCAGATGATGTGAGCTGGGAAAGGGGGCTCTAATCAGACAATTGTTGGCAATGACCTTCATAGCCATTATCAACATTTCTTGGATTTCAGAATAAAGTCAGATCAACCAAAGATCCAACAAGCATTTGAGGAAGGTATAAATACAGATAACAGATATATGAATTCACTATTTCATGTAGTCGATGGTTTTACTGAACACATCTCAGCAAAGCAAATGTGTCCTATCTTATTGTACAAAGGATTCCAGACAAAATCTTTCTGATTGGTGTCAAGAGGGCCACATCTATTGAAGTGACTCTTCTGCCTTATCCTTAATCCCCTTTGTAGTTGAACAAGCAAACACTACAGTGGAGAGAGCAATATTAATGGCTTGAAATACAGAGTGATTTGAAAAAAAAACTTGCTTTGTTTGTATACGTAATGTCGTTTATTTACTTGGGGTAGATGAGTTTATTTTTTGTAATATTTTACGTAACCGCATTTAAATATAATTCATTTTCTTTGCACTCCTATTCTGAAAGTGGTTCATCAACTTTACCAGATGACAAAAGGGACCTATGACACCCTAGAAGATTAAGAACATCTGACAGGGGAATTATCTGCCTCTCGTCTCTGCAGAAGAGCATACCATTGAGATGTTTCTTGCAGCTATCCTCTTTTCTCCCCTCATGTGACTTCTAGTCTGTTACAGGACCTCACCATCTGTTAAATGCCCTATTGCAGTTGCTTCTTATTTGATTTCTCTTGTCTCTGGTTTTCCCAATGCTACACTCCCTGTCCTTTGGGACCAAGAAAAAAAATTCTAACTCCTCTTCCATGTGACATCCTTCATATATTTGAATTGTATTGCAGCTGTCATGTTCCCCTCTCCACCAGCCCCCATGCCCTTAAGCCTCTTCATAAGCCCTTACATTCTCAGTACCTTCAACCTATCCTCTAAGGGTATCACTATTCTTGTAGCCTTTCACTGGCTGTATTCCAAGTTGTCAATGTCTTCCCTAAAATGTTGTGCCTTATACTGAGCACAGTACTTTAGATGTGGTCTCTGCCAAGAAAAGTAACAATAGAACTATGCCCTCCCTTTCTTTGGACACTACCTTTTATTTATTTTTTTAAAATAAAACATTTTTTTCATATAAATTTATTTTCAGTTTTCAACATTCACTTCCACAAAATTTTGAATTTCAAAATTTCTCCTCATCTCTCCCCTACCCCCACCCCAGGATAGCATGTATTCTAATTGCCCTTTCCTCCAATCTACCCTCCCTTCTATCAACCCTGCCCCCATCTATTTTCCTGTAGGGCAAGACAGATTTCTATACCACATTGCTTATATATTTTATTTCCTAGTTACATGCAAAAACAACCTCTAACATTAATTTTTAAAGCTTTGAGTTCCACCTTCTTTCCCTTCCCCTCTCCCCACTCACCCTCATTGAGAAGGTCAGCAATTCAATTAAAGGTTGTACATGTGTGGTCATGCAAAACACCTCCCTTACAGTGATGCTGTGAAAGACTAACTATATTTCTCTCTGTCCTGTCCCGCCCTCCATTTATTCAATTCTCTCCTTTGACTTGTCCCTCTACCAAAGTGTTTGCTTCTGATTATCCCTTCCACCAATCTGCCTTCCATCTATTATGGCCCCTCTCATCCCCTATGCCCCTGATTCCCCGTAGGGTAAGATAAACTTCCAAACCCAATTACTTGTATGTGCTATTCCCTCCTGAAGCAAAATTTGATGAAAGGAAAGCTCACTTATTCCCTCTCACCTTCCCCTTCTTCCCCTCCAATGTAGAAACTTTTTCTTTCCCCTTTTATGTGAGAGGATTTACTACATTTTACCTCTCCCTTTCTCTTTCTCCTAGTACATTCCTCTCAACTCTTAATTTTCTTTTTTAAAAGCTTCTCTCCAAACACATTAATTTACTCTTAACTCTTCTTGAGTTTGGTCATTTATTTGTGAATTCATTTAAATCTACTATTATTTAACCTACATCTCTTAATTTGGTTACAATAACACATGGAGAATTTTCTTAAATTATTTGCAGAAAGATCCCAATTTTCCTCTTCTCAAAATCAGTATATTGCCTTCCTAGATTACTGGGACATCTTCCTTAGTTTACCATCTTTTCAATATCACTTACACCAGCTCAGCAATAGTCATCCCCTGTTTTTTCAGTGCTGTAAAACGTAATTCTTGTAATTTTGGTGTCTCAAACCCATAAAGGGAACTCAGCTACTCTTTTAGGATCTCTGCACTTTTTCTCCAAATAATGTGATTTTTTATGATATGGCATCCTTACCCGTTATTTTTCTGTCATTCTTCTTTGAATCTACTGCCATTTCGTTAATATTAGTCTTTGCTTCAAAGTTCTTTGAATTCTTCAACTCATTTTCTCTTCTTTTGAAACATTTTAATTCTGTGTTTCTCAGTTCAGCAGAATCCCTGAGACAGAGTTGTGTTTTTTCTTTTTATATGAGATTTGTGTGCATGTGTGCGCATGTTGTCCAGTCATTTCAGTCTTGTCCAACTCTTCACGATCTCATTTCGTTTGCTTGTCCTTGGAGTGGTTTGTTATTTCCTTTTCCAGTTAATTTTTCAGATGAGGAAACTGAGGCAAATGGGTTAAATTACTTGTCCAGGGTTATATACCTACTAAGAGTCTAAGGCCAGATTTTAACTCAGGAAGTTGAATCTTCCTGATTCCAGGATTGACTCTCTATCTAGTATGCCACCTAGCTACCCTTTTGTGCTGCCTACTGTGTGTATATTAGGACATGCAATAAAATCCATAACAATAACATTAATAAAATAATAGCACTTACATTGTGCGTTGGAATTAGAGCCATGTTATGATTGTAAAACTAACATCCACTTTAGTGTGGAAGGACAAGAGGAAAGATTCATGAAATACCTACTAAATGCCAGTTACTTTACAAATAGTTTTTCAATTTATATTCACAAAAACCCTAAGAGGTAGGTACTATTATTTTTCCCATCTTACAAATGAGGAAACCGAGACAGACAGAGCATAAGTTTCTTGTCCAAGGTTATATAGGTACTAAGGGTATGCAATTGGATTTGAGCTTGGAGTCTTTCTGACTCCAAGCTCAGTGCACTGTGCTACTTGCTTTTGTATTATGCTAGTCTACCACAGTTCCTTACAGAAATCAAGAACTTAATAACAGCTTTTATATTTGAGTTAGATTGAATTCCCATCTGACCGATAAGGACATTGTTCCAAGAAGCTAATTGACTTAACCAAGGTCACATAGCTAGCAAGTTATAAAATTAGAATTCATTTTCTGACTAATTCTGCTGTTCTTCCAAATACATAAAGATGCATTTTAACAACTTTTTTGTTAATCTGTAAAAATGGGAGCATAACAAACTCACAGGGATGCCATGAAGATTAGAGGAGTTAGTGGTTATAGCACACTTCAAAAAATGTTGACATTCAAAGAGCATTGAAGAGATAATTAACCAAGGGGTCTCTGCCAAGGGCTCCTGGACCCCTCCCCCCCAGATAGAGTGGTTATCAATAGTATAACTCTTGCTGTTTCCCACCCAGCTTGATGTCTTTGCTTTTCTTGACCTCATTAAAGTGGCCATGCCCTGGTTATTTCTTAAACAGGACTCTTCAGTGAATGGATATTGCCTCACCCTAAGTGAGTACCTGCAAAAACCTTGGCCTAAAGGGCCCAAGGTCCCCTAGTGCATCCTGGCCCATCTCCAGTCATCCTGAGGAATATCAGGTCACTGGATTCAGATGGCTCTGGAAGAGAAGTGGGGATGGTGACCTGCACGGCCCTCCTTTACTCCAAACAAAGTCAAATGCAAGTCATATCATCATTTCTCTGATGGCATGGTCTTCTTTGGCAACAAAGGACGAACACGATAAAAGCAAACATTCACATTGCTTCATGCTTCCTACCGATGTTTTTTGCTCATGACTCTTAAGCATGCCAGAAATGCCATTTGTGAATTCAGAAGAGAAATCTTTGAATGATTTTAGATGACTCCAAGTGCTGATTCCAATTTAGTTGGCCTAAAAGGCAGTGGTGACATCAATGGAGAAGTCATATTGTTATCAGTACAATTACTCTGAAGAGACTCACTGGGAAGCAACTCAGCTGGTTCCTACTAGGATTGAGAGTCACATTACAGGTGACAACCATTTGAATAAAGAATTAAAATTCTTATATAAAATAAGTTCACTCTAATTGATATGAGGACTAGGAACTGAAATGCAGGCCCCTGAGAATGTAACCGCTCTGTGAACTTTATGACTTGGCTCAAGCTAACAGACCTAGATAGTGATTCTAGGAACTAGCCCCTCCTGGAATTGTTTATGCAAGGGGATCTGGCAACTCCCCTCCTGCATAATCTTGTCAAAACATCAAAGAGCAGTCTGTTTCTTGCACCTAGTCATAACACTCCACTCAAATAGTTGATTAATTGACTTATTTTCCACTTTAAGTCACGTATGTAGAAAAAATGTAACTCATACCTTAAATGATTGTATCGGTACTGATAATCCTTTTTCTGGTTGTTTAACTAATATTTCCTTTTTACTCTGGCAGGGTGATGATTTTTACTTTTTCCCCTGATACAGATGTTGTTCAGAATTTAGCATGGGTACCCAAAATGTTATCTCTCCCTCAGATTTCTCTATCTTTCCATTTTCTTAGTATTACATAATTGTACATAATTAAATTTTACTTTCATTTTTAACTGCTGTGTCTGAGTGTCATTTACAGGAGCGAATCCGAGCCATAATAAATTCTCAAAACACCATTACAGGTGGTGCAAACAGGTGGATGTGTCTAGAGTTTATGGTGACTTTTTTTTTTCTATTTTAGCTTCTATGTGTGCATTTTTCTTATATTGTCAATAACTAATTTTGCTCATAAGAAATGTTCAGTTCCTCTTATGGACTGTCAATATTTTCACTAACCAGGCAGGCAACTCAAGCTATAGATAATTTAAGTGAGCCCTTTTCCTTATAACTTTTCAAAATTGTAAGGGAAAATAAGGGTAAAGGCTAATTGAAGTGGTATCTTAAGACATATTTGGCATGATAACACTATTGGGAAGTATACAGGAATTGCAATTAGAATGTGATTAACTTCAACATGACAACCATTTGTTAAAAATACATCATGGACATGTAACTGGATTAAATCATAGATATATGAAAAGAGCAAATGAAAAACTGTCTCTGTCCTCTAATTAAAAATACCTTCCTTGAAGAACTGAGTGAAGGGAGTGGGATCAAGGAGTGTTTGAGAAGGAGGTAGCATCTGAGGGCTAAGGGAAGCTAAGGATTCTCAGAGGGAGAGATGAAGAGGGAGGGCGTTCTAGTCATGGGGAACAGCCTGGACACAGGCATACAAGCAAAAGTCAACATCACAAAGTGATGAAGAATGGGAGTCTGAGCTTAGAGAAGATCACATAGGCTAGTCTGGATGGAATAGAATTATCCAGAAAACATATCTGAACCTACAACATGGTGTGTTTTAATACTAGGATGAGGAACTTGTTCTTTTTTTTTTATCTTAGCAATCACAGGGAGTTACAGATGATTTCTGTTCAGAGGAGTAACATGTTTAGTCTCATTTATTTTAATGAAAATGATTTTGGCAGATATATGGAGCATGAATTAGAGAAAATTGTTAAGAGGGTACGGTAGTATATATGAGTGATGGCAAGAGACAGAATTAGGATCAGAGGTTGGGTTCTGCCATGTAGGTACTGTGGAATACCACGTAAGTCACTTTACCTTTATGAACCTCAATTCCCTCAACTCCCAAATGAGGATAATTATACCAGTGTTACCTACCTTGAGCTTGTTGTGAGATTCAAATGAGATAATGAATGTAAATGACTTTGTAACTGTAGAGCTTTATATAAATGAAATTTATTTGTAGCACTCATACTCTGTTGTGTTAACTAAGGAGCTCACTACTAGGAAGCCATCCATTTAAATAAATTTACCAACATTTAGGAAGAGCAAGAAGAGAGAAAGTAGATGGTATCTCAGACTTGTTACCCATTAGGATGAAAGTAGTAATCCTAGTATGTTGCTGTTTTTTCCCCTTCTTTCTCTTTTTCCTTTCAACTCTTGTTGAAAACAATGCTTTTCTGGGAGAAAGGAGGAGATAGAAAGTGAGAAATTTAAGAGAGAAAAATAAAGATATCAATAAAAACCTGCTTTTTAAAAAATAAGAAGAGACCCAAAAAAGAGAAACAATAAGAAAGCAACTCACAGAAAAAAATCAGTTACTGTGATTAAAGATGACTAAAATGTCTTCTTTCCAAGGATTTGAGTTTCATATGACTGAAGTGAGGACTTTAAAATTTATAGCTGAAAAGCAGGATTGACACACTAACTCACTGACGTCCCTAGAAAATAGGAACATGGCAATGCTTCCCTAGTAGGAGCTATGAGATGGTATCTCACGATGCATTTTATCTTTGATTACTCGAAGCCCTTTCTTATGATGGAGCAAGTCAAAGAATTGCAGAGCTGGAAAAAAATTAGATATTTTAATTTTATTACAAGTTTAATTTAAGTCAAATTAACCCATTTTAAAGCTGAGGAAACTGAGATCTAGAAAGATAAAGTGACTTTTCCATGGTCACCCAGTTACTTTAGTGACAGATGCAGGACTATGATGCAGGTGTTTTGTTAAATGGACCTCTGTTATTTCTACTATCCCACACTTTCTTCTAACTTCATAGCCATGTTCAGTGCCCTGAAGTGTAATTGTTCTTTTCATTTTTCATTTTAGGTGATACACTAGCGTGGTACATAGGATACCGGACTTTTAAGGAAGATCTGAGTTACAATCTTACCTCAAATACTTCATCAGTTGCATGACTCTGGACAAGTCACTTAACCTCTGCCAGCTTCAGTTATCTTGATGCAAAATGATGATAGTAAGATCACCTACGTCACAGGGTTGTTGTAGTGATCAGTGAGGTAACTTTGTAAACCACAAAGCACCACAGAAATGACTTCTTGTTACAATTGTTATACTTTAATGGACAATTGTTTCATAAGGATATATAATTGCAGAATTGCATGAAGCTCCATCCCAATCATTCAAAGATAAGAAGCCATTGTATAGTGGCTGTGCTCTTCTTCTACTAAGTTTGAGCAATATTTTTGTAGGTTACACTCACTTGGCTCGGAAATGAGTACTTGAGAATTTACAGAACATTTGTCAAACTAGGAGAAAACACTGATCTCAGCCTAGCATTCACTGAAGGCAATAATCTTTACAAATTCATGTTATTAAATGTGCTTTAATGGAAGTTATAATATCTAGTCATACATTGAGCTTTTTGGTAGAGTAAATGTTTTAATCATAAAATTCATATCGTATCAAATTTATGCCATTGCTAATAACAACAAAAACAACTGCATGGAATTACTAGAAAATGTCATGGTTATTTACCCACAGCCTAGGCAGAAGCTGATCATCTGAATTTGAGCCGACAGTCAGGTCAGGTCACTGATCTAATTGATGGTGGCTCCCAGTGACTTCCTATCACTAGGCTTCAGGAAAACTGTAGCTTTAAGGAGCTTTTGTTCCGAACTCTCAATCTTGAAGAATAAAGATGGACCCACAGTCAAATATTTTGCTCAGAACAGGTTCAATTCAGGGTGAACTTTATTCCAGAAGGCAAATATGACAATGGGGGGAACTCTCATATGGTCAGGGAGTAAAGCTAACCACACTAACTATTTGGTTCTGGTGATTATTGCATATCAGGCCATAAATATGCAATGCACACATCCCCCAATCACCTGCAAAGTGTTTAATAGGACTCAGATGATTATGTCTCTTCTAAAGAGTCTCAAAAAAATGGATATGCTGCAATTAAAAAGATAATTTTTTTTCTTTAGGCATTTTCAACTTTTTCTTCTCAGGCTTCTAATTATGAATTGGATAATCCTGCCTTTGCTTCACTGATGTGGCCAGTCTCCAAATACAGCTATGCACATATGCATACTTATATATGTATGTGTATATGTGTATGTATACATATATATACACACATACATATATTTGCATGTATGTATACACAAATGTAATGCAAAATATTATAATATAAATAAAATAAACAATATCTACATGCACTATATGTGTTGTATGTTGATGTGCATATATGCCTAAAATGAGTGGTTATATATACATGCAAAACGTAAAATGTATAATATTCACATCTACAATATCTGCACCTTGATTTTAAGATTATAATAGAGAAGCCAAAATTATTTTGGATAAACAAATGGGAAGAATAGCATGACTATTATCAAATTTTACTCATATAAGAATTACATTACATTCTTTTCCCATTATCTATTTACATTGATAGAGACATTACAGTGTGGTAGATAAGGTTAATGATACAGAGTAGAAAGATTCAAGTTAGACTAAGACCTCCGACTTTTGGCAAGCTAACTCTTTGAACCTAAAATTTTTCTTTAAAAGTGTAATAATAATATCTTTATTAACAATATGAGCTCACTGTGAGGCTCAAAAAGGATATTGCATGTAAAGTGCTTGGCAAACATTCAAAGATTATATAAATGACAGCTATTACTTGGAATATGATGAATTTCCTGCATATTTAGTAAATATACATGCACATAACCATACGTGTGTATATGTCTCTGGATATGTATATATGCAATGTATGTTTATATGTATATATGTATGTAAATGTGTATATATGCACACTGATATGTGTGTGTATTTTAGGTTAAAAAAGTGAAGCAGATGGCAAATAACCAGGGAGAATGAGTTCACTCTTGTATCTCCTATCCACCTCTCATTAAAGGCAGTGTGGTATAAGATAGGATGCAGGATTTCCAATTAGAAGAACAAGGGTAATCTTCTCCCTCAATAGCCTGCTGGCTGAGTGATCAAGGGCAAGTCACTTAATCTCATATTTCCCCAAAAAAGCTTTAAGAATATAAATTAAAACAGATTTGCTAATCTGCACCTCTTGAGAAAGTAATCACACTGAGTTTCCTAAAATTGCTTCTTTCATTTATACAGTTAACCTCTCCTCCCATAAAGAAATCGAAATTCTCATAGTTCTCCAATTTTTAGATTAGCGGGAACTTTCTGGGTTAAGGACAAGCACTGGTGAAATAGGTTTTAAAATATGTTTATTCACAATTAACAAAAGATAAGGTGTTTCAAGACCAAATTCTCATTTAGAGGTGCTGAGGTTTAGAGAAAGAGTACTGGATTTGGAGTCAGAAGATCTAGGTTAAAAATGACTGTCATTTCTAAGCTATGTGAGCTATAAGACAAGTCAATTTATCTCTCGTAGGTTCATACAATCTCTGAGCCTCCTTTGGAGGCTATTCTATCTAATGCATCTGAAAAAAAGATCTTCGCTCTAGAGGACAGATGGTTCATGGGTCTATCTATATGTCTAGCGTTAGTCGCTACCCTGAGCTTCGGTCCTGCATCACCAATTATCTATTAGACATTTCAAATTGGATATCCCAGAGCCATCGCAAGCTCAATGTGTCCAAAACTTAACATTCAATCTTTTTTTTACAAACTTGTCCTCTTTTAAATTTCCCTATTTCTATCAAAGAAACTAGAATTTTTCCATTCTCCCAATTTCTTAACTAGCAATATCCTTGCTCTTACCGTATACGTTAGAAAATTTTGCTGCCTTTCCCTTCACACCTGTTTGGCGTCTGATGCCTTCCTTCTACTTACACAGCAAGTACTCAGAATTAGTTTCATTATCTCCTAACTAGACTATGGCAACAAACTCATAATTGGTCTGCCGGCCTCGATGTTCTTCAGACTCTGGTAGATCCTCCATATTGCTGTCAGAATGCTTCTCCTTTAGTGCAGGTCTGACTTTCACTCCCCTAGGCAATAAACTCCAGTGGCTCCCTATTATGTCTAAGATAAAGTCTCCCAAACGTTTTTGTTTAGTTTCTAAAGTCTTTCACACTCTTTCCTATCAATACAACTTATCTTTCCAGTCTCACTGGATATCATTCTCCCCCATTCTATTTCTACATTCTTCAATGCAGCCATATTTGTCTTCTCTTCATTCCTCCCACACACAGCATTCTATCCCCAACCTCCATACCTTACTGGACGTCCTCCATTCCAGCTATGCATTCCTTCCTTATCATTTCATAGAATTCATACACAGGTCAAGGTCTACCTTCTACAGGCAACCTTTCCTGATTGCCCAATTTTTATTGCCTTCCCTATCCATCCACCTTGTGCTTAATCAACTTGGATTCATTTTCTTTATATTATTCTGTATCTGCACTTATATATACTTGTCATTCCTGTTAAGGTAGAAAACCAAGGGTGACTCCAAGATGGTAGAGTAAAAGCAGGGACTCCCTTGAGCTCTTTCACCAAACCCCTCCAAATACCTGTAAAACAAGACTCTAAACAAATTTTAGAGTTGTAGATCCCACAAAATGATGTAGTGATACAAATCTTAAGCCCAAGGCAGCTTGGGAGGTTGAGAGGAAGTATCTATCACACTGAGTTGTGAGTGGAGCAGAGCACAGCCTAGGCATGGGCCATACCAATATAGATAGAACTGGAGCAGGTCTCACAGGACTGAATCATTGGAACCTGTGGCCTTTTCCAGATTTCTCAACCCGCCAATGCCAAAAAAGTCAGTGGGAAAACTGCAGGACCTGGGTGAAAGAGGGGCACACAGACTGGCCAGTCAAACCCCAACCCCAGGGTAGTAGGAGTGGTGGCAGCAATGACCTGTGGCAGCAGCAGCAGCAACAGCACTGAAAATGGCTGCTTTGGGAGCTCTGGGCCCACAGATGGAGGATCGAAGAAAATAATTCCTTCAAAATCAGAATGAAGCAAATGTAAGTTTGTGACTTTATGAGAAATCGAGAAACTATAAAATGTAACCAGAAAATGAAAACAAATAGAAGACATTGTGAATATCTCACTGGAGAAACCACTGACCTAAAAAATAGATACAGGAGAGACGATTTAAAAGTTTTTGAACAACCTGAAAGACATGATAAAAAAAATGAGCCTAGACATCATCTTCCAAGAAATTATCAAGGAAAACCTCCTTGATATTCTAGAAATAGAGGGTAAAATAGAAATTGAAAGAATCCACCAATGAAAAAGATCCCAAAAGGAAAACTCCTTAGGAATATTGTAGCCAAATTTCAGTTTCCAGGTTAAGGAGAAAATATTGCAGGCAGCTGGAAAAGAATAATTCTAGTGTTGTGGAAATACAATCAGAATAACATGAAATGTAGCAGCTTATACATTAAGGGATCTAAGGGCTTGGAATATAATATTCCAGAGGTTAGAACTAGGATTAAAACCAAGAATCACCTACCCAGCAACACTGAGTATAATCTTATAGGGGAAAAATGGAATTTCAATGAAATAAAAAAACTTCCAAGTATTCTTGCTGAAAAGATCACAGCTGAATAGAAAATTTGAGGTTCAGATACAAGAATCAGGAGCATAAAGAGGTAAACAGGAAAGAGAATTTACAAGGGACTTATTAAAGTTGAACTGTTTACATTCTACATGAAAGATGACATTTATAACATGTGACCTTGCGTTAGGGTAATTGGAGGAAATATAGGCACATAGATAGATAGATAGATAGATAGATAGATAGATAGATAGATAGATAGATAGATAGGTAGAGGGCACAGGGTGAGTTGAATATGAAGGGATGATATCTAAAAATTAGCATTATGGGGTGAGAGAGGAATATATTGGGAGAAGCAAAAAGGGAGAGATAGAATGGAATAAATTATCTCACATAAAAGAGGCAAGAAAAAGATTTCCTAATGAAGGGGAAGAGGGAGGAGAGAGGGAATGTGTGAACTTTACTTTCATTGGATTCAGCTTGAGGAGGGAATAATATGCACACTCAACTTTGCATCTTACCCTACAGGAAAGTAAGGGCAAAGAGGATAAGGTAGGATGACAGAAGGGAGGGCATATTGAGAAAGTGGGTAGTCAGAAGCAAACATTTTTGAAAAGGGACAGGGTCAAAGGAGAAAAGGGGATAATTGGGAAGGTGGAATAGGATGGATTGAGATATGATTAGTCATTTATAACATGACTATTATGGAAGTGCTTTGCATAACTATGTATGTATAACCTATAATTGAATGGTTTACCTTCTTAATGAGGGTGGGTGAAGAGAAAAAGAATGAAGAAAATTTGGAGCTCAAAGTTTTAAAAGCAAATGTTAAAATTGTTTTTACATGTAAGCTGGGAAATAAGATATGTAGGCAGTAGGGTATAGAAATCTATCTTACCCTTCAGAAAGTGGCAGGGGGGAGAAGGGAAAAAGAGGAGGGATGAAAAAATCTTGTGGAAATGATCTTCCAACTCTTTAGTACTGGCTAAGAAACAGAGTGGTGGATCAGTAGAATAGGCTAGGTGGATCAGTGGAATTGGTTACAAAAGACATAGTAGTTAATGACTATAGTAATCTAATGTTTGATAAACCCAAAGACACTGGCTTCTGAGATAAGAACTCACTATTTAACAAAAACTGCTAGGAAAATGGAAATATAGTACGGCAGAAACTAGGCATTGACTATACCAAGATAAGGTCAAAATAGGTACATGATTTAGATATAAAGAATGATATTCCATAAGTAAATTAGAAGACCAAGGAATAGTTTACCTGTCAACTCTATAGAGAAAGGAAGCATTTGTGACCAAGTAGGAGACAGAGAACATTATAAAATGCAATATGGATAATTTTTATTATATCAAATTAAAAAAGGTTTTGCAGAAAGCCAGTGAAACCAAGATTAGAAGGGAAGCAGAAAGCTTGGAAACAATTTTTACAACAAATGTCCCTAATAAAGACCTAATTTCTAAATATACAGAAAACTGAGTCAAATTTATAAGAATATAAGTCATTCCCCAATTGATAAATGGTCAATGGATATAAACAGGCAGCTTTCAGATGAAGAAATTAAAGCTAGCTATTTATAGTCAGGTAAAAAATCCTCTATATCATTATTGATTAGAGAAATGAAAATTAAAACAACTCTGAAGTACCATCTCACACCTATCAGATTAGATAATACGACAAAAAAAGAAAATGATAAATGTTGGAGAAGATGTGGGAAAAAATGAACACTAAAGTACTGTTGGTGGAGTTGTGAACTGATCTAATCATTCCGTAGAGCAATTTGGAACTATGCCCAAATGGCTATAAAACTGTACATGTCCTGTGATCCAGTAATACCACTACTATGTTAGGATCTGAAAGAGATAAAAAAAGGAAAAGGACTCACATATACAAAAATATTCATAATATCACTTTTTGTGGTGGCAAAGAATTAGAAGTAATGCCCACCAATTGAGGAATAGTTGAACAAGTTATGGTATATGAATGTAATGGAATACTATTTTGTATAAGAAATGATGAGTAGGCAGAATTCAGGAAAATCCTGGACTTACATGAACTGCTGCCGAGTGAAGTGAGCAGAACCAGGTGAACATTTTACACAGTAGCAGCGACACTGTGCAACGACCAACTCTGATAAACTTAGCACTTCTCAGCAATACAGTGTTCTAAGAAAATTTCAAAAGATTCAAGATGGAATATGCTATCCTCATTGAGAGAAAGAACTATGGAATCTGAATGCAGTTCAAAACACATTATTTTCTCCTTTTTTTCTCTCTCAGGATTTTTATCTTTTGTTCTGATTCTTCTTTCGCAACATGACTAATGTGGAAATATATTTAATATAGTTGTACAGGTATAGTCTGTATCAGATTTCCTGTCTTCTTGCGGAATGGGAAGGAAAAAAATTTGGAACTCAAATTCTTATAAAAGTGAATGTTAAAGAAAGCCTATATAATAAATGCTATACAATGTATTAAAAAATATAACAGAAGTCCTTAAAAGTAGGAAATACTTTATTCTTTGCATCCTGTGTTTAGCTCAGAGCCTGGTACATAGTGGGAGCTTAATACATGCCTCTTGATTGATTTAAAAAAATAATATATCACGAAAATTGCAGTAATGAAACCAAAAGAGTAAAAATAATAATAGATATATTTTATTGCATCTGTGATGGATATCTGAAGGCTGATTGTATGATTTATTGGAAGAAAAGAATCACAAAGCTGGAAAAAAGAAAATTCCAGAGGACTTCTAATAGCTTTTGTGGTTTGTCCTTTGTTTTTGAAGAAAACCAGTGACATAGCAGTATTAGAGTCAGAGTTTGATATGTATAGCTGTGGTGATTTGATATGGATATCAGTAGAAGACACTACTGCCGATTGAGCACAAATGGTCCATTGAAGTATGTAGAATGGAGGTCTCTCTGGATTAGCACAGTTCACAGTTCCTTTTTGCTTCTATGATTTTGCTTTGCTCATGGTGTGCAGTGCCTTTTTGGATATGGGCATGCTGTATTGCGTGGTCCTATGACAATGTTTCCCATGTCTCGCAGGTAATGCTAAAGTTCTTCAGAGATGCCTTGAATATGTCCTCATACCATTTCTTCTGACTACCATTTGAGCACTTGTCTTGTGTGAGTTTTCCATAAAACTCTTTTTGGTAAGCATACATTTATCATTCAAATTATGTGGCCAGCTCATCGGAGTTGCACTCTCTGCAATAGAGTTTGAATGATTGACTGTTTAGTTCTATAGAGGACTTCAGTATGCAGTACTTTGTCTTGCCAGATGATCTTCAGAACTCCCTGATACAATTCAAGTGGGTGCATTTCAGTTTTCTGGTATGGCGCTAATAGACTGCACAGGTATCACAGGCTTGCAACAGTGTGGTCAGCATGATGGTTCTGCAGAATGTGAGTTTGGTAGGCAGCCTGATACCTCTTCTCTCACACATTTTCTTTTAGAGCCTTCTCAAAACTGCACTAACTCTGGCAATACGTACATCAACATCATCTTCCCATATGAACATCCCTGGAGAGTACACTGCCAAGCTAAGTGAACTTATGGATAGCATTCAAAATTTCCCCATTTGCTGTGATCAGTGGTTCCATCTATGGATGGTATAGTGCTGGCTGGTGGAGGACCTCTGTTTTCCTGGTATTTATATTTAGGCCTAAACTGACACAGGCAAAAGAGAATCTTTCCATACTCTGCTGCATCTTGGCCTCAGAGGCTGCACTGAGCGTAACCATCTGCAAACAAAAAGTCCCACACCAACTTTCCTTCCACTTTGGCCTTTGCTTGTAGCCTTTTAAAATTTGTTTAACATCAGTTCAGTAACTGCCCTTGATGCTGTTTTCATCCTCATTTAAAGGTATCTAATAACATTGCACAAAAACACCATATTGAAGAGCTTGGAAGCAAGCACACAGCCCTGCTTCACTTAATTGGTGACTGGAAAAGCATAAGAGCATCACTCTTCATTCAGAACCCATATGTGCATGCCATCATGAAATTGGCACCCAATATTGATGAATTTCAGGCAACCAAATTTAACCATGATTGTCCAAAGACATTCACAACTGGCAGTATTAAAGGCAATGGTCAGATCAACAAACATTGTAAACAGATCTCTGTTCTGCTCCTGGCATTTCTCCTGGAGATGTCGGGCAATAAGCACCATGTCAGCTTTTCTGTGATCCTTTCTAACGTCACACTGATTCTTCAGCAGGTGAAAATCTTCCAGATGATAAATCAACTGATAAAGGAGGACTCTGGCAAGCACTTTGCCAGCAAAGGATAGGAGAGAGATTCCCCCCTGTGGTTGTCACAGGACACTTTGCTTCCTTTTCCTTTATACTGATGGACAATGGAGGCATTGTTAAGCTCCTGTTAGATGACCTTCCTTTTGTCATACAATATGGAAGATTTTAGCCATCCCTGCATACTTAAGCACACTTGAGCAGAACTCTTGATTGACATGTAGGATATGAAGCTAAGGTACTTTAAAGCTCATCAATCTATGTCTTTCATTAGAAACTATGAGGAAGCAAAAGGTCAGACAAGATAGGCTACTTACAGAAGATCACAAAGGAGAATAAGTAGTAGAACTAGGTTCAAACCCAGTACCTGTGATTTCAAATTCAAAGCTATTTCTACTCCAATTCCTATCTACAACATTTCCTAGAAGTGAGAATGCAGTCACAGCCTGAAGATCTAAAATTATGGGGAACACATAAAAGTCAGGAGCAATCTGCTACATTTTTGACATCTCTAATTGTTAGATCCTGTATGAATCTGTTATGTTTTGGTTGAAATAATGTATCTATATTATTTCTTTATGCAAGAAAGGAATTTGTTAGAGTAGCGTTTCATTGCAAAATAGTCTATCTTTCAAAGGGCATGGGGCGTGATTGAAGAATTAAACGTTATTTTTCACTGTGAATTTTCTCTTTCTGCATTCTAAAAAGCCATAGTTGAAGACTACTGAGGGGATAATATTAAATCCTATTCTTTAAAATGGGTCAATATGCAAGTTACCCAAAGCAAAACATCACGATACTGGTTAAAAGTGTTTCAAGAATGTAATTTCTCTATTGAAGGGATATCTTTACTAAGAAAGCAACTTAAAATGTGATACCAAACAAATACATTTTTTAGTGTACTGCAAGCTCAATATGAGTAGGATAAAAACTGATTGAATTCTTATTCTACATTAATAGAAATAATGTCCAGAATCATGGTGGTCACAAGTCTATTACAGTTTATTTTGGTCA
This sequence comes from Bettongia penicillata ogilbyi, assembly GCA_023548195.1. Classification (NCBI taxonomy): domain Eukaryota; kingdom Metazoa; phylum Chordata; class Mammalia; order Diprotodontia; family Potoroidae; genus Bettongia; species Bettongia penicillata. Next base: position 2,976,074 of record JAJHZJ010000139.1, read on the forward strand.
AATTGCATTTGGGGTAATGGTGTGGCAAATCATTCCTCAACATGACTTTTTCTTTATTATTCTTTTTATTTTAGATTGGGAGAACTTCAAAATGTGACTTGTGTTATAGATTACCTCCTTTTGAGGTGGTAGGAGTATTACACAATGGTCATAAGGGTGGATAGAATAAGGTGATGACAGTGTGAATTGAGCACTGGGCTTGGATTGGGAAAACTTCAAAATGTGACTTGTATTATAGATTACCTCTTTTTGAGGTGGTGGGAGTATTACACAGTGGTCATAAGGGTGGATAGAATAAGGTGATGACAGTGTGAATTGAGCACTGGGCTTGGATTGGGAAAACTTCAAAATGTGACTTGTATTATAGATTACCTCTTTTTGAGGTGGTAGGAGTATTACACAGTGGTCATAAGGGTGGATAGAATAAGGTGATGACAGTGTGAATTGAGCACTGGGCTTGGAGTCAGGAAGACTTGAGTTCTATATAACCCTGGTTCTTGAGTTCTATATAACCCTGGGCAGGTCACTTATCATTTTGTTTCATTTCCTCATCTATAAAATGCAGATAATAATAACACTTACTTTTCAGTGTTGTTGTGAGGATGAAATGAGATACTCATAAAATGCTTAACATAATCCTTGGCACATACATAATCCTTGGCACATTGTAAGCACTGTATAAATGGCAGATATTATTCTTATTTTCTTCTATCTTTACTTCTAGTTCTGTAAAATGGGAATAGTGATACCTCTATTGGGGATATATGAGTACAATGCTTGATTGAGGGAAATTAAAATTCAGATATTTCCCAATCTACTCAAGGTTAATTAACAAATGATATGAAAGTGTTATCTATAATGCCACATAAGATCAATCAGTCAGTTGGCAAATAAACATTTAATAATTTCTTACTATATGTCAAACACTTATATAAACACTGGGGATACAAAGAAAGAAGTCTTTGACCTCAAAGATCTCACATTTTAACAGGAGAGACAATATATAAAAATCACATATATGTAATAGATATGTAATGTAAAGAGAAGGCAGTCTCAGAGGGAAGGCACTAGTAGGGGGCAGATGAGGATAATGAAAATGGTCTCTTGCAGAAGGTAAGATTCGAGGTGTATCTTGAAGAATTCAAAATTTATTTAGCACTTGCTGGTCAATGTGGGCATAGCATAGCTCTTCCATGGAGTGCCAGCTTTGGAATAAGGATGACTTAGTTTCCAATCTTATCTCTAATAAGACTGACTGACTGAGTGAAACTGGGTTAGTCATTTAGCCTCCTTGTGCCACAGTAACTCTATTGGTCTTTAAGTTGAAGAAAAGTTACTTCTCTTCACTGGTAGATGGAATTTCTCATGGAAAAGTTCTCTGTCAATAAAATTACAGATTCAGCCCAAGTATGGGTACTGATGATGTAAAGACAAAAACTAAATGACCCCTGCCCTCAAGCATGGGGAGGAAAGGAAAAGAATTATATAATACAATATTTTCCAAAAGTCTTAGTACAGCTTTGTTTTGATAGTTTAATACTGTACTAAGGCTTCAGGGGAATCCTGTATTTGGGCACAATAATCAATTGAGGGGAATGAGAATTATGAGACTAAAATTTATCCCAAATTACTTAAGATTAGTTAACTAGGAATGTAGAAAGTCTTTTCTATAAGGGAAGGTACTGTGGGATCTTTTGGGACCAAATGGACACTAATAAATGAAAGTTTTAAGGAAAAAATTCTTGATTGGTTTTAAAGATATAAGCAAGATATGATATTCATAGGATAATGAGTACATGGGCATGCTTGTTCTAAGGAACTTCAGGAAGTTATGAGAATAGCCATGGAAAATTTTCTTCTTTGATAATTAACAGTCATACAAAGGTGCTTATTTTCCCCTCCTCCCACCTTTTGGAATTTTAAACACTAAGATTCTCATTCTAGAAGCAAATGGTCCAAAATGGAGAGAGTTTGTTAAAATCTAACTGGTTCTAGTTACCTCAACATGTTTCGCTACCATTATATATAATGTACAGTTAGGTGTCAGTGTAAAAAAATGAATCTCCTTAAATGATAGCATGAACTTGGATTTGTCTTATTCAAATTTATAATTATATAAAATATAGTATTTGATTCCAGTTCAAGGGAAATATGCTGTGATAATTCAAATAGTACAACTGATTTAGAGGGGTTCATTATTCACACTAATTGGGACCTGGCTGAACAACACCTGTTCCCCAATTCCTGTACTTTCAAACTTTTCTTTTGGAAATGGTAATCAAATGCATACTGGCAATGCTCTGGAAAGGAGTGAGACCTGTGGTTCCAATCTCTATCTTTTTGGCTTCTCAGATCAAAACACCCTTTCCAGACCATGACTGTTCTATATATGTTATCACCAACCATTGGAATGTAAACTCCTTGAGGGCAAGTATTTCTTGTGTCTCCTTCGTTTTTCTATACTCAGTATTGGTATGGTTCTTAGAATATAGTAAGCACTTAATAGATGCATTTTTTATTCATATATTCATGCATATGAAGACAAACTCAGATTCCATTAGATAAAGGATATACCCTTCCAATACATACATATCCTAGCAAGAGGTGAAAAGACCTTAATTATTAAAATCTCTATCATATAAATCTATGTATGGATGTGTACCATTACTATATGTATTACTATGTATATCCATCTCTGTAAATATTACTATATATATGTATAGATTCTACAGCACATGCATACATTGTATAATAAGCAACAATGATTCATTGGTTATATTTACATTTGCATTTATTTATATATTAGCCATATTTCCTAGAAGAAAAGTCAAACTTTCTTATTGTTCAGTTGTGTCTGATTCTTTTTGTCCCCATTTGGGGTTTTCTTGACAAATATACTGGAATGGTCTGCCATTTCCTTCTCCAGCTCATTTTACACATGATGAAAATGAAGCAAAGAGGGTTAAGTGACTTGTTCAGGGTCACACAGTTTTGAGGCTGGATTTGAAACTCAGGTCTTCCTGACTCCAAGACCTGGTACTCTATCTATTGCACCACATACCTATCCAAGGTCACATTTAAAGGCACAAAATTCTAAGATGTGAGCGTAACATTTTTTTCATACATATAATAAGAATAGTCTTAGAAATTACAAACTATGATGAAAGGAATCAGGGAAGTCACAGTTTAATAGATCTTGTATCATTCCCTCAATAAGAACAAAGAAGTTTGAAGGAAGAATAGATATCGATGAGAAAACAAATTACTTTTTTCACATGTGGAATTTGAGATACCTACTGGACATACAGGTAGAAATGTCTATCAAGTGACTGATGATGAAAGACTAGAGTTGCACTGAGATTATAGTTATATATTTAGATTTTAGAAACATCTGAATAAAGATAATAATTAACTCATGAAAGCAGATAAAACAAACATCTCACCAACGAAAGAGAAAGTAGAGACAGAAGAGAAATATGCTCATGACAGAAACTTGTGGGATATCAACACTTAGAAGATGAGAACTGGATGCTTCAGCAATAGAGATGATAAAGAAGTGGTCAGAAAGATAGGAGTGAATCAAGAGAGAATGTTGTCATTGAGTCACTTTCCAATCATGCCCAACCCTTCATGGTCCCATTCTGAGTTTTCTTGGCAAAGCTACTGGAATGGTTTGCCATTTTCCTTCTCCCAAAACAAGGGAGAAGATAATATCCTTGAAAACAAGGTCATCTATAATATCCAATAGAAAGAGTAAGAAACATGAGAACTGAGAAAAGACCACTTTAGAAGTTATTGGTAATTTTATTGAGAGTAATTTAAAACTAGAGGTGCTCTGAAACCAGATTTCTAGAGGCTGATAAATGACTGTAAGTAAGGAAATGGAAGCAATGGGTATAGCAAACTCTTTTTAAGGATTTGGCTATGAAAAGAAGAAAAATCATAAGAAGAAAGTTTGAGGGGATGATAAGTGAAATAAAAGGGTTTTGTGTTGTTTGCTTGGTTTTGTTTTATAGAATGGATTAGACAGAGCCATGTAGATATGCAGCAATAAGAAGGCCTGGACTTAGGGTAGATTGAAGATGCGAAAAGGAGGGAAATGAGTATACTCATGGAGGAAATGAGAGGGAAAGGGATTATAAGCAAAAGGGAGAATTTAGACTTGGAAGTGAAAAAGGCCACATTTTGTTCAGAGATTGGAATACAATGGGGAATGATGAAACTAGAATTTTGTATATATGAAATGAAAGAGAAGAAAGATTTCAATAGGAAATCTCTCTTTTCTTAGAATAATAAAGCAGCAAATATTAAAATAATTAGTAGGTCACTCCTCATCTTCCTATTTTCCATATTTAATCTTATCTTGAGATCTAGAGAAATTCAGAAATTTATATATTTCCTCATTAATTACTTAAATTTAACTATATCTGCAAGTTATGTTCAGAGGCCATACTAGTTTCTATTCTCTTATTTATTTAATCAAGTAGAAAGTTGTCCTTTCCCAACTTCATATATATATACATGTATATATATATATATATATATATATACATCCACATATACATATATGTGTATATATTTATCTCCATGGTTTAAATAACTATTAAAGTCACTGAATGTGGAATTTATTAACATCAATAAAGCAATTATTCACAGCATTTAGTTATGAAAATGATCACAATGAAAATCACTTTGAACCCTCATTGTATTTTCAGATGACTTCACTTCTGAAAACACAGTTGCATGCTATTCAGATTATTAGTTCAACCCATCTCTAAAGTGGGGTGATAGTTTGATTTCACAGTATTTTACTAAGCAAGTTCCCAAGTGAACAGTTTTCTGCTGACTTGGAGGGAAACTTGAGCCAACACACAGTTGGCAACGGTGGAGCAGAAAAGGAGTGGGCAGCTCTCAGAGATTTGATGTACAGCACTGCATTTGCTCATCTGGATCAGAACACTCGCAAACACCAAGACTGGTGTGATGAAAATGATGGGGAAATTCAGAAGCTGCTAAATTAAAAATGAGAATTCTACAGGATTTACCAGAAGGATAGTTCATCTACCTCTAAGGAGGCAGCATTTAATTTCATCAAAAGTAAAGTACAAGCAAAGCTTAGAGAAATGCAGGATTCCTGGCTCAGTAAGAATGCAGATCAAATTCAGTTTTATGCTGATAGTAACAATCCAAAGCACTTTTATGATTCCCTGAAAGCCATTTATGGACCAAAAACCTATGGTGCATCACAACTACTCAGTGCTGATGGAGCCACATTGATTAGTGATAAGGATATGATTCTAGAGAGATGAGCTGAACACTTTAATAGTGTTATCAACAGACCATCATCAATCAATGCTGAGACCACTGACCTTTTACCTCAGGTTGAAATCAATCCCTCCTTAGATGAATTTCCAACTGAAGGAGAGATTTTAGGGGCTCTTGAGCTCCTTTCATGTGTCAAAGCATCTGGTGCTGATTCTATTCCAGCTGAGATTTCCAAGGAAGGGGGACCATTGCTCATACAAAAGCTGACTGAAATTTTCCAGGTTATATGGCAAGAGGAGGTTATTCCCCAGGAGTTCAAGGATGCCTCCATTGTCCATCCCTATAAGGATAGAGGGAATAGGTTGTCCTGTGACAATCTTAGGGGATCTCTCTCATAGTCATTGCTAGAAAAATTCTTGAATGCTGTGGATGAGTTCACTTATCTTGGTAGTGTACTTTCTAGGTATGTATACATTGACAATGAGGTTGATGCACCCATTGCCAGAGCTAGCTCATTGTTTGGAAGGCTCTGAAGAAAAGTTTGCAAGAGAAGAGGTATTAGATTGACTACCAAATTGAAGGTTTACAGAGCCATTGTGCTGACCTCAGTCTACCAGCACCATGCCAAGAAACTGAATCACTTCCATTTGAACTGTCTTAGGAAGATTCTGAAGGTCACTTGGCAGGATGAGGTACCAGACACTGAACGCCTTGCTCAAGGTGAACTGTCAAGTATTCAAACTATGCTTCAGAGAGCGCAACTCTGATGGGTTGGACACATTGTTTGAATGCAAAATCTATGCTTGCCAAAAAGACTATTTTATGGAGAACTTGCATGGGGCAGGTGATCACATGGTGGCCCGAAGAAACAGAAGAAACAACACAAGGACACTCTCAAGGTCTCGGTCAAGACCTTTGGATTTGACTGTGCAACATGGGAGACACTGGCACAGGACTCCTCAGCATGGTGTGCCCACATCAGAAAGGGTGCTGTGCTCTTTGAGAAAAGCAGAATTGAGACAGCACAAAGTAAATGGAAGATGCACAAATTTGGGATATTCACCTCAAATATTCACATGGACTATCTGTGCCCAATCTGTGGTAGAGCATTCCAAGCTTGTATTGGTGTGATCAGCTGTCGGACACACTGAAATTTCACTTTGTATTGGTGATGTCACTTTGGTCCTCTTTGTAAATGAAGTACAACAACCAACCAACCATTTTCCCCAAGTATTCTATTCATCTATTTTTGTAAGATCAAATTTCAAATAGTTTTGTTAAGAAAGAAAACCTCTGTATTCCCTTTCTCACTGCCTTCTCCAATTTCTCTCTAGTCACAAAAGGAAGAGTCTAGCTTTGGTCAAGCTGTCACTCAATATTCTCCCTTCACATTTACAGTTAAACTTGCCTTTTCTACAACATTGTAGCTGGTCCTTAACGTTACCTATAACCTCTGTGGAAGAGATTTTAGAAACAGGAAAATTAAGTGAAATTCATTTTGAGATATATGTCAATATGTGTAGTAAAAGATACGGTAAAAAAAAGATACTCATCTTATCTTCTATCTACACATGTGCTGCTGAATGAAAATGCAACTCTTCTCACTAGATCTATTACAAATTTATGTTACATGACCTCAACTGGACCCTCATTGTTACTAGACATTTCTTCTACACTTACCTTATCAACTCACTATCCCATTCTCCAAAGCAACTCTTTAAAACCTTGTCATCTCTCCTCAAACTTGCCATGGTTCTTCCTCCCCAAACCCTCTCTACAGAGATACTAACCTCATGTTTTACAGAAAAAAATGATGCTATTCACCATGAATTCTATTTTCTTCCTCTCAGAATTTTCTCTGGTTGTCACCATTGCCTGTAATGCTTACCCTCTTCCCTGGTTTTCTTCAAGTCCTAATTAAAACTCTGTTTTCTACAAGAAGTGTTTATCTGGCCAAGATGGTAGAGTAGAAAGTTGCACATACTCTAGTTTGTCCCCTAAAGCCCATAAAATAGCTGTAAAAAAGGACTAAACAAATTGTAGAGCCACAGAAGCCACAAAATGACAGAGTAAAAGAGATTACCAGCCCAAGGTAGCCTGGAAGGCTGACAGGAAAGGTCTATCACTTGGAGCATGGATCAGAACACAGTCCACAGATCCCAGCCCAGCCTTGGCCATGCTACTCAGCAAGGTTAAGACCAGAACAGTCCTCTAGAGTGGCATCCTCATCAGCAGTGGTGGTTCTCAGATTCCTCTACACACAAACTCCAAAGACACTTCAAAGGTCAATGAAAAATTTTTCTCCTGGGTGAGAAGGGAGCAGGGTCCTCTCCCAGCCCTGGTTCCAGGTGGCAGCAGCAGCAGTAGGGTCCATTTTTGGAGCCCTCAGCCCAAAGTCCCTGGGGGAATTGAGCTGTTCATCTGGGTCTCAGTCCTGAGTGGAGGTCCAGCAGTGAGAAAGAGTGTTGGTTGGCATGGTGGAGCTGGTGGATGCTCTGGAAAGGGAATTCTACTTGCAGATCCTGAGCAGAAAAGCTTTGGTAGCTCCCAGACCAGAGTGCAGGCCAGGAGAGGAGTACCTCTCCCTTGATTGAGCCAACTTGGAGGAACTGAGAATTTACAGGTCCCCAGAGTATACCCAGCTCTTGACAAAGGACCCGAAAATCAAGTAACTGGCTGGGAAAATGCCCAAGAAAGGGAAAAAAATAAGACTATAGAAGGTTACTTTATTGGTGAACAGGTATTTTTTTCCATCCTTTCAGATGAGGAAGAACAATGTTTACCATTAAAGACTGCCCAAATAAATATGCAATGGTCTCAAACCATGGAAGCACTAAAAAGATTTTGAAAATCAAGTAAGACAGGTGGAGGAAAAATTGGGAAGAGAAATGAGAGTGATGCAAGAAAATCATGAAAAGGGAGACAACTGCTTGCTAAAGAAGACCCAAAAAATGCTGAAGAAAATAACATCTTTAAAAATAGGCTAAATCAATTGGCAAAAGAGGTCCAAAAAGCCAATGAGGAGAAGAATGCTTTAAAACAGAGTTAGCCAAATGGAAATGGAAGTTCAAAAGCTCACTGAAGAAAATAGCTCTTTAAACAGGAGAATAGAGCAGATGGAAGCTAATGAGTTTATGAGACACAAAGAATTTACAAAACAAAACCAAAGAAATGAAAAAATGGAAGATAATGTGAAACATCTCATTGGAAAAACAACTGACCTGGAAAATAGATCCAGGAGAGAGAATTTAAAAATTATAGGACTACCAGAAAGTCATGATCAAAAAAAAAGCCTAGAAATCATCTTTCATGAAATTATCAAGGAAAACTGTCCTGATATTCTAGAACCAGAGGGCAAAATAAATATTGAAAGAATCCACCAATCACCTCCTGAAAGAGACCCAAAAAGATGAACTCCTAGTAATATTGTAGCCAAAATAGAGACTTCCCAGCTCAAGAGAAAATATTGCAAGCAGCTAGAAAGAAAAAATTTGAGTATTGTGGAAATACAATCAGGATAATACAGGATCTGGCAACTTTTATATTAAGGGATGAAGGACTTGGAATATGATATTCCAGAAATCAAAGGAACTGGGATTAAAACCAAGAATCATCTACCCAGATAAATTGAGTATACTACTTCAGGGGAAAAGTGGTCATTCAATGATATAGAGGACTTTCAAGCATGCTTGATGAAAAGACCAGAACTGAATAGAAAATATGACTTTCAAATACAAGAATCAAGAGAGGCATGAAAAGGTAAACAGGAAAGAAAAATCATAAAGGACTTTCTCAAGTTGAACTGTTTACATTCCTACATGGAAAGATAATATTTGTAACTTTTCAGACTTTTATAAATATTTGGGTGGTTGGAGGGATTATACTCTCTCTCTCTCTCTCTCTCTCTCTCTCTCTCTCTCTCTCTCTCACACACACACACAGACAGCACAGGATGAGTTGAATAGGACTCGATAATATCTAAAAAATAAAATTAAGGGGTGAGAGAAGAATATATTGAGAGGAGAAAGGGAGAAATTATTGGGGCAAATTATCACTCATAAAAGAGGGAAGAAAAAGCTTTTTCAATGGAGGAGAAAAGGGAGGAGGTGAAAGGGAAAAAAGTGAAGCTTACTCTTTTCACATTTGGCTGAAGGAGGGAATAACATGATCACTCAATTTGGTATGAAATCTGTCTTACACTACAGGGAAGTAGGGAGAAGGGGAGAAGTGGATTGAGGGGGATGATAGAAGGAAGGGCAAATGGGAAAAGAGAGTAGTTAGAAGTAAACACTTTTGGGGAGGGAAAAGGTCAAATGAGAGAATAGAATGAATGGGGGCAGGATGGGATGGAGGAAAATATAATTAGTCTCACACAACATGGCTATTATAGAAGTCTTTTACAAAACCACACACATATAGAGTATATTGAGTTTCTTGCCTTCTCAGTGGGGATGGCTGGGGAGGGAGGGAGGGAGAGAAGTTGGAATTCAAAGGGTTAGAAACCAATGTTGAAAATTGTTTTTGCATACAACTGCGAAATAAGAAATACAGCTAAAGGAATATAGAAATCTGTCTTGCCACAAGAAAAGAGAGAAGATGGAGATAAGGAAAGGCAGGGGTGTGAAAAAAAGGGAGGGCATATTAAGGGAAGGGATAATCAGAATGCAAGGTGTTATGGGGTGGGGGGGAGGGGAGAGATGGGGAGAAAATTTGGAACTCAAAATTTTATGGAAATGGATGTCAAAAACTAAAAATAAAAAAAAATTCAAAATGCAATAAAAATAAGTATTTCCTAATGCCTCAACTCTAAGGTCTTCCCACTTTTAATTGTTGTCTTCCCCTGTAAGATCATGAGCTCCTTGAGAATAGGAACTTTTTTCAATCATTTTTGTTTCTTTTGAATCCTGAGCACTTAAGACAGTACCTGACAAGTAGTATAAGCTTAAAAATGTTCATTGACTGACTAGATGTTTTATCATTCTTGTCCCTGTATGCATTTTTCTTCTGTTTATTAAAAAGTGACATTTTTTTCATGTATCTGTCATTATCTAATTTATCAGCCTTATCTTTCCATTCTCTAAATAAAGCCCTTCTTTGTAACAAATATTTATATCCAGGAAAAGAAATCAATACATTGGATATTTCTGAAGACAAATACCTATTTTTTGCATCTCAAGTCCTTTGTTCTCCAAAAAGATGCAATGGCTGTGCTGGTGGTGGTGGGGCATCATTTCATCATCTGTCTCATTGTTTTCTGCTTTGTCAGAGTTCTAAAGTTTTTCCAAAGTTGTTTGCTTTATATTGTTATTGTCTTTATTGAAAAAATTATTCTCTTGGTCCTGCTCAATTGATTCTACATCAGATGATATAACTTTTCATTGATTTCTCTGAATTAATTTCTTTTCTCATTTTTGATGATCCAATATCCCACTATATTTTTGCATTGCAATTTGTTCTGTCTTGTTACAGTTGATACCCAACTATTTAATTTCCAGTTTTATGCTACTGCAAAAAGTATTACTATAAATATATATTTTTGGACATATTCTGGTCATCTAATTTTGAATTCTTGTGATATGTATCTGATACTATCCTTGCTAATTTAGAAGGTATGTATGGTTAAGAGGTTTTAAAAATACAATTTCATAACATTGTACAGATTTGCTATTTTCTTTTTTTTGGTCATTTTTTGTCAATCTGATGGATATGAAGACATTTTATTTTGTATGGTTCTTATTAGTTATTTGGAGCAATTTTTTCTTAAATTGCATAAAGTAAGCATGTTGGCTTGTGTGACAATCATATCTTTTAACAGTTTATACATTGGATATTGACTCATACTTTTGTGGTTTTCAACAATTCTCTATATGACGTGGATATTAGATTTTTACCAGAGACTTTTTCTTGAAGACTTTCTCCCTACTCACAGTTGATGATTTCCTTTCTGGTTCTTCTTGCTTGTACAAAAAGAAATCAATTAAAGAAACTACAATTACTTATTTTATCCATTGTGATCATTCATAATTCTTATTTAGGCAAGAATTCTGTGTCATAATTGTGAAAGATCTGCTTCCTGAAAATCATCTCTATGTGCATAAAGTTCTAATTTAAAAAAAATACCAGACAGTGATGTAGGACAGGCTGAAGTTGCATAAACATGCAATTGTAATAGAGCAATCTGCTATCATATTTTTTCTTCTGATATTACTTGTTATTCTCAAGAGTAGCAGTAGAGATTATTAGGGATGATCCAGATTTGAAGATACATCAGGGAAACAAGAACAAGGGGGCATTTCAGCTGGTGAAACAGAATTAGAGCATTTGAATTTGAAGATTAAGGTGGAGAAATTTAATGAAAACAAGAATGGGGGTAGGTGAAGTGGAGGAGTTGAAAGACTGTTGAAGGATATGATAGAGTAAAGAAAATATGTATCTTTTGAAGATTTTATAAATAGCTAGGTGGTACCGCAGATAGAGAGCCAGATCTGGAGTTGGAAAGACCTGAGTTTCAAATTCAGCCTCAAATACTTACTAGCTGTGTGACCCTGGACAAGTCACTTAACCTCTGTCTGTCTCAGTTTCTTTATCTATAAAATGATGATAATAACAGCATCTATCTAACTAAAAATCAAAGTTATTGTCAGGATAAAATGAGATGACGTGTAAAGCGCTTAACAAAACTTGAAGGTCTATGTAAATGCTAGTTATTATTTTTATTATTGTTATTAGGAGTGTGTATATATGTGTGAGTGTGTATGTACATACATATGCATACATGTGCGTGGAAGATCCTCCCCTAACCCTTCTCCAAAGAATGATTTTTGCCAAGAGGGAAACAGGAAGTTGGGGTCATAGGCTGGCCTCTTTAATTTCTCAGGGAAGGGGGTACTGGTCTAGAATTATATCTAATTCATCCCCCCATGTGCACACATATTTCTGTGGGAAATAATGTTTAGGTTCAAGTTAAACTCGTGATGAATAACCCAGGCATATGCCAACCTATCTATCCAAGGCTTATCTATAATTTTGGAATGTCAGTTCCAAAATGAATACACATAACAATGGGCAAGCTGATAGTAAACAGAAACTAAAATATACAGATGAGAACATATACCAGACAACGCACAGAGAAAATGAACTTATCCATTAGGAATTATTTATCTTAACTCAATAAGAGAGAGGGTCTGTTATCTCACCCATAGGGAAAGTCTCTAAAGTCTATAGTGCAATAGTCTAGTGATAGGGACATGATAACATGCTGACCTCTATATGTTGGCTTTTTTCTTGTAGCTTTCTCTCTGCTAGGGGAATAGTTGAGAGTCTGGAACCATGAAACTTCTCTCTAAGAAAATGGAAAACATTTTCTCTCAACTCTACCATTCAAACAGTTATGGCACTACTCTACTAATAAGGAGGGTCTTATGCAAATAAGTTTTGAGACACAGGTTAAATTCTTCTTATGACATATTTTCCTATTTCCATTTACTGGGTTTTATTAGTAATAAGTAGAAATGCTGGTGATCTTCCTGGGTTTATATTATTTACCACTACATTATAGTTCTCTATCCAACATAATTCTTATTACTTTGGATAATTTAGAGTTTACTCCACTGTCAGCTTTTAACAAAACACCAATTATACATGTTAATTTTTTTGCTACACTAGTTTCAACCATAATTAAATTTGTATTCTTCCTTTTTTCCTTTAATTATATAATCATGTTTTCCCTCTAAAGTATTTAAAAGGTAAACCCTACATTTTATTGTTGAATCTTTTCAGTAATGTCTGATATTTCATGACTTCAGTTGGGGTTTTCTTGATTAAAAACCCTGAAGTGGTTTGCTATTTCCTTTTTTAGCTCATTTTGTAGATGAGGCAAGCAGGGTTAAGTGACTTAAGTCATATAGCAAGTAAGTGTTTAAGACCATATTTGACTTCATGAGGATGATTCTTCCTGATTTGAAATCTAGTGCTCTATATATGGCACCACCTAACTATCACTTAACTATATTAATCATAGAGATAGTTACACACTTGCACAAAAAAAAATATTTCTTGACACTCAGAGTCTCACTAAAATATTATAATCTAAAAGTAAACAGTGTGGTCCTGGTATCCTAACAGCCAAAATTTTAAATTTGTCTCTCATAGTCTCTCATGTCTTTGTGGGCATATAAGGCTGCAGACTAGAACCTGAAAACACCTGGAGAAAAGCTTTAAAATGTTTCTAGATTACATATTATTACTGCTATTAAAATAATTAAAATTAAAAAAATATAAGGATTCTGCATTTAACTGATTAGCAAAGAAATGTATTAATTAGCAGCAAGCCTTTTTCTAATTTTTGACTTGTTTATATATATATGTATGTATGTATAATACCTTGCATATTGTAGATATATAATTGTTTCTTGAGTTGAATGGTCTTGAATAAAATATGATGTTTCTCAATCAGCAGAGACCTAACCTTTTCTTCTAGATAGAAAGCAATTTATCAATTGTTTTATAGTTTATAGAGACATTACCAATGATAAGTATTATTTAGTTTAACTTAAAGATTGTGTTTGGAGTATATAGCATTGGCAAACGAAACAAAAATCACTTAAGATGGTGAAATGATGAAAAAAATGATAGAAGAGGAAGAGAAAGTACCTAATATCTGATTAGCACAGAGAAGAGAGAAAAGAAAGGGTAAAGAAAGAAATAGCTATGTATTGATTTCTCTCTCAGACCTCCTTGCAGACAAAAAAAAGGACAATTTTTGTTTATATCTAGGGTTTGGTGAGAAACTAGCAAATGCTGAGTAAAGGCAATAAAGAGAGTTAGTTTCTGTTACAAGAAAGGTGTGAAAGTTATAGAAAAAGGTAGGAAAATCTGGCATAGATATGGCTCACTTAGGAATGATTACGCTTTCTCCATCTTTCTGAATGCAAACAAGATCCACAAATAGACAGTTCGCTGTCAATTAGCCACAGAAGCTTGCAACAGGAATGACAGAGAAATGAGAGTAGAAATATAATGCATATGAAACATGATGGGAACATTCCAGAGACCAAAAATTAAAATCATAACTTCTGTACAAAAATTCAAGTTATCCTCCCTCAGAGGAGAGAGATGGAAAGAATTAGAGGAATATTTCATTAATCTGTAGTTTAAAGGGGGGAACAACCTTTCTTGAGAAAAAAGAAAAAGCATTTGAAAGGAAAAACAAAGGAAAAAAAGGAATCTGACCACTAATAGTTGTGTTAGGAGAACTTAAGTGATACAGGAAGGTATGGAAGAAGAAGAATCTGGATGTGTATAATGACCATTCTTAGCCTCTCCTCCTAATGCGTGTCTGAATCTTCTGAGTGCAAAGCAGACTTACAAGCTTCTGGCAACGGTGATGGAAATCCATAGGTGTGCCAAAGCAAGAAGTCACCCAAGAAACGAAACCAAAACCAAAAAAAAATTGCTGGGATTATGAAGCTCTAGGTATGGCATCTAGGGGCCCTAGGGAGAACAGGACATGTTTTCATTCTTTCTGTCAATTAAAGGTAAAAGACTTCCAAAGGGAATGATTTGGAAAATGAAAAGGTGGTTAAAGATTTTGATTTAATTTCTGAGCCATAGTCTAATGTGTAATTATGGAGTCTTCATCAGGATTGTAATATGTCTTTTGAATTCTGATAAAATATATTTATCTGGAGAGTTGAAAATAATCAAAAAATTTAAACTGAATATAAAAAAAGAAAGGAAACAATTGCATATCTCTCTCTCAGGTTGACACAAAATTATCCAAAACAAGAATGAGTTGTCTCTGGCTGTGTGGGTTTCCCCTCTCTGGAGATGTTCGAGCAAAGGCTTACTTTGTTTCCATTGGGCAGGTATATTTTTGAAGGGATTCTTCCTCAGGGTGCATTTCCCAACTTCTCAGGTGCTTATCTCTCTTGTCCCTTCTCATTCTGAGTATCTGTGATTTTTGAACTCTGATTCTTTTACTCCTTTTCAAGTCCATCACTCTTATTTTGAATTACTTTGCTTCTCTATCTATCCTCATGTTCAACCACTTCACCAATATGTTCCTCATTCCTCTCAAAGAATTTGTCTTCTACGGCCTCTGTATCATTTTATGTCTCTGTACCTTTTTCCTATAACAAATAGCATCTGACTAGTTCAGGCCTCAGTGTCTCTTACTTGGATGACTATTGTAGTCTCATAAGTTCACATTCTCTGCTCTAATTTATTACATGCATTGCTTCCAGAATGTCTTCCCAATATATATTCTAATCTATATTCTAAGAGGTTAGAAAGAATCATCTATAGCTCTCATCCACTTCATGCTTCCAGTGTGGGATAGCTAGGTGGCATAGTGAATAGAGTGCTGGGCCTTGAGTCAGGAAGACTTATGATCGTGAGTTCAAATCTAGCCTCAGACACTTATTAGCTGTGTGACTCTCAGCAAGTCACTTATCCCTATTTGCCTCATTTTCCTCATCTGTAAAATGAACTGGAAAAGGAACTGGGAAACCACTCTAGTATCTTAGCAAAGAAAACCCAAATGGGGTCACAAGGAGTCAGGCATGACTGAAAATGACTGAACAAACACTTTGTAAATAGAACACCAGATCTGGAATCAGGAAGATCTGAGTTCCAATTCAGCCTCAAGACACTTGCTAGCTGTAACACATGGGGGAAATCATTTAACTTCTGTCTATTCAGTGTCTTCATCTGTAAAAAATGACAATTATATCTCATACATGATTATCGTGAGGATCAAAAGAGAGGCTATTTTTAATGTTTTACAAACCTCAAAGTTTTGTATATGTATACATACATATGCACACATATACATATGTATATATGCACATATATAACATGTATATATGTGCATGTATAAAATATATGAGTATATACACATATATAAATATATATGTACACAAACATATATACATATATTTATATATCTATATATCCTACATTACTTATTGCCATTATTTCACTGGTATAGGGAATATCTAAGTGAAGAAATTACCTTAAAGTGTCTTAAAGGCACCTTAAATGGAACTTATTTGTATGAGTCGCCAAGAGAATGGAGTGAAGTGATTTTCCTAGGTTCCCACAGTCAGTCTGTGTCAGAGACTTGACTTGAACCGTGGTTTTCTTGGCTCTGAGACCTGTTTTCTAGTCACCATACTGCTTCTCTATCTTGGAGAGTCATATTTTGTCAGAACTGGAAGTAGACTTCCAGCTCAGTTAGTTAAAGCCAAGACTCCATACACTCTGCAAAAGGCCAGTCATCATCAAGCTTCAGTTACATACTTCCCATGATAAAGATTCATGCTCATTTCATCATGGAAAAGAATCACCTTATCAGAAAATTCATCTTTACATTGAATTAAAATCTACCTCCTTCTAACTTCCATCCATTGCCACACAGAATGTGTTTATTCCCAAAGTCTTTACATAGGATCTGTGAACATTTTTTGAAAAAAAGATTTTGATAACTGTATTTTGTCATAATTTCCTTTGTAATTCTCCATATAATATTTTATAAATTTTAAAACATTCTTTTGAGAAAAGGCTTTTGTCTTTACCAGACACTGCTAAAGGGGTCCAAGACATAAAGGTTAAAAATCTGTGGTCTATGTGTTGTGATAATTTCATAATCACATTCAGAGAGTTATTCTGATCATGCTAAATTCTTATCTTCTACAACACAAATGGTCATAATTTCTTCATCTATTCCTGTTATAGCATTATTTTTGAATCTCCACACTTCTCTTCCTAGGACATGATACATACCTTGTCACTGTCTTTAAAGTGCTGATCTCAAGGTGATCTAGATTGGCCTGTTAAAACATGAGCAAGTCAGATTACATCCTTTGAGTAGGAATGAGAACCTAAAGAAGAAACTATTAAGTTTGCTAAAGTTTAAAAAGCTCTTTTGGCTACAATAGAAAACAATTTCAACATAATAGAAATAACAATGTAACAGAACATAACGTAAGAGAACAGAATATGTTATATGTAAATTTATAAACATAATAGTTCATCAGCTAGCTCCCATTCATTCCTCCCCAGTGTCTTTAAATTTGTTCTTCATTTCCTTTTGCAGGGCTATCCTTCGCCTTCCCTCACAATCATCTTATATCTAAATTAAAGAGCATCTTTACAGGTCTCCTGTCTACAATTTCTCACAGTCTTTTGTCATCCTACAGATAGGTACTTTCATGATTTGTCTGAAATGTTATTCATATTTTTTTACCAGGCACCTACGTTGATTCCTAAATGTGATATTTATATATGCGTATATATTCTACATAAAATCTATAATATAGATACATCATATATGTGTGGATTTATGCATCTATACATATGGCATGTATAATATGCATGTATATTTTTTATTAAATTTATTTATTTAAATTTTTACATTCATTTTCACAAAATTTTGGGTCCCACATTTTCTCCCCATTTATCCCCTCCCCCCACCCCAATACACCGAGCATTCTAATTTCCCCTATCACCAATCTGCCCTCTCTTCTATCATCCCTCCCTTCTCTTCTCCCTATCTTCTCTTTTGTCCTTTAGGGCCGGATGACTTTCTATTCCCCATTAACTGTATTTCTCATTTCCTAGGAGCAAGAACAATACTAAACAGATGTTCCTAAAACTTTAAGTTCCAAATTCTTCCCATTCCTCCCTCCCCACCCATTCCCTGTGGGAAGGCAGGCAATTCAATATAGGCCCTATCTGTGTAGTTTTGCAACTGACTTCCATAATAGTCGTGGTGTGTAAGACTAACTATATTTCCCTCCATCCTATCCTGCCCCCCACTGCTTCTGTTTTCTCTTTTGATCCTGTCCCTCCCCAAGAGTGTTGACTTCAGATTGCGCCCTCCTCCCATTGCCCTCCCCTTCATCCTCCCCCCCATCCTGCTTATCTCCTTCTCACCCACTTTCCTGTATTGTAAGATAGGTTTTCATACAAAAATGAGTGTGCATTTTATTCCTTCCTTTAGTCGAATGTGATGAGGGTAAACTTCATGTTTTTTTCTCAGCTCTCCTCTTTTTCCCTCCACTAAAAAGTCTCCTGCTTGCCTCCTGAATGAGAGATAAGTTACCCCATTTCATTTCACCCTCTCTCCTCCCACTACATTTCTCTCTCACCATTTACCTTAATTTCTTTATGGTCCCATCCTATTAAATTCACTCTGTGCTCTCTGTCTCTATATGTGTGTGCACACATGTGTGCACATGTGTATGTGTGTGTGTGTGTGGTCCCACCAACTACCCAGATACTGAAAAGTTTAAGAGTTACAAATATTGTCTTTCTATGTAGGAATGCAAACCGTTCACCTTTGGTAAGACCCTTATGATGTCTCTTTGCTGTTTACTTTTTCATGCTTCTTCTCATTCTTGTGTTTGAAAATCAAATTTTCTTTTCAGCTCTGGTCTTTTCATCAAGAATGTTTCAAAGTCCTCTGTTTCATTGAAAGACCATATTTTCCCCTGAAGTATTATACTCAGTTTTGCTGGGTAGGTGATTCTTGGTTTGAGTCCTAGTTCCTTTGACTTCTGGAATATCCTATTCCACACCCTTTGATCCCTTAATGTAGAAGCTGCTAGATCTTGTATTATCCTGATTGTATTTCCACAGTACTGGAATTGTTTCTTTCTAGCTGCTTGCAATATTTTCTCCTTGAGCTGGGAGTTCTGGAATTTGGCCACAATGTTCCTAGGAGTTTCTCTTTTTGGATCTCTTTCAGGCGGTGATTGATGGATTCCTTCAATATTTATTTTGCCCTCTGGTTCTAGGATATCAGGACAGTTTTCCTTGATAATTTCATGAAAGATGATGTCTAGGCTCTTTTTTTGATCATGTCTTTCAGGTAGTCCCATAATTTTTAAATTATCTCTCCTGGATCTATTTTCCAGGTCAGTTTTTTTTCCAATGAGATATTTCACATTCTCTTCCATTTTTTCATTCTTTTGGTTTTGTTTTGTGATTTCTTGGTTTCTCAGAAAGTCATTAGCCTCCATCTGTTCCATTCTAATTTTGAGAGAACTATTCTCTTCAGTGATCTTTTGAACCTCTTTTTCCATTTGGCTAATTCTGCTTTTTAAAGCATTCTTCTTCTCATTGGCTTTTTGAACCTCTTTTGCCAATTGAGTTAACTTATTTTTCAAGGTGTTATTTTCTTCAGCATTTTCTTGGGTCTCCTTTAGCAAGGTATTGACCTGTTTCTCATGCTTTTCTTGCATCTCTCTCATTTCTCTTCCCAGTTTTTCCTCCACCTGTCTAACTTGATTTTCAAAATCCTTTTTGAGCTCTTCCATGGCCTGAGCCCACCGGACATCCACCTGGAATGTCTGGGATACAGAGACCCCAACCTCAACATCTTTCCCAGATGGAAAGTATTGTACTTCTTAATCAGAAATGAAAGGAGGAAGAAACATCTCTTTCCCAGAAAGTAGCTCTCTATGGTCTTATTTTTCTTCCCTTTTCTGGGCATTTTCCCAGCTAGTTACTTGAGTTCTGAGATTCCTCTCCACCCCCACCTAGATCTGCTCAGCTAGTGCTTGGGGTCTGAGATTCAAATGCTGCTCCCCAGCCTCAGGGCTTTCAGTGGTGGGCATGGCTGCTATGCAATGTGAGCTTAAGTTCTGGTGCCTGGGTGGGGGCAGGGCCGCCTCCCAGGCTCAGTTCCCTCAGGGGGTTTATGCAGAGACCATCGGTGATGGCCCTGAACTCCTGCCTGCTGCTCTGGGAGTCCAGGGCTGCCACTGCTGCCTCTGCCACTGCCTCTGCCACTGCCTCCTGAGGGAGCCTGAGTCACGGTAACACCCTGCTCCCCTCTTGACCAGCCCAGACGTCTCCCTCACTGACCTGTAGTGCCTGTGGGCTGAGGGACCTTCGTGGCCGCCAGAGGTTCCATCCCTGAAGCCTGCTCGGATCTGCTCCTCTCGGGCCACACAGCCAGGGCAGCGCAGGGGTGGGCTCTGTTGTCCAGAGCGCCACCAGACCCCTGGGGATGGCTTTCCAGGGCTCTCTGGAATGGAAATCTCTTCCACTGTGTTTCTGCATGGCTTGCAGTGCTCCAGAATTTGTGGGGAGTTCTTTTTAGAGAAAATATGTGGGCTGTGGGTTTGGAGCTAGCATACGTGAGTCTTTGTACTCTGCCATCTTGGCTCCTCCCCCATACATGTATATTTTATATGTACATACATATGCACACATATGTATTTTAGTGGATCTCTGATTTCATTGTTATTATAAACTCCCAGGGAGAACAATTCATCTGGTGATACAGATTAGCAACTGCACTGAACTTGTACTCTTAGATAATTACCGTGGAGACAGAAAAGTTAAATGTCTTGCCCAAAGTCACACAGCTATGTGTCATAGGTAGAATTTGAATTCAGGTCTTTCATTATAATTATGAGGTCAGTTCTTTAGCCACAATGCAATTCTTTTTGGATACAGTATCTACTGTACCAAAAGTAAACTCAGAACAGTAGGCAAGACATTTCTTTAACTTCCTTATTATATCTATATACTTGGTGCTGGGATCATTTCCTTCCACTTCCTTTGTAAAATGAATGATGTCTTTTGGCAGGATGGTTGATGGCAGGACTTAGAAGAATGTGAGGCAGCTTGACCCAGAGGGAAGAATGCTGAATTTGCTAATACTTAAGATCAAATCAAGCAGTCTGTGTGACCCTAGGCAAGTCACTTCATTTCTTTTCATGTCAGTATTCTCACCTTTTAAATGAGGGCTTTGGATTCAGTGACCCTGGAGGTCACTTCCAACTCCAAACCTCAATCTTAAGAATTGTTTTTCCTTTTTGCTCCTCTGGAGTGCTTTTAGTAGTCCCATATATTTGCCTAAGATAATTTTTATGGGAGATTATTAAGGAGAAATTGAAGCTCATTATTGGTTCTTGAAATGTGGATAGAGCTTCTTCTCCTCCAGGTGTCAGAGAGGGAAAAAAGGACATTAAAATTTGTAGTCACTGTCACTGCAGATGACACATATATTGTGTAGGATCAGGAAAGACTTTTCAAGGTTTTCTGAGTGGAGATTACAAATAAGATAAATGAGAAATTTTCCAGTGAGAGTGAAGAGTTTTTGTTACTGTTGTTTGTTTGTGATATCTCTGACACCAAGGCTATACTTAACTAACATGATGCCTTTGTGCTCCATTATTGTTTCTCCCATCTAACAATGCCAGACTCCTTTTATTCTTTAGATAGAGATTATATGTAGATGTTAATATAAATTTAGATACAGACATGTAGATATAGAGACAGATGATAAAATATATTGTTATAGATATAGACAGATTGATAATAGAGATACAGATATTATCTTTTTTGTCCCTTTCCCTGCCTCTTTCTTCATACAGTTACTCTCTCCAGAATGTACTCCCATTTCTTTTCTTGCCAATAATCATCTATTATGGATTTTGATCTTCAAAGCTCTGTTCAAGAGTCCCTTTCTTTAAGAGATTATCCTTGGATAGCTCCATCCTACCATAGTCATACATTGGTTCTGCATTCCTCAGCACTCCTATATAGCATTAGAAACATTGCTGGGGAAAAGACCTGGCAGGAATAACAGCCATTCCACCTAGGCTAGGTTAGTTTTGTAACATCCACTAAGGGCCTTATTATCTAGTCTAGGATAGTGTTGTTTTTTTATTTCTTTTTTTAATTTTTAAAGAGGAATGAGGGGAAAGACATCCTCAGAATCAGGAAATTATTGTTCAGACTTTTCAGTCATATCTGACACTCCATGATCCCTTTTGGGGTTTTCTTGGCAAAGACACTGGTGTGCTTTGCCATTTCCTTCTGCAGCTCATTTTACAGATGAGAAAACTGAGACAAACAAGGTTAAGTGATTGTTCAGGGTCACACAGCTAGTCGTCATCTGATGCTGAATTTTGAACTCAGGAAAATTATTCTTCTTAATTTCCAGCCTAATACTCTATCTACTCTAACACCTAGCTGTTTATTGTTTTTTCTAAAAAAGACTTTGAAACTATCTTGAGATTTCATTGATTCAGATCTGGAACCACTGATATACTTTCCTGGTCACCTAAGGCATAAAAAAGCTCAGTGACTGTCATGCATGTCAATGCACCTTTCTGATCAGCTGTGCTACTGGGACTCATTCAGAGATGAAAGAAGCTGTATCTATCTGAACCAATGTTGTACCTTTGCTGACTATCCTTTTAATGTTATTACTAAGGAAACTCCTTTTGTTAAATGTGATGTGGTCTTCAAATGTCGCATTTCATTCCAGGTTCCAGTCTAAACCACTCTAAGCCGACTGAATGAGTCCTGACCCAGAATATTTGTCATAATCAGGAAGATTGGCACACAATGATTTCAGGACTGATGTTACAAAAGGATTATGAGGAGATAAGGACCTTGGTTGGTTCCTGGCAACTGTAGGTACTATAGCCTCAGATACTGAAAGTCTAGGGGGAGAAAAGTTCTTGTCATCAAAGCCTTAGGCTTTGTCATATAGTTCAATATCAAAAACTGATATGAATTTGGAATCTCAGTAACCCTGGAGAAGTCATTTAATCTCACTCAGTCTCAGTTTCTTCATCCATAAAATGGGAAAAATAATATTATCTCTAATTATAATGGGATGCAAATGAGAAAATGTCTTTAAAGTGCACTGTAGATCTTATAACTCTGAAAAACTGTTAATCTTGGTAATATTATTTCACCTTGTCAACTGCTACTACCTCAGTTATTCCTTTTTTTTCCCTTTCTTTGTGTCCCAAGTGTTTAGCAAGGTTCCTGGAGTTTTAGAAATACTTAATAAATACTTGTTGACTTGATTTCTTGTCATTTTAAAGAAGGATGTGTCTTGTTTCAGAATTATAAATGAGCATAAACATTGGTGACAGGTAGATTGAATGTCCTTCAGTTGTAACTGGTGCCTATTATTTCACTGGTATGGCTGACACCCAGGTAAGGAAACTTGTTTCAACAATGCAGGCTGACATCCTTTCCAATTTATAAAATTGGAGAGTAGCCTATAGAAATGAGAGACCAAGTGATTTGTTACATAAACAGCATATGTCAGAAGGCAAGACTTGAACTCAGGTTTTCCTGACTTCAAAGCAAGCTCTTAGTTCACTACCATACTGTCTCTAAGTATGAGTAACTCATTAACCTGTACTAAATACTAATCCATGTTCATTTATGTCCTTTCCAGCTATTCAATGTAATTGACTGAGACCTTTATAGAAGTAAAAGTATTTTAGATAATAAATGTAGAAGAAAATACACTCTGGTACTTATTTTAGATGTTGTTCTCCAACTATCAAAATATTTCCTCATTATATTGCCCAGTTTGGCCCTTTGGCTCTTCTTTTTTAGTGCAAGCTATTTCTTCTAGTACAAATCCATAGGATTATAGTGGTCAAAACAATGTAGCTATAGTTTAAAATTCCTTTGCTGAAATAATAAATGCTTTCCCAATTCTACCCTGCTTGTGGAAACTGGAGTCTACTGAAAATAATGGTAAAACATCATATGAGATGATAGCCTGATGTCATGTGGTCCAGTCCAATCAATTTCAGTTGTCAAGAAAGAGACAGCCGGCTTATAAGGGTCCTGTGGGAGGTTAGAACACTGTGTTTTAATGCATAGAACCATCAGATGCTGAAGGAAGATGTCATATGAGCTCCTACTCTTTGGAAGCTGACAGCAATTTTGGAACAGGATACAATGCTGCGGTTTTGTGAAATCACCACACTGAGCAACAGACTCAATAAATGTTAAGGAGTACCATGGAAAGTTGAGTATAACATCAGGGATTGTTTTCACCGAAGAATTATGCAATAATTGAAATAGGAGTTTGGGACACTAAAATAGAAAAGCTCTAAAGCCATAATTTTTGAAAGAAGCACAATATTTAAGATCAGTTGTTTAAGATAAGTTTTAAGAGGCACATTTCAGATATTATTTGAAAGGAACAAAATATTTCAACTTACTAGAAGTCAAGTTGGGATGCATCTCAATAATTTTATTTTTTTTTATTCAAAGGCAAATATGAATGCTCAAACTTAAAAGATGTTTTTACTTATCAAACAAAAGAAATTAAAACTTAAATCATTTCTTTCTAGCTAACTAAACTTTACTTAAAATTGCAAGCAAAAAAAGACATTTTAAACTTGCACAAAAATGAGAAATATATTTGACATTGAGGTTTGCCTGGTAACCCTATGACCATATGTAGGTAAGAAATAAGGAAAAAAAAGCACCCCCTTTTGCCTAATTGAAACAAACAAGCAAACAATCTGGGACAGGAAGACTCTCAGGGCTTCTGGCCAAAATAGAAACAATTACTATTTGTACTCAGTCTGAGGTGAGGCTCGTAACTTTATACAATTCTGCCTCACTTAAATCCAACTCATTTGCAAGTTATGACATCACCTTCCTGATATTGTGGTCCTTTTCAAAGACAAAGGACAAGCAACAATAACAAAAATGATATCGTCATACCTACTATCAGTCAAGGTGTCCTCTGTTCACTTCTCTGAGAAAAAGCCTTGGCTCATCATAACCAAGACTATATTAGGCAGCCATTTAGTTGGCCTAGAGAAGTAGACAGATAAATAGATTAAGATTTAGGAAATCTAGCCTATTTTCCCAACTAACTTGCTTTGTGACTGGAAAATTTCTTTCATCTCTCTATTTCTCAGTTTTTGTAACTGTAAAATCAGGGACTTGGACAAAATTATGTCTAGGGTCTCATCCAACTTAATTTTCTGTGCTATGATCCTTTTATAATGAGCTTTAACTTTCCTGAAACACAGAGCTTTCAATCTATGCCTTTCCCCAACAAATATCTCTCTCGCTAATCTGAAATTTCCACAACATACATTTGCTTGTACTATGGTATCATTTCCAGAAGGTTCCTTCCTAACTATAAATGTCTTATCTGCAAAGTGTCGCACACTGAAACATTAATGAGCACTAGCAAGTTTTTCAAAAGACTAAAAGTCCCCAAGTTACTGACAAGTACATTTTGATGAGAGGCATTTAGAGCACGAAAGCTTGCACTTTGGATTTTAAGCACATTTAGGGTTACATAAGGGAATCATGCTCAGCGAGAGGCATCCTGAGGTGCTTGGGTTCCTGATGATGATGGTATCAAGAGCAGGAAAAGGGGACCTGGTAGTAAAAATTAATAGGCTCTTAGGCTCCTAAAGTTAGAATTGGAAGGGACCTCTGGTGATCAGAAAGCCAACTTCTTTTAAAAATAAACTGAAGTCTAAAGACCATTTCTTGATGTCTAGGGCCAGTCATCTTATTTTGTGTCACATGTATGCTTTAAGAAAATCACTTTGTGTAAAGGATGGATTGGAATGGGGTAGGCTTCATAGATGGAGTCCAATTAGAAACCATTACAATAATAAAGGTTTAGGCTATCACTGAGGTGGTGAACCTTGGTAACTGGAAGATTATTGGTACCTTCAACAAAAATAGGGAAGGCTGAACTGGGGGAGGACCATGAATTTAATTTTGGGTACACTGTGCTTGAGATACTTACAGGATATTCAGTTTCAAATGAGTAGTAGAGAGTTAGTTGGCTATGCTGGGCTATGACTGGATATGTAGATATGGCACTAATCTACATAGAGATGGTAATTGAGCCCATAAAGGATGATGAGAACTATTACTGAAACACTATAGAAAGGAAAGAGAAAAGACAGAGCCTTGGAGGCTTCTGGTTTGTGGAAGGGAACTGGATGAAGATATAGCTATAAAGACTGAGAAAGAGCAGTCACACAGGTAGGAAGGGAATCAGGAACAAGTAGAATTATAAAAGACTGGAAAGGAGAAAGCAACTAACAAGAAAATGTCTACAGAGTCAAATACTGCAGTGGTGACAAAATACAAAGATTAAAAAAAAAGTCCATTAGCTCTGAAAGTTGACATCATTGGTATCTTTGGAAAGAACAGTTTCAGTAGAATGTTGAGCTTGGAAGCCAGATTGGAAAGGGCTGAGGAGAGAGAAAGAGGAGAGGAAGAGGAGAAATTTCAAACAGTTTAGCAGAGAAGGGAAGAAAGGTTGTAAGATGATCTTATTTTTGAGAAACAGTAGTAGTTTGAGACAAGTACAATTCCAGTTGAGTATTTTTTATATTGGAAAAATAATCATAAGTACCTGTTTATAAATTGGACCCTATTTTTATATCATTATAATATCATATGCTTTCAATAATTGGCATAAGACAATTAACATATTGTATGAGTGTCAGACATATTATCATGAAAGCACTGTGTAGAAATTCACAATAATGTATATACTGATAGGTTGTGTTCGTTGTTTCTGATGCCATTAAAAAGAAAATATACATAATGCACAAGAAGGGCACTATCAGCTATGACTGCCATACTAGTTGGAAATGCTGTTCAATATTAAGTAATTGGAGGAAGGTGGTTGATTAAATCTATGTCCGGAATTTGTTGAGCATTTCATAGGAATATTACAGGAGATACTGTTTTCTTAGAATGACTTCTGTGCTAAGATATTCACTGACATATAGAATGTGTCTTCTTAGTACCAGTGATCCCAATTAAAGAAATGTAAAAAAAAAAAAAATCAATCCACTGGTTGTTTTAGTAATATAGCTTCAGGCAATTTACTTGCTTAAGCTTTTCACTGAAGTGATAGATTTTTTGATGGAATCAATTAAAGTGGATACTTGGAGAGGTATGGTCTAGTACTGAATTAGAAGATGGAAGACTAGAATCCTGGTTTTCTTTATGACATTTTCTAGCCCCATGATTTTGATCAAGTCATTTTACTTATTCTAGTACTCAGTTTATCCATCTGTAAAAGAGTGATAATAATACTTGTAGAAGAGTTGTGCAGGATGGGCAGGCATGAATAGGTTGTGATCTGCGTCACTAGAGGGGATATCTAGCATAAGTGGAATTATGTACAAATCTCTGGGCAGCTAGGTTCACAGCGGATAGGGCACTGGGCTTGGAATCGTGAAAATTCATCTTCAGGGGTTAAAATCCGGCCTCAGACACATATTAGTTACGTAACTCTGGGCAAGTCATTTAACTCAGCTTCTGTATCTATAAAATGAGCCACACAAGGAAATGACAAATCACTTTAGTATCTTTGCCAATAAAACCCCAGAATGGGCTCACAAAGAGTTGAACATGACTGAAACAAGTGAACAATAAATACAAATCAAGGCGATCAAAGATCCATTTGAGAATGTGAGTAATCCTTATGCCATGTAATTCACAAGGCTGCTTTGAAGAAAGCCAAATACAAGTGAGAAATGACCAGGTCATGTGAGAATTGTTATTTTGACGCTATTGTTGCATCTAATGTATGAATGGTTGGAGGGAGAAAAAAATAATCAAATGAATGAGAATATCATGGAAGTAACTCATCATGAAGGAGAAACAGGCTTTTAATGTGTCCACTGTGTGCCAGTCATGGTGCCAAGAATTTTAGAAATATTCTATTTGGTCCTCACAGGCACTTTATGAACTACAGCTATTATTACCCCCATTTTACAGTTCAGGAAATAGGCAAACATAGATTAAGGGACTTACTCAAGATCACACAGCCAATAAGTGTGTGAGACTGAGTCTAACTCAGGTCTTCCTAAACTTCACTTCTCAGGACCAGTACCACTTAGCTCATTAGCATATTAACAAAACCTGTAAATTACAAAATCTTAGATTTGGAAAGGAACTCAGAAGCAATCTAATGTAATCCATGCCCAGAAAAAAATGTTCTTTCTACAACATCACTGACCAGTGGTCATTCATCCACAGTGGGAACCCACTACATTGCAAAACAACCTATTCCACTTGGGGCAAACTATGTCTTTCTTTACATAGAACCCATATCTGTCTCCCTTCACCTTCAGTCCATTGCCCCTGGTTCTCCTTAATGAGACCAAGCAAAACATATTAAACCCTTCTCCATGACCACCATTTAAATATTTATGTAGCTCCAAATGAGATCACAGAGACTTTAGAGGAAAAACAAAAATACACAGAAATACATGCAGACACATATCCAAAATATAAAGAAAAACAGGCAAGCAGCTTTGTGATGCATAATTATTAGGCCAGTTTCTAGATATAGATACATATAGGCTTAAGAACTGAGATACTATAACACAACATTTTATTATCAGAAGAAACACAGGAAGATGTTGGAAAATAACAAATGCCATAAATATTCAAATTTGAAGGAAGCTGTGAGGAACCTTAAGAAGTTCATGCCAGGACACATAGTACATGACAAGTAGTGTGGTATTGTGATAAGGATACTATACTTGGAATCCGGAGAGACCTGAATTTAAATACCAACTTCAACACTTCCTAGGTGCATAATCATGGTCGAATCACCTTTATTTTCTTTGAAGCTCAGTTTACTTTATTTGGATAATAGATAGAGAGTCAGATCCAAGATGGCAGAGTAGAGAAGCATTCTACTCAACTCTCTTAATTTCTCCTCCAAACAACTACAAAAAAGAAGTTCAAATAGAATTCTGGAGTGGCAGAACCAACATAAAGTCAAATAAAACTGGACTTGAAATTATGAAAATTCATGATATCCTGAAAGATGGCAGGAAAGCTTTGTCTCACCAGGGTGGTGGTTGGACCTGGAATGTGCTGTAGTCCATCTGCTCAGATCACTCCAAGGAGCTGGCAATGGGCCTTGGAAGCAGCTTCATTGACCACAAGAACTTCTGGAGTTCCTAGCCCACTAAAGGTGGTGAAGTCAAACAACTGTTCAGAAAAAGATGGCAAGGGACCCTTTGCTAGCAATGGATTCAGGATTGCTCACACACAGTTCCTGGTCACAGTCCCCAAAATAGACCAGGTGGCTGGTCGTAATTCCAGGGCTGAAGGAGAACCTGTGGTCACCTACAAGGGAACAGGAATCTAGATCTCAATTCCAAGACAGGATGGAACATTAATGCTTGTGGCTACAGGAAAGCAGAGGACCTGGTCACACTCGAAGGCCCAAGAAGAATACTAATGCTGCTGGCTACAAGGGAACAAGGTCCTTTTTTGGAAGAAGACCAGTGGCATCATGGGACAATGTTGTGACTCAAGAGTGAATTGAAGTGAAGTGTTCCATCAACCTCACTTATTCTTCTGGAGTCATCAAAGTCCAGTGGCATGACAAAAGTAAGGATTGGCCCTGACCTATGATTCAGTGAATGACTTTTGTGTCTTTAATGTCTGATCAGGCTCTAAGCTCTTCACAGCACCTGCTTCAGTCACCTTCATGTCTACTGGAACAAAATATTCCCATCTGTCCATTCTGATGGGGGGGCGTCTTCACATACTTGGGGTAGACACCCCAGTAACTCACTGACTGGTTTGTGGCCTGTTGACTACCCTCAATGTCAAGATTGTTTTACCTGGATGTGTCAATGCTAAAGCTTCTTGTGAGAACTGAGTCCCAAGTACACATCAAAAGTGGATGAGAAGTCCTGAAAGGGGCTTGATAAGTCCTCAAACCAGAGGTGATAGTCCTGCTTGAATATCCCAGTCAGTCAAAGTTCCTTCTTGGGTAAAAAACAAAAGAACAGGCCAGGAGAGCAATGACCATATCTCTTCCCAGATCATAGCACTTTGGAAGCACCAAAAACTTACAGATCTTCAGAGCTAGCTCTGAAAACAGCAGCAAGAAAGGCTCCAAGCTTAGGACAATTTCTCCACCATCCAAGGAGCAGAGTTTTTAGTGTCAACTTAAAAGTTAAAAAATAGGCTGGAAAAATGAGCAAACAAAACAAAAGAACCTGACCATAACAAGTTATTATGGTGACAGGGAAGAGCAATGCAGAAATCCAGAATAAAACAATATCAAAGCAGCTACAAGCAAAGTCTCAAAGAAAAATGTGAATTGGTTACAGAAAAACAAAATAGTTCCTGAAAGAGTACAAAATGTATTTTAAAAATCAAATAAGAAAGAGAGAGAAAAATTGAGAAAAGAAATGCGAATAATATAAGATAATAATGAAAAGAGAGTCAACAGTTTGGTAAAAGAGGGAAAGAACATATTGAAGAAAATAACTTAAAACCTAGAACTGGTCAAATGGTAAAAGAAGTACAAAATCC
Organism: Bettongia penicillata ogilbyi; assembly: GCA_023548195.1. Taxonomy (NCBI): domain Eukaryota; kingdom Metazoa; phylum Chordata; class Mammalia; order Diprotodontia; family Potoroidae; genus Bettongia; species Bettongia penicillata. The sequence continues at coordinate 3,006,467 of JAJHZJ010000139.1, forward strand.
ACTAAAGAGAAGAGTACCCTAAAAAGCAGTCAAATAGAAAAAAAAATTAGAAAACTTCACTGAAGAAAAGAAGTCCTTAACAAGTCCAATTAAAAGAAGTGCAAAAAAATCACTGAAGAAAAGAGTTTCTTATTTTAATTTTCAGCATCAGGCAAGTGGAAGGTAATTATTAAATGAGACATCAAGAAACAATAAAACAAAATCAAAAGAATGAAAAAAATATGAAATATCTCCTTGGAAAAACAATCTGGAAGACAGATTGGGAGACCTAAATTAAAAATTTTTGGAATATCTGAAAGCCATGATAAAAAAAAAGAGCCTAGAAATTATCAAAGAAAATTGCCAGATATTCTAAAATCAGAGGGTAAAATAGAAATTGATTACTGTTCACCTTCTGATATCCCCAAAACAATATTATAGCCATATTCCAGAGGTATGGAAGGATTGCATTTTGTCTCAGTGGAGATATCACTCACACCCAGTTGCCCCAACCCCAACCCCAACCCCCTCCCACCCCACCCCCTGCCAATGAAACTCCAACTTCTTCAGCAATGTATCCGAAATTCATATTTTGGGACATAGAGCTTCTGTTTTCCTCTTTTGCAAGATGCTACATGCATGCCTCAGAGTGATCTCCTTGGTACTGTCTCATTGACTGTAACTCTCAGTGCCTTAGGTCAAAGTAAACCCAGTACATCTGGATTTGATTGCTTCTGCTGCCACAGTCCCACAAGCCAGGGCTCCTCTGACAGATGCTCAGTAAAATATTCAGTGAAGCAAAATTTTTTCCATGGACTTGTTTGCATAGTTACCTGCAAAACTACTTTGTACAGGCATGAAACTGACAAGTTTGTTAATAATTAACATGCATACCTGCTTCATGAAGAAAGAGCATTATTTGAACAAAATAATACTTCAGTGAACAGGAAGGTATTACTTACTAATGTCTTATGAATTCTTCCAATAACTTAAGATAGTTGTGGAACAAAGGTGACTAACAAGGAGTGAACAGCCTAACCTCTTGTAGCATTAACAAGGAAAAATAAATATGGTGGAAGAAATATCTTTCTTTTAATAAAAATTTATTTATTTAACTTTTTACATTCATTTTCACAAAATTTTGGGTTCCAAATTTTCTCCCTTCTTATCCCCTCCCCCACCCCAATACACCAAGCATTCTAATTTTCCCTATCACCAATCTGCCCTCTCTTCTATCATCCCTCCCTTCTCTTGTCCCCATCTTCTCTTTTGTCCTGTAGGGCCAGGTGACTTTCTTTTCCCCATTAACTGTATGTCTTATTTTCTAGTAGCAACAACAATACTAAACAGTTGTTCCTAAAACTTTGAGTTCCAAATTCTCCCCAGCCCTCCCTTCTCACCCTTTCCTTTTGGGAAGGCAGGCAATTCAATATAGGCCCTATCTGTGTAGTTTTGCAAATGACTTCCATAATAGTCGTGTTGTGAAAGACTAACTGTATTTCCCTCCATCCTATCCTACCCCCCATTGTTTCTATTCTGTCTTTTGATCCTGTCCCTCCCCAAGTGTTGACTTCAAATTGCTCCCTCCTCCCATTGCCCTCTCTTCCATCATCCCCCTCCTTGCTTATCTCCTTCTCCCCCACTTTCCTGTATTGTAAGATAGGTTTTCATACCAAAATGAGTGTGCATTTTATTCCTTCCTTTAGTCGAATGTGATGAGGGTAAACTTCATGTTTTTTTCTCAGCTCTCCTCTTTTTCCCTCCACTAAACAATCTCCTGCTTGCCTCTTGAAGGAAATATAATTTACCCCATTCCATTTCACCATCTTTCCTCCCCCTACAATTCTCTCTCACCATTTACCTTAATTTCTTTTAAGATATGGTCCCATCCTATTCAATTCACTCTGTGCTCTCTGTCTCTGTATGTGCGTTCATGTGTGTATGTGTGTGTGCGTGCACACGTGTTCATGTGTGTGTGTGTGTATGTGTGTGTGTGATCCCACCAACTACCCAGATACTGAAAAGTTTTAAGAGTTACAAATATTGTCTTTCCGTGTAGGAATCTAAACAGTTCACTTTTGGTAGGTCCCTTATGACTTCTCTTTGCTGTTTACTTTTTCATGCTTCTTCTCATTCTTGTGTTTGAAAGTCAAATTTTCTTTTCAGCTCTGGTCTTTTCATCAAGAATGCTTGAAAGTCCTCTGTTTCATTGAAAGACCATATTTTCCCCTGAAGTATTATACTCAGTTTTGCTGGGTAGGTGATTCTTGGTTTGAGCCCTAGTTCCTTTGACTTCTGGAATATCCTATTCCATGCCCTTCGATCCCTTAATGTAGAAGCTGCTAGATCTTGAGTTATCCTGATTGTATTTCCACAATACTGGAATTGTTTCTTTTTAGCTGCTTGCAATATTTTCTCCTTGACCTGGGAATTCTGGAATTTGGCCACAATGTTCCTAGGAGTTTCTCTTTTTGGATCTCTTTCAGGTGGTGATTGATGGATTCTTTCAATACTTATTTTGCCATCTGGTTGTAGAATATCAGGGCAGTTTTCCTTGACAATTTCATGGAAGATGATGTCTAGGCTCTTTTTTTGATCATGACTTTCAGGTAGTCCCATAATTTTTAAATTGTCTCTCCTGGATCTATTTTCCAGGTCAATTGCTTTTCCAATGAGATATTTCACATTCTTTTCCATTTTTTCATTCTTTTGGTTTTGTTTGGTGATTTCTTGGTTTCTCAGAAAGTCATTAGACTCCATCTGTTCCATTTTAATTTTGAGAGAACTATTCTCTTCAGTGATCTTTTAAACCTCTTTTTCCATTTGGCTAATTCTGCTTTTGAAAGCACTCTTCTCCTCATTGGCTTTTTGAACCTCTTTTGCCAATTGAGTGAACCTCTTTTTCAAGGTGTTGTTTTCTTCAGCATTTTTTTGGGTCTCCTTTAGCAAGGTATTGACCCGTTTTTCATGCTTTTCTTGCATCTCTCTCATTTCTCTTCCCAGCTTTTCCTCCACCTGTCTAACTTGATTTTCAAAATCCTTTTTGAGCTCTTCCAAGGCCTGAGCCCACCAGACATCCACCTGGGATGTCTGGGATACAGAGGCCCCGACCTCCACGTCTTTCCCTGATGGTAAGAATGTTTCCTCATCATCAGAATTGAAAGGTGGGAACATTTGCACCCCCTCAAAGTAGCTCTCTATAGTCTTAGTTTTCTTCCCTTTTTTGGGCATTTTCCCAGCCTGTTACTTGACTTCTGAAATTCCTGTCCACCCCTGCCTAGATCCACCCAGCTAGTGCTTGGGATCTGAGATTCAAATGGGTTTTCCACCAGCAGGCATGGCTGCTATTCAATGTGAGCTCAAGTTCTGGTGCTCAGGTGGGGGCAGGGCCACCTCTCAGGCTCAGTTCCCTCAGGGGGTTTATGCAGAGACCTGAGCTTTTGCCTGCTGCTCTGGGAATCCCGGGCCTCTGCCGCTGCCTCTGCCACTGCCTCTGCCACTGCCCCTGCCTCTGCCTCCGCAGCTTCCTCCTGAGGGGGCCCGAGCCACGGAGACACCCCGCTCCCCTCTCGGCCACCCCAGACGTCTCTCTCACTGACCTATAGCGTCTGTGGGTGGAGGGACCTTCCCAGCCGCTGGAGGTTCCGTCCCTGAAGCCTGCTCGGATCTGCTCCTCTTGGCCATGCGACCAGGGCAGCACAGGTGTGGACTCCGCTTTCTGGGGTGCAATGGACCCTGGGGATGGCTCTCTAGGGCTCTCTGGAATGGAAATCTTTTCCACTGTGTTTCTGCGTGCCTTGCAGTGATCCAGAATTTGTGGGGAGCTCTTCTTGCAGGAAATATATGGGCTGTTCTTTCAGAGCTAGCATACATGAGTCTTTCTACTCTGCCATCTTGGCTGGAAGAAATATCTTAATACCTACTTCCATTTCTTTAAAAAGAGAGACCATCCTTGAAATTTGACTCGCTCAGGAGAGTAAAGGCTCTGCTTGGATGTCATAAACCAGTTACCTGAGTATACAATAGCACTCCAGATGCTGTCTCATGTATGCTTATCTGTGCACCATAATGGATGAGGAAAATCCCATCAGGTGAATCAATTGGAAGTTTCCTTACTGTTCAGTATTCTTATCCTGCTATGGGTAATTAAATCTCTTTTTGTTAACTATTCTAGGAGAGTCTCATTTTGTTCTAATAACCAAAATAAACAACCAGGAAACTAGATTAAGTCAGATTCAAGCAAGAACATGAAGCAAGGAAATTTTTTTTTGTTTCTTTCTGTAGTTAAAATTATTGATCTATATGTCCAACAAATATATATATGTATATATATATGTATATATATATATATATACATATATATAACATATTCCAGTTTTATGAAGGAATTTACATAAAAATATTCCAAGTACCAAAATAAAATATCATATATTAAATATGCTGCCATTACTAATTTTAAAAAATTACCACAGCATTGGTTAATGTTATCCTCTTCTTTTATTGTAGCACTGCTGGTGTTGAGTAGTGATCTGTATGGTTCAAATATTCCTGTCTGATCCTCATCTTAATACTGCAATTGCTCAGGTGGATTTTGTGGTATAAATGCTCACTTTCCAATCCGGAAAATAATATCAGAGAATCTGTAGGGTTTGTTCTTTTTTTTTTGTTTGTTTTACAGTTTTTGTTAGCTCTAAGCCCCTAGCCAGAGATTATGTTTCTGACAAAAGAAGGTCAATGTTATACCTATTTTTATCTTTCTCTCAGAATGTTTCATCTTAATTTACCAATTTCTAACTGTTCACAATAAAAATTCACCAATTAGCACCCTGGCTAGTGGTTAATACTTTTTAATGAGAAACAAAGCATTGAAAACAAAGAAATATAAACAGATACTATAGGTGGTCAGAGGAAATGGTTTCATGATCCCTTGAAGGAACTCTACAAGAGAAAAAAACAATACAGGATTACTGACTTGGGACCTCTTGTCCAGTGGGAAGTTTTAGTAATATTACTTCTGCATTGTTATAATTTGTACTTGATTGACTGACGTAGTCTTGGTCTGAAAGTTGTGGGACTTTTCTTCATGACAGTTGCTTTTGCCTGTCCTTCCAGCTTCCGAGTTGTTAGAAGACTTCCTTTCTTCCTTTCCAAACATCTTTCACTGGTCATCAGGTGCTCTGTTCTCTTTGAGCCCCTTCCTAGACTCACTGAACTGACTTTGAAAGGTCACCCAGAGTCATAGCCTTCATCCCTTAACTTGTTTACTTTTTCATTTGCTCAAGGGGTTCATCTGTACCTCAAACAGGGATCACCTGTCCTGACTACATATTTTCCAATTCAATGCCTCGATATCCAGCCCCATTTTTGGAGATTATATCTGCAAAAAATCAAGTTTCTAAGATTGCAAAAATGGAAAATAAAGCACAGAAAAATGATGTAATTTTTCAGGGTTGCATAGCAACCCCTTGATTAACTGAGGACTGACATTTAGCCTTGTGTCTCTAAAAGCATTCTGCTACCTACAAACAACTTATTTTTACAAATGACCTACCCAATCATCCTCACGCTTCCCTTATCAAACCTGAACTGCCCTTCTTACTACTGTTATGAAAACTGTTTTGAAAAATAATACAAGTCTAAAAAAAAAAAAGGACAGAAAAAATTTCAGAACTTTTAGGCAGCCTATCGGATTGAAAATTGAACAATGAAAATTTTGCATAGTAGGAACAGTGTGGGGAGTGAAGGCTGAAAGAAGATATATAAACATAGACAACCCACTTATGTTACATATGGTGCATGTGTACATATGTTTGTGTGCATTTATGTATATATACACGTATACATGCATATACCTGAAACAAATTATAATTTCACTTAAGTCAATCAGCAAACATTAATTTAGTAATTAATAGGTGTTACTCACAGGGCTAGGCCCTGTAGATTGAAAGACTGAAAAATGGAACAATTCCCATCTCCAAGGAATATATATTTTGTCAGGGAAATTAATATGCATAAATAGACTATTCTTTCTACATATATAGACATACATATATACACACACGCATGTAACACATGTGTCTATGTGTGTTGTTCGTGTGTATGAATGATATACATGTGTATGCATGTGTGCATACACGCATGTGTATATATAACTACACATGTATGCATATATGCACATACACGTACAGATTCTCATGTATATGCATATGCATGCACATAGTGTATGTATTGTGTATATGCAAATGAACACACATGCACATATATGTATGCATATGTATGCATGTGTATGCACACCTATGCATCTATGCAATGCATATGTGCACATATACTTATATGCATTTACATATGCACACATATGCATGCACGTACATATATGTGTGTGTGTCATTTTTCATGTGTATCCAATTCTCTGTGACCCCATTTGGGGTTTTCTTAGCAAAGATATTGGAGTGGTTTGCCATTTCTTTCTCCAGGTCATACAGATAAGGAGCTGAGACAAACAGGATTAAATGACTTACCCAGGGACACACAGCTAGTAACTCTCCAAAGTCAGATTTGAACTCATGAAGATCTTTCTGGTTCCAAGCCCAGAATTATGATTTCATCAGTAGAAGGAGCTTCTACTGAGGAAAGCCCTCTACCAATGCAGATTGGCATCTGCTGTACAACCTGTGCTATTAAGTGGTATCTAGGTAGGGCATTGAAAGTGAAATGACTTGACCAATGTCACATAACCAATATGTGTCCAAGTTTAGACTTGAGCCTAGTTGTCCTGATTCCAAAGACAGGTCTTTATTCACTTTGCTGGTGCTGCTTCTTAGAGAGTACTATATGCACATTAAATAAGAGAGAATTTCCAAAGGGAAACAGTAGTTGAGAAGAACATAAGAAGCTTCCTATAAAAAAGGAAGAAAAACTCTGGGCCTGGGTGGAATTTTGTGCTGATTTAAATATGGGAGCAAAGGTAGAAGTAAACAATACTGTAACCACATGAATCTGAAATGGAAGAAGGAAGATTGCACACACACACACAGTGTAATATGAACCCACCAGGGACATAGGTGGGGCCTTGAGAAGGAAGGATGGGGGTATATTTAACAGGGAAGGTGGAGTTGGAAAGGGAATTTTCACAAGCAGGAGACTTTATAAAGGAGGGATTAAAAGGAAAGAAAAAAGGATCATCTTCAGTAATTTGGTTCTGAGTTAGATGAAGAAAAGGAAACTAAAGGAATATGATCAGGACACCCCTCCAATTATAAATAACTAATGCCAATTTCAATACCTTCTTTTAATAATTATTTTTTTCCTTGTAAAAGGAGGGACATCTGTGTGTATGTGGGGGGAGTGGCGGTAGTGGCCAAGACTGTAAATAAAATAGAATATGATAAGAAATGAATGTAACTGAGATGAATTCTCCCATTCCTGTGGATGAGAGACAGAATAGAATAGAAGGGAGAATACAAGGACATATTGTGTAAAAGAAACACACCTGAAAAACATAAATATTTATATAGAATTTATATAGAATTAAAATTAAGGAAAGCAATGCAACTTATTATGCCTCCAAAAAGAAGTAGTAACAATTCCAATATCAGATATGGTAACCATAAAAATATATATCATATAACAAAAAAAATGTATCATGCTGAGGGAAGGAATAAAGGTTGTATGATAATTTTATTATATATTTAAGAGGAATAGAAAGTTGTACATAACAGATTTGCAATTTCATGTGCAATCAACTTTTTTATTTTTCCTATTCTACCATATTATGGAAATGTCTGTTTTATTTCTTGAGTTCAGAACAAAATAAATGAAGCCAAAAACATAAGAAAACAAAGGTACCATAGATAACAAAGTGATATCAATACTAAATATATGTGTAAAATTTATAACATCTAAATGCCTAAGCAAAACGTTAATTATCATATGGAGAAAAAATAGCAAGATAATTGTTGAGGATATTAATGTGCCTCTTTCAGAGTTATACAGGTAGTCAACATTTATATTTTTCTGTGTTTACATAAATTATCTTATTTGGTCTTCATAATAATACCTCTGCGGGAGATGAATGCTCCCATTTTTTGCACAGGAGGAAACTGATTAAATGAAATTGAGTGATTTGCCTCGTTTTATATAACCAGTAAGTGTCCCAGGCGAGATTTGGACTCTGCCATTTCTGACTCTAAATCCAGCAACACACCTTCCACTGTGTCACAAAAATATAAACAAGAAGAAGAATAGAATTTTAGAGGAGTTGGATATAATAGCTCTTTAGAGAACACTGAATAAAAATCTTGAAGTATCTACATATTTGTCAGTTTTGCACAGTCCCTATCGACCATATTAAAATTCATGAAATTTGTTATTAAAATAAAATAAACAGATACAAAAAATTAGAAATATTAAAAATATCCTTTGCTTATTATAGTGTAATAAATTATTAATCAATACCAGTAATTTGAGAAACATAATCCAAATCACTAGACTTGTGGTTTTATTCTTATAAGGAATTCTCAGTTGAGGAAAAACCTTCTACTAATGCAGGTCAATACCTTTTCTATAATGTAGAGCATTGGAGAAATACTTGGAGTCACTAAGAGGTTAAACCATATCCTGGCTAATTAAGCCTTGCATAAACTCACACAGCCTGAGACTGAGGCACACTTAAGCCTGACTTTGAGATTCACTCTCTCTCCTTTACTACAATGCCAATCAAACTTAAGTGGAAATGAAATAACATGGTATTGATAAGCATTTTGCTTAAAATCATTGTCAGAAATACATATAAAAGGTAACAACCAAGACATTTAAGTATGAGAACATATTTTTTTTTTTTCGGAGAGAGTATTCAAAAATATTTAGTCAGTATTTTTAGCTTCTTGAACTCCAAGTTACTTGGGAATCAGTTAGCTTCTTTACTTATGGTTTTTAAGGGTAAGAGTTATATTTACATAGTTCTGACTTGCTATTATAAAGAGCTCAGCTCTGAGGGCTTTGTCACATTTATCAATCAGTGATTTCAAGAAGTAAATAAGATAATCAGGAGAGAGGCATCTGTAACAAAGGTATATGCTATACTAGGCTGGCCTCTTGGTGATGTAGTATTGAACAATGACAATGATAATAGCTTTAAGTTTTTCAAAGCGTTTAATCAGTGTTATCTAACTTGATCCCTACAGACATTCTGTGAAGCAAGTAAAATGGGTGATATTCCTAACTTAGATGAGGAAACTGGCACTGAAAGGTTAAAGGTTATTTGCTGAAAATCAATCAACAAAGTAATTAAGCCCCTACTGTGTGCCATGCACTGTGTTAGAATCTAGGACTACAAGTACAAAGAAGAAAATAACCCTCACCCATAGTGAACTTATCTCTGAATGGGGGCATATAATAGATATATGTAAAAATATAGTACAAACATACACACAAAAACATACACACATACACGTACTAATATAAACATGCATATACATACATATACTCACATATATACAATACATATATACATACATGCACCCTAATGTATATAATATTGCATATTATATGTGATACATATGTATAGTCAGTATGCATTGTATTGTATTATGTATTATATGATATAATATTAAATAAGTAATTTTGATATATCATAGATTATATCAGCATATCATACAATCATACCATTCATTATATCACAAAACATATAATTACAATATATGTCATATATCACATCACATCACATATTATATCACATATTGCATTTCAGTGCATTACATCATAGCATAGCATATAACATATCACATTGTAGCATACATTTTATGTCATATGATATGCTATATATGTATGTATGTGTATATATGTATGCTATATATGTATGTATGTGTATATATGTATGCATACATGTGTATATGTGTGTAGACAAAGATATTAGAGTAGTTTGCCATTTTCTTCACTAGCTCATTTTACAGATGAGAAAACTGAGACAGAGGTAAATGATTTGTCCAGGGTCACACTGCTAGTAAGTGTCTGAGACTGAATTTCAACTCACGAAGATGAGTCTTTCTAACTCTAGGCTTGGCACTCTATCCACTGTGTTACTGAGCTGTCCTTGCTGGCATATGGTTGGTTGGTGGTTGTTGTTCTTCGTCTTGGAAGAGGACCATGTTGACAAATGCTTTCAGTGAGGATGAACACAGCATCAATGTCAACTACCATACTGATAGTGAGTTCTTCCATTTGAAAAGGCTACAAGCCAAGACCAAAGTGGAGGGAGTGTTGGTGCATGATTTTGTTTGCAGATGACTGTGCACTCAATGCAGTCTCTGAAACTGAGATGCAACAAAGTTATGAATCAATTCTCTGCTGCCTGTGCTAATTTTGGCCTAATAATTAACACCAAAAAGACAGGTGCTCCATTAGCCTTCACCACACAATCCATACGTGGAACCATTAATCACCACATATGGAGAAGTTTTGAATGCTGTGGGTACATTCACTTACCTTGGTAGTGTACTTTGCAGGGATGTACACATTGACAATGAGGTTGATGCACTCATTGACAGCGCTAGCTCAGTGCTTGGGAGACTCCTTAGAAAAGTTTGGGAGAGAAGAAGTATTAGACTGACTACCAAATGGAAGGGCTACAGAGCCCTTGTGCTGACCTCGTTGTTGTATGCCTGTGAAACATGGAGAGGCTATCAGAGCAATGCCAGGAAACTGAACCATTTCCATTTGAACTGGCATATAGTAGGTACTTAATAAATGTTTATTCCATTCTGTCAGAATTACTGTGTAGCCCCTATTTGGAAATAGACTTTTCAGCTCATTTTCAGTCAATGTAAAACAGAAACAGGAACAGTTGGTAAGAAAGGAAAAGAAACATCAAAGAGGAAGCCTTTTCATATGGCGTTTTAAAATTGAAAACCTGCCAATAATTATTTTTTCCAGCACCAGAAATCGCAAAACATTGCATCTTAGAATAATGAGACACTAAGAAATATGCTACATGCTGCAAATTCAGAGGAACATACACTAGTATAGGGCTTAAGTGGCCTTTATTGGGGCTACGGAACCTGAGATATATATATATATATATATATATATATATATATATATATATATATTATGATTTTTCATTTCTCTCATTTCTCATCTAACAACCTGTTATTTCCCTATTTATACTCTAATGTAATGTAAAATAAGGCCATTCTATCCTGACCAGGAATTGGTCAAACTGCCCTTTGAGTAAGTCTACTGGACCATTTTCATGACGACCAAAAAGCACTTTTGGTATTAGGATAAAATAGCCGGTTAGGGTAAGAATGAAGTTATAGTGGGTAATATATTGACTTAGAGACGTTTAATGATTTTCTTTTCTGGAATTTCCCCAATTAAAGTATATACCTAAATGATTATTATCGTTATCACTCAATCAATATTTATTTAGTGCCTACTATGTTCCAGGCACTGCATTAAGCAGTGGGAATATAAAAAGAGACAAAAGGCAATCCCTATTCTTAAGTAGTTTATAACATAATGGTAATAAGGATGATGATGATGACGATGATGATGACGATGACAATGATGACAATGATGATGGTTATGATGGTGTTGATAGCTGTTGAGCTGTTTCAGTCATATGGTTCTCCATATCCCCATTTGGGCTTTTCTTGGCAAAGAAACTGCAGTGGTTTGTCATTTCCTTTACCAGCTCATTTCACAGCTAAGGAACTGAGGCAAACAAGGCTAAGTGATTTTCTCAGGGCTACACAGCTAGTAAGTGCCTGAAGCCACATTTGAACTCAGGCACTCCAGATGCCAGACCCAGAATTTTATCCACTGCACCAAGACATTTACATAGTACCTTAAGGTATGCAAAAGTACTTTACACATTATTATCTCATTTTATCCTCACAGCAATCCTGGAAGGTTGATACTATGTTTATCCCAATTTTATGGATGAGGAAACTGAGGCACTTGGCCAAGGACTTCTAGCAATTAAGTATCTGAGGCCAGATTTGGACTCACATCTTACTCAGGCCAGGTCTAATGTTCAACATACTTCTTCCATCCCCCAAACAGAACAATAAACAAACAAAGAAACTATGGATGATAAAGAGATGAACCATATTAAAGCAGTCAGCTTTATCTTGCAGTAATTTTTTCCCCTTTCATCAACAGGTTTTGAAATGGGCATTATTGTTTTGTCAGCAACAGCAATGGGGTCTCTATTGTGCAGATCTACAGGGATGTGTGATTATTGAAAGCCTGCTCTTGTTTGCTCATTGAGATCCCCATCAACAGTATGTCAGTCCTTGGGGAAATGAAATATTTTTTGCTCCTAATTCTGTAGCTGAACAAACTGTACGTGTCCAACTAAAGACAGATGAATAATGTCTCCAGTTAATGTGCATGTGTTTCTACACATTTCACACTGACGATAACGGAACTTGGGCTCTACTTTAGCACAAAAAAACTGTCCAGCTGTCTAAATATGGCCCTTTTTTGTCTTCAAAAGGAGTATTTTTTGGCATAGCTGTCATTTACCATCTCACACTTTCTCCTTTCTATTCCTTGGACCCAATGGGTGCAACATTTTTTTCTCTAATAAACTGAAAGTTGTTTGAACACTGGGTCATGCACATGAACACAGACTACATATTAACAGCTTTGAGAGCACGAAATCCTGCTGCTAAAAAAGAGTCTTCTCATTTCAGCTGTCACTCAGTGGATAAAAAGTCTCACCAGCTGTCTGATTTGTTTTTAAGGCTGAGAGCCTTAAAAGTCACTACAAAGCTCATACAGAGAAAAGACAGTGTGATTATAAAAAAGAAATATAATTATTAGAACCTTCTGCTGTAATAGAGGCATTTGTTTTAGAACCAGCAAATTTGTGAAGTTTTAAGGTGATGAGGAGGGCCCTATTGTTCTATGAAGAGGGAGTCTATAATAAAATTTGGATTTTTATAGAACATGTGTTCAAAGACAAGTCTACCCTTTCCCTCCCAATGTCAAAAAATTCTGAGAAATCCTTTGCATAAAAACAGTGAATTGCAGTCCTTTACCATGGTTAACCAGATCACAGATCTAGAGATGGAAGAGAGTTTATAGGTCATCTAGTCAGTTTCATGTTAGGTGTGGAACTCTGCCCCCTCCAATCCGCCCCTGAAGAGTTTGACAAAAAAGTAGACTTTCTCTTTGCCCAGGTCAACCCCTCTACATGTTTGTTCATATTAACCATTTCTTCTCTGGCAGATTTGATTCTCAATACTGCTTCTTCCCTTGATTCTTTAACCTCTCCCTATTAACTGTTTCCTTCTGTACTGCCTTCAAATGTGCCCAATCCTCCACTATCCTACAAACACACACACACATACATGCACACACAAACCTTCAACCCCTTAAGCTTTTTTTTTTTATCTCCTTTCCTTTATCAGTCAAACTGAAAAATATTGTCAGCATTCAATGCCTCTCCTTTCCTTCTCAGTTACTCCTTCACCCTTTGCAATGTGGCTACAAATATTCAATTGACACTATTCTCTCCAAAGTTACCAATGATTTCTAAATTGCCAATACTGTTTGTCTTTTCTTAATACCAATTTTTCTTGACCTATTTGCTACAAGGGTACTCACTTTGAGTATCCTTTCTTCCTGGATACTCTGGCTACTTGTGCTTTTTCTGACATTGCTGTCTCCTGGTTATCATCTTACCTGTCTGTCATTCTCCCTTGTTGGTTCATCATCCATATTATACCTTCTAGCTGTGAGTGTATAAAAGCAAGGATACTGACATACACAGGTGGGCCAGCTATCCCAGGTTCTTTGATCTGCTTTTCTGAAAATAATGCAACTTTTTAGAGGTCAATAATCACTTCAATCAAGCACATGTATCATTCACTTAAGGGAAAATGTCAGCACCTTGAACTTCAGAGAAATACAGACAGTGCTTCCAGTTGTTTGATATAAGCAATACATACATCACAGATCAACAGACAGATAACTGTCTGACCATACATGCATAGTAACCAGATAAAGAAGCACCAACCTCTGGGTTTTCAGAGCCAGAGGCTCCTTATCAACTGTCCAGAGACTTGTCTGGCCAAACAAAACACTTCCAATCAATAATACCCAAAGTAAAGCCTAATCTTGGAGTATTTACACATTTTTCAGAGACAGAGGACATCACAACCCTTGAGAACCAGTGCTTCATTAACAAAAGATGTGGGCCTTCCTACAAATCTTCCCATTAATGGGTGGAAAGATCTATCCATCAAGAAGTAAAATTATATTAACAATAAGCAAAAATGCATTATCAATACAGAGAGTTTCCCAAGATTCCAGGGCCTGTTTCTCTTCTCCCTCTGTTTTCTCTCATGGTTACCTCATCAGCTCTCATGGCTTTAACTATCATTTCTGTATAGATGACATCCAATCATATGAATATGGATATCCAATCCATATCTATCTTTACAAGATTTTAAAAACCAAACTCTTTTTCTGCTCACAGAGGAGGTTCAGGACCTTATTAGACAACAACTAAATTACTTTAGCAGCCTCCTAATTCATCTCCTTGCCTCAAGTTTCTCAACACTGTGCCAAAGACTCCACTCCTCAGTCAAATCTTGTAACTTCCTATTGGTTCTAGATCAAAATACAAATTTCTCTGTATAGATTTTAAAGATCTTCATAGTTTGGTCCCTACCTAACTTTCCAATCTCATTGGGCATTACTCCCCTTCATACATGCTGTGATCCAGCTAAATTGTTCTTTCTGTTCTGCATACATGACACTCCATATCCTTATGTCTCTTTGCTTTTGATTGACTATCTACCATACCTAGAACATCTTTCCTCCTTACCTATACCTTTTAGGGTTCTGGTTCAACTCAACCATTTGCTTGATGCCTTTTCTCATTTCTACTACTGCTGGTGCTCTCCTTCCCAAATTGCTTTGTATTTAACTACATTATAGATTTCTCATATTATTTTATGTTTTCTCTTTCATCTACTCTCATTTCAGCCACACTGGATTATTTATGTTCTTCTGTCCTCAACTTATTTTCTTCAATAAACAAATCATCCCTTAGACCTGGAGTGGACTCAATTCTTTTCCTCTCCTCATTTACATCTATTGATCACTTTAGAATTCTGATCTAAATGCTAAGTCTCATCTACCACTATCAGTCCAACTCAAGCCCACTCAAAAGATGCCATCATTGACATTCCCTCAGATGTCACTGAGGGGACTTTTTTCCAATTAGACTCTCTCATTGATAGTTTTGCCATTTTGTCTATACATCTTCATTCCAAAGGTTGTTGTTTGAGTCTTTTTATTTTTTAAGTGTAAATATTATTTTAATTTTTTCTAATTACATATAAAGTTAGTTTTCAACATTCATTTTGTAAGGTTTTCAGTTCCAAATTTTCCCCTTCCCTCCCCCCCTCCCACCTCACTAAGATTGCAAGTAATCCAATATAGGTTATACACATGCAATCATGTTATACATATTTCCAAATTATTCATTTTGTGAAAGAAGAAACGGAATAAAAGGACTCCCTCCCCCACACACAAACCAAAGAAAGTAAAAATAGTATGCTTTCTCTGGATGTGGATAACATTTTCCTTCATGAGTCTTTTGGAATTGTCTTGGATCATTGCATTGGTGAGAAGAACTGAGTCGATCATAGTTTACCATCACACAATGTTGCTTTACTCATTCCATACTTTGAAACTGATGCCTTGTGGCAGTCTTTTATCCACTAATGCAGTGTAATTGGATTTGTAATTGATTTTTTCATAGGTGAAGGCAAGAATTTTTAAATTTCAACTAGGAATCCTAGTGTTTGGGGTCACAGAGAGATAGTGCTCTTTTTGGACTGAGAAGATTTTGAGACAAGGTTGGTGGAGAGAAAAACTTTGATTTCATTGGGAGGTGGGAATTAGTCAGTGATGGGATACAAAGGGATGGAACCTAGATGGGGTAATATCTTACAACAGAAGCATTAATGGCAACAAGATTGCTATGGAATCCCGGCAGGCACCCTGTGGTGCCAATTACAGAACTAGGGACAAAGTATAGGAAGCTGGTCTCAATGGCTAAGCCTCTGTTTAATGAAAGAAAGAATTTGTAAGTGCTCCTTTAAGAACTGGGGGAAAGGAAACTGCAAAAGATTTTACTCCCTACAATTTTCTCTACCTAGCACCTATTTCTAGCAGATGTTTTGATATAACTTTTCTGGCTGTTTCTTTAAGCCATTTCTATTTCCTGATTTTGTTTCATATAAACATCTGTAATCAGTAATAACTTCTACATGATGCCTCTAGATGTATGTTAATCTCATGCAATAGGGGGCAAATAGAAAGTCCTGATAAATGGCTGGAAAGTAAAGAAAAAAAAAAGATTTAACCAGGTCAGAGATCTAAATCTCAGTCCAAAATGTTAGGATACATATCTAGGGCCTCCACAAGCTGTGAGTGTAATAGAATGTTATGGTGATGATTTTTATTAATAATATTTAATATAATATATTTAATTATTATATTAATATAATTAATTATGTTGTCTTATTTATATAATTATATTATTTAATATAATTAAATAATATAATATAAAAAAAAGCCCCAAAATAGAGAGATAGAGACCCATGTGAAATAGAACTTTGTGCCTTAGGCTAAAAAGTGAGCTATTGTATTTATAACCAAGTTGGTTCAAACATTCTTGCCTCAGGAAAAATCTCCTTTTACAGACTTACCTTAGAGTTAATTTTCTCCTCCCCACACTCTAGCACCAGTTAGAAAGAATGTTTAAGACTGGAAAAATGCCCGGAGCCTACAACAGTCATTTTACCTTGAAAATGTCCACAACTCCACATCTTCAAGGGAACTTTCAATCATTCTTGAAATTTCTCCTTGTCCTTTTTCCTCTTTCAATTAATCTCCACAACTTTATCCTCTCCCACACTTTCCAAATGAAGTGCCTCAAATTCTCTGTGCTCTTTGTCTTTTATAGGCCAATCAATCGTGTCCCATGTTTCTCCAACTTGGAATACAAAAGCCACATATGCCCTTGACTAAAGTCAAGGCTAAGTGTGTGCTTCAATGAGACTTTCAGTTGGTAAAGTTCACTCAAGGTTGAAGCAACATTTAATTATCCACAATTCAGACAAGAATACTATACACAGGACAGGTAGTGTAATAGTTAGCACCTCAACATATACAAGGGGGCCTACGGTCATAGTTTCTTTGATCTGCTTTTCTAAAAAGAAAGGCAACTTTTGAGTGGTTAACAGTCTCCTTTAATCAAACATGAATCACTCATTTAGTTCAGGAAATCAACAGACAGCACTTCCAAACTCTCTGACATAAGCAACACATATATCAAAAATCAACAGACAGGTCCAGCTGTCTGACCATAGTTGCCACAGAGGGAAGCACCAACATCTGGGTTTTAAAACCCGGGGGGAGGGGTGGTGAGTCTCCTCTGGCACACATATCTTCTTCCAAAAACTAAACCCCAAAATAAAACCTCACCCTCAGAGGTTTTATATCTTTTATACCCTTATATCTTTTTTTATATCTTTTATACCCTTATATCTTTTTTTAAGAGCCAAAGGGCATCTCAACCCTTGAGAACCAGTGTCTCATTAACAAAAAGTGTGGGCCTTCCTAGAAATCTTCCCTTATCAAAATCCCTTTAATGGGCAGGCCCATTAACGAGTGGGTAAGATCTTTAATCACATTAACAATATAAATACATATACAGTTTCCAGTTAAAGAAATTCTTGTTTCTGTACTTGACTCCTAGTAAAGACCTTGGTTGATAAATGCAAGATTCAATCAGAGGCACTTAATTATACTAAAACAAAAACAGCAAAAGATTCTGCTTTACTTGCCCTTACAATCCACCCTTCCAGGATCCTTAGTCTTATAATCTAAATGATCATGGATCCTGAAACAAATAGAGGCATTATATTTCTTGATTATACAAAAGCAAAACCAGCAAAAGATCCTATTTTGCTTGTCCTTAGAGTAAGTCATAATCAAGTTATTTTTCATAAAACTTTCTGTTGGCAAAATATCTTAAAGTTGTAATATTATTTGGAACAATTTCCATTGTTTGGAATCATGTTGGTGAGGACCAACTGAAAGGAGATTTAGAGCATTTGTCAAGAACAAAGTATAGATGATATGTGAATCAAAGTGTTCAGATAAATGAGATCTTCATCTGTCGGTTGATTTGGAAAGAATAAAGATTGGGTTGGTTATTGGCAAAGATCTTTACTCTTATCCTATGGTAGTATTTTTGAAGATCCCTGGGTTCAAACAGTCCTATACATATATACATATATACGCATTCATACACACACACACACACACGTATATATATATATATATATATATACTATATATATATATATATATATACACATACACACACACACATATATACACACACACACACACACACATATATATATATATATATATATATATATATATATATATATATATATATATGTTTAGAGCTATATAGCTAGAGCTCTTCCATAAACTATGGTTTTAACTATAGTATGAATCATATTGGGAATTGGTATTAAGTTGGACTAATGCTCTATTTATGTGTATATCTCTTTCCTATTCTGATTGACCTTTACCTGCCATGATTAGGTAAATAAACCTCTTGTTAACTCTTAGAAGAATTTTTAGTGTCTCCTTTCATTCTGTGTCAAAGTAAGCACTATGTGGTACGATGAGTAGAATTCTGGACTTAAAGCCAGGATGAGTTCAAATCCTGCTTCAGATACTCACTAACTGTGCGACCCTGAGCAAGTCACTTAATCTCTCTCAGTCTCACTTTCCTCATCTGTAAAATGGGAGATGATAGTAGCACCTACTTACCAAGGTGGTTGTGAGGACTAGATGAGGTATTTAAAGTGCATTTTTAACCTTGAATATAATTATATTTGGGACCTATGCTATCAGGGAACTAGCCTAAAACTTAGTAGATGACAAATCCCATAACAGTTACATCTAAACCTACAAATAATGTTTTGGTGAACCTATCCTATGCAGGAACCAATCTTTACTTGCACATTAGGATATTGATTCTTGTGGCTAATGGATCTCACTGAGAAGTTCAGAAAGATTCAGCCCTTTGCTATATATGAATAACAATATTGCATGTTCTAATCAGGACAGATACATTATGATGGAAGACAGGAAATATACAGACTGATTAGAGACTGAGCACTCAGTCTTGAAAGGTCTATCAGTGTACACAGAGTCCATAGAGAAAAATATGTCATTTAGTCAATAACCCTTTAGTTTGAATTAGTTTATCAGTTTGATTTGCTCTTTGCTGGTTAGACTAGGAAATATGGAAATATTGAGTACCCATTAGGGAAAGGTTGCCAGAAATGGATAGTGAAGGGAAGGGAGAAGAGACTATATAGCAAGGAAATAATATTTATCTCCAGGTATTTAAAGTTCTGCCACATGGAAGAAAGGAGAACATGAACTGAGCTTCAGGGCATCCTGATTCTAATACTGACTCTGCCATTACCTTGCTGTATAATTCTCAGTCCAATAATCACTCAGTCTTTCTGCAGGAAAAAGAAGAAAGGTCTATCAGCACTCTCCAAAATCAGGTGCATGATGTTAATCTTACAAGTATCTCTTGGTTATGGTGCTGCAATTCAGAAGCATGTAGCAACCTGAATTAAAATCTTTGATTTTCCAAATTATAAATTATTTTAAAAGACTTTATTCTTTCTGGGATTTTTTTTTTGTGTCTGTGTAATTTTCAGTATTATCATATTGTGGGTAAATGTGTATGAAATACACATCCTTTCACAGGAGATATAGCACTATATTTGCAAACAGATTGATGGGATGGTGTACTGCCTTTTTATTAAGAGACTTTAAGGAAGATTAGAGCTAGCTTTCTGAATGATTAAAAGGGAATGACACTTAGACACTCAGAAAAATTGGTCTGGGTGGAGCCAAGATGGTGGAGTAGAAAGATGCATATACTCTAGTGCTTCCCCCACAGTCCACAAAATACCTGTAAAAAATGACTCTCAACAAATTCCAGAGCAGCAGAAGCCACAGAACAACAGAGTGAAAGAGGTTTCCAGCCAAAGGTAACCTGGAAGGCCAACAGGAAAGGTCTATTGCATGGGATGCTGAACAGAGCTGAGCACAGCCCTGGTGGCACAGCACTGGGAGGAACAGGACCTGAATAGACTTCCAGGGCAGAGTTCCCAGCAGGAAGGGTCCCAGATACCTCAACACAGAAGTGACAAGAAAGCACCAAAGGTCAACGTGGGAAGGCTTTCAAAGCTGGGCAAGAGGGAACAAGTGGCCATGGCAGGGGCCACAGCAGCAGACCGTAGGCAGCTACAGTGACCAGGAAGCAACCTCATTCCATTGTCCAAGCAGTTCAACTTAAAGCCTCTGGTGTTAGGGAGCAGCTGATTGTAACCTCAGCCCTGAGTGATGGCCCCATCCCCACCCAAATTCCAGGGGAACCAAGCAGCTGAGTTGAATCTCAGCTTTGAATACAGCACTGAGGAAGGAGGGACAACAGGACCATCCTCTTGACAAAGGATTCAGAAGTCAAGTAACTGGCTGGGAAAATACCCAAAGAAGGGAAAAAAAAATAAGACCATAGAAGGTTACTTTCTTTGGCGAATAGGTGTCTCCTCCTATCCTTTCAGATGAGGAAGGACAAGGCATACTGTCACAGGAAGACAAGGCCCCTGCCTTCAGGGCCTCCAAAGGGAACTTAAATTGAGCTCAAGCCTTGGAAAAGGTTGAAAAGTGAGTTAACAGCTTGCTAAAGGAGAACCAAAAAAATACTGAGGAAAATAACACCTTTAAAAAGAGACAAACTCAAATGGAAAAAGAGGTCCAAAAAGTCAATGAGGAGAAGGAGGCTTTAAAAAGCATAATTAGCCAAATGGAGGAGAAGGTTCAGAAGTTCACTGAACCAAATAGTTTAGTGAAAGAGAGAATTGAGTTCAGGGAAATGAGTGACTATGAGACAAACCAAGCAGCTAAAAAACAAAACCAAAAGTTTGAAAAAATAGAAGATAATGTGAAACATCTCATTGGAAAAGTAACTGACCTGGAAAAGTAAAACCAGGAAAGACAATTTAAAAACTATGGGACAACCTGAAGGTCATGATCAAAAAAAGGGCCTAGACATCATCTTTCATGAAATTATCAAGGAAAACTGCCCTGATATTCTAGAGCCAGAGGGTAAAATAAATATTGAAAGAATCCACTGATGACCTCCTGAAATAGACCTGAGGAAAGAAACTTTTAGGAATATTGTGGCCAAATTTCAGTGTTTCCAGGAGGAGGAGAAAATCCTGCAAGCAACTAGAAAGAAAGGATTTGGATATTGTGAAAATACAATCAGGACAACACAGGATCTGGCAGCTCCTACATTAAGGGACTGAAAGGCTTGGAATAGAATATTTCAGAAGTCAAAGGAACTGGGATTAAAATCAAGAATCACCCACCCAACAAAACTAAATCTAATACTTCAAGAGAAAAATGGTTAGTCAATGATATAGAGGACATTCAAGCATTCTTAATGAAAAGATCAGAACTGAAGAGAAAATTTAACTTTCAAACACAGGAATCAAGAGAAGCATGAAAAGGTAAACGGGAAATCATAAGGGACTTTCTAAAGCTGAACTGTCTGCATTCCTACATGGAGAGATGGTATTTGTAACTCTTGAGACTTTTCTCAATATTTGGGTAGGTGGAAGAGTTTTACACACACACACACACACAAACACAAACACCCAAACACATATAGACAGAGAAAACAGGTTGAGTTGATTTAGAAGAGATGATATCCATAAAAAAATAAAAATTAAGGGGTGAGGGAGGAAAATACTGGCAGGAGAAAGGGAAAAATGGAATGGGACAGGGTATAACTCATAAAAGAGATAAAGAAATAAGTTGGGGGCAGAGTCAAGATGGCAGAGTATATAGGCAAAAAAAATGCAGAATCTCTCTACACGGCCCATAAAATACCCATAGAGAGGGACTCTTTGGAGAAGCAGAAGTGGAGAACAACAGAGTGGAAGAGATTTCCAGCCCAGGGTGACCTGAAAGGCCCACGGGGAAGGTCGGTTGTACCAGACTCAGAGCCCAGCACTGAGCCCAGCCTTGGCCATGTGGCTTGTGCACAGCCATCGGGGGTGGAATCTCCAGTCTTGGAATCCCCAGTCTCAGCAGAGACAAGAACAATGCTTACCATCAGGGAAAGACATAGAAGTCAAGGCTTCCGCATCCCAAATATCCAAAATGAATATTCAATGGGCTGAGAGCATGGAAGAGCTCAAAAAGGATTTTGAAAATGAAGTGAGAGAGGTGGAGGAAAAACTGGGAAGAGAAATGAGAGAGATGCAAGAAAAGCATGAAAAGCAGGTCAACACCTTGCTAAAGGAGACCCAACAGATCCCTCAACCCACAGACACCAAAGATTAGTAATGGGGTTTTATCAGCTGTCCAGGAAGGGGAAAGGGCTTTCCCATAGCTCCAACCTCAGCTAGCTGCAGAGGCCACATTGGGCAGGTGGCAGGAGTTCTCAAGGCAGCCCCTACCACAGTCCAAGATCATTGTTTGATTGTAAAAACCCCTGGGGCTACTGAGGGAGCTGGATTTGTCTCACATTGATTGGTGGCCCTGCCCCCACAGCTTGATGGAATCCCACCCCCCAGTGCTAGCTTGGTGGAACTGGAGGTGAAGTGCCTGTGGAGAGGAAACTCTGCTAAGATTTTGGGCACAAAAATCCTTCCCTATGCCCATACCATGACATGCTTGATAGTGCCACCTTGGAGGAACTGAGATCTTCCAGGTCCCCAGAGTATACCTTATTCTTGACAAAGGACACAAAAGTCAAGTAATTGGTTGGGAAAATACCCAAAAAAGGGAAAAAAAACAAGACTATAGAAGGTCACTTTCTTGGTGAACAGATATCTCCTCCCATCCTTTTGGATGAGGAAGAACAATGCTTACCATCAGGGAAAGACATAGAAGTCAAGGCTTCCGCATCCCAAATATCCAAAATGAATATTCAATGGGCTGAGAGCATGGAAGAGCTCAAAAAGGATTTTGAAAATGAAGTGAGAGAGGTGGAGGAAAAACTGGGAAGAGAAATGAGAGAGATGCAAGAAAAGCATGAAAAGCAGGTCAACACCTTGCTAAAGGAGACCCAAAAAAATACTGAAGAAAATAACACCTTGAAAAATAAGCTAACTCAACTGGCAAAAGATATTCAAAAAGCCAATGAGGAGAAGAATGCTTTAAAAAGCAGAATTAGACAAATGGAAGAGGAGGTTCAAAAGCTCACTGAAGAAAATAGTTCTCTCAAAATTAGAATGGAACAGATGGAAGCTAATGACTTTATGAGACACCAAGAAATCACACAGAAAAACCAAAAGAATGAGAAAATGGAAGATAATGTGAAACATCCCATTTTAAAAAACAACTGACCTGGAAAAATAGATCCAGGAAAGACAATTTAAAAATTATGGGACTACCTGAAAGCCATGATCAAAAAAAGAACCTAGACATCATCTTCCATGAAATTATCAAGGAAAATCACCCTGATATTCAAGAACCAGAGGGCAAAATAAGCATTCAAGGAATCCACCAGTCACCTCCTGAAAGAGATCCAAAAAGAGAAACTCCTAGGAACATTGTGGCCAAATTCCAGAGTTCCCAGGTCAAGGAGAAAATATTACAGGCAGCTAGAAAGAAACAATTCAAGTATTGTGGAAATAAAATCAGGATAACACAAGATCTAGAGGCTATTACATTAAGGGATCTAAGGGTGTGGAATATAATATTCCAGAGGTCAAAGGAACTAAGACTAAAGCTAAGAATCACCTACCCAGCAAAACTAAGTATGATACTTCAGGGGAAAAAATGGTCTTTCAATGAAAGAGAGAACTTTCAAGCATTCTTGTTGAAAAGACCAGAGCTGAAAAGAAAATTTGACCTTCAAACGCAAGAATCAAGAGAAGCATGAAAAGGTAAACAGCAAAGAAAAATCATAAGGGACTTACTAAAGTTGAACTATTTACATTCCTACATGGAAAGACAATATTTGTAACTCTTGAAAACTTTTTTCAGTATCTGGGTAGTTGGTGGGATTACACACACACACACACACACACACAGAGAGAGAGAGAGAGAGAGAGAGAGAGAGAGAGAGAGAGAGAGAGAGAGACCACAGAGTGAAGTGAATAGAATGGGATCATATCTTAAAAAAATGAAATTAAGCAGTGAAGGAGAAATATATTGGGAGGAGAAAGGGAGAAATGGAATGGGGCAAATTATCTCTCAGAAAAAAAGCAAGTAAAAGACTTTTCAGTGGAGAGAAAAAGAGGGTAGGTGAGAGAAAAATGTTTACTCTCATCACATTTGACTAAAGGAAGGAATAAAATGCACACTCATTTTGGTATGAAAACCTATCTTACAATACAGGAAAGTGGGGGAGAAGGGAATAAGCAGGGTTGGGGGGGATGATGGAAGGGAGGGCAATGGGAGGAGGGAGTAATTTGAAATCAACACTCTTGGGGAGGAACAGGATCAAAAGAGAGAATAGAAACAATGGGGGGCAGGATAGGATGGAGGGAATTATAGTTAGTCTTATATAACATGACTGTCCCGTCCTGCGGGACTCAGTTATTCGGGGGGTTGAGGGGAACCCAGCCTGAAAGAGAAATGGGCGAGAAAAGGAGGGAGACCAAGCAGATTTTGTCAAGGTATCAGTTTATTGAGCTTAGAGTACAACTTATATAGAAGAAACAGAAGCTTAGCCTTAGCAACAGTGGGTTCTTGCCATCACCTTATTGGTGGGGGAAGCTGCTTTGCCACTATTCTATTGGTAGAGGGGTGGGCTTGTAAAGGTTGTCTAGGTGCGAGTTTACTAAGAGGAAGTTTGGAAACTAGGGACCCGTTACCAAGAGGATGTTTTGGAGTCGTTACCAAGAGGATGTTTTTTGGAAACCAGAGAGCCATTACAGGGGGTGTGGTTTTCTCACAGGTGGAGGGGCTCCTGTGTTTATGGTGCTTAGGAAACCAGAAAGCCGTTACAAGGGGTGTGGTTCTCTCACGGGTGGAGGGGCACCTGGGTTTCAGGCACTTAGGCCCCAACACATGACTATTATGGAAGTCATTTGCAAAACTACACATATATGGCTTATATGAATTGCTTGCCTTCCCAAAGGGAATGGGTGGGGAGTGAGGGATGACGAGAAGTTGAAACTCAAAGTTTTAGGAACAACTCTTGAGTATTGTTCTTGCAACTAGGGAATAGAAATACTATTGGGGTATAGAAAGTTATCTTGCCCTACAGGACAAAAGAGAAGATGGGGATAAGGGAAGGGAAGGATGTTAGAAGAGAGGGTAGATTGGTGATAGGGGCAGTAAGAATGCTTGACGTTTTGTGGTGGAGGGAGGGGATAAATGGGGAGAAAATTTGGAACCCAAAATTTTGTGGAAATGAATGTCGAAAAGTTAAAAAAAAAGAAATATCTTGTTCAATGGAGGAGAAAAGGGAGAAGGTGAAGAGGAAAAGTGAAGCTTACTCTCTTCACGTATGGCTTAAAGAGGGAATAACATGCTTGCTCAATTTGGTATGAAAATCTATCTTAAACTACATGAAAGGAGGGGAGAAGGGAACAAGTGGGATGAGGGTGATGACAGCAGGGAGGGCAAATGGGAGAAGGGAGTAACTAGAAATTCACACTTTCAGGAAGGGACAAGATCATATGAGAGAAAAAAAGGCTGGGCAGGGTAGGATAGAGGGCAATATAGCTAGTATTACACAAGGTGACTATTATGAAAGTCTTTTGCAAAATGACACATTTATAGCCTGTATTGAATTGCCTACCTTCTCACTGAATATGTGAGGGAGGGAGGGAGAAAAGTTGAAATTCAAAGTATTAGAAGTAAATGTTGAGAATTATTATTGCATATAACTGGGAAATAAGAAACACAGGTAATGGGGTATAGAAATTTATCTTGCCCTACCAGAAAAGGGAGAAGATGGGGATAAGGGATGGGTGAGGTGTGATAGATGGGAGGGTACATTGAGGGAAGGGGTAATCAGAATGCAAGAAATTGCCGTGTGGGAGGAGGGGAGAGGTGGAGAGAAAAATTGAAACTCAAATTTTTGTGGAAAAGAATGTCAAAATCTAAAAATATATAAATAATAGTAATAAAAATAAAAATTTGTCTGAATCAGCTTCCAGAAGATCAAAGCAGTAGTTCCAGACTTGGATTTCCAACAGAAGGCAAACTTAATGGGCATTGCCAGTTTTCTGAGCATAGTGGGAGTTATCTGCTTATCTTCACAGGAACAAATGTGCTTTCAAAGTATGCCTAGGCAATGGTTTTAAAACACAAATAACATTATTAATTTTTCTTTTAATATAATGTTGACTTACCTAGCTTTCATCAAAAAGTTCAGACAACTAAGGATTTTCTTAAAAATAGTGTTGCCCAGAGACTTTGAAATTTATATGGCATCTACTATTTTGTTATGAATGGTAAGGATATAAGTGGTTGAGTGATACTTTGCAATCAAAGAAGTGGCATTAGTTCTTGACTTACCACATATTTCTGCATATTTACAAGTATAAGGACTTATTACCTAGTTGGAATATGTCTTTATTGGATGATCCATAAGTAGTTTCTATGTTTTCTACAAATTCTTAAATGTTTAGAAAATAATTTATTGTGAAAGTCCAAAAAGAAAAAAAAATGACAGTCTGATCTTTGCAGAAAGATCACCATGTAAGGTGATCTAAGATAAAGGAAAATTTGAAAGGCATTATGTGTAGATTTTTAGAGGTGAAATACTTACAGTGATAAATAGGATGACTAAGGGATAACACATACTTCTTCACACAAAAGAAATAAATAATAAATCAAAGAAAGGGGATTCATAGAAAAAGAAATCCCTCAGCCTGGTTTGAGAATGGATCAAGTGTTCTAGTCAAAGGGACAGAGGTAATGTGAAACACATACACACACACAACAATAGAAGCAACAGTAAGAGTTAGGCCAAGGTGTCAGACCTCTAGGACTTGCATTTCAGACATTCTTTTGAGAGATGGATTAAATGGTTTTTGTGTAACAGAATGCATCCGGAGTCATCTTCATCCATAAAACTGTTTCCAACTCCACTTAGTTAACATTCTGTCATGAAGCTGCAAGGATCATGGGTTCTAGGACTAATGAAGATGTTTATTACACCAGAAGGTGTGTGATAGGATTCAAAATCTTTTATGTCCTTTGCCACATAAGCTAGGCTAAACGCAAGGAAGCTGGCCCCACCTCTTGATTAGTTCAGAGGGCAAGTACTTGAGCTGTTGACAAAGCTTCTTGTTCGGTAACAGCATTGAAAGGACAGTCCACAAGGAATTTGGATAACTATGACTTTGCAGATGTTTTATGTGTGAATCAACACACCATTCTCATTCAACATATTCTTCTGAATAGATGTATTTCTCTTTAGAGATGTGCAGGCTGAATCTAAAAGAACCAACGTTATCTCTTTGTCAAATATCCTTTCAATGTAATTAAGGACATCTTTTTTTGTTCAATTTTAGATGGTCTAAGAGACCTACAATTAATTTTAACCTCAAACATAAAGGAATAAATTTTTCTGAGTCATACCCAGCCTACAACATTTGTTATAGATGGTAAGTTTGAATCCAAATATCTTTAGGGACCATCTCAGAAGTGCTTTTGCGGGTGTTTTGGCACTGAGGTTTCTGGTGATTGTCTTGCTGATTGCCAACATTTATATTGGGAGATTTATTGTGAAATACTTGTAGGTTCAGTCAACATAAGGAAATTTTAGACATAGTCCTGAATGTGGGGGAATATGAGAGAGAGAGAGAGAGAGAGAGAGAGAGAGAGAGAGAGAGAGAGAGAGAGAGAGAGAGAGAGAGAAAATCCAAAATTTCCAGAATTCATTCTCCATTTTTGGTCATGCTGGTGACTATCTCATAATTATAGGCGACCATTACATTACTTGTTTATTTTCTTTGCAGTGGGGTAGCTTCACGGATTTTATTTTTTCTTTCCCTTGTACTAGGTTCCTCCTCCAGGCTTTTCATACTCTGAAATTGAGTTACACATTACTGGCTCTAAGGCCATTTATATCAAGAGGAAAAAAGGAAAAAATTATTACACACTGACTATATGTCTGTCCCTTTGCAAAACCCTTGACAAATATTTGGTCCTCAGAACAACCCTGGGAGTTGTATGCTATTGTGAATCACTTTATAGTTAAGGAAATTGATTCAGGCAAAGGTTAATTGACTTGTCCAGGGTCACACAGACTGCATTTGAAGCCTGATTTGAGGTCAGGTTTTATGCTTCCTAGAAGATGTACAAAAAAAGAGATCCTCAGAATTAGGGTGGATGGCAGTGGTGATTTTATTTAACGGCTCCCTCTGGTGGTGAGGCACTGAGCACATTTTCTAAATATTCCCTTAGTGTTAGAACAAGCTAGAAGCCAGGGGTTTAGCTTCCCTTAGCAGAAGTCCTCTAAATCCGGGCCATTTCTTTGTTTGGAAGGTGATATTCTTATCAAACTTTTTTTTTGTTTGTGTGTTTTGTTTTTACATTTTTTCTTGTTTTGAAATAAACATCAACCAATCACAATTACAAGGGGAATTTCACCTTCCCATGTAGAGAACTGTTTTAACTTTGACTGGAAATATATCATTAGAAGCAGTGGACAATCTCAATTAACAAGCAATTAATAGACACCTACTCTGTACCAGGTATTATATGCTGGGCACTCTGATAGGCACTGGGGGTACAAATTTAAGGCTGAAACCATTACTTAAGGCAATGAATTTACATTATAATAGAAAAGAAGAAAGGAAATATATATATATATGTGTATATACATACACACATACATACATACACATTTATACATATATGTATATATATACACACGTATATAGGTAAGCACAAAAAATATATATGCAAATAAGTAGTTAAATATGTAGGAGTGTGATCCAGAAGACTCTTGTAAAGCGTATTGCTACATCTAGAAGGAAGAGATAAATGAGTTAGAGATGAAAAGGGAGTTTATTCCAGGCCATGGGACAAGTAGTAGAAAAGTTGAGAGAAAGATTATCATGGGGGAGAAAGATTGTCTTATATGAGAAAGAAGAGGCCAGTTTGGCTGGAACTCAGAGTATGAGAGGAGAGTAGCATTTAATGATGGTGGAACAGGTTGGAGTCTATTTATTAGGGTCTTTAAGATTAAACAGATGAATATACTTATTGCAAAGTCACCATGATTTTCTTTTCTGAGGAATGGATCACATGAGGGATCTTAACAGGATTGGTTGTCATTGTAGTCAATGAAATTAACTTCAGGGCAGACTTGTGGAAACAATTACAGTGATCACAGTCCTAGGCCTTCAGAAATTCACCTGATGTTCCCTCAGGATGGACACAGCTAGTCAGTTTTCCATGTATTTGGACATACTGAAATTCATCAGACAACATCCATATGGTTTTTCCTTGCTATCCTAAAAATCCTCCAGCAAGAAAGGTTATTGGATAAAATATATTTTTCAAGTTACTGCCATGATTTTAAATTTTAAAACAAATAAATAAGCAAAAAAGAAATTCCAAAGTGTTTTATGTTCTGGTTGATGTTAGGTGTCCTATTATCCTTGTAGGATGTGTTTGATAATATAAAAACTGTTTGGGTGCTAATATAGGTTGAATACTTGGTGAAAGCCTTTAAAATTTCATTATTATAAAGCCTGTCCATTAGAATTTCCAGCTTCACCATGTTGGCATGATTATCAAAAAAAAGTACATAATATTTGGAAATAGATCACAGCTCCATGCACAGGAACTGCTAGCATTTATAGTAAAGGAAACATTAGTGAAAATATTCTCAGGAACTTGAGAACTGTTTTCTAATGATTTTTGTGTGTCCTCCTCCTGTCCCCCAAGAGATAATGGTCCTACTAACATAAATGAAAATGCATGTGTCCCCTGTTTATCAGGAGGAGCAGTAACCATTATGGGATTCTTTAAAACTTTCTATCATCATCTATTTATTATAAACCACTCATTGTATCTTTATAAATGATTTGGTCTCCATCAGACAGTTCTTAGAACAATCAATGCTACTTTGTTGCATGACAGTGTATTCTGATTCATTCTCTCTTTGTGCAAGTCAGACATAAAATTTTCAGATTTTCAAAGTTGAACATTTTTTTTTTGTTATATTCAGACTATTTCTATTTTCCTTAGAATGTCTTCTCATTTAAGTATTATAAAGTATGATTTGGGGCCAACTGATATCACTGTGATGTGTTCCTTTTCTCTGGCAATTTAATAGATTTCAGAGATCTATTACAGAGAGAAGAGTTGTAACCTGGTGAAAAATCACAAAAGACTGATTTTAGACATTGACATGAAAGGTCATAGAGGAGCCTAACTCTCTTGCATCTACTCCAATAAAGATCTAAAATGCTCACCAGATGGAATAATGACAGGAAATACAAAGATAAACAACAGAAACCACCTTCAAAAACCCAGAGGCTTCCCCCAAAGACATGTAGAAGCCTGTGGATATTAGGAAAAGAATCTCATTAGGGAACCAGAAGTAACAAAGTTAAATATGCAAGAAATGTGCAACAGAAGCAAAAACACAAGGAGTAGACACCTGCAGTCATCTGGTGGGCATACATTTGAGGGACCTCAAACTGGCAGCATTCTGACCAGAAAACTTCAAAGGATCAGGATGCTCATGGCACTTTGAGGGAACATGCTAGGAACTGGCATTTAGCCCATTCTGGAGTCCATAACATTCTGACCGGGATGATTCGGGAAAATGGAACTTGGGTGTATGCCATAACAAGATTGGCAGGGTCAGTGGAGTTGAATGGAGTTTAATTACTACTATCCCTGTCACTCTTCAAGGACCATCTCAAGCCTTGTCTATATCCTCACCCAGATGTCTCTCTCCTCAAACCTCTTGTAACTATTTGAATCCCTTTCATTTCATTTGTCTCATTCTTCCTTGTGTCACTACTTGTCTACATGTATAAATGTACAATCTCTTCCTCCTCTATTAGATTCTAAACTGCTCTAGATGAGGGGCTCTTGTCCATTTCATCTTTTTATCCCCAATACCAAATATAGTAGTACCTTGAACACTTGTCCTCAGCAGCACGATGGATGGTGATGCTGCATTTGCCATTGGGAGTTCAGAATGAATCCTGGCTCTGTTACTCGTTGGTTTCTTCAAGTTACTTTGCCACCAGTAGGGGAAAGGCTCTACTCTTGATCTGGATTGATAGAAGACATAGATAAAAAGCAAACTGGACAATCCTAAGGCAAAGCATATAAATGTTTATTCCGTGATTTGCTGTATACTTTAGGTTGATTTTTTGGTTATATGCTTTATGGTGGTTTTAAGTTTTAACCTTCCATGAGAGGACGGCAGGAATTATAAGTTAGTGTACGCTATTTTTTGTCTATCTGTCAACATATGCTCATGGGTCTTGGGTACCAAGCATTTCTTTTGTGTAGAGAAAATAGTAACTGTTCCATATTTAAAGGAGATTTTCCACAAAATATCTTTCTTTTCCTGCATTTGAGGAAACATTGGCATGAGGTCAATGTCCAATGCAGGCTTTAAGAAAACTTCTAAGTTTGGGGCATCAAAGGCCAAAGAGTATGAGAAAATAAGCCTATTTCTTCCCCACTTAAGGCCAAAGAGCCCCAGTCCATTAGACCTAGCAGTTCTTGTCAATTATTAGATACGTAAAGTGCTTTGAAAACTTCAACTAATAAATCAGTAAGCATTTACTAAGAGCTTACTATATTGCAAACACTGCACTAGATCCCTTTACAAATATCTCATTTAATCCTCAAAACTCAATAAAATAGATGCTGTTATTATATCCATTTTATTGTTGAAGAAATTGAGGTGGAAAGATGTTCACTGACTCACCCAAGGTAACACAGTTAGGAAGTATCTGAACCCACATCTTCCTGACTCCAAACTCATATATAAATATAACCAACATATTAGAAAATAAAAGAAGGTAATGTTGAGGGGAAGACAGTAACATTTGGAAGGTTCAGGAAAAGCTTAATATAGAATGTGACATGAGCTAAGTTTTGAAAGAAACAAGATTCTAAGAAACAGAGATGATCTACAGGCATAGTACTTTCCTTGAAAAAGCATGGAGGTAAAAAAAATGGAATATGGTATATGAGTAATAGAAATGAAACAGATTTGGTGGAAATGGCTACTATTGTTATTATTGTTAGACTAAGGACTGAATGATGTTTACAATGGAATAAGAAACTCCTTCTGCCAATGCAGGTCAGTACCTTCCATATCTAGTTTAGAGATAAACTCCCCGAAATTCTTCCCAACTGCTTTTAATAATGCCATAAAACAATTCTTGGAGTAGTAGAGGCCACAAAAGGAGAGCATGAAATAATTTTCCAGGCAAAGATAACTTGGAAGGTCAGCGGGAGAGGTCTATCACATTGGGATGAGAGTGGAGCACAGGCCACATCAACACAGCTAATAACTTTATGAGAAATCAAGAAAACAAGAAGCAGTCAAACAAAACCAAGAGAATAATAATAATTTAAAAAGAAATATCTAATTGGAAAAACAATTGACCTGGAAAATATATCCAAGAGAGACAGCTGAAGAATTATTGTACTACTTGAAAGTCATGATAAAAACCTAGAAAATCACAGAAAAGCCTAGGTATCATATTTCAAGAAATTATTCAGGAAAATTGCCCTGATATTCTAGAATCAGAGGGTAAAATGGCGATTGAAATAATCCATTAATCACTTCCTAAAAATATCCCAAAAACAAAACTCCCAGGAATATTATAGTCAAATTTTAGAGTTCTGAGGTCAAGTAGAAAATATTGCAAGCAGCTATAAAGAAGTAATTCAATTGTCATGGAGCCACAGTCAGGATAATGCAAGATTTAGTAGCTTCTACAATATAGGAGCTGAGGGCTCAGAATGTGACATTCTGGAGGACAAAGAAGGTAGCATTACAACCAAGAAGCACATACTCAGCAGCACTGAGTCCAATCTTTTGGGAGTAAAATGGACATTCAATGAAATAAAGGACTTTCAAACATTCTTGATGAAAAGGCCAGAGCTGAATAGAAAATTTGACTTTCTAATACAAGAGTCAAGAGAAGTGTAAAACAGTAAACAAGAATGGAAAATCATAAGGGGCTTATTAAGGTTAAATTGGTTATATTCCTACATGGGAAGATGATACTTGTGTTTGATAAGAGCTTTCTCTTTATTAGGACAGTTAAAAGGAGTACATAGAGATAGAGGGTCCTGTCCAGGTGTGAGTTGAATATAAAGGGATGATATCTAAAAAATAAATTAAGGGGTGAGAAAGGAATGTATTAGGAGAAAGGGAAAGGAAGAGGTAGAATGAGGTAAATATTTCACTTAAAAGATGGAAGAAAAAACTTTTCCAATGGTGGTAAAACTGGGGGAGGTGGGGCAGAGTGAGTTAACCTGATTCACCAGAATTGACTCAACAAGAGAAAAATATACACTCTCAGTTTGGGTAGAGAAATCTATCTTACCATACAAGAAAGTTAGGCGGGGGATGATGGAAGTAAGGGCACGCTGGGGGAGATAGTAGTCAAAAATAAAACACTTTTGAGGAGGGACAAAGTGAAAGTAGAGAGAGAATAGAATAAATGGAAGTGGGGTGGAAATAGGATAGAGAGAAATATAGTCCAATAGTAACTGTGGAAAAATAAAATGAAATAGGTTTCTCTGATAAAGACCTCATTTCTCAAGCATATAAAGAACTGTGTCAAATTTATAAAAATAAGAGCTATTCCCCAATTGATAAATGATCAAAAGATATGATTAGTTTTTAGATGAAGTAATCAAAACTATTCAGTCATATAAAATACTTTAACTCACTATTGATTGGGGAAATTCAAATTAAAAAAATTCTGATACCTCATACCTATTAGATGAGTTAATAGGAAAAGAAAATTGGACAGAATGTGGGAAAAATAAAATATCAATACACTATTGGTAGACTTATGAACTGATTCAAACATTCTGTAGAACATTTTGGAACTATGACCAACAGGCTATGAAGTCATGCATACCCTTTCACCCAGCAGTACTACTACTAAGTCTGTATCCCAAAAGATAAAAAAAGTAAAATGATCTATATGTACAAAATATTTATCTGCTCTTTTTTGGTGGCAAAGAATTGGAAATTGAGGGGAATGGGAAATGGATGAACAAATTGTGGCATGTGATTATGATGGAAAACTGTTATGCTATAAGAAATGATGAGCAGGATGCCCTCAGAAAACCCTGAGAAGAATTACAAGAGTTAATTCAAAGTGAAATGTACTATATACAAAGTAACAGCAATATTGTAAGATGATCATCTGTGAATGACAGCTATTCTCAGGAATATAGTGATCCAAGATAAGTCTGAAGGACTTATAATGAAAAATGTCATCCATCCTCTGCAAAATAACTGATGGTGTCTGAATAAAATTTGAAGCATACTTTTTCCCTTTAATTGTTTTTTGTCTGTGTTCTTTCACAACATGACTAATATGGAAATACTCTGCATGACTATACATGTCTAACCTATATCCAATTGCTTGCCTTCTCACTCTGGATGGGGAGGGAGGAAGGGAGAGAATTTAGAACTCAAAGTTCTAAAAATGAGTGTTAAAATTGTTTTTACATGTAACCAGGGAAAATAAAATACTAAATAAATTTAAAAAATAAATTAATGGAATAAGCAAAATAAAAAGAGATTGAGTTGTAAAGATCTTTTCTTTTCTCCTGTGATAGTTGCTTTGCTCTAAGGTTTCCCTCAACTCCATCCCCATCACAGGCAAGCTCTTTTATTTCTTTTTTCTCTCCTGGATACTGAAACTGGCACCACGATTTAATAGATTCAAGGTCCTAAAGCTCAGACCATTTTTAAAGATTCCAGATAGCCTGGGTACAAAACAGTCATTTCTTACTAGTTCCAAGGTCTGCTCTTTATACATTCTGTCATAATGTGCTTCTAATTCAATAAATTTTTAATGGTCCCTAAGGAATAATGGAGCCTAAATTTGGAAACGGACATATTTTTCACTTATTATAAAGATTGGCTCCATCCAACTCACTAGTCTGATTATATATACCTTACTCAGTCAAATACTGTGACCATTTCATTAATTTGCCCATTCTCTTAGTGATATATTTTAAACAACTAATAGAGACAGTTAAAAATTGAAAGGAATCACACAGTAAAAGTACGCCAAAGTAGATTACTTATTATTACTTTTCTCTATCCACTGGTTGATTATTAATTAAATGAAATTGGAAATCATATTGAGTGACTGGATTTCTAAGCTTAAAACATAAATTCCATTGCTTCATTTTGACACAGATCTGTATACTTCACTTTACAGGTCAATGCCTTGAATTCTCCAAATAAGAATGAAAGTTAATTTTTTCCTTTTAAATTATTTTTGGCAAAGTTCTGGTGATTAGATTTTATACTATTTAATTGGTGTCTCGTCTTTATAGATGAATGAAGGCCTCCAGTGAAACTCTACTCTGATGCCTTATCATGCCAGTGATCCTGTGTCCTTGAAGGCTATCCCAGGTGATTTCAAACTCTTGTAGTTCCTGCCAAGTTTAAAAGTCTTTGAGAATGGGCCTGGTAATGAACCATATATCTGAAGGAACATGATTAAGTCCAAAGAAGCTCACTAAATTGGCTGCATGATTTTTAAAGCTATAGGCAATTCTTCAAGGTAAGTTATAAGGGCTTATATCCTACATCAAAGTAGGTAACATGGACAATGGTGAAATGCTACTTCCTTCAGGCATCATTTGGTAGTCTGATACTCAAAAATTGTTCATTGAAAGCAGTTAAATTTATTTTTCCTAAGGACAGGCAAATGTTATTTTTATTGGGAAACTCACTGAAACCTGAGAGAAAATAAGTCACCTATATATTTGTATATTTTCATGAATTTTGAGGAAAGCAAAAATCAAAATTTGACACAACAATACATTTTTCACAATGGATTTTCTCACACACTGTTAGCATCACCCCAATCTGCCAAATTCTCTTCAGGGTCTGTAGTCCTGGGATGTTGGGAGCAAAAAACTACAACTGTGATAATACACATGCCTTTTCACATCCATAGGGAATACTGTGGAATCATGAACATTGTCATGTTTTGGTTTCTTCTGCCAGTTCTTCTGGGGAGGATTGGACATGCCAAGAGAATGCATATGGGAGCTTCAACACATTCTTTGCCTTAGCGTTTTAGATGCCAGTTTTTTTTCCCATGTAGAAAACAGTGCCATGTTGTTCTTTACTATAATCCTTGATGGCATTTTGTTTTATCCATTTTCTATTTTTCCACCTGCCAGAAAGAAATAAAGGAATTATTACTTTCAGCTGAGTGCAACTGATGTTTAACAATAACCATTAATAGATAGCACCATTCTTTTCCAGGAGCATTCTTATCCTTCACCTAGTGACAATTTCTTCAAGTTCTTTTCATTAATGTCCAGATAAATATATTTTTAACATTCTCTCAATATAATTACATGCATACACATATAATATATTTATATGGATTGTCTCAACTTAAAGTTGTGGAATCTAAGTGTGCATCTCCAGTTTTAAAATAATATATTCATCTCAACATGAGGATCATTGTACCTCTCAAAAGGGATTCAAAAGCCAACTTCAATACTGAAGTCTTGTCTATCCCATGAAACAAAACCTATTCCAATAACCTGCTAATTTGCCTGTGTGGTTGCCTGTGTTCATGTGCTTCCAAAACTTCCAACTTCAGAGTTCTTCTCCCATCTGTTATGTATATCTGACACTTTCCCCATGACCTTGAATTTGTTCAAAATTAAAATTGAAAACCTTTCTATACCCATCTTTCACTCCATATTAACTTGTCTGGGAGGAAAGAGCAGGGTGTGGTCGATAACAGATCAATCTTCCCTGAAGGAGAACCACTAAGAGGAGAAAATATACTCTCTGTGATTCTGAAATAGAATTCCTTAGAAAGGGATGTCCCCAAATACCTGAGCTATCTTGAGGTGCTTGCCAAACCTGAACTCTGAACAGTCAAGTGACATTTAGAAGCAGATTGATAGACAAAGGTTGACATTAATTGTCAACCTACTGCTACATTCATAGGGTACATTAAGCACTTGCAGGCTTTGAGGAGGAAAATATCTGTATCTATCTGTCTGTCTGTAAGTAAACCATAAACAAACAATAATGACAACAAGATCAAGGACTACAGAACTTAAAAAGAAGAATTTATCCAAATAAGCAACTTATCAAATAATCTGCTCCTCTCACAACTCCTTCGGTAAACTCATTCCTGCCCTCCTTAGATGGGAACTTCCAAGGTCTCAGCCACTTCTCATGGTGGCTGATATTTGATTTTGTGTTTCTAGTCCCACACATGGTGATTCCTGTCCCTGGTTCAAAAATTATTAATTATAAATATTTCCATGCATGACTGAGTGACAGAGTTTATAATAAAAAGGAAATTTTGAATCCCCAAACTTAATGTCATGTGTTTGGTTGCCATAACATACATCTGTTGTTTGGTTACCTTCTTCCAATAATCCTTTAAAGTGTTTAATATGGCATCATCAGTCAATGCACATTTGGCTTCATAGCTGGAGTTTCCATATACATTTTCTGTTGTTTTGTTGGTCTGGTTGAGGGCTTGAAATATGATATGATCCCACTTGGAATGAAAACTCAGGCTTTTGTTATTCACAGATTGAGAAGATAGTCATGTTAGCTGGACCTAAGCTCATAAATCATTACATTTAGGAATACCATATTCTCCCTCCATTCTACCAGCTGTCTCAGTTTTGCTCATGTCCTGTGCAATCTTGAAACTCCCTATGCTCTGAAAATATTACCAAAAGTAATCTTGCAAACTTTTTGAGAAAAAAAATATACCAAACTGGCTTTTTCTTAGGATCCTCAAGTAGTTTTGTTTTATCCCACTATAGAAATCTTCACCCTGCATTAAAAAATGTCAATCTACTACCAATTTCATGAGAACCATTTTCCCCTGTTCAGCAGTGTGTGTGTAGATCCACAAATGGTAATTTATGTTCACAGATATGTTGTCAGTGCATGGAGAAACTTTCTTATTGTTATGGGTCATTCTTTTTCTTGAAGAAGGACAATGACATCACCAAGGTGATTTCCTGACTTGCCAGTGAATTGGATTTAAGTGAGGCAGAGCTGCCAAAGTTATCAGCCTCACTCTTTCCCCCAGAGTCGTTACAATCCAGTGGCAAGACACAAGTCAAGATGACTGACAATGGTCCAGAAGAAGAAGAAGAAACTTTCTGTATTTGTAATTAAGCTCACATAGCTATACTTATAGACCTATCAGAAGAGAAAATGAACTTCATTTTCTTTATAATACTTAAATGGGGAAAACATGAGAAAATGTTCAGAGGTTAGAGATTACATGTGGAACATTACCTATATGGTGAGATTCAGTTGTTATATTGGTTAATGTTACTGAATTATTTGCTTTCTCTTTCTTTTGAAAATTCATTGTTACAAAGAGTGACTCTACACCATAAGGTAGTATTGAGTTGGGGCAGTGATGTAAAAATAGAAGATATAAATAAATACTTTAAAAATAAAATTTAACTTTGTGGGTTACATTTAGTACATTTATCTATTTTCAAATCTATTTAACCTCATTAATATTAAATATGAAAATTAAGTTGTTTGTTAAAAAAACTAGCTAATTCTTGATTAGTAGTGAACTTAATTAAAGAATTTTCTGCTGTTCCTGGTCTCTGAGTAGTAGTAACAGCAGTAAAGTGAAGAGTCATGTCCTTCAATATGTGAGTAATCAAAGGACAGAAGATGAATTGAAAGGATGTTTAGAAGTCAGGTAGTCCAGCCATTTCTGGAATCACGAATTCTAGCTATAACATCTCTGACCAGTGGTTACCTAGACTCTTTTGGAATAGTACAAAGTGACAAGGATCTCATACATTTAAAAGATTTCATTTCATTATCTCTAACAAACATCTTGTTAAGAAGTTCATTTCTTTATGCAACTGAAAATCCCACTGTGGCTTTTCCCTTTGGTCCTAGTGACATTTGCTAAAGTCAAAAAAAGCAGAACCATAACCGGTCATTTCTGCAGATAAGGTAAGTGGCATAAAATATACCTCCAAATCAACTTTTTAAAGGTAAAGTCTTCCTTGATTGTGGGAAAACATTGACCCTGAGACATCCTGTAGGTCAAGACCTGAGATTTCAAGACTTTGTGAGACAAAGGAACTGGGCTAGAGTAGGATTTTCTTGCAGAATTACCTCTGTAGGAAAACAGTACTACTATTCATAGGGTAGCTCATTATTCTTGCTAATTAGACTCAGTTGTTTTTTTACTGCTGAAAAACAACAAATCTTTTCAGAAACTTCAAAATATTGATGCTCTGGAGCTTATGTCTAGCTCCTTTCCCTTGGTTATTACTCTAGCAACAAGAAAAAAAACCTAATCCATCTTTTGCATAACAACCAAACCAGACTCATTCAGCAGTTACATTACATTTGGACATGCACTTTGGTATGATGAACACTGTGTAGGGATTGAATTAAGTCTGAGCCCACTCTCCCCAGGAACTGGTTGATTATTGTCCTTCATTATCAAGGAGGACCAAAATGACATTACTATGGTAGGGTCAAGGTTCAGTGTATCCAGCTATAGTTGACCACACCAATACAAGCTCAGAAGACTCTATCACAGGTCATGCAGAAATAGTCCACATGAACATTTGGAGTGAAGATGTCTTTAAATTTGTGCATCTTATAATTCTTTTGATCCACTGCAATTCTACTTTGCTCATAGAGGACAGCACCTTTTTTGATGTGGGAACACCATGCTGCATGATCTTGTGCCAGTGTTTCCCATGTCTCACAACTGATTCCAAAGTTCTTCAGAGGGATCTTCAGAGAGTCCAGGTATCACCTCTTCTGACGTCTATGAGAGTGTTTTCCTTATATGAGTTCTATGTAAACAGTCCTTTCTGCAAATGAACTGAGAGGAACTACAGTTGGCATAGTTCTAGAGGAAGGAGCCTAGAGATTTCCCTACATAGGCAGGAGGTCTATATTCTAAAGAAGCAAAGTGACACTTTCTCCTTCTTCTTCCCTCATATCTAAATAGTTACTAAAAAATCAGTCCATCAGCAAGTATTTATTAAGCCATCACTCTGTACCAAGCACTATACTAGGCTCTGGATATATTTTTTAAAAGGATAAAGTCAGTCTCTGCCTTCAAAATGTTTGCACTCAAATCTTAAATGCTTAAATAAGTCAATGTCTCTTGCATATGGCCTCTCTCTTCTATCCTCACTGCCAACCCTTTAGTTCAGGCTTTCATTATTTCTCTCCTAAACTTTAGTGAAGAACCCTAATTTACCTCTCTGCTTCAAGCTCATTTCTCCTCAAATCTATTTTGCCCAATTATATCTACATGGAATGCCACAGAGGAAGGCCCTAGATATATTAAGGAGAAGCATAGGGTCATTGGGAAGCATGGGAGTAACAGCTAACTGAGAAACATACATGGCCTGCACTAATTAGAACGTTTAGCAATTTTTCTGTATTCTTGAAGGAAGGTATTTCCTTTTCTTTTTTCCATTTTTTCTACTACTTTTTTCTCTTCTAAATGATGTTCCTTGTCTCCACCATGAAAATACCTTACAGTTATTTAGTTATCCCTGGTGATTCTAATTCTAATTCTATCCCTAATGATTCTAATTAAGTAAATGATCCATGCCTAGGTTGAAGGTCATATGATCATGAGGTAATCTTAAATTTCTTTGGTACTTCCAAGACTACATTCAGGATTCAAGTAAGAGAGTTGACTTTGTTAAGTCAAAGGTCATAAAACTGGAAGGAATGTATATATCATCCATCTGGATAAGATTTCATTTTGTAGTATGATAGTCTACACTAATTTTCACCGGAGTGCCCAAACTCGATTTTTTTGTAGCCAGTTCAGTAGTGTGCTAAAGATAGCTTGAATGCACTCACTAGAACCAACTGCTAAATGTTCAGTGTGAGCATTTACATCTTGGAAATTTGTAAACACTACAGATTCATGGTTTTTATTTATTATTTTGTTGATTGTTTAGACTTTAGAAAGTGGTGGAGAAAATGGTAATAATGCAGATCAACCTTAAAAGTGTATCACGGATATATTTTTTTTTTCTCCTGGAGAGTCAGTTATTAAACAATTACCACTGGGCATCATATTAAATCATAGACTTTCCCCTCATAAAGATCATAGTCTAGGGGAGGATGCAGCAAACATAGATAACTAAATTTTAGAAAATGTAATATATAACACTACAAAAGAGAGGAGCAATGTCCTCTGTGAGGTCAGCGTTTGGGTAGGGGGAAGGTCATTGGTGACTGAGAACGCTGAGGAAAATTTCATGGAAATCTAGAAAATTATGGGGTTTTTTTGGAGTCATTTCAATGAGACCCTTGACATTTTAAAGAAT
Source organism: Bettongia penicillata ogilbyi (assembly GCA_023548195.1). Taxonomy (NCBI): domain Eukaryota; kingdom Metazoa; phylum Chordata; class Mammalia; order Diprotodontia; family Potoroidae; genus Bettongia; species Bettongia penicillata. The sequence goes on from JAJHZJ010000139.1 coordinate 3,048,104, forward strand.
TTTAAAGACAGTAGCTCATTATAGCTAGCTTTAAAGACAGCAAGTTTTTGGTTCAATGAAACTTTGTATAAGAATAAATGTAAAGATTGCTTTGTTGTAGTTTTGGGCCAAGTTAAAAAGTTGCGGAGTACCTCTATCCTTCCACATACGTCAGATCTTTACCCTGTTTTTGCCAGGATGTGTCTTAAAGTACAAAATAGTTAGATGTTAACATGACTCTACATTTTGTTTTAGGAAAAAAATGATCCCAATTCTCTGCATCTATCGTCTGCCTCTATTATCCTCAGTTCATTTGTTTTTGTTATCATTTTGCTCTGCCAGTGCACATCACCCTCTTTTGATCCTATCATTACTTGTAATTGAGCTACACTCTGCGAGGTTACAGTTTGTCAGCCCGAGTCAAGTCAGTCATGTCATATTTGTAAGGCCATTTTGTAGCATACATTGCAACCAACGTAAGAGCCATGCCTATATGGCTGTGAAAATAATCAAAAAACGGAACATTTTTTGTCAGCTCTCTCTGTCTCATAGTTTTGCTTTTTTGAAGTGCAGAGTCACACATTCTCATTTTCTACATGGTGATATTAGTAGTAAGAAGCAAGAAAATCAAACAGCAGCATCCAGATTGACCTGTTTTATTCTTTCTCTGCTCCATTAGGCTCGGATTGTGTGATCCTCAGTAGATACATATTTCCACTCTCTGTCACGCACTAGTAAACCAGGAAGGTAGAAAATTTGCTAGGGTGACATAAATTTCTCGTCATGTCAAAAACAATAGCCTCAGACTCAACATTTGCTAAATACCTACTAAGTGCAAAGCATGCTAGTTATTGAATGAGAAAAAAAGATAAGTAAATGACTTGAAGAATCATATGATTTAGAAAAAACCTTAGAATGTATGGAAAATGTAAATATATATGCATATATGTGTGTGAATCTGTCTATCTATCTATCTATCTATCTATCTATCTATCTATCTATCATCTATCTATCTATCTATCTCCCTTACTATGCAGAATGCACTGTCCAAAGTACTAAACTTATAAATAGAAAGCACTGTACTGATCCTGAAGAAGTCACATTCTAATTCGGAAGCAATACATACAGAAGGTTTTATCTCAGATGTCTATTCAACCTAACTTGTAACTAATCAAAATTTCATTAGAGGCAAAGTCAATTGAAGAGGGTGATAGATCACCAGGTCTAGTTTCATCACAAGTACAATCTGAAGAACCACCTAATGTCTATCAGATCGGTCAATATGATAGAAAAAGAAAATGACAAATGCTGAAAGAGATGTGGGAAAATGGGGATACTAATGCACTATTGTAAGACCACTTTGCAGCATACATTGCAACCAAGGCAAAAACCATTCCTAAACCATAACTTCTGTCTTCGAGACTAACACAAAAAGAACAGTTTTAAAATAAACTCAGAGTTCATCAATTCTTTCTGCTGAGGTGGATAGCATTTTTTTTTCATCATGAAGGCTTCACAATTGTCTTGGATCACTGTATTGACCAGAGGAGCTAAGTTTTACACATTTAATCAATATTGTAAATGTTGCTGTTAATGTGTATAATATTCATGTTCTGCTCCATTTTGCTTCAGTTTATATCCATCTCCTCAGATTTTTCTGAAACCATTTTTTCCATCATTTCTTATTGCAAAATAGCATTTCATCATAGTCATATACCACAACCTGTTCTTCCATTCCCCAGCTAAGGCATCCCCTCAACTTCTGTTTTATTTTTTGCCACTAGAAAAAGAGCTACTATTTTGAACACATATGACTTACACCAAACTGCTTCCTGCATCAAGGAGGTGAAAGAAGAGGGAAAGGAATGTTAAAAATTATTTTTACATGTAATTGAGAGAAATAAAACGTTATTTGAAAAAAGAAATTTACAGTCTAAGTGCGATAATATAGTACTCTTAAAAGACAACCAAAAGGTAGTCTTTTTTCTTCCATTAATTATGGGTAATTGCTCATGAACCTTGAGTTAATCCTCAACTTTAGCCTCAGCATTTTCTTTTAATTCTTTTTTCTTAAAAATATAGATTTTTTTGCAGTCATATGTTTAATAAAAACAACTAACACTTGCATAATTAAAAAAAGAGCTGGAATATATTTTTTTTTACTTACAGCTCCCTTTTCTTTGATTTCTGAGATAGAGAGAAGCAGTGTTGCTGGAACAAAGGGTACGCATAGTTTTATAGCCTTTTGGGCAGAGCTCTAAATTGTCCTCCGGAATGCTTGGACTACTTTTTAACTTCACAGACTAACTTCATTAGTATTTCTATTTTCTGTAATGGCAATCAAATTAGGCTCCTTTACTGTTTTTGTTTTTACTAAAAGTGCCTGTTTGAATAATATGATTAAGGAGGATCTTTCCCACCCATTGATGGGCCTACCCATTATGGGAAACTTCATTAGGGGAGTTGCTTTGTAGGAGGGTCCCAAGTACCTTTTTTTTTTCCCCTATTGAGGCACTGAGTCAGAGAGTTATGCCTTCTGGCTCTAAAATATGTATAAATACTCTCAGGGTAAGGTTTTACTTTGGGGCTTACTGACTGGAAGTTTTTCTTTGGCCAGAGAGACTCTGGGAAGCTGCTAAGGAGCCCCAACTAAAAGTCAGAAGTTGATGTTTCCCTCTCTGGTAACTGTGTATGTACGTATGTAATGATCAGATACTTTGGAAGCATGTCTGCTGATTTTTTATTTCTTTGTATTTTCTCTGAAATTTTGATTTTGCTTTTCTCTGATACCTGTGCTTGATTAAAGTGACTGTTAACCCTTTGAGAGCTGCTTTGCTTTTATGAATGCAGATTGAAGAATATGGGGTAGCAGTTTTCCCTATGTATGTTGGGGTGCTTATTGATACATTTCCCCACATCTTTCCAGTGTTTGCCATGTTCTTTTCCTGTCATGTTAAAAAATCTGATAAGTGTAGTGTGGTATCTCATTTTTTATTTTTATTTATTTATTTCTTATTTTTTAAATAAATTTATTTATCTAATTTTTTACATTCATTTTCACAAAATTTTGGGTTCCAAATTTTCTCCCTGTTTGTCCCCTTCCCCCACCCCAAAACACAAGCATTCCTTTGACTTCTGGAGTATCATATTCCACACCCTTGATCCCTTAATGTAGAAGCTGCAAGACCTTGTGTTATCCTGATTGTATTTCCACAATACTTGAATTGTTTCTTTCTAGCTGCTTGTGATGTTTTCTCCTTGACCAGGGAACTCTGGCATTTGGCCACAATGTTCCTAGGAGTTTCTCTTTTTGGATCTCTTTCAGGGGGTGAGCAGTAGATTCTTTAGTATTTATTTTGCCCCCTGGTTCTAGAATATCAGGGCAATTTTCCTTGATAATTTGTTGAGAGATGATGTCTAGGCTCTTTTTTTGATCAAGGCTATAATTTAAGTCCTATAATTTTTAAATTGTCTATCCTGGATCTATTTTCCAGGTAAGGTGTTTTTCTAATGAGATATTTCACAATATGTTCCATTTTTTCATTCTTTTGGTTTGGTTTTGTGATTTCTTGGTTTCTCATAAAGTCATTAGCCTCCATCTGTTCCATTCTAATTTTGAAAGAACTATTTTCTTCAGTGAGCTTTTGAACCTCTTTTTCCATTTGTCTAATTCTGCATTTGAAAGCATTCTTCTCCTCATTGGCTTTTTGAACCTCTTTTGCCAATTGAGTTAGCCTATTTTTAAAGGCGTTATTTTCTTCAGCATTTTTTTGGGTCTCCTTTAGCAAGGTGTTGATCTGCTTTTCATGCTTTTCTTGCATCTCTCTCATTTCTCTTCCCAGTTTTTCCTCCACCTCTCTCACTTGATTTTCAAAATCCTTTTTGAGCTCTTTCATGACCTGAGTGCATTGAATATTTTTTTTGGATGTTTGGGATACAGAAGCCTTGACTTCTATGTCTTTCCCTGATGGTAAGCATTGTTCTTCCTCATCAGAAAGGAAGGCAGGAGATATCTGTTGACCAAGAAAGCAACCTTCTATGGTCTTATTTTTTGTCCCTTTTCTGGGCATTTTCCCAGACAGTTACTTGACTTCTGAGATTTCTTTCCACACCCACCTGGCCTCCAGATCTGCCCAGGTAGTTCTTGGGGTCTGAGATTCAAATGCTGCTTCCCAGCCTCAGGGCTTTCAGCAGGGGCGTGGCTACTATTCAGTGTGAGATTAAGTTCAGCTGCTCAGTTGGGGGCAGGGCCACCTCACAGGGCTCAGTTCCCTCAGGGGGTTTATTCAGAGAACTTCAATAATGGATCCCAGCTCCTTTCTGCTTTGGGAGCCCCTGTTCTCTGCTTCCCCTGCTGCTGCTTCCCGAGGGGGCCTGAGTTATGGAGACACCCCACTCCCCTCTCGGCCAGCCCAAAAGAATCTCTCACTGACCTTCAGTATCTGTGGGTTGAGGGACCTGAGTGGCCGCTAGAGATTTTGTCCCTGAAGCCTGCTGGGATCTGCTCCTCTTGGTGCTGTGTGGCCAAGGCAGGGCTGGGCTCTGCTTCAGGTCCAGTGCATGACAGACCTTTCGTGTTAGCTTTTCAGGTCTCTCTGGAACAGATATCTCCTCTACTCCATTGTTCTGTGGCTTCTCCTGCTCCAGAATTTGTTGGGAGTTCTTTTTTACAGGTATTTTATGGGCTGTGTGTTAGGAGCTAGAGTATGTGTGTCTTGGCTCCTCCCCTCCATAATGTGGTATCTCAAAGTTTAACTTGCATTTCTTCTATCAGTAGTGATGTAGAAAGTTTTTTCATATGATTGTAGACAGCTTTGATTTTTTCCTTTTGAGAGGTGTCTGTTCATATATTTTAACCCTTTATCAATTGGGGAATGACTCTTACAATGTTTATTTGTGTGTGTATGTGCATATACATATACATATATATATATATATATATATATATATATATATATATATATATATATATATATATATATATATATATATATATATATATATGATGAGGTGCCTGGGTGCATGTACTTGGGTCCCAGTTCTAAAACCACATTTCTAAATCACATTTCTCCCTAGCTTCAAAATACTATCCCAGGCAGTTTCTCCCCACCCCAAGGACAGAGCCTCCCCCAGCAACAACTGTTATCGCCCTTCCTCATACAGCAGCCAGATCCCCTTATAGAACTTATTAGTTTGACTCAGCTGTGTACTGCTTGAACAGGCTATACAGTGGGTCATAACAACATTTTCTACTCACTAGTCAATCATATATATCCTATATGGACTTAGACATATATATATATGTATGTATACACACACACACACACACATGTATATATATATATAATATATATATATATATATGTGTGTGTGTATGTATACTCCTTTATATTTATCTTGTCTAACAAGACTGATGAGAATAACCAGGTATTTCTGAGCCAGCCCTGATTGCTAGTTGAATTAGTGACATTTCAGGCTTAAAACCACACCTCCAGATAGCCTCCCCTCCCCCTTAGGCTATTTCCTGATGAAGTTTGGGTAAAATACCTGCAAAATAGATACTCAAAGTTCATGTTCCTTTAAGAACTAATCACTCCTTAATCACTCCCTAATCCTACCTGAAAACACCTAGGTAACATATTTGGCACATGCTTCACTATAGAATATCCTATATAAACTTTCGTGTACCCTTCTAAGGTTGAAGGTTCTCCAGGAACTTTTTTTTTATAAATTTATTTATTTATTTTCATTTTTTTGGTGTTCTACAATCACTTCCTTAAAATTAAGATTTTATTCCCCCCGTTCCCCCCACCTTTCCCCCACTACCCCACTCCCTCCCAGAGACAGCATAAAATTCTGCATAGGTTCTACATATACTTTAGTATATTTTCACAATAGTCATGTAATGTAGTCGAACTAAAATAAATGGAAGAAATCATATAACAAATCAAAACATAATGCACTAAAACCTACACATTTATAATCATGATCTGCTACATTTTGCAAATGACTTCCATATTTCCTTTTCTGAGTGTGGAAGACATTTGTGTTAGAATACTACCATTAGGATATATATATATATTTTAGTAAGTTCTTGCGTTATTACGAAGTTCCAAGTTTACCAGAAAAAACTCTCGCACACTGTGGTCATTGCTGTGTACAAAGTTCTTCTAGTTCTGCTCCTTTCACTCAGCATCAGATCATATAAGTCCTTCCAGGCCTCCCTGAAGTCTTCTTGTTCATAATTTCTTATGGAGCAATAGAACTCCATTACATTCACATACCATAATTTATTCAGCCGTTCCCCAATTGATGGGCATCCCCTTGATTTCCAGTTCCTGGCAACCACAAAGAGTGCTGCTCTACATATTTTTGTACATGTGGGACCCTTTCCCATTTTTATGATCTCTTGGGGATATAGTCCTAGTAGCGATATTACTGGGTCAAAGGGTATGCACATTTTTGTAGCCTTTTGGGCATAGTTTCAAACCGTTCTCCAGAATGGTTGGATGAGCTCACAGCTCCACCAACAATGAATTAGTGTTCCAACTCTCCCACATCCTCTCCAAATTTATCATTTTCTTGTTCTGTCATATTTGCCTATCTTATAGGTGTGATGTGGTACCTCAGAGTTGTTTTGATTTGCATCTCTCTAATCAGTAGTGATTTAGAGCACTTTTTCATATGATTATAGATATCTTTAATTTCTTCCCCTGAAAATTGCCTGTTCATATCCTTTGACCATTTATCAATTGGGGAATGACTTGTATGTTGTACATTTGAGTCAGTTCTCTATATATTCTAGAAATGAGGCCTTTATCCCCAAGCTTAGCTGTAAAATTTTTTTTCCCAATTTACTACATCCCTCCAAATTTTGGTTCCATTTGGTTTGGTTGTGCAAAAACTTTTCAGTTTAATGTAATCAAAATTATCCACCTTGCATTTTGTAATGCTTTCTATCACTTCTTTAGTGAAAAATTCTTCCCCTCTCCGTAAATCTGATAAATACACTATTGCTCGCTTCTCCAGTTTATTCATGGTATCAATCTTTATACCTAAATTATGTACCCATTTGGACTTTATTCTTGTGTATGGTGTCAGGCATGGGTCTATACCTAATTTCCGCCACACTGTTAACCAGTTTTCCCAGCAATTTTTGTTGAACGGTGAGTTCTTATCCCAGAAGCTGGGGTCTTTGGGTTTATCAAACAGGAGGTTGCTATATTCCTTGCCTACTTTGTCGAGTGCCAAGTCTATTCCATTTGTCTATCCCTCTATTTCTTAGCCAATACCAAGTGGTTTTGATAATTACTGCTTTATAATACAATATGAGGTCTGGTAGCACTAGGCCACCTTCCCAGGCTTTTCTTTTCATTAGTCCCTTTGGTATTCTGGACCTTTTGTTCTTCCAAATGAATTTTGATATTATTTTATCCAGCTCTAGAAAAATAATTATCTGTTAGTTTAATTGGCATGGCACTAAATAAGTAAATTAATTTAGGTAGAATTGTCATTTTTATTATATTACCTCGGCCTACCCACGAGCAACTGATGTTTTTCCACTTACTTAAATCTGACTTTATTTGCGCAAAAAGTGTCTTGTAATTGTGTTCATATAATCCCTGGGTTTGTTCTGGCAGGTAAACTCCTAAGTATTTTATAGTGTCTACCCTAGCTTTAAATGGGATTTCTCTTTCTATCTCTTGTTGGACTTTGTTGCTAATATATAGGAAGCAGAAGATTTGTGTGGGTTTATTTTGTAACCTGCAACTTTGCCAAAGTTGTTTATTATTTCAAGTAGTTTTTTACTTGAATCTCTGGGATTCTCTAAGTATATCATCATAACATCTTCAAAGAGTGATAACTTAGTTTCTTCTTTGGCTATTTTTCAATTTCTTCATCTTGTCTAATTGCTACAGCTAGCATTTCTAGTATCATATTGAATAATAGTGGTGATAATAGACATCCTTGTTTCACCCCTGATCTTATTGGAATTGCATCTAGCTTATCCCCATTGCATATAATGCTTGGTGAAGGTTTTAGGTAGATACTGCTTATTATTTTATGGAAAGTTCCCTTTATTCCTATGTTCTCCAGTGTTTTTAATAGCAATGGGTGTTGTATTTTGTTGAAAGCTTTTTCTGCATCTATTGAGATAATCATGTGGTTTTTGTTAGTTTTGTTGTTGGTATGATCAATAATCCTAATAGTTTTTCTAATATTGAACCAGCCCCGCATTTCTGGTATGAATCCTACCTGATCATAATGTATTATTTTCGTGATAAGATGCTGTATTCGTTTTGCTAAAATCTTGTTTAAAATTTTTTCATCTATATTCATTAGAGAAATTGGTCTATAATTTTCTTTCTTTGATTTGTCTCTTCCTGGTTTGGGTATCAAAACCATATTTGTATCATAGAAAGAATTTGGGAGGACTCCTCCAATTTTCAAAAATAATCTATATAGTATTGGAATTAACTGTTCTTTAAAAGGTTTGATAGAATTCACTTGTGAATCCATCTGGTCCTGGAGATTTTTTCCTAGGGAATTCATTGATAGCTTGTTCAATTTCTTTTTCTGAGATGGGGTTGTTTAAGTATTCAACTGCCTCTTCTGTTAATGTGGACAATTCATATTTTTTAAAATATTCATCCATGTCTTTTAGATTATCGAATTTGTGGGCCTAAAGTTGGACAAAGTGATTTCTAATTATTGTTTTAATTTCCTCCTCATTGGAGGTGAGTTCATCCCTTTCATTTTTAATATTAGTAATTTGATTTTCTTCTTTCTTTTTTTTAAACAAATTGACCATAGGTTTATCAATTTTATTAGTTTTTTTCATAAAACCAACTATTGGTTTTATTTATTAATTCAATATTTTTCTTAATTTCAATTTTATTAATCTCTCCTTTGGTTTTCAGTATTTCTAATTTGATATTTTCTTGCGGATTTTCAATTTGTTCTTTTTCTAGCTTTTTCAGCTGGATGCCCAAGTCATTGATCTCTTCTTTCTCTATTTTATTTATGTAGGCATTCAAAGATATAAAACTTCCCCTAAGAATTGCTTTTGCAGTATCCCATTAGATTTGGTAGGTTGTCTCATTATTGTCATTCTCTTGAATGAAGTTGTTGATTGTTTCTGTGATTTCTTCTTTAACCCACTCCTTCTTTAGGATAAGATTATTTAGTTTCCAATTGATTTTTGGTTTATCTTTCCATGGCCTTTTATTATGTATAATTTTATTGCATTATGATCTGAGAAGGATGCATTGATTATCTCGGCCTTTCTGCACTGGATTGTGAGATTTTTATGTCCTAGTACATGGTCAATTTTTGTAAATGTTCCATGTACCGCTGAGAAAAAGGTATATTCCTTTCTATTCCCATTCAATTTTCTCCAAAGATCTATCATATCTACCTTATCTAGAGTTTTATTTACCTCCTTAACCTCTCTCTTGTTTATTTTTAGGTTATATTTATCAAGTTCAGAGAGGGGGAGGTTGAGGTCCCCCACTAGTATAGTTTTGCTGTCAATTTCTTCCTTCAACTCCCCCAACCTCTCCTCTGAGAATCTGGATGCTATACCACTTGGAGCATACATGTTTAGCAATGATATTGCTTCATTGTCTATGGTGCCTTTTAGCAGGATATAGTTTCATCCCTATCCCTTTTGATTAGATCTATTTCTGCTTTTGGTTTGTCTGAGTTTAGGATTGCTACTCCTGCCTTTCTTACACCAGCTGAAGCACAATATATTCTGCACCATCCTTTGACCTTTATCGTATGTGTATCCCCCCATTTCAAATGTGTTTCTTGTAAGCAGCATATTGTTGGATTATGGCTTTTAGTCCATTCTGCTATCCGTCTCCGTTTTATGGGAGAATTCATTCCATTCACATTCACAGTTATGATTACAATCTGTGTATTTCCCTCCATCTTCTTTTCCACCATTTGTGCTTTTACCTCTCCTGTCTCCCTTCCCCTCCTCAATAGTATTCACTTTTCACCACCTCTTCCTGCCACCTTCCCCTCCTTCTTTTAGCCCCCCTCCCTTTTTCTCTTATTGCTTCTTCCCTCCCTTTTAGTCTCCCTCCCCTTTCTTCCCCCTTCCTCTCCTGCTACCTATAGAGTTAGTTAGGATTATCTACTTAAGTTTATTGTTCCATCCTCTAAACAAATCCGATGAGAGTACCTCTCACACAATGCTCATCTCCCTCCCCTCTTTCCCTCTTCTATGATTTTATCCTTCTTCTTGTGATGTAATTTGCCATTTTCTGCTTCCTCCTTTTCACACCTCCTATTACACTCCCTTCTCATACTTAAATCATATTTTTTTATCATGATATCATTTACTTTATACCCATTCCCCCTATGCACATCCCTTTTATATTTCATAATAGCCGCACAATTCTCAAGATTAACAGGTATCATCTTCCCTTATAGGGAGGTAAACAGTTTGCCCTAATTGAGTAACAATTTTCCCCCTCCCCACACAGTTTATGTTTTTATGATTCTCTTGAGACCTGCATTTGAAGATCGAATTGTCTATTAAGTTCTGGCATTTTGGTCAGGAAGCTCTGGAAATCCCTTACTTCGTTGAATGACTTTCTCCTTGCCTGAAATGTTATGCTGAACTTTTCTGGGTAGTTGATCCTTGGTTGTAATCCCAACTCCTTTGCCTTACGGAATATTAAGTTCCAATTCTTTCCATCTTTTAATGTAGAAGTTGCAAGGTCCTGTGTAATTCTGACTGTATCTCCTTCATATTTAAATTGTTTCTTTCTGGCTGCTTGTAATATTTTCTCCTTCACTTGATAGCTCTGGAATTTGGCAACTATATTTCTTGGGGCTTTGAGTTTGGGATCCCTTTCAGGAGGGGAACGGTGGATTCTCTCGATGACTATTTTGCCCTCTGAATCTAGTACTTCTGGGCAGTTTTCCTTAATGATTTCTTGGAAGATATTGTCCAGCCTCTTTTCTCCATCATGGTTTTCTGGCAGGCCAATAATTCTTAAGTTTTCTCTTCTGGATCTATTTTCCAGGTCAGTTGTTTTTCCAATTAGATATTTTACATTTTCTTATATCTTTTCATTCTTTCGATTTTGTTTGGCTGATTCTTGCTGTCTCATTGAGTTATCAGTTTCTACTTGCCCAATTCTAATCTTTATCAAATTGTTTTCTTCCATTAACTTTTGCATCTGCTTTTCCATGCACCCAATTTTTCCTTTCAAGGAGCTATTTTCTCCAGTTAAGGTGAGCTTAGGTGAGTCGTTGCTCTCACTCCGCCATCTTGGCTCTGTCCCCCTCTAAGAACTTTTGCCCACTGAAAAGTATAATAAATCCTTACTTTGGCCTCAACAGTGCTTGAGTCCATGAATTCTTCTCCAGGTTACCACCCTTTGGAACCTTGGTCTTCTCCAACCCCCCTCTTCCAGCACTCATCATATAGACTTAGTTCACTGTGTGTTTGAAAAATAAGGATTTTATTAGAGAAACTTACTGTCTCTCCCCACCCCACCCCCAATTCTCTACTTTCCTTTTAATTTTGGCTCTTTTTATATGATATTCAGTTACTTCAGTTCCATGACTTTACCCTGGATATATTTAGTACCTGGAATCTTCTCCCTCATCTTCTCTGATTCATAGCTTTCCTGCTTTCCTTTAAGAATCAGCTCAAGTTTCTAGTTTTTGCAAGAGGCCTTAGCTGGTCACCTCTTGCTGCTAACACATTCCCTTTGAAAATATTTTCCATTTACCCACTATTTATTTTGTATGTACTAGGTATCTACATGTTTCCTGAGACATTAGAATTCGATCCCCTTGAAGCATAGGCAATTTTTTTTGCCTTTCTTTAAATTCCAGTCACTTAGCACAGTACATGACACAAAGAAAACATCTGATAAATGCTTGGTGACTGACTTTTGCATGTACTAAGATTTAAACATTTCTCAATCTTACAATTCTCATTCTATCACAGTTATTGACAACTATAGAATGAAGTAATGGATTATTATCAATCAAAAGAGATACAAATCCAAAATATGTCGAAATCTCAAGGGAGAATGATTTATTCATCATGATAATTGAAGAGTCTGTTTTTCTTTAAATAATATTTTATTTTTCCCCACAATTACATATCAAGAAAAGTTTTAGCATTCATTTTCACAGAATTTTGAGCTTCATATTTTTCTCCCTTCCTCTTTTCTCTCCCTTTTCCTGGAAATGGTAGGCAGTTTGATATAGCTTATACACAAGCTATTATGTAAAACACATTTCCATATTCATCACAGTTGTGGAAGAAGAAACAGATTAAAAGGAAAAAATGAGAGAAAAAGGTAAGTGAAAAAATATGTTTTGATCTGCTTTCAGAGTACATCAATTTTTTATTTGGGATGTGGAGAGCATTTTCCTTTTTAAGTCCTTCATTATATTGCTGACAAAAGTTGAGTCATTCCTAGGTGATTACTACACAATGTTGCTAATAATGTGTACTGTGTTTTCCTGGTTCTGTTCCTTTCGCTTTGTATCAGTTGTACAAGTCTTTCAGGTTTTTCTGAAATATTCCTGTTCATCATTTTTTATTGCACAATAATATTTCAATGCATTCATATGCCACAGCCATTTGCTCAGCCATTTCCCAACTGATGGGCATCCCCTCAATTTCCAATATTTTGCCATGACAAAAAGGGCTGCTAGAAATATTTTTGCACATGTATTTCAATTTCCCTTTTTAAATTATCTCTTTGGTATACAGACCTAGTAGTGGTATTGTTGGATCAAAGGACATACATAGGATGCCCTTTGGGTATAGTTCCAAATTGCTCTCCAGAGTGGTTGGATCAGTTCTCAACTCCACCAACAATATAAAAATGACCCAATTTTCCCACAGCCTCTCCAACATTTATCATCTTTTTTCTTTTGTCAAATTAGCCAATCTGATTGGTATGAGGTAGTATTTCTGAGTGGTCTTAATTTGCATTTTTCTAATCAAGAGTGATTTAGGGCACTTCTTCTTATGCCTATAGATAGCTTTGATTTATTCATCTGAAAACTGCTTGTTCACATCCTTTGACCATTTATCAACTGGGGACTGGCTTATGTTCTCATAAATTTGACTCAGTTAAGAGGTTTGTTTTAAGGTTCTTGGTTCATTTATGTGGAATCTCTATTCTTTTTAAAATTAATTAATTTATTTTCAGTTTTCAACATTCACTTCCACAAGATTTTGAGTTTCAGATCTTCTCCCTATTTCTCCCTTCCACTCACCTCAAAACACTGTGCATTCTGATTACTTCCTCCATCTAATTTGCCCTCCTTTCTATCACACCTCTCCCTTCTCTCATCCCCCTCCCCTCCATTTTCCCATATGGGTAGATAGATTTCTGTATCCTGTTGGCTGTACGTCTTATTTCCCAGATGCATGTCAAAACACTTTTAACATTTCTCTGTAAAATCTTGAATTCCAATTTCCCTCCCTTCCTCCTTCTCCACCCATCCCCCTGAGAAGGCAAACAATTTGATATAGTTTACACATATTTAGTCATGAATAATACCTCCATAACAGTCATGGTGAGAAAGACTAACTATATTTCCTTCCATCCTATCCTGCCCCCTATTTATTCTCCTCTCTCTCTTGACCCTGTCCCTCCTCAAAAGTTCTTATTCCTAACTACACCCTCCTCCCATTTGCCCTCCCATCCATCATCCTCCCCCACTCCCTACTTATTTCTTCCCACCTACTTTCCTATAGTGTAAGATAGATTTTCATACCAAATTGAGTATGTATGTTATTCCCTCCTTAAGTCAAATCCAATGAGAGTAAGGTTGACTCTTTCCCTCTCAACCAGCTCCCTTTCCATCCATGGAACACATTTTTTCTTGCCTATTTTATGTGAGGGATAATTTACCTCATTTCATTTCTCCATTTCTCCTTCTCCCAATATATTCCTATCTCATCCCTTAATTTTTTTTAAATATCAACTATGTGTATTCAACTCACCGTATGCCCTCTGTCTGTATGTATATAAATCCTCCAGCTACCCTGACACTGAGAAATGTCTGAGGAGTTACAAATATTATCTTTCCATGTAAGAATGTAAACAGTTCAACTATAGTAAAAACCTTATGATTTCTCTTTCCTGTTTACCTTTTCATTTTTCTCTTGATCCTTGTGTTTGAAAGACAAATTTTCTATTCAACTCTGGATTTTTGGTCAAGAATGCTTGAAAATCCTTTATTTTATTGAAAGATCATTTTTTTTCCCTGAAGTATTATGCTCAGTTTTGCTGGGTAAGTGACTGTTTCAATCCTAGTTTTCTTTACCTCTGGAAGATCATATTCCAAGCCCTCTGATCCATTAATGTAGAAGCTGCTAGATCTTGTGTTATGCTGATTTTGTTTCCACAATATTCAAATTATTTCTTTTGCTTGCAATATTTTCTCCCTGACCTGGGAGCTCTGGAATTTGGCAACAAAATTCCTAGTTTTCTTGTGGTATCTCTTTCAGGAGGAAATTAGTAGTTTCTTTCAATTTCTATTTTACCCTCTGGTTCTAGAATATCAAGGCATTTTTCTGTACTAATTTCTTGAAAGATGATGCCTAGTCTCTTTTTTGATCATAGCTTTCAGGTAGTCCAATAATTTTTTAAATTATCTCTCCAGGCTCTATTTTCCAGGACAGTTATTTTTCCAATGGCATATTTCACATTGTCTGCTCTTTTTTTTGAAAATTCCTTTGGTTTTCATTTATCATTTCTTTATTTTTCATAAAGTCATCAGCTTTCATCTGCTCCATTCTAATATTTTTTGAGTTCTTCCATGATCTGAGACCAATTCATATTTTTCTTGGAGGCTTTGGATGTAGGAGCTTTTTCTGTTTGTATATTTTGGTCTTCCTTGTCACCAAAGTAAAGTTCTATAGCCTGATTCTTTTCCCATTTCTTTCTCATTTCCCCAGTCATTTATTTGACTTCTGAGCTCTTTGTCATGGTAGTTCTCTGCTTCCATTGGGGTAGTGGAGGTAGTGTCAGTCATTCAATCCCTCCACAATCTGTGGACTTAGAGCTCTAGGAACAGTAGTTGTCTGTGCCCTTGGTGCTACTGCAGCTGTCTTGGGCTCCTCCACCCCCTCCACCACCCTGTTGCTGGGGTTGGGCCACTCTACTCTCTCACACAGGTCTGACAGGGTTTTTTTCCATTGACTTTCCAATTTTTTCCTGGAGCTATGAAGTCTAGAAACTGCCACAGGTACCAGAGATTCAGTTTCCCCAAGGCCTGCTCAGGTCTTATCTGTGCAGGGGCAGCCTACTCTGGATTTCACTCTGTTCCTAGCATGGTGCAATAGATGCTTCCCATAGAACTTAGCTGCCTTGGGCTGGAGATTTGTTTCACTTCATCATTCTGTGGGCTTTGCAGCTCCAGGATTCATTTAAATCATTTTTTTCACAAGTATTTGACTGTGCTTGGAGACAGAGTTCGAGGAAGTTTCTTCATCTACTCTGTCATCTTGGCTCCATACCTTCAGAATCTTCTTTCTTGATATAAAAAATGGATTATTTATTTAGTGAGGATGGCTTTTTGATTTTTCACCAAAGTAAGCAAACAACATGGTTTATTTTCTCAACTTTAAATAGCATTAGCTTTTTCTCTAATAATATTATTTGCCTTCCTTTTTTCAAGTCATTGTGCTCTATTCTCTTTAAAAAAACAGTTCACTTTCATGAGTTCAAAATATTGAAGGAAGTTTTTTTTTTAATAATAAGTGGCATGGAATAGTAGAGTACTGGGCTTGGAAGCAGAAAAACTGTGTTTCATGGCTTTCTTCCGATCTGTAATGACTGTATAACTCTGGAATAAGTCACTTATGTTCTGAGTTCACTAGATAACTATAGTTATCCCTTCTACATCACAACTTTTCCCATTGAGCTTCAATGTATCAAGGGTTGGCATAAGAAATTAAATGGGAATTTTGGGGGAGTTTTTTGGAAGCCGCAGATGATGTGCAAAGGCCAACAGACAACACAGAAAAAGTTTAGAAATTGAGAAATGCATAAAATATATGTACAGTATTCTATGGTATCAGCATATTATATATGTATGTATAATATATACATATATGTGTATAACATACACACATGCACATGCACAAATACATTCATACATATATACATATATATACATATATATATATATATATACACCACCATAAAAATTCAGACTTCTCTGGCACCATGGGAGGGTCAAAAAATTTTACAGGAACTTTCCAGATTGCAGGGGTACTGTACCCCTAATTCCCACAATGTGGAAGGGATAACCGTAATTGTTTAAAAACTATATGTCACAGAGAAGATGCTGACTTGTATTGGTAGGGAAAGTTTTCTTTTTGATAGAGGAAGCAACATGCAAACAAACACATAAAATCAAGGTATGTTAAGGTGTAAATGGAAGATAATTTCAGGAGAGTAGTATTAACAATAAAAGGGAAAGGGAAAGTCTCTTGCAGAATGTAAGATTTTTCCTGAGTCTTGAAAGAGATAGAGCCATGGATGTCCATCTAATCTGTCTTCATCTCCCAACGCAACTATTGATGACTGATGCCGGGGCTGAGGTGAGGACACAGATGGGAAGTCCAAAATTCTTCTCTCAAATTCCCATGGTCGTCTTCTGGTCAAAAAAAGGGCAAAAGAAATCAAAGTTGACTCAAACTCAAGACTCACTTTTAGGAAGTTTAGCTAGAACACTCACTTTTTTTTTGTCATTTGATAGAATACAAATCTCCAGTAAAGGTTCAATTCACTTTAGTTCTCAACTATCTTGATATTTTATAGATGATGCCTAGGATGTGACCAAGTTTTTTCAGACTTTCCAAACACCTTTCCAGTTCATCTGAAGACACTGAAACTAAAAATCTTTGGTTGATTTGTTGATTGAAATTGGTTCTCATATCTTGAAGGTATCAAGGCAGGTTTTCATTTTTTAAGGTGATCTTCATGTTTGATTGACCTACATAATAAATATTGCACCCACATATAAAAGAAACTTTTAGTGATATGTAGAGAGAAATAAATAGTGTGAGGCAAGAAAAATATTTTTCCTCTGTTAGGATTTAATTAATCCAGTAGTAATCATGGATAGACTTTACAAATGGACAATGAGCTGGGGCAGAACTAGCAAATGTGTCAACTACTGTGATGAGCACTGGGGACACAAACAAATAAACAAGCAACAAAATTAATCCCTGTTATAAGGAGCTCATGGTCTAACTGGGGAAACAGCTATGTGCAAAGAAGGAATACATGAGATAAAATGGATATGATCAATAAAGGGAAATCAATAACATTAAATGACATTGAAAGCTCCTTGTAAAAGGTAGGAATATATATGAAATCTGAAGGAAACTGGGAAGCCAGAATACAGAAATGAGGAGGGACAAATTTCAGGCATGAGGGAACAAAGGGAGGAGAACAAGTTGGATCACATTTGAAGAAATGAAGAGTGATTTTATTGACATTCTTATCACAAAAGCTCTTCCTCCCCACCTTTTCAATGTCAATATTTGCCAACTGTTCCTCTTTGACTAAGAATAATGGGACCCGCAATTTAAAAATAATTCCAAGTGCCTCAAAGGGTGTTGACAGATGTATGGCAAATGTAGGTAGGTTGCACTATATGATGCATGGTAATTTGTATTCTAGAAATGCATTACTAAAAGTATAAATATCTGGAGAAAATTAATTATCCAGTTGGGATATAGGGTGTGTTCAGGGTAGGCTAATATCTCTGGAGTGAGGGCTACTGAGCCCTTTTCAGGGCTGCTTTCTACCTTTGGTGTCCACCTGATCTACTTGACTTTCGCCTGTGACTCCTAGAATCTGTAGCATGCACTGTGGCCACATTTTGGCAGATGACATAAACCAGGTTGAAGGTAATTGAGAGGACTCAAATCCACTGGTCAATTAAGAGTTTTCTACTAAAGCATGTGAAGACTTCCCCTGGTGGAATGGATGAATAAGAATGGTCATGTTCCAGTGGCCATGAAGGAAGCCGAAGCAGGTACTGTGGAACACTTAGAGCTTGGCAAGACACTGAAGAAACAAAAATCATCCATTGCATCTTGAACCATCACTAGTCATCTTGACTCTGTCCTGCCACTGGACTGTGGTGACTCTGGAAGAAAGAGTGAGGGCAGCCTTTCAAGGATTGCACTGCTCACCTCATGGTGTGAGGAAGGGGTTAGAAAAGGTACCCTAAAAATTGTCTGCTTATCCAACGCTGGCCTGATTACCACGGCAGGTGGGGAATATCACTCTGTGGTCAAAACACACCAAAAAAATGTACAAAAATTTCTACAAACATGATTCCACTTACCATCAGTACATGGAATGTGCACACATATTCAATGCAAAATCCAGTGTACCTGATTGTGAGAGAACTCAACAGGTATCACATCCAAATAGCAGCCCTGAGTGTAAAAAAGGCTTACAAATGAAAGCCAACTTACTGAAGTCGAAGCTGGAAAGATGGTCTTCTGGAGTGGCCACCAGGAAGGGGAGTGCTGTGAAGCTGGTATAGGTTTTGAAATAAAAACTAATCTAGTCAACAAGCTGGTATGCCTCCCAAAAGAAGTAAATGATAGGATCATGACAATGCAATTGCCACTTTCAGGAAAATGCCATGCTACCATCATCAGTGCCTAATTTTCCCAGTGTGATAAATCTGGATGAGGTCAAAGAAAAATTTATTAAGACCTGAAGACCTTTATCATTAATGTGCCAAAAGAGGACAACTTATAATTCTGGGTGACTTTGATGCTAGAGTAGACTCAGACTACCAGACATTTCAGAATTCTTTAGGGGAATGGAGTTAATAGCAACATCAATGGTTACTTACTACTGAAGACACGTGTATCTCATGACCCTATCACCAACACTGTCTTCCATTTACCAAAATGCAATAAAATTTAATGGATGTACCATCACAGCAAATACTGGCATTTAATAGGCTATGTGATTATAAGGAGCAGAGACAGACAGGATATGAGGGTGAAGAAGGCAACATGCGGTGCATAGTGCTGGACTGATCATAGACTTATCCTCTCCAAGCTAAATAGTCCAATTCAACCAAAGTGGCGGTCCCAAGGAAAAATGACTACCAGAAGATTTAATGTCAACATATTAGAGTGCTTCTCTGAGTGGGAACAATTTTTTCCTAACTTGGAGGTAAAGTTGAGCAAGTAGATTGGTAAGAATGGAGCAGAAAAGAAGTGGATGACTTTGAGACATTTGGTGTATAGCACTGCATTTGCTCATCCAAGTCAGAAAACTGACAAATATCTAGACTGGTTTAATGAAAATGATGGGAAATTCAGAAGCTGTTAAGTGAAAAATGAGAAATCCACAAGGTGTAACAGCAGGTTAGTTCATCCATCTCTAAGAAGGCAGAATTTAACGCAATTCAACATAAAATACAAGAAAAACTTAGACTGATGCAGCATTCTTAGGTCATTAAAAAGGCAGATGAAATTCAATGTTATGCTAATACTAACAATACAAAGCACTTTTATGATGCCCTTAAGTCTATTTATGAACTAGACATATGGTACATCTCAACTACTCAGTGTTGATGGGACCAAATTCATCAGTGATAAGAACATGATCCTGGAGAGATGGGCTGAATATTTTCATAATGTTCTCAACAGACCAATATTAATCAGTGTTGAAGTCATTGATCATTTACCTCAGGTTGAAGTCAATCCCATTCTAGACCAGTTTCTAACTGAAGAAGTTTTAAATGCCATTAGACTCTTCTCCTGTGGCAAAGCACCTGGTGTTTATCCTATTCCAGCTGAGATTTATAAGGTGGGGGGTTCATTTGCTCATGCAAAAGATGACTGAAATTTTCCTTAAATGAAAGGGGAAGTTATCCCCCAGGAGTTCAAGGATGCCTCCATTATATATCTCTATAAAGGTAAAGGACATAGATTGTACTGTGACAATCACAGGGTGGGTCTCTCTCTTAGTCACTGACAGAAATATTTTTTGCCAGAGTTCTCCTTAATAGGCTAATACTTCACCTGAAAGATGGTCATCTACCTAAGAGTCAGTATGGCTTCAGACAGAGCCAAGGAACACTTAATATGATGTTTACTGCCCAACAATTCCAGGAAAAATGCCAAGAGCAGAACAGAGGTCTGTAGACAATATTTGTAGATCTGATTAAAGTCTTTTATACTGTCAGTCATGAGGGCTTATAGACTTTTGTCAAAATTTGGTTACCCAAAGAAGTTCATTAGTATTGTATGTCAATTTCATGATGACATGTTTGCCATAGTTCTAGATAATGGACTATGCTCTCACACTTATCAGTTATCAATGGAGTGAAATAAAGCTGTGTGCTTGCTCCCATGCTTTTACATGATGTTTCCAGCCATTTTGTAAAATGCCTTCAATGAAGATAAACATAGTATGAAGTTCATCTACTATACTGACAGTAAATTCTTTAACTTGAAAAGAATATAAACTAAGATCAAAGTGGAGGGAATGTTGGTGCATAATTTTTTTTTTTTGCTTGCAGGTGACTGTACACTCAAGGCAGCCTCTCAAGCTAAGATGCACCAAGTATGGATCAATTCTCTGCTTCTTGTTCTAACTTTGGTCTTATAGTTAACACTACAGGTACTCCATCAGCCAGCACTATACCATCCATGCAAGGAGCCATTAGTTACAGCAAACACAGTTTTTAATACTGTGAATAAGTTCACTTACCTGGAAAGTATACTTTTCAGGGATGTATCCACTGATAATGAGGTTGACATATGAATTGCCAGAGCTAATTCAGTGTTTGGGAGGCTCCAAAGGAAAGTGTGGGAGAGAAGAGGTATTAGACTGAATATCACACTTAAGGTCTACAGAGTCATTGTTCTGACGTCATTGTTGCATGCCTGTGAAATATGAACAGCATACCGGGCCATGCCAGGAAACTGAATCACTTCCATTTGAATTGTTTTAGGAAGTCTCTGAAGATCACCTGGCAAGATAAGATACCAGACACAGAAGTCTTTTCTTGAGCTGAACTGTCAAGCAACTGTCAACTTCACTTCAGAGAGCACAATTCTGATGACCTGGTCAAATTGTTTGAATGCCAAATATACACTTGCCAAAAAAGACTATTTTATGGAGAACTCATACAACACAAGCATTCACATGGTGGTCAGAAAAATATGAGGGCACTCTCAAGATCTTTCTGATGAATTTTGGAATCAGTTGCTAGATATGGGAGACACTGGCACAGTGCCACCCTGCATGGTGTGATCTCATCAGAGAAGGTACTGTGCACTATAAGCAAACCAAAACCAAAGTAGCTCAAAAAGAGCATTAGATGCATAAATTTAGAGAATCTACCCCAAATGTTCACATGGCCTTTTTGCCCAACCTGTGCTACAGCATTCTGAGCTCATATTGGTCTGACAAGTCACAGTCAGGCCTGCTACAACTTGATTTTAATATAGTGATGTCGTCTTGGTCCTCTTGGAGAATAAACGACAAAAACTGATCAATAAGCCAATGAGTGTGAGAGATATGCCAGGTTCAACGCTGTAACTGTATCCACAAAATATTATAAGACCTAGAGCATAGTCCTAGAGTGGATATAGGAGTGGCTGTACAGAAGACTTATGGAAGAGATACAGACGAAAATTGTGTACAATGAATGAATAAATGTAGAGGGACTGAGGTGTAACGGCAGAGGGAATTTCTGAATCATTGAGATTTCACATCAGGCAAATATAGTGCTTTATTCTATCATTTGCTGTTAAATTTAAAGTTTGTACAATAGTCCTAAAAATTGTAATCAAGGTATATGAAATCTGTAGAATATTAATTAAAGAAAACAAATCATTAGAATGAATTAATTGGGAAAATATTTATAGAGTGATCAATAGATGTTAAGATCTGGGTACACAAATCCAAAGGGAAAGCCAGGCAGTCCCTGAAGTCAAAAAGCTCATATTTTGATAGGAAAATGAGAGTGTAATTCAACTCAGAAAATTAGAGATATTGAGTGGGGACATAAATTAGTAGCTTGGCATATCATCTTTAAGAATATTAAATTGGATCGTAGTTTTGAAACTGCAGATGGGAGTGAGAGTCAAAGAGCAGTTTTAAGGAGATTGGTCAAGCTGTTGAACACCAAGTCTTAAACCTGATTCACTTTGGATCTCATGGAATGGACAACAATAGGTCTGTGACCAAGCACCACTTAAGGTTATTTTTGGCTCGGAGTGAATGCAAATAGTAACTGTTTCTCTTTTGGCCAGCAACACTGAAGGGCTTCCCCTCTCAGTTTGATCATTTTTTTTTTTTTTTTTTTTTTTTTTATTAAAGGGGCCATCCCTTGACTCACTTCTTAAAGAGGTCAAGGTCTATTCACTGAATGGGTTTTGCCTCACTCAACTTGAGAACCTGAAAAGACCTTAACTTAAAAGGTCCAAGGTCTCCCACAGTATCCTGAGCCATCTTCAATTATTTTGATCAATATCAAAAGTCACTGGACCCTGATGGTTCTGGAGGAGACAGTGAAGTTGGTGATTTTGCACAGCTCTTCCCTCACTCAAATCGTAGCCAAATGCAAATCATGCCATCATCTCCCTAACCACATGGTCCTCATAAAGAATGAAAGACAAGCCACAACCACAAGCTGTTGAGAATATGATTGAAAAGTAGAGTTTGTTTGTTTGATTGTTTGATTTGAAAAAGCAGGCCAAAAGAGGTGGCAACCAATCAGGACAGATACCCTAAATTTCTAAGTCCCAGAGATAAAGTGGTTAAAACTTCCAGAGCCAAGTCTTTGGTAAAGATAGTGATAGCTGTGAAGGTTGTGGAAAAAATGACTGGGGAGGAAAAGGCACCATTCTTTTGTCTCAAGGAGTAAAAAAAGCAAACAAACAAACTCTAGATCAATTCCTATTGAAGCTTTACCCTCACAACAATTTTAAATTGTTTTTATTGATACAAATTGGAATGAATCAGTCAGTTCAAGTCTTTTTGGACTGTCATTTTTAAAAACATAGATCTTTCTGTCATGCTTAGAATAGCGTTAAATGGCTCTATTTTCTCTATTATTATTAATATTGTTATATGTATTATTAATTATAAATATATTATAATAATTATGTTTCTATTATTAATCGTAATCCTATTTTTCATGATTCCTCAAAAAATATTAAGCAGAGAATACTATTAGTTTTGCAAATGATTGTTATAAAAAGTTAATATAATAGCTTCATTTCAAACCTGAGGGAAAACAAGGATTTCAAAAAAATACATTTGTACTAATGCACTGTTGTTATATATGATTTTATGAATCAATATGATATATATGTGTTCTAATTTTATTTTGTTATGAATATAACAAACATTAAAAACATGGTAATTTCTATACACAGATAATAGAATAAGAGGATTGTTTATTAACTGCAATTTTTATGATGCATAGCTTTTTAAAAAATATAACAAATTCCATACAATAATACTCAAACATGTTCTATCTGAATCTCCTTCTATTCATGTTAAAATGTGTCATTTATTGCTTTTTTTCCTTCTTAGAAAAAGAGAATGAGAGAGGAAGGAACGAAAAAAGAAAGGAAGAAGGACCGAAGGAAGAAATCATGGGAGGGAAGGAGAAAAGTAGAAAAAGAAGGAAGAAAGGAAAGAAGGGAGAAAGATTCAACCTAATGTGGATAAAGAAATTATTTATTTTTTTAAAAATCCCTGGAATATAACTGAATCAATGTCACTATTTCCTGTGGAGGCCAAAAGTGCCTATGAATTCAGCCAGCAAAACTTGATCACCTTGTAAAGCAATGACACATATCTGTCAAGGGCAACATTGATTTAAAATGTAAACTCATTGTAAAATCGTACATAAAAGCAAGCAGAACCAAGGTGATGTAGTAGATCAAAGGACAGCAGAACTCTACCATGTAACTCTTCAGGTCAGATCAAGAAAATACACCTGAATAAGTCCCCATCAAGAAATGCAATAGAAAAAAAAATATAGTGAGTCATTTTTCTAGACCAGGTTGGCAAAGGGAAACACATTAGAAGTCTACAGATACTAGGTGTGGGATCTGATTAAGGATGTCCATGCGGGAGCATGGGATAAACTTTATACCAAAATAGGAAGAGAGCACAGGGAAAGTCAGCAGTTCTGTCATGTTACATAAGTAGAGATAGTGGCTGAATTCAGTATCTGTCTACACTAGAACCCCAGAGCAAAGTCATATATGTATTACTTGGGATCAAACCTAGATCAGTAACTTCTATAGCTTAGGCCAAGAGGGGAGCAATCAAACTGTTTTGGTATCATGGAAGCTTATAGATCTCTAATCTGAGCTAATGTAGTGGACCTGGAATAAAACAATACTCACTACACCAAGAAAGCAGAAGCAGGAATCTGGAAGATATCAGGTAAGCCCAGACATTCGCTACAGAAATATAAAGGGCCTGACCCTAGCATAAACTCTGAAATCCAAGTGATAGGCTGGAAGAATGAGCAAATAAAAAATGAATCCTACCACAAAAAACTAATATGACTGGAAAGCTCAAGACACAAACATAGAAGAAGAGAATGATTCCAAAATATCAATAAGAAAAGTTTCAAAGAAAAATGTATGTTGGGTGCAATTTGCAAAAGAGACTAAGCAATTTTTTTTTCTTAGAAAAGATACTTTTTTTAAAAAAAGAAAGGAGAGAAGATGGAAAAGAAATAAGTTCAATTAGAAAAAAGAATTGGACATACAAGTCATAGTACATTACAAAAAATACAAAACCTTACTCAAACAACAATCTCTCTGTTAGTTAGAACAAAACAAGTAGAATACAATGACTCTATGAAATTTTTTAATGAAATCTAAAGACAAAAAAAGTATGGTTTATAGTAATGGTATCTCAAAGCAAAACCAAAACGAAACAAAAAGATGTGACTTGGAAACCAGATTAAGAAGAGATAATTTAAGTCATTGGACTGCCTGATAGCAATGTCCAAAACAAATGCTTACATATATCCTTGTAAGAAATTTGAAAGCTATCCAGATGTCTTAGAAACAGAGGGTATCATAGAAAAGTAAAGAAGATACCAGTGATGTTCTGATAAAATTATACCAAAATGAAAATTCCCAGGAACATAGTTACTGACATCCAGAATTTCTACATCAAAGGAAAAAAAGCAGCCAGAAGGAAAAAAAAAACGTAATTAATAAGGAGCCACAGTTAGGTTCACACATGATTTTGCATCTATAATACCCCTAGTGGGGAATTAGGGAGTATGACTGATAAAGGGTAAAGTCTGGAGTCAGGAAGAATCAGCTTCCTGAGTTCAAAACTGGCCTCAGACACTTACTATCTCTGTGACCCTGAGTGAGTCACTTCTCCCTGTTTGCCTCATTTTTTCTCATCTGTAAAATGAGTTGGAGGAAGAAATGACAAACCACTCCAGTATCTTTGTTAAGAAAACCCCAAATGACATCACAAAGAGTTGGACATGACCACTGTACCACAGTAGAGATGTAGTTCCAGATGATATTCCAGAAGGTTTATTTAGGATTATAACCAAGAATATTCATGCAACAAAAATGGGAGAGAGATCTTTAATAAAATATATTTTAAAAATTTTATTTTTAATTTGTAGAATAAGGCATTTCAACAACATAGTACAATAAAAAGATGATTATACATGAAACTGCAAATCTACTATGCACAACTTACTTACTATACCTTTCAAATACACAACAAAATTATCCTGTAAATTTCTTTTTTTTCCTTCCCCCCATCCTAGAAATAGCTATCATAGAGATACACATGAATAAACAATCATAAAGGACTAAGGAAGGATAAACTATTTACATCCTAATATGTAGAGATTACAATTGTGAACCCTCTAAAACCTATCATTCCCTGGGGTCATAGGGAGAAGCTATTTAGAAAAGGCCCAAGAGTGATTCTATCTTTTGATGATATTAAGGAAAAATGTGGAAAGGGAAGGGAAGAGGAATATATGGGATGCGGGTGAAGGCCAAGAAGGATGAAGAAAATTTTTTCACATGATGGGTGCAAAAGTAGAAAAAAATCTATACAATCAAGGAGTAAGGGATATAAGAATCAGGTGACAGTTTGTTTTACTTGGCTATACATGTTTACAGCTGAGTTTTATTTTTCTTTCTTAATGGGGTAGAGAAGGTGAAGGAGAAGAGGTAGGTTTTTTATTGAATCTATCTATAACTATAAATGAATAAACTTGAGAGATTGGCATTGTTATACTGGCTAAGTAACTGTAATAGTTGGAGATGGAATGAATAAGTTGTAGCAAGAAATGTCTTAAAAACTTTTCTTTCAGGGGTGACTTTAACCCTTATAATGGTGAGACACATTATAAAAGGAATTTTTTAGAGACTTTGGCTGCTATTTTGAAAGAACTAAATGATAAAATTGTATCCAGAATTGAGTAAGTAGCAGTAAGGTACTGGTTGTGATCTTTCTTATAGATGCTATGTTCTAAATAATTATTTATGCTTTTATTTTTTTTGTTAAAGAATTGGATAACCATCACTTGCATTCCATAAGAGAGTGTTAAAGACATTGAACATCATCATCTCCTAAAACAATGAGAAATGATAAAGAGAAAAACAAAGTTTACAGAAAATTTGGCAAAACATTCCATTTATCCCAGTCATCTAGAGAGGATTTAAATATGAAACTGAAAGGACAGATAATAGGTAAAATAAAATTTTAATTTTAAGATTTAAATTTAAGATCTAAATTGGATCTCTAATATTATAGTTACTGTATATATATATATGTATATATATATGAGGAATTAATAATGACATTAAAGAAAATGAAAATGGAAAGAGTAGTTGGGGGAAAACAAAAAAATCCAGAGCAAGTCTATGCTAAAGGTAAAGTAATTTGAGTTCAATGAGGAAATAAATTCTGAAGATAACAGAAGGAGAAAAGCATAAAACCCTTGCTGAGGGGAGGGGGAATGGGTAATTTAAAAATAAGGTAAAGGAGGAAATATCAGTAACTACAGAGTCATAAGCTTGCTTTTCCATTTCAACAAATTTTTCATGAGAATAATCTATATTCATTCTTTCCATAATTATTCCTTGAGCATCTACTGTGTGTCAGGAACTGTGCTAGACTCTAGGGATACAAAAAGAGACAGAAATCAGTCAGTACCATCAAGGGATATAGAATCTAATGGGGGAGAAAACATGTAAACATACAAAAAGCAAGCTGTGTACATGATAAATGACTAACCTAATAATTAAAATAATTAAAACAAGGAAAACTCTGGAATAAATAAGGAAAAGATTCCAGAAGAAGTTGGAATTTTAATTGGAACTTAAAGGAAATCAGGAAGGTCAGTAATTGGAGCAGAGTATGGATAATGTTCCAAATACAGGTGACAGCCAGAGAAAATACAATGGAGAGATGGAGGGTATTGTTCTGGGAACAGCCGAGAGGTCAGTGTCACTGCATTGGAGGGTGTGTGTTGGCAATAAGATATAAGACGACTAGAAAGGGAGGAGCAAAGACTTTGAATGTCAAACAGAGCATTTTGTATTTGCTCTTAGAGGCAATAGGAAGTCACTGGAACTTATAGCATAATAGGGATGACATGATCAGACCTGCTTTTCAGCAAAATCATGACTGAATGGAGGATAGATTGGAATGGAGAAAGACTTGAGGTGTGCCAATGATAGACTATTAGAGTAATCTAGATGTGATTTGTGAGCCTCCACTAAAGTGGTGGCAGGATCAGAGGGGAGAAAGGCATATTCAAGAGATATTGGGGTGAAATTGACAGACTTTACAACAACTTGGTTATGGCAAGTGAGACAGTGAGGAATCTAGAATGATACCTAGGTTGTGAGACTCAGGAATGGGGAGGATGGGGTTGTCTTCTTCAATGATATGAAAGGTAGGAGAGACAGGGAGGGTTTAGTGAAAAGGTGAGCTCTGTTTTGGTCATATTGAGTTTAGGATATCTATTGGACCTCCATTTCAAGATGTTTAAAAGGCAGTTGGAGATGCAAGATTTGAGATTTGCAGAGATGGGGCAGGAAAGGCAGATTTGAGAATCATCAGTATCAGGATGGTAATTAAATCTTTGGGAATAGATGAGATCATTAAGTGAAGCAGTACAGAAGGAGAAGAGAGTAGGACTCAGAGCCTTGAGGGACACCTGCAGTTAAAGAACATAGTCTGGAGAAGGATCCAGTAAAAAGAGACTGCAGTAGTTGTCAGATAAGAGAAAACCTGGAGAGAGTTGAGTCCCAAAAATCTAGAGTGAAGATAGTATCAAGGAGAAGGGAATGATCAGAAGCAATGAAGTCAACAAACAGGTCAAGGAGAATGAAAATTGAGAAAAAGCCATTGGATTTGGCAACTTAAGTCAAAGAGTTTGACTTAAAAAAATGTTTTCCAGATTGTAATGTGAAGTTGGATAGGAAACCTATACAGCTGGTCTATCAATACAGTTATCCTGGACAAAGTTAGATGGGCAGTAAAGTGGCCCCATAATTGAATAGGAGGAGAAGAATATGTTATCTTATGTTAGTATGTTGTAATCATCAACATTTTTTTCCTCCAAGACAACTTTTTAATAACAATATTGCTTTGTGGGTCAGGCATGCAATAACACAATTTCTGAAGAATTAAAATTGTGGTCACTCAGAGGGCCATAGAAAAATGCATGGATATGCAAGATGGATTCGACATATTGTCAATATCATAAAATGCCAGGAAAGAGAGATATGCCTATAAGGACATAGAGTGAGATCAGGGAATAATTGATAGGTAACCTTTGTGCTTCACTGGTAATTATTTAATGTCAAAAGAATTAGTAGAGAACTCCTAACCTTTCTGACTCCTGTGGAGTGAGGTGGGCCCCTATGGAAGATTATATGAAGTTATGGACAATAGTTACTCATCATCTTCTACAGGAAGATTTTCTGAATCTCCTCCATTTCCAGCCCCTTCCCTCTCAAACAACCTTACATTTAATTTGGTCAGATTCATTTGCTTTTATCATCTTGATAATTTTTCTTTATATTCATTTTCCATTTAAATATAAGCTTCTTATGAAAAAGGCTTGATTTCATCTGTTATGGTTGTAATGCAGCATCACCTACAAAGCAGACACTTAACAAATGGCTATAGAATCAATGATTAATTGGATTTTAATCAGTGCCACTGCAAGAAATAGTCACATATTTGAGGTCAGAGAGTCATTGAACTGGTATATAATGCTTTTTTCTCATTAAACTATGATGGGAGGAACTTACAGAGTTGGGGATGATTCAAGAGGTGACAAAGATGATGATGATGGTGATGATGGTGATGATGATAATGGTGGTGATCATGATGGTGACAATAACAATAACAATGAAAGTAAAAATAATAATAAATCACAGAGCATGGTCAGACATTGGGCACTGAGACAAAGTCATCTGCTGAATTTGAAACTCAGTTGCTAGGAAGTGAGGTAGAACTAGATATCACAAACTACAAAGCTAAGGAATATAAGAAAATACAATCAAACTAACAAGTTAAAGAAAAAATCAGAATTAGGAGTAGAAGAAGAAATGGCACGGACAGAATTGAATGAATATTTCAGGGTATGGTAGATGCAGAACACAAGCACAGAGGAGTGCTCCTGAACTATTTAAAGCTTAGTGGTGAATTCTCCTTCAGAAGTGCTTGCCTTACAGGCTGACCTCTGCGTTCATTCTTCTGACGGACCCTGGACATGAATACCATGCGTGATATCACTTATAAATGTGTTTTAGTTTAGACAAGTTCTCTAAGGAACTGTAGTCTACATTTTTGAACAAGTAGGTGTGAAGACAGTGTGAAAGGAAATATAGCTTGGGGAGGTAAGGAGGAGGGTCTGGTGCTTTTTATTTAAACATTAAATTTCTAACTGAGGAGTCGATGAAAATGGAAATGTAATATGGGAAAACATGGATTCAGGCAGAGTTGAGACAGCTGTTGATGTCTTGTGTTTGATCAGCAAGATAAACTTATAGCAGCATTTTGTCAGTGTTACTTGAAAGAAACATAGTAAATATTGATACTCCTAGATATTTACTAACCGGATGCCAATTTTAAAGGAAGTAAAATTTAAAATGCTTTCATTGCATCACTATTCCAGTGATTTAATAGAATATGTCGTAGACAAAGTATTTTAAAGTCAATATGATGAATGATTGCACATACTGAAAATTAAGTGGTTGGAAAAATATAACTTCTGTATTTATTGCCTGATGGCCCTCTGCTAAAACCTTAACATATGGTTTGGAGTAGTGTCAAAACATCTGCTCCTAAAGTAGATGGAAGTCCTGTCAATTATTCAACAATCATTCCATTCGATTCTGAACTCCAGGCTGCACTCCAGACTTACTCTACCTTGCTCCAGCTTTTCATCTTGAAGACTGGAATTCACATATAAGAATGACCCTGAACTTTTGTGGCCTCTACTTCTGATTGCATGGCTTCTTCCAGAACTTCCCTTTAAGAAGGACTCTCAGGCCAGTCACATTGTGTTTTGTTTTTTTTTTTTTGGACTGTTCTACCATGGTCCCCAGACCAGCTCCCCACACTGATTTTTCACCTTCCTTTTAAGTATAGTCTTTCCTCATTACAGCAAAAGCCCATTGAGAGTAGGGAGTCTCTTAACTTGTCTTTGTAATCCCTTAGCTTAGCAAAATTCCTGGTAAACATAGTACTGGTTCCACAGTAAACACTTAATAAATACTTTTGGCTGATTGATTGGCTGACCTTTATTAATAACCTATTCCATGGAAGGGTCTGTGTAAACATTATATAATCTAATGATTAAATTAATAAAAATCTGTGAGAATTTTTCCCAAGCAGGAATTCATACGTATGATTCTGAAATAATTGTGTGTGATATTTATTATTGTATAATCATTCAATATTTGACACTTCAAACAGCCATACAATAAAAGAAAATATTAAATGAAAGCAGGACTTATTTATTTTTCTATCTTTTTCCATGCATAACACAAACAGCCTTAATGCTTGCTTTGTATCATAACTTGGTAATAAATTATTAAATATTTATAAGACTCATGCACCTGTAATAGTCTAATTTTTCTTACAATTATTTGTTTATATGCCATATCCCCCACTAAGCATTTAAGTTATTGGGGGGCAAAGAACATGTCTAATTTATTTTTCTACCTTATTCAGCACATAGCATAATGCCTGTGTCTTGTACATATTAATATTAATATCTACTTAGAAGCTACTAAATATTACTTGTGTACACAGTGTAACTGAGATGAGTCTGGTCGTGATTGATAAAGATGAAAGACATAATTTCTCTGACTGCATCCATTTTGGACTTCTTGATTTCTCCACCATACTTTCAGGCACCTCATCATTGGTAAATACCATCTTCCTACAATATCCAATTAGCCTTCATATTCACATTTCATCAGTACCCTCTTTCCCTCTGATTGGAGGACAGAACTTTTAAAAAGTTAAGG
The DNA here is from genome assembly GCA_023548195.1 of Bettongia penicillata ogilbyi. NCBI lineage: Eukaryota > Metazoa > Chordata > Mammalia > Diprotodontia > Potoroidae > Bettongia > Bettongia penicillata. The sequence goes on from JAJHZJ010000139.1 coordinate 3,079,656, forward strand.
TAGACAAAGATCTGAGGATAATATAGAAAGTACAGTCTCACACAGACTCTGGTTCTCTAGAAAAGACTATGCAATTCAATTCAACAACCCTTCCAGGGATGCCATTTAGCCTTAGACTAGGAGACACCAGACAGGTCTAGAAATGGGATCTGGCTGAAATAATAGGAGCCCATAAAAATCTTTAACCAAGATTCCTGGAGATAAGAGGAATTATCTGGAAAACATCAAGTTCTTTGATTTGTCAGTGGAATCTCACAAGGATTTAGCCTCCAACAACTTGTACTGCCTCACATTGATGGTGGGTTTGATTTCTCAATCTATATAGCTATGCATTTAATAATTAATTATGGAATTCTTCCAATATTTGAAACCAAATTCACTCTCCTATAACATTGCTTTTCTGAAAGTTGATATAAACATTTACCTACTGCATGTTCACTACCATTTCCCACAAAGAACATAGATAGAATCAGAAATCAAAACTTAAATTCTTTCAGTATGTTGTGATGTAGTTCTTGTTGGCTTGTAGACTTGTTGTCTTAACTCCTTGAAGAAAGAAAGGTCTTTCTTTATCATCTACACTTTTCTTAGATTTCAATTACTGATTTAACATTTTTTTCATTTTAAATGGAAAATCAAAGAAGATTAAAATGTTCTGCTTTCTTTTCACTGCACACACACACATACACACACACACACATTTTCATAAGAGCTATAAACCAAGGAATGGAAAGGAGCCCAATGAGTTTGTGTGATGTTGACAAATAGCATAGCACACTCAGAAGCATGATAAATAAGGAAATTAGAGGACCGAATTAAAATTCCAGTTCTTTGTTTACTACCTGTGGCACTTTGGGCAAGCAATTTAGCCTTTCTGAGCTTCACTTTCTTCATCTGAGGAATTAGATTAGAACAGAGATGTTAAATATATGGCCTACAACACTCTTGACTGCAACCTTGACCAGGTTAAAATTTAATTAGGAAATATTTAACAAAACAAATAATAATAGTATGTGATTTTCCAAGTCAATATGCACTCACAGGGATATCTATCTATCTATCTATCTATCTATCTATCTATCTATCTATCTATCTATCTATCTGTCTGTCTGTCTGTCTGTCTGTCTGTCTGTCTGTCTGTCTATCTATCTACCTACATCTGTCTTCCTTCCTTCCTTTCTTCTTTCCTTTCCCCTGCCTCCATTCCTCTCTCTCTCTCTCTCTCTCTCTCTCTCTCTCTCTCTCTCTCTCTCTCTATTTCTCTCTCTCTGTAGGGGAACCCCGTTTCTATTTGAGCTTTACACTGTTAGGCTAGATGACCCATAAAATATTTTCCAACTCTAAATATATGATCTCAAGATATTTTGGGAGAGGAACAAGGTATATAAGATTTGAAGTGTTAGCTTCATATCCAAATGGATAACTCCAGCAGCCAATTGGAAGTTTGGATCTTTTGTTTAGGAGAAAAACTATAGTCAGAGATATTTCTATTTGGGTATCACCTATATAGAAATAATGACCAGAATATCCATAAACATTATACATGTGTCCAAAAATAGTTTGCTTTAAAATATACTGACACAAAACCCTAAAGCCTTTATGAGAAAATAAACAAACTTTCACAACAAAACAAAACAACCCCAAATTGTTTTTTACATTTAGAAGGCTTATTTATAGTGCTATACATAACAAGATAGATCCAGTGTTTCTGAGTGAATTGTTTCTAGTGGACTTTTTCAATTTCTAGCTGTTCTGGCCTATTATATTTGGTCTTAAGTGAGTTCAGTTAGACATTTGGTTAAGATCGTTTTTTCACTTTTTTTTTTATGTTTGTATGCGTTTGTATGTGTATGCTTTTGTGTGTGTGTGTGCGTGTGTGTGTGTGTGTGTAACCTGAAAACAAGGTTAACTAAATGATGAAGGAGAATAGGTGGCAGAGAAGAAGTAGTTGGCACATAATTTTAGGACTGTGTCACTGTGTGTAGTAAGTAAGGTCTTGTCATTTATGGTACTCTCATTAATCATTCACTAAGTCAATTGTAGATGGATGCTGTTGAGCGTTAAGCACTGTGCATTTCAATCATTGGCTTCTGTATTAGTGGACTTTTACACTTTTCTTGTAGGAACTATTTCATTTTTTCATGGAAACCCTACAATTAGCACAGTGCCTTGTAAAGAGTAAGCCCTTTCTGATTGATTATTGAATTAAATAATCATTAAAATCATAATTACCTTTCCCTCTAAATTGGTAATTAATTAAATTAATCTCAAGGGCTTTAACCAATCAAAGAACATTAGGTACCTATGATGGGCCAGTAATTCTACTAGATATTAAACATACAATTATAAAAAGTCAAACAGTATGTATTTTCAAATTGTTTACATTCTAATAGGCATCACAAGTATAAAAAGTATAAGCATAAAACAAATACAACATGTGCAAAGTAGTTCACTGCAGATACTTTAGAGGGAAAGTATTAGCAGTTGGGAAGGGAAGATCAGGAAAGGTTTTGTGGGGAATAGATTGCATGTGAGCATTTTCTTAAATGAAGAGAGAGTCATTGTGAAGTGGAGGTAGGGAGGGAGTACATTCCGGGTAAACAGGATGGCCAATGTAAAGGAACAGAAATGGGAAATGAGATGTGAGGAATAGAAAGGAGGCCAATCTGTCTGCATCACAGAGTATAGGAAAAGAAGTAATGCTCAGAAAGGCTGGAAATACAGGTTGGGGATCTCAACTGAAAATTAAAGTTGTAGGAAATGTTACTCTTTGTGCTTATTCTGACTTGAAAATAAACAAAGGAAATCTCATAATTTTTATTAGTCTGTACTTTGGATCAAATATTCATTCTTTGTAATTAATCTGACATAAATTATATATTAGCTTAAATGAGTAGAAAAATTCATGTAATTATTACCATTTTCTGTTTCTTCCTTTTAAAAGCTGTCTATTTTTATCCTTGAACCACATATCTAATGAAGACTGAGTATTTAATGATTACAAAACTCACTATATCTCTAATAGAATTTGCTATTCTTTCCCATAAATTCACCCATCTTCTCAACTTCCTTGTTCTATTGAGTGAAACTCCTTTCTTTCTATAACCTGGGTTCATGATCATTCTCAATTTCTTCCTGCTTTCAAATTTCTCTATATCTCATATTTATGCATAATACTCTCAATTCATAAGGCTGCCACCCAAGTCTAAGCCAAATCTATATTGTTTCAATGGCCTCTTAATTAGTCCCTCTTCATCCAGTCTCTCCTGGCTACAGTCATCACTACGTAACTGTTCCTAAACTGATTGATCATTAATCTTTCACCTCTCCCTCTTTTCAAGTCCTCATCTGCTCCAAACTCAAGTTCAAAGGATTCTGGCCAGAATATAATTGAACTGAATTGGATTGAAAACAGACCCAATGCACTCTAGAGGCATAGAAACCCCAAAACAAAGAAATGGAAAATCTACCATCTTTTGGCTGAGACAAATAGAAACCTACTTGATCTCTATTCTCTCCCAAAGGCACTCAACTCTTCCATATTACTAAATCTCATCTTCCTGAAGACAGGTTTTACTTTAACTATGAGAAAAGAAAGGAATTTCAAGATTCAATTTTGGAGTTTAAAGTTTTTAATTGGAAGTTGGGAGAAAAGGGGAAGAAATTCTTCCTTACTCTTACCCAATAAAAACAAAACAAAACAAACAAAAAAAACCCAGAAAAATACAGTTGTCCCTCAATTCCTGGAAGAGCCATAGTGGAGATAATCTGATTCTCAAATATAATTCAACAGACCATTCACAATGTGTGACTAAATGAGAAATAAAACTTTAGCTTGCTTTGAAAACACTAGGGTATTAGCAATCACTTTGTCCTTATGGAGATGAGAAATTTCAATATGCATCCATTTCTTGAATGCTGTTTAAGTATATAGAATAGGTATCATAGTAACACTTTTTAAAAAAAAAATTATTTTTAGTTTTCACCATTCACTTCCATAAGATTTGGGGTTTCCATCTCTCCCCAACCCCATCCCTAGATGACATGTCATTTGATATAGGCTCTATGTATACCTTCTTATTAAACTTATTTTCACATTACTCATGTTGCAAAGAAGAATTAGAACCAATGGGAGAAGCCACAAGAAGAAGAAATAAAAAGAGAGAGAGAGAGCAAATAATCTGCATTCATATGCCATAGTTCTTTTTCTGGATGTGGACAGTACTTCCCATCATAAGTCTTTTGGAATTGTCTTAGATCCTTGCATTATTAAGAAGAGATAAGTCTATCAAATTATTAATTATACAGTGTGGCTTCTACTGCATACAATGTTCTCCTGGTTCTGCTCACTTCACTCAGCATCAGTTCATGTAAGTCTTTCCAGGTTTTTCTGAAGAATGGCACTTCTTTTTTTTTTTTTTTGCATTTACACATTTTAAAATCTGTTTTGGAGTTTCTTGTTACTTATATTGATACTTCTACCTATCAATTTCAGGAAGTTTTGGAAAAAGATTATTATATGTATTTATAAATTCTAGTTGAAAAGTGACCATTTTGTAGTCCTGTTTTTGTAGTTAAATGTAGTCTGTTCTTATATTTTTTATCTATTTCTAGAGAGTATCAATACATTAAATTTAGAGATTAAGACTTTAGGAATGAATTCCTTTGATCTCCCAATATTTTCTGATCCTGATTGCTGTTCTTTGTAGCCTAATTCACTTAAGTTCAAATTGGTTTTGTCGTGAGATTAATTATGGGAAAAAAAAAGTTGAGTTCAAAAAGATTGGTAATCAGTTTACCTATGGATAGTCATTGAGCAAATATTTTAACATTAATCTCTGTTTCTAAAAAAAAAAAACAATTTTCCTTGCTTAACTCATTTGAACTCTTGACATAACATGACCTACATTAACATGGCACCTTCCAAAGAATTTTAGTTAATGGCAGTCTTGAAGGATTTTGTCATAGCATCATTCCATATCTCTACCTCCAAACTTTTTAAAGTCTTAGTCTTGTGTTTTTAACTTCCTGCTAGTCAGGTTTACTCTAGTGTTCTGCTGGTATCTCAAACTCAACATGTCTAAAATCAAATTTGACATTTTCTGCTTAAACTCACCCTTTCCTCTGTCTTCTCTGTTTCTATTAATGGCACCACAATCCTGTAGACTTCTAGGACCACAAATGTAGTTTTTTAAAATATTTATTTTCTTCTTCCTCATACTATGAATTGAATCAGTTGCCAATTCAATTCAATTCTGGCAAAGAGAAATTCATTAAATGTCAGAGACACTATAATCAGCTAGGTGGCATAGTGGATATAGTGTTGGGATTGAATCTGTCCTCAGGTATTATTAGCTGGTTGACCCTGGAAAAGTCACTTAACCTTCTTTGCTTCAGTTTTCTTATCTATCAAATGAGGTAGAGAAGGAGATGGCAACAACTCCCGAATCTTTGCCAAGAAAACCCCAAATAGCATCACAAAGAGCAGGACAAGATTGAACTGACTAAATAATAAAAGTTTGAGCCCTATGGTATACAGCTTCCTTGTTCTCAAAGAGTTTATCTGTTATGAGAAGGTACAACATATATAAAGATAAGTATATTCTAGGCCCAGTTGAGAATAGAAAGCACACTAACAACCTAGCGGGGGCTAGATCAGGGAAGTCACTAAAAAGGGTTCACCTGTGATGAGCCTAGAAAAGTGTGAGGAAATATAAAACACATAAATGAGAAGGAATTGCATTCCAGTTATGGGGCATAACATTTATGAATTCATGGATAGGAAATACATCACTCACTTCAAGAAATTAACAGAAATTTTGTCAGAAGGGGAACAAGCATGGTGCTTTGGAAAGATTGATAAATTTGGAGTCTATACAAATCTTGGCTCTGCCCTTTGCTTTCTGGGTGTCCTTGTACAATTCATTTAATTTCTCTGAGCCACAAGTGTAAACTGAGGGAATGAACTAGATGGCTTCAAAGGTCCCTTCCAGATCTAAATCTATAGTCCTGTTATCCTGTGAATGCAGCATGCTTTAAAAAAAGACAAAAGTAATATGCCTAGAAATATAGGTTGGATCTTGCAGTGGAGGCTTACAAATGCAAATTTGGGAAGTTTGGTTGTCTCTGTGTTTCTTAATGCCTGTTTGTGTATATCTGTGTGTTTCCCCAAAAAGAAATAGGAAGGCACTTAAGATCCTGGCAATTTCTATGACTTCTCTTTGCACAGTATCACTCTCATTCAAACCTTCTTTTCCACCCCTATTACAAATACACTAGCTCAAGACTTCATTTATTTTTGACTATGAAATGAGGATAAATGGTTGGTCTCATCTGATGGATTTTCCATTTTCACAACCAGTGATTCAAGAAGGCATACCCAATCAATAATACATGTAATTTATAGCACATAGAACTCAAAATAGTAACATTTTTGGATCTTAAAAATAGTCATTTATTTAATCTTATGTTAAGAGAGCTCGTACTTTATGAACAAACACATAAATAATTAAATATATCACAATACATCCATAAATATAGATTATTCTCTTAGACCACTACATACTCAATAGCTATGGGCACTCACTTTTAGAAACCTACCAAGAAGCTCATGGGGGAGGAAAGTCATGTGCTTAGAGTAACTTGCAACTCAGAACTTTAGGTTTCATTGGTTTTCGTCCAATTTAGGATCATCTGCAACACATGAAACTGCTTTTCAAGTCATTGATTGACTCTTCAGCAGGCAAAATTCTTATTTTCTCTACTGAAATATAGCTATTATAAACTTTCTTAATTAATCACCTTTAAAACCACATTTAGGAAAGGTGAGTGTTTAAGGCAAATAGCAGTTCCCTGAGTCATAAATCTCACAATACTGGCTATCTGTGGGCTATACAAACCAACCTAGGTCAGTTACTCTCTAAACCACATGCTGTTCTGTCTTTCAGTACTAAAGCTCCCTCTCTTTCTTCCTCAAGCCAGAGGAGGCAAAAGAGAAAAATAAACTCTAAATGAAAAGTTTCAGCTGTTTCCAATTCTAGCGGATACTAACGGGTTCTTCGTCAATGAAGTTAATTCTCTCCTCAACCAATCAGGAATCAGTCAGCAAAAAGCCTTGTATCATTTGAATGCTTCTAAGAGCCACGACTTAGACAAAATAGCTTTTCCTTCTCCTATCCCTCCCTTTACCTTGTTTTCAATTCTTCTCTGGTTCTTCAACTGTTGCTACTTCTGTGTTATGGTTTCAGTATGACTCTTATGATTTTCAGTGCTTTACCTTTTACGTAAAAAGTCAAAATACCTCCAATTTTCCCTATCAAATCAGTAGTCATTTTAAAATTATTTGCTACTGTTGTACCATTTCAGTCATGTCCAACTCTTCATTTGGGGTTTTCTTGGCAAAGATACTATAGCAGTTTAGCATTTACTTCTCCAGCTCACTTTTGAAGTGAGGAACTAAGGCAAACATGATCAATTGACTTGCTGTATTGCCAAAACAACATTTACAGCACATAGGCCAACTATGAATATGCTGGTATAATTATGAATTGCAGAGCATAGAAGATTCTCCATATAGAAGGCAGAAGAAAAAACATGTACTCAGACACCGGACAGCCAAATTTCAACACAAGAAAACCAAATCCATCATAGTAACCAATAAGGCAATACACATTAGCACTGCAGGGTAGAAAGCCATTCCCAAGCCTTCACCCCCACTCCCACCCAGGACCCTCCCACAAGCAAACACTCACAAGACTACCTGTGCCTGCCTGCCTTCATCCTCTCTCCTCTGCCCGTAACTGCTTTCACCAATTTCCTCCAAGTTGTGCTCTACTCTTTCTGTTCTACCTGTTCAACAAGTTCCTACTACTACACATGACTTAGGCTTCCATGGGATTTAAGAAGGGAACATGGATCTATTAATGAATGGAAAATATCTTCCCCTTTAAATTACCATTATATGCCACCCCAAGATCTGTTGTATTCATTACATAGATCAGTGGGGCAACTGGTATCAACAGAACTGTAACACAGATAACAGGAAATAAACATGTAAAACAGTATCTTAGACAACTGGTGTGAACAGAACTTCATAACAATTTAACAGGGATTACACAAAATAATCACACAAAACAGTATCTTAGGGTGTGACTTGAGCGCAATTACACTATCATTCATCCCTGGAATGAATGGGTCCTAAAATCTTGTGGTTAGAGTTGAAGGAATCTTCTTCTACAGCTACTTCCTGCTGAAACTGGACAGAGAGCTGTCCCTGCTCCAAGAGGTCCCTTCTGAGAGGTCAGCTCTTTAAATGGCATCTAGAGCTCGGTGGACACCAGGTCCAGGGGTAACACATCACAGTCACGGACAGTGGGTGACATTTGGTTTAAACAATCAGGCATTTGCAAATGTAAGGTAATAAACCTGCAGGAAGCAAATCTAGCAAACAAGGTGGACAGACAAAAACCCAAAAAGAAATGAGGAGACGATAATCAGAAGCAGGGTAGATAAGGTCAGCTGTGCTTCTTTAGTCCATGAATCCCCTATCATAGCCTCATTCATGGTAGTACATGAGTCAAGGGTAAAGTTTGGTAATCATCTTTTCTTGAATAAACAAGAGCTATAGTATTGTCTTTCCTGTGTGCTATAATTTCCCCAGACTTTGGAACATTATCTGACTGCTCTACCCTTCCCATTCCACCCATTCAGCTAGTTTCTCTCACACATATAACTTAGGCTTCCATGTGATTTAAGCAGGTCAGTATTAAGCAGTGTCTATTAATGAATGAGAAAGATCTTCCTATTAAATTCCCATTACATTTGCCCAGGGTCACATAGCTAGTGAACATCTGAGGCCAGATTTGAACTCAGGAAGATGAGCCTTCCTGATTACAAACCCAGTGCTCCTTTCACTTTGACACCTAACTGTCCTTTTAAAATCATACCTGTCTCCAAATGTTTATATAGTTACTTTTTTTGAATTTTACTTATTTAGTCAAAAATCTTGTTTTTGCAAAATAGCCATCATACCATGATGCTTTGCAGTTTGCAGTATTCAACATGGTAGTCTACTTCTTTGGTAATCTCCTCCCCAACCCATTATTTATAATCATAAAGCTCCAGTTTTGTTCAATAAATAAATTAAAAAACAAATTTTAAAACAAGTTTAAATAATTGTTTCTGAGGAGTATACAATTTTAATGCAGAGAGAGTTAAAGCTTAGAAGTAATGTTAGTCACTTTGACAATGGCTGTAGTTATCTTTGAGTAGTCTTTAAATAACTTTGCAAGTGAAGCAAAAGGAGTTTTAGAAGCTGACATGAGACAAGTCCATTGTTCGTACTAACATTAACAAAAATGATTTCAAGAATACTGGATAATAATGATTTGGAATACTGTGTCTAAGCACTATTAGGAAGATATTAAAAGCTAAATGAACAAAGAATAATTTATCGAGGAAGAAAGTAACAATTTCTGGAGCTCTGTGAAACAGAGTTAGCACTGACATGCAAAACATGACTAATTAACACTCCACCAGCAGGGGCATTTCTTTAGCTAGGCAATTACATGTGAGCTGAAACATCCTAAGTCCTTACTACCAAGAAGGTACTGTATAAATGGGGGGGGGGGAATCTTGAAGATTATTGCCTTATTTAAATTTTGGTGGTTCTGAATCATCTATTCCAATTCTATAAACAAGAATAGAAAAATAGATTCAATTCTATAAATGAGTAAGACTTTCTCACCATCCGATGCAATTTATTAGGAATAAAATTTTAGGGATCAAAATACATACAGAGTATTTAGAATTTCTATTGATATCATCTGAACAGTATGTACTGAACACCATCTGTTACCGCCTTGTTCCAAAATGATAACAGCAAACATATGAAAAAACATGATAATGTGCATCTTCTTAAAATCTTTTTTGGGAATGAAGCATGTGTAAACTATTGGTGAAACTGTTAGAATACATTGAAGGGAATTTGGAGATGAAAGATTATTTCATTCTCAATTTGCAAAAATATGAAACAAAAGATTTGGATATTTTAAAATTGAGTCACATCTGAGTACTTTAATAGCAGTCACTGGGGAAAGGTGAGGACAATTGTCATTAAATCACTTATAAGAAATTTAAGTCTTTTTTACACATTCAGATAGATTCATCAACTTGTAGAGTGATTTTAGTTAAGTAAATTAAGGACTTTGAGAAGTATACTAATTCTACTATTGTAATTAGGTCCATATATAGTGACATTTTATCTTCCTCTTCTATGACCCTTTCCTTCAGTCATAATATCCTACTAATAATTGTTCCCCAAATGCTAAAATTAAGATAACAGATTTTTAAATCTGGAAGAAATCATTCTGTTCAAACCTGTTCTTTTACAGATGAGTAAACTGAGGATCAAACTTACTCTAGCTCTAACATACTATTTTGTTTATGGGTCTGCAATATTTAATTAACCCCAATAAATATTCATTAAGTATCTATTATTGGTCAAGCACGGTAGTTTATACTGGGGGAAAGAGAGATGTACTATTCCTTTACTGATGAAACTTCATGGATTATAACCCACTCTTGAGTTCCTATTGTGTGTAAGTTTTTTCTTTGCTCTCCTATCAATCCAACACACAAAGTTCACTCAATATGTTGGCCTTCTTCTGTTAGAACTGATATTGTGTGGATATCAGTGATAAGTCAGTCGGTCAGTCCTCTTGGTATATCATCTGCTTACCTTTATCTGTTTCTTCCCAACTCCATCAAACATGTCTCTGATTACATCTATTAGAAAAATTAGAATAAATGGTCTAATTTTCAGTTACTCTTTTATGAAGAAATATATATTAGAAAAAATATTTTGTGGACTCTGCTAGATATCCACAAACTAGGTATATAGGAAAAGAATGATTAATCTCTTACTCCATGACAGAATTATGGATGTTTTTTAAAAACTGTGTGTGAAAATAAAATTTAAACTATAAGTAACAAAATATGCCTTTATCACCACAAACAATGAATCTTTTCATTTAAATGTATTTGCTTAAAAAGAGTAAATATAAAACTGACACGTAATAGAGATGGATGAGCATGAATATATTTGACCTCCGTGAATGGTTAGGGGTACATATGATTGGATAATCTGATCTATCTGATGGCCTTAAAACATTGATGGCTGAATACATTAACATATTAGCTGAAATGTTTCTAGTTACCATTTATCATCGGTATCTGTGCACACAAAGAGACAGAGAGCAGAGGTAATGGAGAGAAAAGTAATTTTCTAACAAATTTGAACTTTTAACTGATGAGGTAAACTCACTTCTGAGTAAAAACTGATTTTAATGGATTATTTCAACTGACTCTTTTGTGGGCTGTTGAGTTTTGCACTTTACTGAGACAAGCATGAATTAATAATATGAGAAGTCACTTTTTCCATTAGCATAACCATCATCTCATTCTTATCCTTTCCCATTAGCTTCTGATGATAAATATATAGAATAGATGTTATGAATGCTCTTCCTCTCACAATGCCAGGAATATTTGACTCCATTTTTGTTATTAGGGGGATTATTTTCATCTTCAATTTTAATATTTGTGATACTATGATTTCCAGTCATACATATAGGATTGCTGGTAACCAGTAGGATAAGGAAGCAATTTATGGGGACCTAAGAAGCTTCAAATATTTTGTCAATGCAATGTAACATACACACGAATATAACGAATAAAAACAAAATATGTTTAGGTGGAGGAGAGCACCTGAGAACTAGGGAAAATCAGGAAAGGTTATTCACAGGAAGTAATTTTTTAACTGAGATCTAGAGAGCTAGGAAGTGAAAGTTAAGGAGAATATTCCAAGCATGAAAGTCAGTCTGTGAATGTTCAGAGGAGAGAGATGGAATATTGTGTTCAGAGAACAGACAATATATCTGAAATATAGACTTTGTTCTTCCCCAGTGAGCCTTACACAATTTTTCTACCTTTCTGCAGAAACCTGTTATTCTGGAAGCTTACTCTAGCCCTGGAATTCAGGTGTGGAACATACCCTCTGTTTGTGTCCTTTTTTTTTTCTAATTGTAGATAAGAAAGTGACGGAGAAAATATTGATAAGGCAGAAAGGTATATCATGTATAATACCCCCTTTCCAGTTTCCCCCAGCTAAGAGCTATCTGTTAAACATTTATTAGCACACTACTTGTTGGCTGGGCTAGATCTTGAATAATAGGTGAATGGGAATTCGAGGAATATACATACTGCTCTAATGTACATGGGACCTTCACAAAGCCTGGCCATGTGCAAGGTCATAGAAATCTCACAAAAATGAAAGAGGCAAAAATATTAAGAATTCTTTATTGGCTGTAATAGTTGAATATAAACAATAAAAGGCTTTAAAAATCGGACTCCAACGTCAAGACAAAATGATATAATCCTATCAGTTGGAATCAATGAATAAGTCATAGGAGCAACTGCTCATTTAATCAAAGAAATTAGCAATAATGAGATTAAAATCAGTCTTTTTTGAAATTTATTTTTAATTTTCAACATTCAATTCCATAAGATTTTGAGCTCTAAATTTTCTGCCCTTCCCTCCTTTTCCACCTCCCCATGATGACGTATAATCTGATATATGTTATACATATACATTTATATTAAGCATATTTTCACACACAATTTTAAATATATGCTTTCATGGTTCTTTAATGAATGTAATTTTCATTTGCATTATAATCTTAAAAGGATGCATTTAATATTTCTGATATTCTGCATTTGGGTATGAGGATTTTTTTATGCCATAATAAATGATTAATTTTTGTAAAGGTGGAAAAGATATACTCCTCTTCACTCCCATTCACTTTTTCTTATTAATTAATTTATTTTTAGTTTTCAACATTCATTTACACAAGATTTTGAGTTCCAAATTTTCTCCCCATCTTTTCCCTCCCCCCACCCTAAGAAGGAGCTCATTCTGATTATCCCTTCCCCAATCTGTACTCCTTTCTATCACATCCTCAGCCTTTTTCTCTAATTTTCTTCCCTTCTATTTTCATGAAGGGTAAGGTAGATTTATCTACTTCACTGCCTGTGTATCTTATTATCCAGTTGAATGTAAAAAGAATTTTTGACATTCATTTTTAAAACTTTGAGTTCCACATTCTCTCCCTTCCTCCCTCTCCATCCACCCTCATTAAGAAGGCAAGCAATTCTACATAGGTCATATATGTGTAGTCATGAAAAATATTTCCATAATAGTCATGTTCTGAATGACTAACTATATTTCCCTCCATCCTATCCCACTCCCATTTATTCAATTCTCTTCTTTGACCCTGTCTCTCCTAAAAAGTGTTTGCTTCTGATTACCCCTTCTCCCATTTACCCTCCCTTCTATCATCTCCCCTTTCTTATTCTCTTCATCCTTACTTTTCTGTAGTTTAAGATAGATTTTCATACCCAATTAAGTGTGTCTGTTATTCCCTCCTTAACCCAAATCCAATGAGAGTAAGACTCACTCATTCCTCTCATCTTCCCCTTCCTCCCCTCCACTGTGAAAGCTTTTTCTTGCTTCTTTTATGTGACATAATTTACCCCCTTCTACTTCTCTCCCTTTTTCTTTCCCCTAGTATATTTCTTTCTCATCTCTTAAATTTATTTTTAGATATCATCCCTTCATATTCAACTTACCCTGCATAATCTCTCTGTGTGTATGTATATATGTATATATATATATTCCCCTCCAACTACCCAAATACTGAGAAAGGTCTCAGGACTTACAACTATCATCTTTCCATGTAGGAATGTAAACAGTTCGACTTAATAAGTCCCTTATGGTTTCTCTTTCCTATTTACCTTTTCATGCCTCTCTTAAGTCTTTTATTTGAAAGTCCAATTTTTCTATTCAGCTCTGGTCTTTTAATCAAAAAATCTAGAAAATCCTCTGTTTCACTGAATGCCCAATCTTTCTCTGAAGGATTATATTCAGTTTTGCTGGGTAGGTAAGTCTTGCCTTTAATCCTAGCTCCTTTGACCTCCAGAATATCATATGCCAACCCCTCATAATCCCTAAAGTAGAAGTTGCTAAATTATGTGTTATCCTGATTGTGTTTTCACAATACTCCAACTGTTTCTTTCTGGCTGCTTGCAATATTGTCTCCTTGACCTGGGAACTCTCGAATTTGACTACAATATTCCTAGGAGTTTTCCTTTTGGTATCTTTTTTTCTGGATGTAATTAGTGAATTCTTTCAATTTCTATTTTACCCTCTGGCTCTAGAAATCAGGGTAGTTTTCCTTGATAATTTCTTGAAAGTTAATGTCTAGTCTCTTTTTTTGATCATGGCTTTCAGGTAATCTAATAATTTTAAAACTATTTCTGTTTTACTGACTGTTTTCCAGGCCACTGGTTTTTCCAATGAGATATTTCACATTTTCTTCTATTTTTTATTCTTCTGGTTTTGTTTTAAAATTTCTTGATTTCTCAGTAAGCCATTAGCTTCCATTTGCTCCATTCTAATTTTGGAGGGATTGTTTTCTTCAGTGAGCTTTTGTATCTCCTTTTCCATTTGGCCAATTCTGCTTTTTAAGACATTCTTCTCCTCATTGACTTTTTGGACCTCTTTTGCCACTTGGGTTAGTCTGTTTTTTAAGGTGTTATTTTGTTCAACATTTTTTGAGCTCTCCTTTAGCAAGCTGTTGACGCATTTATCATGATTTTCTTCCATCACTCTCATTTCTCTTCCTAATTTTTCCTCTACTTTTCTTTCTTGATTTTCAAAATTTTTTTTAAGCTCTTCCATGATCTATGACCAATTCATGTTTTTCTTCTTGGATGTTTTGGATGTGATAGCTTTGATATTTGATATGATGTAGTAGCTTTTCCCAGTTGTATGTTTTGATCTTCCTTGTCACCAAAGTGAGATTCTATAGTCTGATTTTTTCCTGCTGTTTGCTCATTTTTTCAGGCAATTATTTGACTTCATAGTTCTTTGTCAAGGTAGGACTCTGCTTCCAGTGGGAGGTGAGAGGAATACTGTCCCAAGCTTCAGGGTTTTGTACAACTATTCTCAGAGATACTTCTAGGCACCTGTAAATTTTCAGCGACTCAAAGTGTTATGATCAAAAGAAAGATGTTCACTCCTCTCCTGCCATGTGCTCTGGTCTTTGATTGACCACAAGCACTCTTTTCTTGCCTGAGAACTGTGAGGAGGATTCCCCTTCCACCACAGCCACATGCTTTGCCAGATTAACTTTCCTCCTTGCCTCAGGACTGCCACCTATGACTCCAAATCAGATTAAAGCATGAGCAAAGCAAGAGAGTCCTGTCCTAGTACGAGCAAAGAGATCCCTTCAATCCCCTTCTGATAAGCCACTCTTTCAACTTATTATCTGTTGACTGAGAGCTCCAGAAGCAACCACCATCACTGCCAGTGCCCAGCATTATCACCCCTGGGGCTGGAGCCAGATCACTCTTCTCTCTCACACAGGTCAGGCAGACCTTTCCTACTAATGTTCTAAGTTGTATGGAGTTGAGAAGTCTGAAAACCACCCTAACTGGCAGCAATTCAGTATCCTTAGGACTTCTCCAGCCCATCTGTGCCAGCAAAACTCATTCTGGACTGGGCTCCTCTCCAAGCCCTTGTACAATAGAACTTTCCTGTCAACCTTCCATGTTGTCTTTGGCCTGTAAAATCGTTTCACTCTGTCATTTTGTGGGTTATGCTTCTCTAGAATTTGCTTAGAGTTACTTTTTACAAGCATGTGGACAGGTTTGGAGGACAGCTAAAGCAAGTCCCTGGTTTTACTCCATCATCTTGACTCCCCCTCCCAAAATCAGTCTTTAAGATAAATTTATCTCACAATACTTTCATCCCCAAAAGAGAGTAATTATAGATCAGTGACTTGGGTGTACAACTAAGAAAGAAAAATTTTTTTAAAAAGAAAAATAGAAATTTAGAGAACAAAAGATGCAAACAACATTATAAGCAATAAACTAAAACAAAACATTAGATTAATAAAACCTGGAAGCTTTTAAAAACATAAAAATAGATAAATTGCTAATCAAATGAGAGGAACACTAACATTCAAATATAAAAAATGAAGTGGAAATGAAAGCCATTATTATAAACTATTTTGCTCAATTTTATGACTGAGGAAATAAAACTGATGAAGGAATAAAAATGATCCCTTTAATAATGAATAACTCTTTATAAAAATACAGTGTTATTCATCCTTCATTTTAAAGTAGGACAAATGACATCATGAGATGATGTCTTAACTTAAGCATGAAGTCAATTTAAATGAGATAGAGTTGTGGAAAGCCTCACTCTTCCTGCGTCATTGAAGTTCAGTGGCAGGACAAAAACCACGATGACTGGTGATGACTCAGGATGTAGTAGATGACCTTAGCATCTTTAAGGTATACCAATGTCTAAGCACTCCACAATACTTGCTTCAGCTGTTTTCATGACCTTTTGGAACAAATTGTTTTCAATTACCCATTCTGCTGTGGAAAATCTTCACTGGCTTGGGAGCAAGGAGAAGTAGTGACAGCTTATAATCTAAGGGGGGCATAAGTAAGAAATAGATAATTATCTTAAAATTGAACTACTCATACAGAAACTTCCAAAGAACTCTTCCCTCATTCATATTCCTTTGTGGATAAGGAAGGTTTAATGCATCCAAAATAGGGAGATACATCTTGAAATGGTGTTCTAAAAACAAATGACAACAAAACTTATTTAAAATTAGTAATAAAATTAAAGTTAATAAGTTATTGATCTTCTCCTATGTTAAGAAAGGTCCTACTGTTGTTTGACTTATTATGACCATATCTGAAATATTGTGATCAATTACAGGTGCCAAAATTTAAAAAAAAAGCATTGACAAGTGGGAAAGTGTTCAGACCAAGACCATCCAAACGATGAATGTCTTGAGTCTATGCCATATGTAAATCAGCTGAAATTACTGGAGGTGTTTAGTCTCTGCAAGGTATGACTCAGAGAAAGCACTTTTTTTTAAGTATTTGAAAGATTTTCAGGTGGAGGAAGGTTTAGTCATGTTCCTTTAACCAGAGAGGGTTGAAATGGGAGAAAAAGTATGGATATTGTAATGAGGATAGTTTAGTTTTGAAATGAGGAAAAAAAAAACTTGCTAATGTTGTTCAGTCATTTTTTTCAGTCATGTCCAAATTTTCATGATCCCATTTGAAATTTTTTTGTAGAGATACTGAAGTTATTTGCTATTTCCTTTTCCAGCTCATTTTGAAGAATGATGAAACTGAGGCAAACAAGGTTAAGTGACTTGACCAGGATCACCCAGCTATTAAGTGTCTGAGGCCAAATTTGAACTCAGGGAAAGGAATCTTCCTGAATCTAGGCCTGACACTCTATCCACTGTACCATCTAGTTGCCCCTTATTAATAATTAGGACTATATAAGAGTAGACTGAGTTAGCTAGAGAAATTGTGATTTTCCCCATTGTGGGACACCTCAAGTAGAAGCAAGATAGTTAAATGTTAGGGATTTTTTTTTCTTTTTTTGAGGTACGAGACTAGATAGTAGCTGAAGTACTTTGTAGTTTTGAAATGTTATTTTGTGATTTTCTATGCTAACTGAACAATACTAGTTGGTGCAGCTGTCCCTCTGCATGAGAGTTTGCACTGTTCATAACAATGAAGCATCAGTCTCAAAAGTACAAGATTTGGTCTGCATGATAGTGCCCTTTGATATTTTTCTCAATATGAGTTGTTGAGTAGTTACAACATTTGGCCTGGAGTTAGAAAGATCGAAGTTTGAGTATTGTCTCAAACATTTATTTGTTGTGTGAACTTAGACAAGTGACTTAATCTCTCTCAGTCCCAGTTTACTTTGTTTTATAAAAATAGAGATAATAATAACACTTGTCTAGTAAGGATTGTCATTAGGATCAACTGAGATAACATCTAAACCCCTTTTCAACCTTAAATATTATATAAATACTTTAATAATAATAATATTTTTATATTAATTATGAATTATATATCATTATAATATGCAATGATTTGATAATAAATAAATAAATACAAGCAAATATGATTGTTATATTGTATAGCATATTATATATTATACAATATAACACATAACCTTATATTATATCTAGAATTATTACATGTCACAGTTATATATTTAAATAGGGTTCATAATTTTTAGTAAGAATGTTCAGTCTATAACATAGAAAACAAAAATTTTATTTAGCATTAATTGGGGATATTTACTTCCTTAGTTATCAATCCAATCTTTTAAAATTCATTTAGTCTTTTTTCCCCCTTTCTTTTGTTTGGGATGTCAATATAGTAAGAAATTTCACCGAGGAGTAGTTGTGGTATCATGCCATTTAAAACAGAATAGGAGTTTACCTCTTTTTTGCTTTCTTTCTTTGTTTTCTTTTAATTTGGAGAAAAGCATTTGGTATCATGAAGGAAATGCAAAACCCTCCCTAATGAGTTCTAAAAAAGCTGAACATTAGAAAATGACTTCCCTTTAGTTAAAAAAAAATTGCAAAATGAAACTGATGAAATCCAGTTGGGGAATCATAACATGAATATCACAGGAAAATGTGAAGAGGGGAACACTAACTCCCATTAAGTAGAGGAAAATCATAGTACTTGAAAAGAGCATTTTCATTCTAGCACATCACACATTTAGTTGTAAGGGTTTGAAGAAGGACTTAGGTGATTAAAATGTGCAAAATTTCCAATGAATAAACAGGATGGGAACATAATTTTGTTGTATGAATTAAGCAAGATATAAACATAATTTTGCACAACTTTTTTTCTATCTATGTAAGAGGCTCTTTGAACGTACTAAAAATTATTTACTAGAAACCCATGGTTTATAAATCCTTATCCTGGTTTTGCTGCTAACCAAAAAAAGTTCAGTCTCAATGATTGCATAATATACACCAAGTGAAGGGGAGTTTTGCTATGAATGTTCCAGCCAGTTGCTATATTATTTACATCATTTTGTCCTTTTTCCTTCAAGAATGATACTATGTATATTTATAGGACCACCCAGTTCAAATGATAGGGTAGACTAGGCATTCAGAAATTCATTTTAGCAGTTTTTTAAAAAATTTTTCTGGAAGTAGCTGGATGGATGCAATATGTCAAAAGGTGCTATATTCCTTTAGGCTATCAAATTTTCACCTCTTATCCTTTTAATCCAAGTGATATAGAAACATCATCTGTCTACGAATAAAACATCCTTTCCTATACCAGCATTTCCAATTCATTCATCACCATCCTTCTCAGTCCTACTCTTACTATGCTCTAATTCACCTCTTTGGCCCCATTGTACACCTTGCAATCTGTGTTATATCATTAATACTTTTCCCTTCTTATTAAATGCCTTCCCTTCATATGACTCCCATATTCTGCAACTACATAGTCTGACAAAACATTGCTTTGACTGACCTTGTTTTAAATACTGTTTGTATCTTCTCATGTATCCAAGGATGTGTTGGAGCCAACTCTAAATTCTCGAGAGAGCCATCCCATTGCTAAGTTATCGTCAGATTGAGTAACTGCACCTCAGAAATCAGCTTTCATTAGGAATTAGAACTTGACTTACAATTTTATTGATTGTCTAGATTTAAGAAAGTTTTTTTTTGAGATTGTTAAACGTTTGTCAGCACAATCTGGTGTTGTTGTATATACATTGCTTGAGCTCTGAAGGCTCAAGTAATAAAGCCATCACCAGTTTGGAAGCCTGATAACTGTATGACAACAAGAATATTAGCAATGACAATTGTAATTTAAATGGCACTTTAAGGTTTGCAAAGAATCATGGGGCAGGAGGTAGTGGATAGAGCACTGGACTTAGAATTTGGAATACATCTTCATGAGTTCAAATTTGGTTTCAGACACTTACTACCTGTATGACCCTGGGTAAGTCACTTCGCCTTGTTTGCCTCAGTTTCCACAGTAAAGTGAGCTAAAGGAGGAAATGGCAAACCACAAATTCCAGTGTCTTTGTGGTCATAAAGAGCTGAACATGACTAAAAAATAACTGAACAACAAATTACATCTATCATCTCATTTGAACGTCATAATTCTACTATTCCTGATATTTTGAACCTGGAGTATCATGTAGCATATATCTTGTTTTCTATTTGGAAGACAGTGGGAAGTAATAGGAAAACCACTGGATTTGGAATCAGAGGAAAGTTTCTAGTTTCAGATTCCAGCTCTTTCATTTCTTGACAGCATGACATTCAGCAAATCACTTAACCTGCCTTGAACCTTGGTTTCCTTAAATGCAAAATAAGAAGTTTGAGCTAAATTACAACTAGTGTCACTTGTAGCTTTAAACTTATGATTCTTTATTCTATAGTCATATTAAGACTTATTCTGCCATCATCACTTAAACATTTTTCTTTTGGAATTCAATCTATCTAGATATCATACTTGCCAAAATTTTTCCATGGCTCTCATTTCTTTTCAATTTTTTTCAATATTTAATTTCATTTATTAAAATATGATTATTAAAAATTGACAACAACTCTTGGATCTCTAACCATGTCAATCATCAGTCATTAAATACTTATTGTCTACTCTGTGGCATGCACTATGCTGACACTGGGGATACAAAGGAAAAAAGGACAGCCTTTGCTTTGAAGGAGGTCACATTCTAATAGAGGAGACAACATGCAAATAACTGCACGTAAACATGGGATATACAGCATAAATTAGAGATAATCTACATGGGGAAGGTATTTGGATTAAGATATATGAAGGTAGATGAATTAAGAATTATTGAGGAAAAAAACTTCTTATAGACGTTCCAGTTTTAGCTGAGACTTGAGGAAACCCTTAGCCAGAGATGAAGCAGAACATTCCACCAAGGGGAGGCATGGCAGTTGATAAAATGCCTGGAGTCAGAAGATGGAGTTTTTTTTTTCAAGATCAGTACGAGTTCAAATTTTTGCATACAATTAAAACATGGCTTCAGAAACTTACTAGCTGGGTGACCCTGCCAAGTCACTTAACCCTGTTTGCTTCAGTTTCCTTATCTGTAAAATAAGCTGGAGAATGACAAATCACTCCTCTGTCTTTGCCAAGAAAACCCCAAATGGGGTCACAGAGTCAGATGTAACTGAAATGATTGAACAAATAACTTCTTTGAGCATAGTTGTTTGCATATAGCTCCCTCCCACGGCCTACCATTAAAATGTGATTCCTTAAAGTAAGAGACTATTTTTTGCCATTCTCTATAACTTTAGTGCTAAGAATGTGTCTATCACATAATGGATAGCATTTAATAAATATTTATTGATTTGACTTAACTATGAAATTTGCCCTGATACCCCAGTCTTCAATTCCAACTAAATGGGATTTCTACTTCTTTAAATTTTCTCAAATTCTCCTTTAATCATTTGTTAAATCTAAGTGATTTTAGATTTATTTTATATATGTTATATGACATATCTGCTTCCTCTTCTTCTTCTCCCCCCTCAGTACATTTTTAAATTTTTGTTTTCAGGGCTGTTTCTTTTTGTGATGATGATGACGCGCAATTAAATATTGCTTTAAAGTTTGCAAAATGCTTTGCTGTATACATAGCATAAGACACTAAATTGTCTTTAATTGAATTGAGCAGAATTGAATTGATTTACGCGTGGCCTTATATTGCTAGCAGTGACAGGGTGACTTCCAAGTGCTCATTATCAGGATCTAGAGTAACTAGATATGCTGACCTTTCCCCAGAATTATTAGTTCTCTGAAATGGGAGCTTGTATTATGAAAGGAGGTGACAAATCATTTAAAAATATCATCACAGAATATTCTTCTATGAATATTATATCTAATTTGATATTTAAGCAAACAGCACAGGAGAATCCTTTCTATTTCTCTGATTACTTTATCTCAGCAACATTTCTGTTAATTTAATACATCAGGGGCATGGATACAAGACAAAGTAGGTAACTAAATAAGTTATTAATGCCCGGGAATCTATTAACCCAGTTCTCGACAGTTTGTTCTTTATATTCACCCAGGACTTAAACGTAATTGAAGATAATCTCAGTCTTTTAATCATAATACTTACATTTTCAGAACAATTTAGGAAGATTTAGGCATTTCTTACTTAAGAGTCTTAAGCTAAAGGTATTCATATGCTTTTAAGAACAAATGAAACATGTGATGGAAATTATCTTATTTTTTATTGGGTGCTATGGGGTAGACCAGTGGTTAAATCCAAATAGGGAATTCCCAGTATGGAAACTTAGTTCACTGTGGAAGAACACTAAGTCCTTTGTAACTTGCAACCCCAAGTTACCTGGGATGAAGAGTGGGTAAGTGACTTAACCACATCAGTAGTATGTATTAAAAAAGGTTTGAAGCTGTTTTCTCTTTTCAAGGTTAGCCCTCTATTCTCTTAAATTGTCAATTTTCTCATTCCTTAGGGACTCTAAACAATGCAATTTTCCCTAGAATGTAATCATCTTCTACTTCATTCTTGGATTTCGTTTAAATGACAAATTATTTTTTTCACATGTGTTACAGCAAATCTTCTGGACTCCACTATCATTGGTGTAGTACTATTATATCTTCTCCAGACAATTATCTAACATATTCCACCGTGAAGTTCTGAAATAAAACTTTTGTGCTAGAGTCAGAATTGTTTTCAAAAAAAGGAGTAGTTTTGAAATTAAACATAGTAATGTCCCATTTTGTTACATTTTGAAAGTTGTTTTAAAAAAGTAAACATGCAAGTCAAAGGCAACATCATTTTTTACATATAAAAATTGTTGATATGTTTAATCACACAATCTCTTGAAGATTGAAATAGAATGGATTTCAGAAATCTTAGAAATATACTTTGCCATTCATCACTTATTAAAAGCTGTGGCTTAGTCTTTCTACAATGTAGGGATTGTTTACTTGCTTCCCCTTTCAGCATTCATTGACTTTTTTTTTGGTAGCATTTATAGATTCCCCTGGGGGTTAATCAAGGATGTCTTAACACATGTAATGGGTTTTACACGTGAAGGTGATTGCCAGGAAATGAAAGACATCAATAATATATCCTGAAAATTAACATTTCCTTTGGATAGGATTATTTTCATGGAATATAAGGGTATTTCATATGCAGACATCTTGGGCTAACTTCCCATAGGGTCAGGGTAATGGTTGAATATCTTTATGACTGGTACATTTTTCAAAGAGAAATGCCAATAATATTTTGATACATTAATAAAAAGACAATGTGCATCTCTAAGCAGTTGAAACAACTTAATTTTCTTAAAAGTTCTTTGATCAATTTTTTCAATCTTAGATGATTTTTAATTTATTTCTATTTTACCCTTCTGGTATTTGTTCAACTAAATTTTATTCTTGCCCTCTTAATACCTTTAAAATGTCTTTTGGTTCCTTTCAACTTAATTAGAATTTTTGAAAGTTGCATACTTGTTTTTTCTGTTCTTTAATTGGATGTACTTTTTCTCTTTTCTGTCCCTATCCTATAACTCAAATCAGTAGTTGCATATGCAAAGGGTCTATAATTGCATGAGAACAAGACACTTTTGATGTGGGAATACACACACCAAGGCAGAACATTATCTATGGTTTAATATTTAAGTCCTAGAGAATTGCACACAAAGATGCCGCACGATTTGCTCGTGGCCACAGAAACAAGATTTGCCTTGTGATCTTTTAATTCTACCAATCTACTTTGGGGCTTCTTCCACTGACTTCCTTTAAGTCTCAGTTAAAGTCTCATCTGCTAAGAGAAGATTTTCCCAGTCCTTTTTATTCTTAATGTCTTTCCTCTGAGATCATCTCCAATTTACTGTGTGTGTGTGTGTGTGTGAGTGTGCATGCGTGTGTAATGTATTTATTGCATGTATTGCATGGTGTCTACTCAGTTAGGCTGTGAACACCTTGATAACAAGGATCTTTTTTTCTGCCTTCTTTGTATCCTGAGAAATTAACCCTTTATTAGGTAAATAGTAGATTCTTTAAAAAATGGGAAACTTGAAATAGAGAACACTAGTAAGTCAGCTAAAATTAATCAAAACCACAAACAACTTCATTAACATAGTAGTAAATAAAATAATTCCATAAAATCTTCAGTTTTTCTGTATATTAACAACAACTTGGCAAGAAAAGATAGAATAAGGAAGTCCATTCAAAATTGTTAGAGAATGTATAAATTCTTTAGGAGAATAGCTACCATGAAGAAAAGAAGAATTCTATTAATATAATAGGCTTTTTACAGATTTAAAGGACAGAGAGACATGATTGCTTATGGCTGACAAATGCCAATATGACAAAAAAAAATCCTTATCCAAATCAATGTATATATTTATTATTGTATCAAACCACCAAAGTTTATATTACAGAACTGAACTGAACATAAGGATAATGAAATTAATTTGGAGGTACAAAAGGTAAAGGACCTGGAGGAAAAGAATAAAAAAAAGTGGAAAAATGATTGCCTAACAGTACCAAATTCCAAACTGCACTCTAAAATAATAATCCTTAACAACTAATTGGTACTATTTCAGAAATGAGAAAGAAATAATAAAACATTGGAGTACACATGCACACACACACACACACACACACATATATATATATTTGAAAAATATAAAAATAACAACTACTGGTAAGGAATGGTATATGAAGAAAACAGTTTTGAGAAAATTATAATTCAGTGTTGATAGAAACAAGGTTTAGACTTATACCACAATATATTTAAAAAGGATAGAGGGCAGGTGAAACAGGTCATATCATAAATTAGAGGAGGAAAGAAGTAGATACCTTTCATAACTATTAATCCAACAATTGTTCTTTATGAAATAAAGGATAGAAAGCTCTTTTGCTCAACTAAAATGAATACAATTAAAAGAACAATTTTAAACAAATTTAAAAAATTAAATTTTTGAACAAAAATTAAATTTTGAACAATTTAAAAAGAACAATTAACACGTAAATAATCCTAACAGTGAATTTCTCAAATTAATGTATAGACCATATAGATAATTGATGAGCTATTCCTAATAGATAAATGGTCAAAAGATATGCGTAAGTAGTTCTCAAGGGAAGAAGTTCAAGCTATCCAAGATATATTAAAATGTTCCTAATCACCAAATAAATTGAAATTAAACAATTCTGATGTTCCACCTTAAGCACATCAGATAACAAAGATTGTCTCGGGCGAAAGTCCCCGATCGACCCTCCCGGTGGGTAGTAACCCCTCACTCTGCGTCACGCAGCTTCAGATGTCTCTGGACCCGTCCCCGGGGATCGGAGTTCGGGCGGAAACCAAGCACGAGCCAGGGTGGTAGAGCAAAGCGGGTGTTTATTCAGCAGTTCACATCAGTCCAGCCCCCCGAGCCCCTTAGGGCGTTGCCTTATATTCCTTATCCTTTCCGGGTTCTAGCCCTGCGTCTGCATTGGGTCTTAAGATCGGGTCATCTCTCAACACTTTGCCTTCTAAGGTCATAGTTGGTCATGTCCCATCATGATTGGTGTGGAGCCCCTTCAGTACCTCCCCAAGGGCGATGCCGTACCTTGTCCACGAGCCTTCCTTGCGCCCAGAATGAGGAAGTCACGGGCCAAGTGCATGACCGCCAGTTAGGGCGGGTATAGACTCCCGGCCGTCACCTATCCACCCAGGAGGTCCGATGGCGGCCCCTCACAACGGCCCCTCACAACTCTCCTTCTTTGTTTTTTAAGAGAAGGATTTTTCGGGTGCTGAGGGGCTAACTGCTAGGGCGGGACCTAGCTTCTCTCCAGGGCTGCAACCCAAATTTGTGGGTTAGTTTGGTTTGCTAAAGAGCGGAGGGCCCAGGCGGTATATAGCCGCTGGTGCATCTGTCTTTGCCGAACTCGGCCCAAGCAGAGCAGGAAGCCCACGGCAAGGAGGAGGAATAAAGAGGCGGAGCCCGCATAGCCCTTCACCCATGTAGATAGAGTAGAAAAGATAGAACTAAAGGTGGTGGGTAACAGCGGGATCAATTCGGGTGGCATTGATGTAGGCAACCTGGTGCCGGAGGGTGTGGAGGGTGCGCTCAAAGTTGTCGGACCAATTTCCTGTGAGCATCTGTGGTAGCTCGCTGGACAAATTGGCAGCATGGGAGAGGTTTTGATAGGGGATAGAGGTGAGACATAACCCGGGAAGAGAATATGCGCACCCCAGAGGGAGGAGGTGAACAATAATGTCCACTTGTTCCTGCAATAGGTCGATCCGTTGATTGGTCAGCATTAACCTCCCCCCCCCCATCGCGGCTAGAAGCTGCGTGTTGGTGTCCAGGGCGGTGGCAACCGTTGCTGAAAGATCGTTAAGTGTAGCAACAGTGTTGGCGCCCATGGCTTGGGAGGTGGTTGCCGCAGCAGCGGCAACGGCGGTGACAGAGAGTGCTATTACTAAAGCTGTCACGCCAAAGTCTCTTTTCTTTCGATGGAATAGTTGAGGTTGGAAGCCTTCTACGTTGACAGTAACAGGTACCCAGGTGGGCACTCTCGTTATCACAGCCATCTGGTGCCGGGTGCCATTCCAGCAGGAAGCGTAGTTACAAGTCTCATTTGCACAACGCAGGAGGGGGCCATTAGAGGTGTTGGCCACAATGAAAACGAACGGGGGTGTAACACATACAGGGGTAGGATCGAAGGGCAAGGAGTAGTTGCGGGTGTTATTTAGCCTGTCTAAGTAGCCTGGATTGCCTGAGGATGTGTATTTGAAGGTGCCGTTATAGATACATCCCCCCTGTATCATTGAGAAGGGGGAAAGATCCATGCAGGTGCGTCCGGGCCCGCACAATACCCAGGTGTGGAAGGGGTTCGATCCTCCGTAATAGTCTTTAGGGTTATTGGGAGCCGATTCATTGTGAAGGGGTGCTATATTAGCAGAGAAGCTCCACCCTCCTCCCAAAGTCTGGCTAGTGGGGTTCTGACAGCCAGTCCACGGTATCTTATCCTCCCTAGATCCTCTATAGGTGGGTCCCCATCTGGGCTGTTTAGGTCTCCGTGAGCCCAAAGTGATAGGCAGGTCCCTGGTGCTATTGTTAATCCGGGGCCAGGAGCCTTTTATGGCTGTGCCATTCACGGTGCCATTGATTGGCTTCCCTAGCCAGATCGCTGTTTTATCACCAAGGATTATGCAGGGGTTCGCATTAGTGAGGTTTAGCCGGAAACAGAGGGCACCGTTTAGGGTGATGTTAAATGTAGGGGTGGGAGCCTCCTCATCCTGGAAAGGGTAGTAAGGGAGATCAAGGCTTTCGTTAGTGGTGAAAAGGCGCGGGTATAGGGTGGCATTCTGGGATACGGGCATGGGGAAAGGGAAATCAGCTAGGAGGCCCCATCGGATCTCGTGTGCGTGCGCCTTGGGGACAGGCTGCAGCATCGGGTGCAGCTGGGCGAGGGCGAGCAGGGCCTCCCTGACTACTCTAGCCGCAGCCTTCCGGTCTGGTTCTTTCTCTTGCGCCGGCCCCGCTTCCTTCGTGTTGTCGGCAGGAGCAGCTGCTCTGGTCCATCTGGTGGGCACCCATTGCGTTGTTCTGCCTTCATCTTCCCCTGTACCTGTGGAGACACAGAGGTATCCTTTGCCTCTCACGACAACGGGGTGAGGGCCGTGCCAATTGTTAGCCTCATCCCTCCACCAAACCATCTCGTTTTCTGGATAGTTAGGCATCTGTCCTGCCCCTGCCGGGTTTTTTGGATTAGAAATGGCTGGGGGTGTTGTGAAAAATTTCATGGCCGGTGTTAGGCCATTTTCCCGCACTTGGAGGAAGTTGGCGGTGAATGTGGCTTTTGCTAATTGGGCTCTTGTTAACCTCCCCGGAACTCCCCCTCTTTGTTTTAGTAAGATACGTTTTAATGTCTGATTTGCCCTCTCAACTATGGCTTGCCCTGTGGGGTTGTAAGGGATACCTGTGATGTGTTGGAGGCCCATTTCTTGAATAAAGGTCTGGAAAGCTTTAGATCGGTATCCCGGGCCATTATCAGTTTTTATGAGGGCTGGGAGACCTGCAGTGGCTGCGCATTCCAAAAGGTGTTGGATGATGCATTTGGCACTTTCCCCAGGCTGTAGGGTGGCCATGATGAAGCCTGAGAAGGTGTCGACGGACGCATGAATTAACGAGGATTGAAAATGTGTCAGATTTCGTTGGGAGCGTGGCCACGGGGATTGAAGGCCTGGTCACGGGGTGGGGGTCGGAAAGGGACACAAATGAGAACATCTTCGGACAATATCACGTGCTTCCTCACGGTTGATACCATAAAGGTGCCGTAAGGTTCGGGCTGAGAGGTGAAAGTGGCAGTGAGCAAGATCTGGTGAGCTATAGAACACTCCTAGGGTTTCTGGGGTGACTTCTGTGAGGGCATGATCGGCAACTGCATTGCCTTGATAGAGAGGGCCTGCTGTAGAAGTGTGGGACCTGACATGAAGGACATAGATAGGTGCTCTCCGGACTATGAGCAGATTGTGTATGCGAGTTAGCAGATCAAAAACAGTGGAGGTGGTTGTGGTGAGGTCTGCTCCAGGGAGTTGGGGGATGGCTAGAGCGCAGTACATGCTATCAGTTATGAGGTTAAAGGGCTCGGTGGGTAATAATTGAAGCGCAGCATAAATGGCAAATGACTCATTCTTTTGGGCAGAGGAGTAGGGGGTACTTACCACTTTTAGGATATTCTTGGCTGGAATATATACGGCGGCTCGCTGATGCTTGGTGGCATCAGTGAAGACGTTAATCCCTTCTACCGGCTCATTAGCTATTACCTGTGGGGGTTTCTGGAGAGGCAAGGCATCCCAACCCCGGAGAGCATTGGGCAAAGCTGCACTTGTTAGCTGATGTTGGGTGATTAAGACGGCCCAAGAGGTATACTCTTGGGTAAGTTCCTGTAGCAAACTGGGAGTTATATTGAGAAAGAGAACGGGAAGTTGGCCAAAGATCTGCCTGGCTCTGAGGCTGGCCTTGAGTAGTAGTCTCCCTTGTTCTTCAAGGTGATTGGGGATGCATTTTTTCCTTTTGTCTGGATAGATCCACTCTATAACTCCCCACTGCTGGAAGATTGCTGCAATCCCCCCGTGGTCTCACGGGAGAGGATGGCCACAGCTAGGGGATATTGGGGATCTATTCTTTGGACTCGCATATTGGCCCTGTCTCTAATTAGTTCCATAACTTTTCTTGCCTCAGGAGTCCAAGCTCTCGGTGAATTTAAGGTTGGGTCCCCTGACAGAATGGTATAAAGGGGTTGCATCTCCTTCTCTGAAAGGGGAAGCGTCAGTCGGAGCCACTGTATGGCTCCAACGAGTTTTTGGAAATCATTGAGGGTCTTGACCTTGGTGAGATCAAAGT
Organism: Bettongia penicillata ogilbyi; assembly: GCA_023548195.1. Classification (NCBI taxonomy): domain Eukaryota; kingdom Metazoa; phylum Chordata; class Mammalia; order Diprotodontia; family Potoroidae; genus Bettongia; species Bettongia penicillata. Next base: position 3,108,989 of record JAJHZJ010000139.1, read on the forward strand.
CGGGGACAGGCCGAAGGAGCTCATCGTTTAGGAGCCTGTGGCCAAGATATTTAAGGTCATTGCCCCTCTGGATTTTTTCTGGGGAAATTTTGAGCCCGTACTCACTGAGTCTCTCTGTGATGTCTTTGAGGGCTTTTTCTGCCTGTCTTGCTTGTGGGTGAGCAATTAGGATATCATCCATGTAGTGGATGATCTGAACCTCAGGGAATTTCTTCCGAGAGGGGTGTAAGATGGCTGCAACATACTTTTGGAATAATGTCAGACTATTTGCCATCCCTTGGGGCAATGCAGTGAAGTGGAAGCGTGCGGCTGGGTTTTGGAAATTGATAGAGGGGACAGAAAAGGCAAACTTTGGGGCATCATCAGGGTGAAGGGGAATGCTGTAAAAGCAGTCTTTTATATCTACAATAATAACTTCCCACCCTCTTGGCACCATGGTTGGTGTCGGGAGACCCGGCTGCAAGGCGCCCATAGGTTGTAAGGCCGAATTGACCTGGCGGAGATCAATCAACATTCTCCACTTGCCAGACTTTTTCTTTATGCAAAATACTGGGGAATTATAGGGGCTGGTGAAGGGCACAATGTGCCCTTCCTGCAAAAGTTCTTGCACTATGCTTTCTAGGGCTTGCAATTTTTCTTTGGTGAGGGGTCACTGCTCCACCCAAATTGGTTGAGTGTTGGTCCAAATCATCTTTACTGGGTGAGGTTTCTCAGGGTGGAGTGTGGCCCTCATTAGTTTAAAGGGTCATTGGTAAGTATAAGACGCATTTGTGAGAGGATGTCACGGGGCGAAAACGCCCTTCCTCCTCCCCACATGTCCACCGCAATAGCCGTGTGGAGATAGCGGCGGCGCTGTTCCCGCCAACTCCTGAAACCTGTCGGGGGGCGGTGTCCTTGCCCCATTGGGGCTGCCAGCTTGAACTGGCGATAACTGACACATCAGCCCCAGTGTCCATCATCCCCGTTATGGGCACTCCCTCGACCTCGATGGTCAGTGTGGGTCGTTGGGGTGTAATAGCGGTTGACCAGGCCATGAAAGGGTCGGAGTGCTGTGGGGAATAATTGGGGTCCATCCAAGGAAGAGGGATGGCTTGGGCAATCTCTTTTTTTTCTCCCAGGGGCACTGGGTAAGCATGGGGGTTGGTCACAAAGATCTCTGTATCTCTTGGGGCGAGATACTTGGTGTGCACAATGACCTCTGGGAGTTTGTGGGTGCCAATTGCAAGCCGGGGGTGATCAGAGGGGTGGATTTTTATTGGGACAGTGGTCCAGGGAGCTATACTTTGTCCCTGGAGGGTGAAGATCTCACTTTTTAATTTCTGGGTCGGAAAGGGTTTGCTCGGGTGTTCATTCCACGCGGGAAAACCTCCCCCCTCATGGGTCCTGCTTCCCCGTTTCCCTGGTTCTGGGAGGATCCCTGCCGTGCCTTCTTGTGGCGGCAATCGCGGGACACATGTCCCGTCTTCCCGCAAGAGAAACACTTTCCTCCTCTAGGGGGTGCTCTACAAGCGGCACGGAAGTGTCCTTCCTTGCCGCAATTGTAGCACTGTTTCTGTCGGACTCCTTGCACTGCCATGGTGACAAGCTGTTCCGTTAAGGCTGCCATGGCTCGTGTCGAGTCTTCTGGCTCATCTAGGCACCTTTCTATTATTTCCTGCAGTGTGGGATCTGGTGGTAGGGTAGCAAGGATGCCTCGGTGCTGGGGGCTCAAGCCATCTTTAATGAACTGTATAGTTAGCTGGACTGCGGTCTCTGACTTCCCATATTGCCCTTCTATTCTTTCCTGTACTCTGGAGATGAACTGGACTGGGGTCTCCCCTGGCCGTTGTTTTAAATTGGACAGGGATCTGCCTCCAGTAGTTCCTAGCTTCTCTAGGGCTCTTATGTGCACCACCTGAACGGCCCTCAGGAGGTCCTCACTGAGCATCAACTGTCGTTCAATTGTCTCCCATTCCCCAGATGCTATCATTTGGCTAACAAAGAGGTCCTCATTGGGAGAGTGTGTTTCTGAGGCATAACGGCGAGCCTCTCGGGTCACGTGGGCCAGGTATGTCATGGCTACGGGGGTCAAATACAGCAGCCGTTATTTCCTTCCAATCATGGGGGAGCCATGCCGCCACAGCCGAGGAGGTGGTAAAGAGTCTCTTTACAAAGGCCGACCCGGGCCATATTTGGCGGTGGCCTCTTTGAGGTCTCTTAAGAATTTGTAGGGCAGCTGTCTATGCACCCTTTGAGGCTGTCCGTCCTGTCCTGGCTGAACATACACGGGGAATAAATTGGCCCCCTCCCAATCTACTTCCTCTCCGTTCTCTGCAGCTTGCTTGAGGCTTTTCCTCAAGACACTAACGTATTTGGGCCGGGGGGTTTTTTCTGCTTCTCTATTTTCCTGTTGCTCTGGGACTTCCTCTTTTTGTAGGTCCTGTGATTTCTTTTGGGGTCCCTCTCTTCTCTGCAGGCGAGGTTTTGTTCCTTGTCTTTTCCCATATCCTGCTCCCTCCTTCCTGATTCCTTCCTGACTCTCTCCTTTCGCCTCTCGAACTACTCTACCCAGACTTCTCCATGGATACAGCGGAGGTGGTTGGGGGGGGGGGTGGATCCTCGTCCTCCTCCTTGGAGCCACAGAGTGATTCCCCCACTTGGGCCCCGCACTCCTGTGATAGTGGTGGCGGCTGTGGGTTTAGTGAGGCGCCTACCGTTGCATAGATAACAAAGTCCTGGGGATTGAGGAAGTAGGGGTCCTCTTTTTGGTATGAGGCCATCTGTTGCCCTATCAGTCGCCAACGGGTAGGATCAATTCCTGTATGCTCTACCCATGGACTGATCGTTATTACTTTCTCAACCCAATCTCGGCACACTCTTATGTGTATTTTTATCCCATTCTGCTTGCAGAGTTTGTACACTTGGCAAGCTAGGATTCCCTTATCCTCTGGCTTAACTTCTCCTGCGGACTGGGCTTGTCCCATCCTATTTCTGCCTTCGGGGAGCCTCCCGCGAATTTTTTACTTTCGCTTCGGCAATCCCCGGGTGCTTGGCCCTTCTACCCCTGCCTGCAGGGAGTAGGTGGGTTACTCACCTCACCGCGTTCGTCACAGTCCCTGTTCGGGGCGCCAGTTGTCCCGGGCGAAAGTCCCCGATCGACCCTCCCGGTGGGTAGTAACTCCTCACTCTGTGTCACACAGCTTCAGACGTCTCTGGACCCGTCCCCGGGGAGGAGTTTGGGCGGAAACCAAGCACGAGCCAGGGTGGTAGAGCAAAGCGGGTGTTTATTCAGCAGTTCACATCAGTTCAGTCCCCCCGAGCCCCTTAGGGCGTTGCCTTATATTCCTTATCCTTTCCGGGTTCTAGCCCTGCGTCTGCATTGGGTCTTAAGATCGGGTCATCTCTCAACACTTTGCCTTCTAAGGTCATAGTTGGTCATGTCCCATCATGATTGGTGTGGAGCCCCTTCAGTACCTCCCCGAGGGCAATGCCGTACCTTGTCCACGAGCCTTCCTTGCGCCCAGAATGAGGAAGTCACGGGCCAAGTGCATGACCGCCAGTTAGGGCGGGTATAGACTCCCGGCCGTCACCTATCCACCCAGGAGGTCCGATGGCGGCCCCTCACAACGGCCCCTCACAAAAGATGATCAAGAAAGCAACATGAGAATTGTTGATTGGGGTCTTGACAGGCTGACACAATAATACATTCTTGGTGAAGCTAGGAATAAGTAAAACCATTTGTGGAAAACATTGAAATTATCCCCTAAAAATCACTAACTAGTGTATAGCCTTTGAAGCAGAAATACTATCCCTAGTCTAGACAGAATTGAGATATAATTATTCTTACATACAAAAGTATTTGGAACAGCATATATTTGCTGTGAAAAATATCCGGAGATAAAATCAATGCTAATAAATACCACAATCACTGAACAAATTCTAGTATATTGATTTAAAATGGAAAAGTTTTGAATTCTTAAAACAATGAAAAGTACAAAAAGAAACCAAGGAAGAAATGTATGAACTTGTTGCATCTTGAAGTGAACAGAACCAGGAGAACAATGTATACTACTACAATAATGTAAAGGAAAACAAGTTTAAAGTATTTAAGAGTTCTGATCCATATTATAACTAGTCACGCCTTCAGATAGAGGATGTAGAATCATTGTTCTCAACTCTTGACTGAAAAGTGATGGACTAAATGTAGATAATGGGATTAGTTTTCCAGTGTGGTCAACATGTGAATTTATTTCACTTGACTATAATTAAAAGTTAAAAGACACAGTTTAGTCCAAATGAGGTACCATGAACTTGTTGGTGAAAGAATTCATAGGTAGGAATAATGATGAAAAAGAAGGTATATAAAAAAGGTATGTCAATGAAATTTTTAAAAATATTCACAGAGAAATGGAGAAGGAAGTTTGTAAGGGAACATAAACAAGGACGTTTGTTACTATCACTTTAAATTTAACACATACATAAAAGAATAAATAGCAAGACGAAAGTTGATTTTTTCCTATATGGTGCTTTTTGTCTTTTCTATACTGAAACACTCCTGTTTTGTTGATGATTAAATACTATAAACATATTCTTCTTAGAAATATTACATTATCAAATCATTCTGAAAACCAAGTTATATTCTGAAAGCAAATTGATGATGATGATGATGATGATGGAAAGAAAAAGGCTTGGGTTCCTCTGGCCTCAAATAATTGAGAATCAGATTCCTCTTTTGGCCAATTTAAAGACCTGTGATTCAAACCAAATATATATTCAGCACTGATTATGTATAAAGCACCAATAGATGCTTTAAGCATCCATTAATGGATCTTTTTTGCTAGAATAGTAGAATTTAGGGTAGAAGTGGACATTGTTTCAACTCTTTCTTGAAGTGTCTTTTCCTGTCTTGCAAAATTTATGAGGTACGTGGGGTGCTATGTAAATCCATCTATGGTATCTGTGACTGAGATCACTTCTGATATAGTTGAATAAGAGCCAATGTGCCTTACATAAATAAATATTGACAAGGAATTAATTGCACAAGGACCAGTTCTAACCAAGATTTTAGATAAAACCAAGTTTTACATAAAGTAATAACAAAAATGTGCCATTCCAAATCTATCAAATTATCTGTCCATTTAGTGATCTTTTAAAAAAATTGCATGTAAAAATACAAAAATGGCCCTCTCTTTCTTCCCCTAGAATTGAGCAGAAACTACACAGAATGAATGAACTCTTCCTCCTTCTGCCAAAGAGACAGAGACAGTCCGAGAGAAGAGACAAAAAGAGATAGAGACAGAGAGAGACACACACAGAGAGAAAAGAGACCAAGAGAGGGATGAAGAAGAAAGTGACAGAGAGACAGAATGAGGCAGAGACAGATAGAGACATAAAGAGAGAGATACAAAGAGACACAGAGAGGTAGAAACTGAGACAGAGACACTGGAAAACAGTCATTGCCGGAAATTTTCTGGTCTCCTATTTAGCAGGATAAAGCAATGAGAGTGAGAGTAAGCTGGAGCCCAATCATCGAAGACCTGTATGTTTGTCGCACCTACTACTTTGGTTTCCCTCTGACCATATGCTAGATTTCCAATTCCGTTCACTTCCTTTCCTTCCCCACTGGCAGTATAGGAGGCAATTGAGGATAGCTAGGTAATAGAGTGTGTGGAGTCAGGAAAATGAGTTCAAAACCTGCCTTAGACACTTTATTATCTCTGTGGCTGAGTCCCTTAACCTTATTGTGCTCGTTTCCTCATAGGGTTGTTGTAAAGAACAAATGAGTCATTACATGTGAAGTTCTTTAAATCCTTAAAATGTTATATAAATATTGTTGCTATTATTATTATTTCATCTGCTATGTTTGAAGGTCAATGTAAGGTCATATCATATTTTCTTAATATTTTTTTTAAATTTATTTATTTAATTTTTTTACATTCATTTTCACAAATTTTTGGGTTCCAAATTTTCTCCCCTTTTTATCCCCTCCCCCCCACCCCAATACCCCAAGCAATCTAATTTTCCCTATCTCCAATCTGCCCTCTCTTCTGTCATCTCTCCCTTCTCTTGTCTCCATCTTCTCTTTTCCTCCTGTAGGGCCAGATGACTTTCTATTCCTCCTTAACTGTATGTCTTCTTTCCTAGTTGCAACAACAATACTAAACCCGTTGTTGCTAAAACTTTGAGTTCCAAATTCTCCTCATCCCTCCCCTCCCCACCACACCATTCCCTTTGGGACAGCAGGTAATTCAATATAGGCCATATCTGTGTAGTTTTGCCAATGACCTCCCTGATAGTCGTGTTGTGTAAGACTAACTGGATTACCATCCCTCCTAACCTGCCCCTCATTGTTTTCTCTTCTGTCTTTTGATCCTGTCCCTCCCCAAGTGTTGACTTCAAATTGCTCCCCTCCTCCCTTTGCCCCTCCCTTCCATCATCCCCCCTCCCTTGCAATATCTCTTTATCCCCCACTTTCTTATACTGTAAGATAGGTTTTCATACCCAAAATGAGCGTGCATTTCACTCCTTCGTTTAGTCAAATGTGATGAGGGTAAACTTCTTGTTTTTTTTTTTTTCTCAGCTCTCCTCTTTTTCCCTCCACTAAGAAAAACTCCTACCTGCCTCTTAAATGACATATAGTTACCCCCTTCCCTTTCCCTCTCTTTCCTCCCCCCTACATTTCTCTCTCACCATTTACCCTAGTTTCTTTTAAGGTATGGTCCCATCCTATTCAGTTCAATCTGTGCTCTCTATCTCTGTATGTGTGTGCATGTGTGTATGTGTGTGCATGCGTGTACATGTGTATGTGTGGTCCCACCAACTAACCAGATACTGAAAAGTTTTAAGAGTTACAAATATTGTCTTTCCATGTAGGAATGTAAACAGTTCACTCATGGTAAGTCCCTTAAGACTTCTCTTTGCTGTTTACTTTTTCATGCTTCTTCTCATTCTTGTGTTTTGAAAGTCAAATTTTCTTTCAGCTCTGGTTTTTTCATCAAGAATGATTGAAAGTCCTCTGTTTCATCGAAAGACCATATTTTCCCTTGAAGTATTATACTCAGTTTAGCTGGGTAGGTGATTCTTGGTTTGAGTCCTAGTTCCTTTGCCTTCTGGAATATCCTATTCCACGCCCTTCGATCCCTTAATGTAGAAGCTGCTAGATCTTGGGTTATCCTGATTGTATTTCCACAGTACTAGAATTGTTTCTTTCTAGCTGCTTGTAAGATTTTTTCCTTGAGCTGGGAGTTCTGGAATTTGGCCACAATGTTCCTAGGAGTTTCTCTTTTTGGATCTCTTTCAGGTGGTGATCGATGGATTCTTTCAATACTTATTTTGTCCTCTGGTTCTAGAATGTCAGGGGCAGTTTTCCTTGATAATTTCATGGAAGATGATGTCTAGGCTCTTTTTTTGATCATGAGTTTCACGTAGTCCCATAATTTTAAATTGTCTCTCCTGGATCTATTTTCCAGGTCAGTTGTTTTTCCCATGAGATATTTCACATTCTCTTCCATTTTTTCATTCTTTTGGTTTTGTTTGGTGATTTCTTGGTTTCTCATAAAGTCATTAGACTCCATCTGTTCCATTCTAATTTTGAGAGAACTATTAAATTCAGTGAGCTTTTGAGCCTCTTTTTCCATTTGGCTCATTCTGCTTTTGAAAGCATTCTTCTCCTCATTGGCTTTTTGAACCTCCTTTGCCAATTGGGTGAGCCTAATTTTCTTAATATTTTTAAAAATTACTGTATGTGTGTGTGAGTGTGCGCACATGTGTAATGTATTTATTGCATGTATTGCATGTTGTCTTTTTTAAAGGACAAGTCAATTTGTAATAAAATGAGTCCTGCCCTATGAATAAACAAAAATCCATCTCCTTAAACCATTTACTATGACTCTTGCGGAGACCAACCTTCCTATGACCTATTGCTTTTTCTTTTTTCTGGAGAAAAGTAGAAGAGAGTTGTCATTATTTATGACTCCTTCCAAATACTTAGAAGGTATCTGAGGTTCGTTTGATAATTTTAGTTATTTTCAAGAAAGTTTTTAAGTAGGCAAGTTCCTAACAAAAGGGATCATGGTAGTTTGGTCTCCATTGCCATTCTCATGAATTCTGTCCTTTTGCACAAATTACACCATTGTCATTGAACCTTTAGTGGAGAAGCTAAACCTTCACCTTTATTTTTTTTTCCCTATCTTCCTGTTTGCTCATCAGAAGAGAGTTTTCTGGTATTGCCAACATGTCACAAACACTACTTGATGACAGTATAATTTGAGGACAATGGGGAAACAGAGAATTATCAAAGTCTATTGCTTCTGCTTTCTCTACCTGCCTGATTCAGTACTTTTCCCAGTAAAATGAGAAAAAGGAATGTTTTTTTGCATGTACTAATCAATGATGGCCAGGAAATAAAATTTTCTTCCCTTTCATAGTTACAGCTGGGTTTACGAAGTATTTTTTTTCTTTTAAGTCTCCTCTACCATGAACACCTTTGTTGCTCTTTTCTATGCTCTGTGACTCAAGAGTAAAATGGAAACTTTCTATGTTCATAAGTTTCTTTTTGTGTTAAGCTCATGGGGCATGGGGTCATGCTTCTAATACGTTTTGATACTCCACACAATTACCCTCAACCTCTGTAAATCATGGAGCAGCAGGACAGTATTTATGGTCTGTCACAGTCAAAGCCACTGTCTAAGGAAGCCCAACAGGACCCCACATATTATGGAGTGTTTATAAAGTATAGGAAGGGACAATGAAGGGAAACATATTAAAACATCCCATTATGGCATCTTTGAATATCACCTCTTCCAGTGTAGGTTTTCTGCTCAGAAGTTAAGCTGCACGGTTTCCCAGCAGGTTTCTGAAGTGGAAACCATTTCTTTCCACTTGTCAATTTTCTAAACAAAATATCATCCTACATCATATTAAATGGGAGTGGTTGATAGTCACTAATCTTAACCACATGAATACAAGGGCACTTGACAAAATATTGCCCACTTTGTTCACACAAAACAAGACATTTAACTTTTTCCAAAGTGAAAAAAAATGCCCTCTGACAACAACTCAAAATCTTCAGGTTACAATACATTCACCAGGTATTTTGATTCTAATGAAAATGATTTGTTAAACACAAATGATCTAGTTACAGTAAATGAGATGAATACAATTCTAGATTTAGATTTGTGAAAATTAGTGTTGGGTAACTATTTTACAAATTATCAGAAATCAACATCATTTCCCCCCCTAAAGATTTAATTGTAGAGTGCCAGGATTTGAATCAGGAAAAGTTACTTTTCTGAGTACAAATGTGGCCCTGGGCAAGCCACTTAACTCTGTTTACCTCAGTTTCCTCATCAGTAAAATGAGCTTGAGATAGAAATGGCAAACCATTCCAGTATCTTTGTCGAAAAAACCTCCAATTTGTCATAAAGAGTTGGACACAACTGAAAGAATATGAGGGGGTGTGGGCAAGGGAGGGATAGGTTGTGATCTGCATCATTGGACAGAATTTTCTTAAGTATGCAAAATACATGGTGGTTTTTGAAGTATGGGAATAAAGATTGGATCCTGACATTGGTTTTAAAAGGTGTGAAGTATATCACCAACTTTGACATGGGCAGAGACTTATTTTCTGTTTTTGTCTATATATTCTACAATCAATCAGTAAACATTTCTTAATCATGTAAATACTGACATTGTTGTAAACTTTAGAGATACAAAAAAGGCCCCTGTCTTTAAAGAATTTACAATCTAAAGGGAAAGACAGCAAACAAATATATATATATATATATATATATATATATATGTATGTGTGTATGTATGTATGTATGTATGTATAAAGAAGCTATAATACAGAATAAATTGACAGAGGGAAGGGATTAGAAAGGTTGGAAAAGGCTTCCAGAAGAAGACAGGATTTTAGTTCAGATTTAAAGGAAGCCATGGAAACCACTGGGTAGAGAATAGGAGGAAGAGCACTCCAGCCATGGGAGAAAAGCCAGAGAAAATTCCTGGAGCAACAAGATGGAGTGTCTTGTTGGCCATCACAGGAACAAAGGTGAAGTGGTGAAGAATAATGTTATTATTACTATATACTTGTTATTATTATACTGCAAAGGTGGGAGGGGACTATGTTATCAAGGGCTTTGAACACCATTGGAGGACTTTATATTTGAACTTGGAGGTGATGGGGGTTTATTGTAAGGGAATGACATAATTGGACCCATAGTTTAGGAAAATTATTTTGGTGATTGAATGGAGGATGAATGGAGGTGAAGAGAGACATGAGGCAGGTGGTCCCACCAGGAGGTTATTGCCATTGTCCAGGTGTGAGGTGGTAAGGTTCTTCAATAGGGAGGTAGAAATGTGAGAGAAGGGGGCATTGTAGAGAGATACTGCAAAGGCGAAAATGACAGACCTTGACATCCAATTGGATATAAGGGGTAAGAGACAGTGAGGAATAAAAATTGACTCCTAGGTTTTGGGCCTGAAGGACATGGAGGATGATGTTGACCTGTACAATAATAGAGAAGATCAAGATGGTAAAATTTGCAGGGAACGATAGTAAGTTTTTTTTTGGACATGTTAAGTTTAAGTTGTCTATTGGACATCTATTCCAAGATGTATAAATAGCAGTTAGAAATATGAGATTGGAGGTCAGCAGAGAAGTTAGAGAAAGGTAGCTTGATTTGAGAGTCATAAACATAAAGATAGCTGATTAAATTCATGGTCAATGATGAAATCACTAGGCAAAGTAATATAGAGGGAGAAGAAAAGAGAGTTCATTAAAAAAATACTGTCAGACACCTATGGTTAGAGGTTGGATCTGAATGAGAATCCAGAAAAGAAGAAAAAGAAGGAGCAGTCACATAGGCAGGAGGAAAACAGAGAAAGAGAGAGAGAGAGAGGGAGAGAGAGAGAGAGAGAGAGAGAGAGAGAGAGAGAGAGAGAGAGAGAGAGAGAGAGAGAGAGAGAGAGAGAGAGAGAGAGAGGGAGAGAGAGTAGTATCCTCAAAACTTAGAGAAAAAGAGAATATCAAGAAGAAGAGGGTGATAAATTGTATTAAAGTTCTGTATGCAGAGAGATTGATAAAAATGAGAATTGAGAAAAGACCATTGGACATGGCAACTAAGAAATCATAGGTAATATGGAGACAGCTACAGAATTGTTATTGATGGCTAATTCTCAATGGATTTCTGCCATCATACTTAATGCCAAGTGCCCTATGCAAATAGCATGCCCATCAGAATGAATTAGATGACATTTAAATGATCTCTGATTTGAAGATAACTGCATAGATGCCCCATGGTGCTAAAAATTCTTTCAAATATATGAGAAGATGCTGACCTGTTAATGACTCTTGCTGTAGCCTAACACATTTGGATCAATGTCAGCTAGCACTTGATTTATTATATGTATATAGCAGCAAGTCTGGGAAATTTTCCACATTCTCCCTCAGCTCTTGTACACATCCTTCACAATTTGTCATAGTCATTCCAAGTTCCTATATTGTGGGGTCAGCAAAAAGACCCTGATTATTGAATTTAGTAAAAAGGATAGAGATATAGAGAATTATGCAGTTTACACATATCTATCTCTGCGCCTGTTGCCAGGAGAGAAATGTGAACAAGGTACAATGAATTTGTACAATGAATCACTCCTAAAAGTGTGATTTAATGGTTATGTTTTTATTGATAAACAGATGCTATCATGATCAGTATATTAATTGGCTTGGCAACTAATTATATAACTGTACAATTATATTATGTAACTGCACTCTATTTCAACTTGAATCATAAATGCCCTATACAAAATTTCTCATTTTAATCACTTTATCCTATACTTGATTGCCTCCAGTGACAGGGAAATCAGAGGAAAACTACTAGGGGGAAATTTTATTGTTTTCCTGGATAATTTCTTTCTATGGTTTGTAACTTTGTCATTTTAGGTTAGTCAAAACAAATTTAATTCTTCTTCCAACAACAAACATAAAAAATTTGAAAACAAAATTTATACCTTCCCAAGTCTTTTTGACCAAATTCTGTATCTTCTTCAAGAGATACATTTAGGGAATGATTTTTGAGACATTTCCAATATCTGGATGTCAATGTCCTTTCTGAAATTCTGTATACTGTGCAGAGTGCAGTGATATTCATAATGTAGTCACCAGAACAAAGTACATTGGTAATAAATCCAACCTTTAGCCATATATTTCACATAATTAGCCAAAGGTTAGGTAAGTTTTTCTTTTAGGTTGACATATCACCTTGGTGACTCATGCAGAGTTTCTAGTCCACTCAAACTCACACATACATACATACATATGTATATGTGCGTATAAGCATGAATGTACTGTCTTGTCAGTCAGGGAGTTAGTCAATATACATTTATTAAGCACCTGTACTGTGCTAACCATTGGGTGTACAAATATGAAAAAAGAAAAAAAAACAGTTCCTGCCTTAAGGGAACTTGCAGTCTAGCAAAGGAAGGCAACACATGAAGGAAGCTAAGAAGATGAAATAGAAGAACAGCAGATACCTGTCACAGGGACATGATGGAGTCTGGTACACATGAGTGTGGTAAAAGGAAAATGAAGGGATGGTTTATCCAGAAAGCATTTGATTTACCTTCTAATATTACAATCAGAGGGACAGAGGGTGTAATGGTAATTATGAAAGCTAAAGATCTTTCCTACCCATTAATGGGTCTGACCATTAAGGGAAGCTTGATTAGGGGAGGCCCATATTTTTTGTTAATTTTCTAATGAGGCACTGTGTCACAAGGTCATCACTTGTGATGCCCTCTGTCTCTGAAAAGTATATAAATACTCTGAGGTGAGGTTTTACTTTGGGATTTACTCACTGCAAGTGGTTGTTTGACCAGACAAGTCTCTAGGCAGTTGATAAGGAATCCCCCAGCTTTGAAAACCCAGATGTTGGTGTTTTTCTCTCTTGTACGTATGGTCACACAGCTTTGAAAACCCAGATGTTGGTGTTTTTCTCTCTTGTACATATGGTCATACAGTCGAATCTATCTATTCATCTGTGCTGTAGTTATTGCTTATGGTCAGACAGTTGGAAGCCTTGTCTGTTGGTTGATCTTTGTTTCTTTGTATTTTCTCTGAAGTTCAGAGTACTGACTTTTCCCCCTAAACTAAGTGAATGAAATATGTGCTTGATTAAAGTGATTGTTGACCCCTCAAAAGTTTCTTTCCTTTTAGAAAACCTGATCTAAGAACCTGCACAGGTAGCCTTCCACTGTGTGTTGGGTCTCCGTTGATACAAATGGTAATAGGAGAAGGATGACATGTGAATACCAGGGTTAAAGTAATCTTGAAGGATAATAAGTTTCTTGGTGATGAGATTCCTGGGGGAATGATGGAGACCAGTCCAATCCATGCCGTGTTTTCCTTCCCTTATCTGTACTTCTAAAATTGATTGTTTAAATCAAAAGTAAAGTATCCTGCATTTATTCTTCCGAAATTCCATCTTGTTTGCTTTCATCTATCATTCTAGATTTGGAGTCACAGGTCTAGAACTGGGAAGGACTTCAGAGGCTATCTAATCCAAATCCCTCATTTTACAGTTGAGAAAATGGAGGTTTAGGCAGGCTGAAAGACTTCAGAGAGTCACATAGGCAGTAAGGTAGGACATGAATCTCGATGTTCTTTCTCCAGAGAGAGTTTTCTTTCCCTGTCATAATGCTAGACATATATTTATCCCGTATTTTTTCACCTGTGATATTTTCTATTCTTCACAACTGTATGTGAAAAAAAGATAAAGATAAATACATGTTTTCATATTACAGGTAACAAGGCCAAAGATAGATCCTTATGATACTCTGCTAGTCTACTCCCAATTGGCACTGATTCATTAATTACCTTTGGAGTTATCAATAATATTTAATTGGGTGGTATTGGGACTTAATATAGGATTTTTTCAAAACCTTGCTCTAATTCTGGAATACCATCTCCACAGCACTCTCATGTGTAGTGTAACAATTGTCAAAAAAAGAGATGAAATTAGTCTAGTACACTTATTCTTAGTGAATATATGCTTTCCTGTTTCCCTTCCTAAGTGCTCATATACCACCTTCCTAAAACTCTATTCTGCACTATTGCAAGAAATCTATATCAATCACAGTAGCTAGTAGTTTAAAAAAATTGGTCATTTTTAAAAATCAAGATAATATTTATCTAAGTACCGTGTCACTTGATTTTGTTCCTCAAAAATCTTTCATGCTGCTCAGAAATTATGCTCAAAATTTCTTTCAGCACACTATAATATTTGTCCAGTTCAAGTAAATTGGATTCATTGAAGGCAACTAATTACTCTTTTTTAACTCCATAGAGTTTTAATCCACTAGTAATCAGTTTTTGCCATCATCCATGTTCTAATTAAGGTATAAAGAGGATTTCATAGAACAACAGATTTCAAGCTGAAAGAGACCTCAAAAATCATTCAGCATAGTTCCTTCATTTTGTAGATAAGGACACAAAGGCTCAAGCAGATTAACTAATTATCCAAGATCGTTTGGTAGTATCAGATATTAGATTTGAGCCTAAGTCATCTGACTCTAGAGCTGCTGGTATTTCTACTGTATCAAAGATTTCTCTTGGGATACAGAGTTGGATTAGCTCACTTCTGTGATCCCTTGTAATTGTAAAATCCTGTGGATGGTGATAATGAAATTCAATGTGTTTATTATTTAAATAGGACTGAACATATAATTCAATATTTTAAAAAATTGAACACAAACAATCATAAACCTCTAAGGTTCTCGTGAGGAACAAATTGGATAATATTTGTAGAGTGCTTACCTAGCACAGTTACTGGCCTCTAGAAGGTGCTTAATAAATGTTTGCTTGCTCCGTTATTCTCTTTCATTTTCTGTAAGATAGCAGGAGGTGATTTTCTAAGGTCCTAATATATCAATGTTCAAGGTAATAAAAGTATATTGAATTTCTGATTAATCAGTCTAATATAATCATTTGATGACTGAATTAAATACATTCCTTGTATCTGAGATTCTCTTAATAACTTGATATGACTATTTGGCAATCGCTTATATTACTTGATGCTCAGTTTCCAGGCAATGTTATATGTTCAAAGCATATGGAGCTGAAAAGTAAATGAAAACTAATTCAGTTCAACCCTTTTGTTTTTACATATGAGGCCCAGAGAAATCATGTGACCACATGAACAAAGGATAAAGGACACAGGAAAAGGATAGAGCTAGTATTCAAAATCTTCTGATTCAAAATACTGTGCTCCCTTCCCCTATACTATGTGTTTTTAATTAAATGAACTCCTTTAATAATGATAGGCATGTTTTAGGCTAATATTAACCAGTGATGACTATTTATTTTGCTTGGATACTTTAATGACCTTTGTTTTATACTAATAATTGTTAACATTTGAATATTTGTTCAAAGATGCTGATGATGAATCAACAGATCCTTGATTTATAAGGCAGTGTTTCTGTATACATTAGACATGTGGGTTTGTAATGGGAGTTAAAAATCTTCCCTGCCCATTGATAGGCCTCAGGTGGGGCTATTGAGGGATGCTTGATGAGGAGTGAGTTGTTTCTCATGGTGGACCACAACTTTTGCTGATTGCTAGTGAGGCACTGAGTCAGAGAGGTTGTACCCTCTGGCTCTGAAAAAAGTATATATTCTCTGAGGGAAGGTTTTGCTTTGGGGCTTAGTTTTGGAAGAAGGTTTATGTGCCAGATGAGACTCTGGGAAGTTGCTATGCAGCCCCCTAGCTTTGAAAACCCAGATATTGGTGCTTCCCTCTCCAGTAGTTATGTATATATGTATGTATGTATGTAACAGTCAGATAATTGGAAGCCTGTCTGTTGGTCCCTGTATGTTGAATGTAATTAAAGTGATTGTTGACCCCTCAAAAGTTGTCTTTCTTACAAATGCAGATCTAAAAACCTGTGATAGCAGGTTACTCCCTGTGTATTTCAGGGTGCTTGCTGGTACAGGAATTGAGACTGATTATGAAGAATCCAAGGCTTGGGTTTATTTTATGAAAGTTCTGAGGTGGAGAGTTGAATGCTATCCTATTGCTTCATAACAGCAGTAATGGGATTTTAATGATAAAATAGCCTTTTAATTAATGTCCAAAGGAGTATATGCTTCAAATAAAAGCAACCTCTTGAATTTATTTGTTGCCTCTTTTTATGGGCAAAAGTAAAATTTAAAGGACCACTTTAAGTGCAGTTTTACTCTAACAGAAACAAAAACCTATTAATTTATATGCATTACTAAGGAAATGCATTTAGATAATGAAGTATTTTTTATAAAGAGTTTTTTCCTGCATGTGAAATTCCCAGGTATTTTAACCAAGCAATTTCCCTTGAACTGTATAACAGAAGCACTTTAAACATTATTGCAATACAAATTGTTAATGAAAAGAGTAGGGGAAAAGGAGACATGATTTATAATACTAGCATCCTGAGTATATTGGATTAAGATAAAGAAAATACATGATCAAAAAGTAACTTAATTGGAAATTTACCTTTGAAGAATTTGTGCTTAGCAATAATAATAACATAAATCAAGATATAAAGTAAATCACAGATTTTTGGTTCTAAATCATACAGGTTCATGCTAAGAGGGACCACTTGCCCTTCACATGCAAAGCAATCAGATTTATATAGCACTCCATACTTATATGATTCTTTCACGTTAATTATAAGCCCTGGAAAAAAGAATGCCCTAACCTGGTCATCAGAGGCAGAATGCAGAGAGTCAACATTTATGAGGTGCATCTTGGCATACATCTGCATGTGCTGGAACCCTAGGTTCCTCAATAGCCACAACTATGAAGACACAGAAAAAGTTCTCATCACCAATGTCTTGCAATTGCAGGTTTGCATTCACTGTTAAACAGTTCAGTATCAGAAAATTGATAAGATTATATTCATGGAAATTATATTAAAGAAGATACATTCCCTTCTGCTTTACTGCAGTACCCTAAGGATCCTTGACTTGCAGCCAAAGACACTGTATGTGACATATTAGAATGTGAGCCCTGAGAAGGCCCTGTTTTGCATTTGTATCTCTAGTGCTTTGCACAAAGTAATTTTAACGTTTTTCTTCACTGATTATCTACAATGGCATATAGATTGAGAGAGAGATGTACACATACACAGATAAGTATTATAAAACATACACATCATATTTATATATATACATGTGTATGCAAATATATCTATTATCTCTATATATCTATCTCTATGATGTATATGTATGTATATATTTTTAGCTTACTATTTGTACGTAAATGTTTACATGTTTCCTCCCCATTAGATGGGGACCTTCTTGAGAACAGGGCATTTCTTTTGACTTTCTTTGTATCCCTGTTGCATAGGACAGTGAGTGACCCATGAGAGGAACTTAATAAACGTTTTGAACTGAATACATATATATATGTATATGTGTGTATATACCATATATACTATTTGTATCTCAACATTTTAGCACAGTGCTTGGCACATATTATACTGGCCCTTAATGAATGTTTAATAGCTATTGATTGTTGACTAGGTTTTGTTGAATGTGATTCCTTATACAGGGAATAAATAACTCAAATGATGGCTCTTTGATAATATCTCTTTGATAGAATAATCCTTGCTTATTTACATTTCTTTAAGGATTTTTAAAACAAGTTCAATTATTCAATTTTTAATTTATGAAATGAAACAAGGATGAATGATTGATTCAAGACTTTTGTATACCTGAGCCATACCCAAATATTTGGTTTTTAAAAAGTTAAGGTAGACAAAGATCTGAGGATGATATAGGGATGACAGTCTGACATAGACTCTGGTTCTCTAGAAAAGACTATGAAATTCAATTCAATAACCCCTCCAGGGTTGCCATTTAGCCTTAGAGTAGGAGACACCATACAGGTCTAGAAATGGGATCTGGCTGAAATAACAGAAGCCCATAAAAATCTTTGAACCAAGATTCCTGGAGAAAAGAGGAATTATTTGGACAGCATCAAGTTCTTTGATTTGTCAGTGGAATCTCACAAGGATTTAGCCTCCAACAACTTGTACTGGCTCACATTGATGGTGGGTTTGATTTCTTAATCTATATAGCTATCCATTTAATAATTAATTATGGAATTCTTCCAAGATTTGAAACCAAATTCCTGAAGTTGTTGTCATACTTGGGTGATTATCTTACTGCCACATGCAAGTTCTTCCTCTACTGTTTTCCACTACCACTTCCAGGTGCTGGTGGGACCGCTGAAGTTTCTGGTGATAGATCTGTTAGTCACCTACCCACTCCCCTCCTAGAACAGTCATTCACCTAAGAACAAGAAAGTCTAAAACCAAATGAAGAAGTGACATGTCCATAAACACATGGGAACTTCATATAAGGTCATGGAAATGTCCTTCCTTACTGTGGGCAGGTCTGTATTTTCTTTGTCTTAATTCAGTATACTCAGGATACTAGGATTCTCACTGACAAGACAGAAAAGGAATTAAGAGATCAGTCCTATTGCTTTGGTATGAAAATTCAGTTTCACTTGAGCACTTCCAGAGTTATCAGTCCTTGTGGTTCCTTAGACATTAAGACATTTTGTCAATGAAGAGTACCCTCAATCACAATGACTGGAAATAGGCTTCCCAAAGTTCCAAGTGTTAGAGTATAAAGAGGCAAGGATTAACAGGGATGTTTTCTATTGTATTGCCAAGGCAATATTCATGGCACTGGTGGTGACTATGAATATGCCCCACGTAGCTCTCAATTGCAAAGTATAATAGACTTTTCACATAGAAGGCAAAAGAAAAACATTTATTCAGACACTAGAAAGCCAAATTCATCACAGCAACAAAAATCTATACATAATAACAGCAGAGGACATCACCATCCCCAAGCCTTCCCCCTCCTAGGCTTCCCACAAACCAGCTTCATTAACCAAATCACAAGCAGACTCCCTCAAACAAAATCATAAACAAGTTCTTTGATTCACACTAGCCAGCATCCTGAATCCTTCCTGGATCTGACTGCTCTGGAGACTATCTCCTCCCACCACAGGCTCAATGTGACTCAGACTCTGGACTCAGGCTCCCATTTGATCAAGGAAGGCCTATTAATGAATATGAAAGACCTCCCCATTTAAATTACCATTACACTCACTAGAAAATGTAAATCTGAGCATGCTTAAAAGTCTAGGCCCTCATTGTTCTTCCCTAAGCTACAAGTAAATACAAGGTAATTTGAGGGGGAGATAAAAAAGATTTTATATAGGAAATATTGCAAAGACACTATAAGAATTTATAAAACTGCAGTAGTTTGCCAGACACGCAGGCATATTAGATTCCAGAAAAAGGTATAGATAAAATGAGTACATTCACTAAGAATGATGTAGTGGTTGAAAATTATGAAATCTATAAGTCCGAGAGATTACTGGTTCACTTAAAAGATGTCATAATTAAAGCCTAGCAGATCACCATTCAGTTGAAGAGAATGATAAAGAAAATAAACAGCAAACAGAAACTACACTATGAAAGACTGCTGAAAGAGTCATCAATTAAAATAAATCCTTGAAAAAAGGAAAGAGAGAGTGCATGACAACAGAACATGCCACCTCTTTGGTTTAATCAGAGTTTAAAATAAGTTAGATTTTTTTACTGCCAGAAAAAGGATTAAAGAATCCAAGAAGAGCTCACATGAAAAAAGGAAAAATAAGGCATTGGAGACAAAAAGGATGCTATAAATAAGTAAATGCAAGACAATTGTATTGTCAAAACTGATAATGTTTGCAGGGTGTTTGTTGTTCTAAAAATATATGGGACTAACAGTTGCTACATTACTGTACTATAAATAATGTTAAATAGTTAAATAGACAGACATTACAAATCCATTGGTGGTTTTATCTTGGTCATTTTATTGGTATGGCGGGATGGGAAAGAGAGTAGAAGGAAACATCCCATGAAATAAGTTGGGAGATAATGTATGAATAAATGAGTGAATGAATGAATGAAATAAAGCTTTTACATGTGCATACTATGTTTCAGGATCTGTGTTAGATGCTAGTAAAGATATAAAGTGAGGTAGAAAATAAACTCACATTCTAATGGAAAAGACAGCATATTTAGGGACGGGGTGGTCAACAAAAGAAGATTTGGTCTTGGTAATCAAAGAGACTGAGTGAAACCATAGCCCATTTCCTTTCTTCCTTTTTTTAAAAAAAAGTATCAATGGTAGCAATGATTTGATTATTATTCTGAAAAAAAAAACATGAGGGAAACATCATAGGCATCAGAGCAGATGTCAAACTACCCAGCTAGTCACTGGTTTCATTGTGGATAACTGAATGAGATGTGAAGCATGATCTATCTAGAAATGGCTGTACATAGCGACCTGGTGAGCTTTTATTCACCCACCCACTAATCGGTGCAGCTTAGCCGGAGATGGGAGCTCTAAAGCTGAATAGATTAACTTAAGATAAGGAGAACACACACATATATGTGTATATATGTATATAATATATATGTACATCTATATATTTTGTTAAATATTTTCCAATCATGTTTAAAAGCATTTTTAATATTCTTTTTTTTTTTAAATTTCGAGTTCCTAATACTGTCCCTATTTCTTGTCCCTCCCCTTCCCTGGAGAAAAGTAAGCAATATGCTATCAGTTATATATATGAAGTCACACAAAATTTATATCCATATTAGTCATGTTACAAAAGAAATTGCACACACAAAAAGAAAAAAAGAAAGTGAAAAAGTATGCTTTGATCTGCACTCAGAATAATTCTCTCTGGAGGTGGATTCATCATGGATACTTTGAAAATATCTTGGATGATTATCTTGATAAGAATAGCTAAGTCTTTTACAGATTATCATTTTTACAATATTGCTATTATAATGCACAATGTTCTCTTGGTTTTGCTCACTTCAGTTTGCATCAGTTAATATAAGACTTCACATGTTTCCTCCTGAAACAATTCTACTATCATTTCTTATAGCAAAAATGTATTCCATCACAATCACATATAATAGCTTGGTCAGCTATTCCCCTGTTCATGAGCATCCCCTCAATTTTTAATTACTGCAAACAAGAAAAAGAGCTGCTATCAATACCTTTATACAAAGAGGTTTTTCTCCCTTTCTGGTGATCTCTTTGTGATACGTACTTAATAGTGGTATTGCTAGAGTTAAATGCATGCATTTTTATAATCTTTCGAGTTTAGTTACAAATTATTGTCCAGAATGGTTTGACCACTTCACAACCCTGCTGATACTGCATTAGTGTTCCTATTTTTCCACATTCCTTCCAGCACTTGTCATTTTCCTTTTCTGTCATATTAGTCAATCTGATAGATGTAGGGTGATATCAGAATTGCTTTAATGTGTATTGCTTTAATAGATAGTGATTTTGAACATTATTTTATGTGACTAGTGGTAGTTTTGACTTAGTCTTCTGAAAACTACCTGTTCATAACCTTTGATCATTTATCAATTGGGTAAGAGCTCTTGTCTTTTGTAAATTAGGGCCACTTCCCTAGGTATTTGAGAAAAGAAGCCTTTATCAGAGAAAATTGCTTTAAAATTTTCCCAGTTTCCTGTTTCTTTTTAAATTTTTTCTGTATTAGTTTTGTATATGTCAAAACTTTTTAATTTCATTCAATAAGTTATCTATTTTACTAACTGATCCTGTTTAACTCTTGTTTTGTCACCAGATTTTCTCTTATCTGACAGGTAAATTTTTTTCATTGCTCCCATACTTTAATTTTGAAATCATTCTTTACATTTAAATCATTTATCCACTTTTTCTTTGTCTTGGTACATGGTGTGAGATTTTGATCTATGCATCATTTTTGTCAAAATACTTTTCAGTTTTCCAAGCAATTTTTGTCAAATAGTGAGTTAGTCCTCCAAAAGCTTTCACATGGAAATTAATTCATTTGGGAGGAACATAAGTTCTTTTTGGTTAGAGGAGCACAATTTAAGAATTAGCACATTAGTATTATGAGATAATTATTTCTCTTCTATGCATGATTATTGACCATTTTCTGTTTGTTTTGTATGTTTAGAGGCAAAGTTATCGTTCTGTATTGGGAAATGGAAAAGATAGGTAAATAGTGAAAATGATTTGTTCATTAGGACAAACAGGTCCAAACACCTGCTTCCTCCACAGAATCTTCCCAGACTGGTCAAAAGAGAGCTGATGGTTTTCTCTGGAGCTTAGTTATAAGAACATGAATCTCTCACTTCTACTATCTCTACTCTCCATTCCAAATGTGTCCTAGATAGCACTTTTCCATCTGATTAGTAGCGATGATCATTCACTACTGGTGAGTGAAATTTTGTATTACATCACGTTTCCTATATCAGTCTTCCTCTTATGTCTAATAGTTATATGAAGTCAAGCACACATTTTAGAAGTCTATATGAGATCAGGGTAAATACTAGCATAATTTACCAAGCTATGAAGTTTTCCATCATGGAATAAGGGAAGACTATGATGCTGCTATCCTAGAAAACATCACAATTGATTTGAGAGAGAATTATTTCATGTATGTTTGGACCAAAAAGGCATGACTGTGATAAAAGAATACTTGAAGGATTCTTGCCTATTATTAAACTGGCATGTTAGCCCCATCCAAAAGTGAGGAATGGAGAAAATATCTCATTCTCTGTGTTCAAAGAAATAAGGAGAGAATCTTTACCACCTCTTCGAGTTAAAATAGTAGACTACTTTTCAAAACAGTATTGAGATCAGAACAAAATGGAAACAATGAGAGTAAAGGCAAAAACATAAATGTTATTGGACTCTCCTTTCATGTTATCAGTGGTATCCACACTACAAACTCTTCAAAAGAAATTGATCTCTCAAGTGCCACTTAAATACAATTAGGTTTAATCTAAAATACAGGTAATTCACTTGCATTCCCTTCATTTCAGCTGCCTGACCTATGCAGACTCTTAGCCTTGAAATCCCCATATTATCAAGTGTTTCCTTACTTGTGTTAGTGATTTGGGTATCACATTCACCCTTGTATAAAATCAGCATGGTTTTTTTTTTGTTTGTTTTATGTTTGTTTTCCCCATAACTACATCTACCTGGCTCCTGGCCAGAATTATCCTTCTCCCATTCGGAAGTGTGCCTAATTCCTGCCTTTGCTTCTGGAGAGATATAACAGTATCTTCTGAGTTCCCAAACTGACTGCTTGAAGTACCTGGGTTTGATTTGGCACTAATTTTTGCTGATATGTCTATGGGCAAGTAATTTACCTTCCTTTAGCCTCACTTTCATCATTTCTAAAATAAGAATAAAACAAATCTGGGGTTATGAGGAAAGTGTTTTGCAAACCTTGAGACATTATATTAGAATTATTCAGAAATGTGTTTGTGTGTTGAACTCTGCTTTTAGTCCATATGTTTTAATACTTCTGCATTCAACCTCCTATAACAGTAAACACCCCAACATACACAGAAGGAACCTACTGTAACAGGTTCTCAGATTCATAAAAGGAAAATCAACTTTTGAAGGATTAACAATAACTTTAATCATGCACATGTATCAGTCCTTTAGTCAAGCACATATATCATTCATCCAGTTCAGGGGAGTCAACATCTTGAACTCAAAGTAATTACAGACATGGCTTCCAGCTGTCTGGCCATAAATACCAGAGAGGGAAGCATGACATCTGGGTTCTCAAAGCTGAGGGGTTCCTTAGCAGCTTCCCAGAGTCCTCCTTGGGACAAATCTTACCAAAACTAAACCCCCAAAATAAAACTGCACCTCTGAGTCTTTATACACTTTTTAGAACCAGAGGGCATCACAACCCTTGAGAACCAGTGCCTCATTAACAAAAGGCATGGATTTTCTTACAAATCTTCCCTGACCTGACCATGGGTGGGAAAGATCCTCTTCAGTCACATACAAATAGAGGCATTATACTTCTTGATTATACTAAAACAAAAACAGCAAAGGATCCTACTTTACTTGCCATTACACTCCCATGGAGACTCAGTTGAATGATGAGGGAGCTGTTTCAGATTAGGAATATTATATAGAGCCAGTTTCTGCCATCAAGATATGGATTTCTAATCAGGAATGGAGCTACACACAAACAGATCTGCCTATTTCCATCTTCTATCCCCAGACCAACTACAACATACCTTGACCAAAGAGTTCATCTTGACTCAATTATAGTATATTTGAGAACATCTGCTCATAGATACAGTTCAAGACAAGAGAGAATAAGCAGCTCAGAAGTTTTTTGCTCCTTCCTTTATACCATCCAATGGCAACCAAAGCAATCCATAGACATTAACATCAGGCAGAAGCTAAAAGAATGAACCCCTTCAATCTCAAGTGAAGAAACATCTTGGGATCTTGGGATGGTCATTTAAATACAATTATTGTTTAACCATGATTTATGACCCTTGATGCCATCGACTACAGCAAGACAGATTCCCCTTCCATATAGTTTACCTAGAAGGGTGTGTTTAGTATATTTGAGGTAAAGAAGTTCTCCCTATGTAGATCTTATTAGATACGCTAAAAGTTAATACCTAACGTTAACTGAACCTTCACTGCAGTATGTCAATCATTTTCTCTATTGTAATTGATTTTTTTATCTTACTTCCCATAGAAGTCATTACAAATCTCTTCACTCCTCAAGATTCCCTCAAGAACATCTCTTACCTAAGAACCTCAACTCTTTCATTACTAAGAAAATTGATGCCAATTACCAATTAATTTCATTTCCTTCTCTTCAATTAACATTCATGCTTTATTCTTAACTCTTTTCCTGGTGTCCGATAATGAGATATTCCCTCTCTTTGATAAGGCAAATCCATCTACATATGCTCTTCAAACCAACCCAGTTTCCAATGGACTTCCTCTTCAATAGTTACCTCCATTAAATACACTTCATATCCTGACCCCTTCCTATTTTTCCAACTTTATTATATATCACCCCCTTTCCCACATTGTACTGTCCAGCTAAACTGAATTTCTCCCTATTGCTCACACATAAGATTCCATTTTAAATCTCTTGTTTTTGTACTGGCTTTAGACCTTGCCTCAAACATTGTCCTTCCCTATTCCCACTTCATAAAATCCATCAGTGTATTCCAGATTCAAGTACCACATTCTAAATGAAGCCTTTTCTTTATCCCCTCAACAGTCAGTACTCTCCCTCTTTAACTAGACTTTATTCAATGACTTTGTATTTATTTTTTCATTTTCTCTGCATGTTCCTGTACAGGTACATGTTATTTGTTACATGTTACATGTTATTACATGTAGCACATTGCATGTTACATGTCATTTTATCTGATAGAATACCTGAGAGCAGGAATTATTAAATTTCTTTGTCTTTATATCCCCAATACTTAGAGCAGTAATTGTCATATAGTAATAAATACTCTGCTGTTTGATTGATAGATTAGCCTCCTCTTGGGATTTTCAGTGATGGTTTTCTGGATGTCATCATTGATCAGGTAGATGAAATAAGTTAATATTCACAAAACATTTTGTGAACCTTAAGGCCCTATATAAACTCTAGCTCTATTATCATCATCATCGTCATCATCATCATCATCATCCATGTGGCAATACTTCAGGAGTCCTTGAAACACAAATTGAAGAAAGGGTTCATCTAGAGAAATGGTTCTGATTTCAGGTTTTGAGAGCCTCTTGGGAGTTCATTATGATAGTCGAAGTAGTACACACTAAAAATACTTGAATGGTTCCCTAAGCATTAGATAGTGATAGATGATATTATAAGTAGTGTATTAAACTACCTTGAGTGTTCATAATACTTTGATTGTTATTATTATTTTAAAAAAGGATTAAAGGAACAAAAAGAAAGATTTGGAAAAAACTGAGCTAGACCTTTACTTGTCTCACTGTTGGTTTAATGCATTCACTTAAAAGAAAAGTTTGCTAAATTGAATTGAGATTAAGTTGCCTTCATATACAAAAGACTCACTCCTCCAAGTTCTTGCATGTAGAACCAAACATTTTTTGGAGGCAGTAGAAAATTGGAACAAATGACATCACCAAAAAAACCCCACCACCACTATCACCAACCAAACAAAACAAACTATAATTTGCAGTTAAAAATAATTGAGCAGCAAGATAGTGATATTATTTTTTAATATATCACTCTTACCCCATAACCTCAAGACATCAAGACATATGCTAGATTTATAGTAATTTAAATGGCAGCATGGATTGACCATTTTATTCTCCTAGGTACATAGGTCACTTTCCTAGGTCATTAGAAAAGTGACACAACTACCTTGAGGGAAATACCTCAGTGAAGAGTCAGTGAAAAAGTTTCTATGCCTGAGGAAAAGGAGGATATGAGCTCATCTCTAGTTTCTTGCCCAGAGAGTTTTCTCTCAAAAAGGAACCTTTCAATCCCAGATATGTCTCAACTCATGGAAACTGAGGTTGCTTAGAATTAAGACTTTGAGCTAGAGAAAATATGCTCTGTAAAATCACAGAGTCAAATGATAAAACAGTGAATAGTCTAATACAAATTACTGGACTAAGATTAAAATAGGCAGGGGAAAATCAAAGACTCAAGAGAAGAATATCATCTGTGAGCTGAGTCCCCAAAGGGATAAGCTAATTGTAAGTCTCATGAATAAGGAAGGAAAAATTCTAGAAAAGGACACAGATCAGTAAATAAATATTGTATGTAAAGGGATTTAAGAGTTTCAAAGTAAAAAACAAAGTTGGAAAACAGTAGGTTCTTTGGGTCCCTCAGAAATAATGGAACAATAAGAAGAAACTGAAAAATGACTCAAAATGGAAATAAATTTATTAAGGAGAAATTAGGTTAACAAAAAAGAAGGGTTGCTAGAAGGTATAGTAAAATATCCTTACAAAATTGTCTAGTTCCAAAAAAATGAACCAAGAAAACTACAAATCTAGAATTTGGAAATAAAAAATAAATCTTGGCAGAGTAAAAGCAAAAATAACAACTGAAAAATGTGTGAATTTTATACAAACCAAAACTATTGGCTTCTAGCAAGTGTTCATTATGCATTTATTTATTTTAGATATTGGGTTTGATATCTTTTATCTTTATATCATCAACACCTCCAAATATATTCTTCTTCTCTCATCTACCTGAACAATCACCCCTTACAAAAAGAAGAGACCAAAACAGAGAGAGACTTACATTTCATAGTTTCAGAGTAAGAGTGGAAGGTATCTCTTGTTTTTTTTAAAACTGATAGAACAATCCCTATCCTTAACAAATTAACTGGGGTGTGCTAGGGAGTGACAGTGTGACAGTGATCATTTGTAGTAGGATAATTTGTTCATATATTCAATTCTGGACAAGTTCTTTTGAGTCGTTAGGAAGTTTAAACATTGTCTTTTGAAGTGCTTTTGTTAATGTCATGCACTAAAATAAAACAACACGCTATGCACCACAATTCTTAATGGACTTCTAAATGCTGTCTAAAATATCTCAAATAGACCATTCAACACAGTTCTACAATACCCAAATTAATAGTCTTCAGGGAATGCCTAGGCCTACCATGGCTTGTTGGCCTGGGGATTACTATCATCTCCAAATATTAGCTTATGGAAACTCAACAAATCCTAGTTCACAGCATTTATCACCTTCAAGGGATAGCTCTTAGAGACATAGAAAACATTCACATCTTTCTCTGGTTGATGAATGTCCACACTTTACTCTCTAATCATTCCCAGGTCAGAAAGGTACAACCTCCCCCACCTGATGTACATAGCTAGAAACATTGCCAGAAATACAGTGGACAAAGAGTGCAAGTCTTCTGTATCAGACATTTAATTGATGAGGGCTCCTTTTCCTCTATATTGTTCTCTACTCTATTCCTACTAATCCTAACCCTATTAACAGTAAATAAAGGAAAATATGTATGTTGTTCTCTCCTTAGAACCAAGATTGGACATCATAATTATCTGGTGAATGGTTTCATTTTATCATTCTTTCATTTATATTATTGGTATTTTTCCATATATTATATTTTCTTGTTTGTATATATGCCTACCCAGATTAGATTTTTTTATTCCTAGAATTTATAATTTCTTAAGAGACAAGTGGTTTCCATTACATTCATAAATCACGTTTCTACCATTATCATTATTGATAGGCAACCTTTTCATTTCTGTTTCTTTCCTGTGTATTTATATACACACATACATACACACATATGTATGTGTATATACGTACGTATAATATTCATATATATATATATAATATTCCTATGTCATTTTACCCCTTTTACTATACCAGAAGTGGTATCTTAGAGCAATAGAGAATGAACAATGTAATGACTATTCTTACATATTCTACATTGTTTTCTAGGATGTTTGGATCAATCCATATTTCAACTAATAAGCTATTGCTATGCCTGTCTTCCTGAAACTCTTTCAACATTACTCAATCCCATAATTTATTTATCATTCATTTTCTGACTATCTATAATCTTTGTTTAGGAATTCTTCCCTTATTCATAGCTAGGATTGGTACTTCTTATGTCTTCCTAGCCCTGTATTATCCCTCTTCTCCTGTGACCTCTTTCCTCCATTGATGAAATCTTTCCAGAAACTACATGTTAAGGAAGGATATGTCCAAAGGAGAACCTTTTTTTGTGTCT
Source organism: Bettongia penicillata ogilbyi (assembly GCA_023548195.1). Lineage (NCBI taxonomy): Eukaryota > Metazoa > Chordata > Mammalia > Diprotodontia > Potoroidae > Bettongia > Bettongia penicillata. The sequence continues at coordinate 3,137,618 of JAJHZJ010000139.1, forward strand.
TGGCTTTGAGTTGAACTCTCTAGACTTACCTTGTCCCCATGTTACTTCCCCCACTTTTTTGTATATCTTCTATCACCTTATCCCTATTAGAATTTAGACTTGCTGAGGGCAGACATTACCCTTGTTTTTGTGTGTTTGTATTATCTGCAGTTGGCAAACTGGGACAGAGAAAATATTTAATAGATACATCTTGACTTGACTTGATATAACTTGATTTTCACCTCTAAGAATGAGTTCTTCCCTGTTAGCAGGAACCAGATGTGGGAGCATCTAGGTGGTTTAGTAGACAGAAGACTAGAGCTGGAGTCAGGATGGCCTGAGTTCAAATCCATCCTCAGACATTTGACCAGCTGTGTGACCCTGGGCAAATCATTTAACCCCAATTGCTTTGAAAAAACAAAACAACAACAAAGAATCAGATCCATAATATAATTTCTCTTTGTGACTTCCTCAGGCTTATGAATAATTAAATTAAAATGAACTAAGTATTTGGTCAATCCAGGAATATGCTTCGTAAACCCTGTCCATGATTATATTCTTATCAGTGAATATAGGAAATGTTAAATGTTTTGGGAAAAATGCTACAGCTTTAACTGTTTGGACTGTCAAACAAATAGAAAATTCTTGGCACTCTTTTCTTTTTAGCTTCCATATGTATTATGAATGCTTTTGTCCTAATATTTTAGCACCTCCACTGGACTTTCATACTTCCCTCAGATGACTTGGAGGTCAGTATTCTGTTCAAACCTGGTCTGTTTTTAAAAAATTTTATTTAAGTACACTTTTTATTCTCAGTCTAGAGATTGCCTTTCAAGCACAATAAGTTATTTTGATGCACATCTGTAGGAGGGTTGTGAAAATTTTCAGGATGCTTCTAGTTACTGTACAAATAAAGTAGCTCAGTAAAGAGGCAGACAGGTGACCTGAAGTTTATTTATCCACTCAAGAGTGTGAAACAAACCATCAGCAGGTGATAAACACACGTATCCCAGAATTCTGTTAATGATATGTGTGGAGAGAGAAAAAAAGGGGGGAGAGAGAGAAAGAGAGAGAGAGAGAGAGAGAGAGAGAGAGAGAGAGAGAGAGAGAGAGAGAGAGAGAGAGAGAGACAAAGAGAGAGAGAGGAGAGACTTACTTTTGTGTTTATCTTTGTACCTGTAGCATCTAGTATATAGGGGGCTATTGATGTATTCTTCTTAAATGATGGAATACTGGTTTAAGAAAATTAGAAGCTAGATTGGTGGAAGCCAGTAGATAAACAAGAATTAGAAACAATTGAACTTACTAGTCCAATATTTAATAAACTCAAGAACATAAACATAAATAGATAATTCTTTCCCAAGCTGTTTATATTTCTGGGGTTTATGGAACATTGGGTTCCTGGATTCAAACGTTTCTTATTTTTGCTTATCTAGTGCATTCCACTGATCTGTTCTTACTCTTCCATTTTTTGATATATATGTATATATAATCTATACTATGTATATATCTATACATATACACACATGCATATATAATGTGTACTATATATACATATCTTTATCTATATATGTATGCATGTATATATAAACATTCATGTGAAAATGCATATGTATATGTGGATATATGTATATGTGTATACCATATATATGCATATATGTGTGTAATGTGTATATATATATGTGTGTGTATATAATACACACACACACAAACATATACACACAGTGTCCGAGACCCAATTTGTCTTCCTGACTCTAGATTCAGCATTCTATGAACTTTTCCACTTCACTGCCGATATTTGACATTGTCTACTTTATCCTTTGTATTCTCTGTCTCTTGAGTGACAGTTGGTCATAGATATGAAAGGCACAAACACCAATTTTCTTCTTTTTTTCTACTTTTTATTTTAGTAATTCATTTATTCGGAATTTATTATTGTATATGGTGTAAAATTCTGGTCTGAACCTTTTTGTTTTGTTTAACTACTTTTTTGTTTGCCTAGTTCAAAGTAGGTTATATTTTTATGTATTTAGGTTTATTGAGTTTTGGTCTACTATGTTCAATTGTTCTTCATTCTTGCTGGTCTACTCTGTTTCACTAAACTATTATTTGATTCTTTTTTAAAAATCAGTATTGTAGTGGCCTTGATATTCCACATTGCCTCGAACCTTTCCTCCCTCATTTCTTGTCCCTTAGCTCATCCAGTCTTTTTGGCTCCTCCAGCTTGCCAGAGTACCTGGGGATCTGGAACTATGCCTTCAATTAAGTTGCAGAGCTCTGATGGAGAGATATTTGAAGTTGAGGTTGAAAACACAAAACAGTCTGTAAGTATCAAGATCATGTTGAAAGATCTGAGAATGGATAATGAAGGGAATGATGATCTAGTTCCTCTACCAAATACTAATGCAATGATACTAAAAAGGGGAATTCAGTGGTGCACCCACCACAGGCATGATTCTCCTTCTGCTGAGGATGATGAGAACAAAGAGAAGCAAACATATGATATTCCTGTTTGGGGCCAAGAATTCCTGAAATTTGACCAAGGAGCCCTTTTTGAACTTCTTCTGACTGCAAATTACCTAGACATTAAAGGTTTGCTTGATGTCCCTTGCTAGCCTGTTGCAAATATGATCAAGGGAAAGCCTCCAGAAGAGATTTGCAAAGTATTAATATCAAGAGAGACTCTACTGAAGAAGAAAAAGCCCAGGTATGCAAAGAGAACCAGTGGAGTGAAGAAAAATGAAGTATTGTGCCTGTTGACCTTGTATCACTCTAAGGATCCTTCCAAGCAACTAGTTACACTACTCTATTTATAATTGAAGCAAATCCATTGTACTAGCAGCATATTGATCATTCCTGTTGCATGTGTAGTGTTTTTGAGTCCAGATCTAATCCTATGGCTGTTTTAACCAGTATAAGCAAAGACATTTTTGCTTTGATCTGAATAAAATTAAAATTGCGTGGATACTATATGGAAAATGGCACTTTTGGCTTTCCTTTTCTTAATTTGTAAAGCAATTTGTCCAGCCATTGTCCAGCTTTAAATTTTAGTTGTCTTGCTATCTGACTTTCCCTTTAAGGAACATAAAACCACTTGCAAAAGTTTTCTATAATAGAGTATTTTTGAGGGAGGCGCCAAGATGGTGGAGTAGAAAGACACACATACGCTAGCTCCCGACCCATAGGCTATAAAATACCTGTAAGGAGGAACTCCCAACAAGTTCTGGAGCAGAGGAAGCCATGGAACAACTGAGTGGAGGAGCTTTCTGTTCCAGAGAGACCAGACAAACCAACACCGGGGGTCCATCGCACACCGGACCCAGAGCGGAGCCTAGCCCTGCCCTGGCTGTGTGGCCCTGGGGGAAGCAGATCCAAGCTGGCTTCAGGGACGGAATCTCCAGCAGCCATGTGGTTCCCTCTGCCCATGGGTGCAAAGGTCAGTGAAAGGGCCTGTTTGGCTGGCCGAGAGGGGAGCGGGGTGTCTCCATAACTCGGGCCCCCACAGGAGACAGCAGATGACAGGGTCTCTCAAAACAGGCAGGAGACCGGATCCATTGTTGAAGGTCTCCATATAAGTCCCCTGAGGGGACTGAGCCGTGTGAGGTGGCCCTGCCCCCACTTGAGCATCTGAATTTAATCTTACATTGAATAGCAGCTCTGCCCCCTCTGGAAGGCCTGAGGCTGGGAAGCAGCATTTGAATGTCAGACCCCAAGCTCTAGCTGGATGGATCTGGAGGTGAGGTGGGTGCGGAAAGAAATCTCAGAAGTCAAGTAACTGGCTGGGAAAATGCCCAGAAAAGGGAAAAAAAGTAAGACCATAGAAGGTTACTTTCTTGGTGAACAGATATTTCCTCCTTTCCTTTCAGATGAAGAAGAACAATGCTTACCATCAGGGAAAGACATAGAAGTCAAGGATTCTGAATCCCAAGCATCCAAAATAAATATCCAATGGGCTCAGCCCATGGAAGAGCTCAAAAAGGATTTTGAAAATCAGGTTAGATAGTTGGAGGAAAAACTGGGAAGAGAAATGAGAGAGATGCAAGAAAAGCATGAAAAATGGGTCAATACCTTGCTAAAGGAGACCAAAAAAAATGCTGAAGAAAATAACACCTTGAAAAATAGGCTAACTCAATCGGCAAAAGAGGTTCAAAAAGCCAATGAGGAGAAAAATACTTCAATAGCCAAATGGAAAAAGAGGTTCAAAAGCTAACTGAAGAAAATAGTTCTCTCAAAATTGAAATGGAACAGATAGAGGCTAATGACTTTCTGAAAAACCAAGAAATCACCAAACAAAACCAAAAGAATGAAAAAATGGAAGAGAATGTGAAATATCTCGTTGGAAAAGCAACTGACCTGGAAAATAGATCCAGGAGAGGCAATTTAAAAATTATGGGACTACCTGAATGCCATGATCAAGAAAAGAGCCTAGACATCATCTTTCATGAAAATATCAAGGAAAACTGCCCTGAGATTCTAGAACCAGAGGGCAAAATAAGTATTGAAGGAATCCATCGATCACTGCCTGAAAGAGATCAAAAAAAGAGAAAATCCTAGGAACATTGTGGCTGGCCAAATTCCAGAATTCTCAGGTTAAGGAGAAAATCTTGCAAGCAGCTAGAAAGAAACAATTCCAATATTGTGGAAATACAATCAGGATAACTCAAGATCTAGCAGCTTCTACATTAAGGGATCGAAGGGCATGGAATAGGATATTCCAGAAGTCAAAGGAACTAGGACTCAAACCAAGAATCACCTACCCAGAAAAACTGAGTATAATACTTCAGGGGAAAATATGGTCTTTCAATGAAAGAGAGGACTTTCCAGCATTCTTGATGAAAAGACCAGAGCTGAAAAGAAAATTTGACTTTCAAATGCAAAAATGAGAAGTATGAAAAAGTAAACAGCAAAGAGAAGTCATAAGGGAGTTACTAAAGTTGAACTGTTTACATTCCTACATAGAAAGACAATATTTGTAACTATTGAAACTTTTCAGTATCTGGGTAGTTGGTGGGATTACACACACACACGTGTGCGCCCACACACATGCACACACAGGGACAGATAGCACAGAATGAATTGAATAGGATGGGATCATATCTTTAAAAAATGAAGGTAAACGGCGAGAGAGAAATGTATTGGGAAGAGAGAGGGAAAAATGGAATGGGGCTAATTATCTCTCATAGAAGAGGCAGGCAGGAGACTTTTTAGTGGAGGGAAAAAGAGGGGAGCTGAGAGAAAAATGTGAAGTTTACTCTCATCACATTTGACTAAAGGAATGAATAAAATGCACACTCATTTTGGTATGAAAATCTATCTTACAATACAGGAAAGTGGGGCAGAAGGGGTAAAGCAGGGTCTGGGTGGGATGATGGAAGGGAGGGCAATGGGAGGAGGGAGCCATTTGAAGTCAACACTCTTGGGGAGGGACACGATCATAAGAGAGAATAGAAACAATGGGGGGAAGGATAGGATGGAGGAAAGTATAGTTAGTCTTATAGAACACAACAATTATGGAAGTCATTTGCAAAACTACACAGATAAGGCCTATGTTGAATTGTCTGCCTTCCCAAAGGGAATGGGTGGGGATGGAGGGATGGGAGAAGTTAGAATTTTAGGAATAACTGTTGAGTATTGTTCTTGCTATTAGGAAATAAGAAGTACAGGTAATGGGGAATAGAAAGCTATCTGGCCCTACAGGACAAAAGAGAAGATGGGGACAAGGGAAAGGAGGGATGATAGAAGAGAGGGCAGATTGGTGATAGGGGAAATTAGAATGCTTGGTGTATTGGGGTGGAGGGAGGGGACAAATGGGGAAAAAAATTTGGAACCTAAAATTTTGTGAAAATGAATGTAAAAAGTTAAGTAAATAAATTTATTAAAATAAAAAAATAAATAAAAATGGAACTATTTTTAAAAAGTCAGTGTTCATTTATTCAAGTAAAATTTATTAAGAGTCCAAGATGTGTTTGTTGTTAATGAAGGAAATGAAAACACAAAAATGAATCAATGTCTGTACTAAAAGAGCTTACATTTTAATTAGGAAATATAACACATATATGGGAATTGTGTCCAGCAGAGGAGTTTTTGGTATACAATAGTTATAGAAATTGTGAGCCAAACAATAGGGTAGCGGATGACTGCTTTATAATTTAGTTTGAGTTCTAGAAGTGTAATTGACTCAATTGTGATACATTCTCAAAAACATCATGTAGTGTCAATGCTATGTAGTTTATCTATAAACTGTCCTTACACTATGTGAAATCAGTGTGCGTGTGTGTGTGTGTGTGTGTGTGTGTGTGTGTGTGTGTGTGTGTGTGTGTGTAAAGGCAGAGAGTAAGTGGTGACTTTGGAGGACAGATGGCTTGAATATCTTTAGTTTCAAAAAAGTACAGTTATATATATCTTTATGGATCTCCTAGAAACATAGATATTTCAATAAGATCACCTCATTTTACAATTGCAGTACTGATACAAATGTTATGATAAATGTTTTGACAACCTCTTCTAATCCTGTTCTTCCTGCTTTGCTGACTCAATTGCTTTATGAGGAGATAACGTAGTTTTAAAAAACACACTCACTGAAGCTCTTAAATCAATTTTTCACAGCACCAACTTGTACATGTTCTTTAAATTTTTATTCTCCACATTGAATCCTGAATCTCTAAATATTAATGTCGTTTTAATATTGCATATAAAAAGATAGAAGGTTGAGACCTCTCTATATTTTAATATAATTCCTATAAAGTAAGTACGTTGTGTGTTATGAAGCTTTGACTTAGCTAGTGACATGTCAATGAGAAATAAAAAAAAAAAAATCACAGCCCTGTGCCATGAAAAATGTTTTCAGTCTTTCATTATTCCCTCCAGTCTCATAACTTGGGTGGCATACAAGACATGGAAATGCATTGTCAGAAATATATAGTTCAGGACGCAGAGCCACTAAATATCTTCTGCATTTGGTAACTGTTCTTCAAAAGAGCTTTAAATTGCACTCTGCTCAGAAGAAAGAAACATTTCACTCTGCCTTTCAACTCTGTTTCTGGAGATAAAAGTTTTCTATCAGTAATTATTTTTAGAGCACAATGAAACAAATCTCTTTTCCACTGGAACCAGGAGACAGCATGTCAGTTTTCCTACTAATTCACAAACCAATCATAGCAGTGCCAACACTTGGAATGGTAGTGCATCATTTATGTTGTTGACTTTAGATATGTGACTATTACTTGACTATGCTCTAAGAAGCAACCTGAGTACATAGTAATTATTATGTGGCTACTATATTTTGCTCTCCGTAATCAGTGTTTAGTGTTTATTCGAAGAAGATAACATCAATAATTAAATGTTTTACTAATCCATAAACTTTGTGAAATCTGGACTTATAGGAGATTTTTGAGATTACCTAGATATAGGATTCAAAAGATATAAATCTGTAAAGAAGAGAGTGTAGTTCAATCCTCTCATTTGAAAGCTTATGGAATTAAAGTTTACAGAAATAAAGCAACTTGCCAAGTTACCTCAGTTATTATAGCAGGAACAAGAGTTGGACCCAGATTTTTAGATCACCCCTCTCTAAATTTAACACTTTTTCCAATATACTATACTACCTTCTTGCTTGTTTTTTTTAATCACTGAAATCATTCATGATAAAAAAAAATGCAGAAATTTGGACAGATTGGAGAATCTCCTCCTTTCACCATATTATCTCCACTTCTGGTTTCCTGTGAGTAAAAGACACACATCAAAATAAAATAAATTAAAAGTTGTGCAAAGTAGATTAAGAATTCTTTGATCTAATGGTACAATCCCCTAATCAACTGATGACTTTTGTTAAAAGGGCACTTCCCATAGAGAAGATGTCCAGGACCCTTAATAGAACCCAGGTAACTCTTTATGGTTCCCCAGTGATGTGGACTGCTTCCAACATGTTTGTTATGAAGAGTTATATTACATTATATAATGATGTATTGTAAGTAGGACCACCCTCTTCTTGTATAAAATAGATTGTTCTTTTCCTTTTCCTTACCTTTTTCTCCCTTAAATTTCTAGGGGAGAGGGCATTAAAGGTTCAGAAATAAGAATCTCACTGCCCACCTGCCCTCCTCCAGCACAAAAAACAAAAAACAAAAAAAAACAAACGGTGAATTGAATGAGCAAATATATCATGTTGTTACCCAACAGAAAAATAAAAAGTATTTCTGCATAGTTTCATAGCTTTATTTTACCATTCTATCTCCATCCCATGAGATATTAGACTTATAAAGATACTTTCCCTTAGGGGTTACGTTTAGGGACCTGGAACATTTATCAAAGTATATATATACCCCCCCCACATGCATGTATGCATGTATTAAATATGCACACATACAAAAGCATATATATCTATATACACACATGTACATATATACACACATATATCAACTCATCAAACTAAATTTAAGATTATTCTAATATGCTGTGATATTACAAAAAAGTGACCAATTTTTATTCTTTCATTCATTTTTTTCATTCATTCAACAAATATTTAATGCTTTACTCTATGTTAAAAATTACCAATCAAAATGGAAAGTTTTTATATTTATCTCTATGATTATATCTTGTGTCATGTCATATAAATGTGCTTTAACAAAGAATTTTCCATCCAAAAATATATTTTTTGTTCAGTTATTAAGGAATCATTTTTTTCTTTAAGCTCCTTCAACCAACTTAAAAGAGAAAAAAGAAGCAAGCAAGAAAGGAAGGAAAGGAGAAAAGGAGAACAGAAGGAAGGGAGGAAAAGGGAAAGAAATTATGGAAGGGAGGAATGAAGGAAAGCAGGGAAGAAAAGAAGGGAAATAAGAAAATGAAAGAGGAAGAAAGAAAGCACGGAAGGTAGAGAAATAAAGAAAAAGAAGCAAGCAAGAAAAAAAATATGTTACATAAGCAATAGGAAGTAAAAGATGTCCAAATATTCCCATTGAAAAATGAATTTCTTTTTCTGCCTATTAAATCATCATCTTTATATAACAAATCCGATAACATTCTTCTTGATAAATCCTCAGGGTCATAGTTGATTAGAATTCTTGAATCTTTCAAAATTGCATTTTCATAATATAGATATAATAAAATTCACTCATCTCTGCTTAAAATTCATCTGGAAGAACAGAAGTTCAACAATATCAAGGGAATTAATGAAAACAAATGTGAAGGATGGTGGCCAATCCACACCAGAGCTCAAATTGTATTTTAAAGTGGCAATCATAAAACTATATGCTATTGACTAAGAAACGAAATGGTGGATAAGTGGAATAAGTTAGTTATGCAATACAGAGTAATAGATGACCATAGTAACTTCATATTTGATAAACTCAAAGACTCAAGATTTTGGGACAATAAGTTACTACTTGACAAAATTTGCTGAGATAAAATGGAAAGCAGTATGACAGAAACTAGTTATAGACCGACCTCTTACATCATACACGAAACAAAGGTCACAGCATGATTTAGACATAAAGGGTGAAACATAAAGAAATTAGAGGGAAAGGAATAATCTGTCAGATCTACAGAGAAGGGAAGAATTCATGACTAAACAAGAGACAGAAAATATTTTGAGATGTAAAATGGATAATTTTAATTACATTAAATAAAAAAAAATTCCAGAAACAAAACCAAAGTAGTCAAAATGAAAAGGAAAGCAGAAAGATTTTTCTTTTTTTTATAAGTATTTTGATAAAGGCTTAATTTCTCAAATGTATAGAAATTGTATCAAATGTATAAGAATGCAAGTCAAACACAAATTGTCAAGCCTCACACTTATCAGATTGGCTAACATGATAGAAAAGGAAAATGATACATTTTAAAGAAGATGTGGAAAAATACAAATACTAATGTACTCTTGGTGGAATTGTGAACTAATCCAACCATTCTGGAGAACAATTTGGAACTATGCGTAAAGGCTTACAAAACTGCATTCTCTGTGTCAACGTGGAGGAAATGGAGGGGATGTCCATCAGCTGGAAAATAAATGGATGAACAAATTATGGTATATGATTATGAAGGAGTACTATTGTGTTATAAGAAAGTAGGAGCAGCATGACTTCAGGGGAAAAAAAAAACCTGGAAAGAATTACATGAACTGATATAAAGTGAAGTAAGCAGAAGCCAAAGACACACTGTAGCAGCTGTGCATCATAATATCAACATTGGACAATGATCAACTGATCTTATTCTTCTCAGCAATAGACAGTTCCAAATTGCTCATGGCAAAAAATATTATACACCTCCAAAGACAGAATTGATGGAGTCTGAATGGAGATCAAATCGTAATGCTTTTACTTTTTTTCATTTTTGAGTGTCTGTCTTCCTTCACAATGTGACTAATATGGAACTATATTTTGCACGATTGCACATGTATAACCTATATAAAATTACTTGCTGTCTCAGGGAGGGAGAACGCAATGAATGGAGGGAAAGACTTTGGAACTCAAAATTTTAGAAAATAAATGTTAAGACAGTTTTTTTATATAAAATTGGGAAAAATAAAATACTATTCAATAAAAGAAAGTACACCCACTCTGGATTATTGGAAAAATCTTCATTTTGATTCTAGTTCTAATATTAATAAAGGTGTGATTTTGTTCAAGTAACTTCACCTCCGTCAGTCTCCCTCTCCTTATGCACAAAAGAAGTATAATAATCCATTCACCAGATACTCTAGTGATGCACATAGCAATTGTCCATGCCCTCTAAAGTCACTCTTGCACATTTCCTCCTATAAATGGTGCAAAGGTGACTCACTCCACATTCTAGGTTTATTGAAATAATTTGGATATTAATGAAGAATAGAGGCCACTAATCCCTCATGCTCAAAACATGACCACTCCCTTTTCCAGGCATTTTTCTCTCTGATGATATCTTTATGTCACTTTTTGTACTCAGTGATTTCTTGTTCATATTGTACAGTCAATTTTTATTCTCACTATCCATCTCCCTAACACCCTTTGAATGACCTGCAAATTTTGTCCTTTGAAGTTTGTTATATTTCATGAATTTGAGCTATATAGCGTTACTGATGGTATAATGATAAAAAATGAATTTGGGCTTTAGAAGGAAGTTTACAGTCATTTAAAACAGCATAATTTCTCAGATTCAATCTAGGTTATTACACTTCAATCCTCGATCTAATTCATCATCCATTTTAAGAGCCTCTCAGAAAATATATGGTTATATGCAATTCATATATCTATGTATATACATGCATACATGCAAATGAGCACATGCATATATAATATGTAGTATGTGTACATGTGTATTATATGTGTATGTCTGCATATACATATATAATAGACATGCATGTACATACTTCTATAGCCTTGATTTTGCAACACCACCTGTATAGGTTCTGCTTTTATGTTGAAAAACTTTTAATTTTCTCTCAAATACTTTTATCTTTCCTTTTCTCCCTATGTCTCACTCCTCCTAAACTCTTTACTTCTCCATTACCATCATTCCTTCCTTTTCTCATTTCTTTCTCAGGACTTCACTTTTGCTCTGATTATACTCAAATCAGAATTTTCACACAGTGAGGGAAAAAGTTCAATCTACATTTTCTTATATATTCTTGTATCTCTTGCCCTCTTACCTTATTACCAGTCATACTTCATTTTCTCCTCTCCACAAACAACTCGGGAGTGGGGATACAAACATATAGCAATTGTGACCATCATTTAATTTGTGCTAAGTAATTTCAACTAGGGCCTCAAGGCATCCAAGTAATCCTACTTCTCCTCCAATAATTCCTTCAAACACTTAGAATAACAGATATTCAAATATGTGTCTTTTATCTTTAAATCTCCTACATCACTTCCTCATTCCTCAGTCTCTATTGTGGAATATTCATCCATTTCATGAACAGCATCTGAGGGGTGCTACATGGATTCATCCCAAACTGAACTCATTTTCATATTCCACTTCTGAGTTTCCCTATTATTTTGTTGAACTACCACAATTCTTCAGCAACCCAGATTGAAAAACTTTGTGTCATCCTTATTTACTCTGTCTCACTCATCCCTCCTATCCAATCAGTCACCAAATATTGTAATCTTTTACAATATATCTCTCGCATATATCACTTTTTCCTCATTTACACAGATATACTAATCCAGGACCTCTCACATGGTCTGTCTCCACAGATTTCTAATTGGATTCCTTTCCCCCAGTCTATCCACTCCAATTTGTCCATCCACCTCCCAATTTGTCATTCAGGTGAGGTTCCTAAAGCATGTATCTGATCATATCATTTCCATACTCAAAGTCCAATGACTCCCTTTACCTCTAGGATCAAATGTAAACTCCTTTTTGGCATTTTAAGTTCCTCAAAACCTAACCCCTCGCTACCTTTTAAATGTTCCTATATTTGACTGCTTCATACTTTCTACAATTCAGTCATTTTGGACTCCCTTGTATTCCTCACACATAAAAATTCATTTTTGCTTTTTTGTATTTGTTATTCCCCCTGCCTGAAATACTCACTTTTGTAGTCTTGGACTCTCACAAATCCTGGCTTCTTATAAGAATCTGCAGGATCTTTTATTCTACAATTCTGAAATCAATTGAATGAATATAAATGTATTATCTGTTTCAGAATTAAACTTATGAAATCTTACTTTTTAACATATTCATAAAATACCTCAAATATATATGAATGCAATTCTCTAAACATTTTGTTGTAAAGGGAAAGACAGCCTATGTGTTGCTAGTGATATTTTCACAATCACTTGTGTTCCACATATGGATGGTGTGGTGGCGGCTGATGGAGCATCTGTATTTTCTTGGTTAATTATTAGACCAAAATTAGTACAGGCAGCAGAGAATTGATCTGTATTTTGCTGCATCTCAGCTTCAGAGGCTGCATTGAGTGCACCTCACCAAGTAAGCATTTGATCTAGAAACATCTAGGTATTCAATGAACCTGAAGTCAGAAGGACCTGAGTTCAACTTGCTCACCTACTATCCATATGATAATGGGCTGAACCTCTCATAGACTCAGTTTCCTAAGATGGAAATAACAATAGGACCTAACTCTAAGGGTTGTTAAGAGGAAAAAGTGAGATAATAATGATAAAGTGCTTTGGAAATCTTAAAATGCTATAAAAATGCTACCATTATCATTGTCATCATCGACATCATCACATGTCAAACAGAGGACTATGGTGATGGTGATCGAGGGAACTACCGGCTAGTAAATGGAATAGAAGATTGTTTGTAAAATATCATAAAGAAGGATAATAAAATATGATGAGTTGTGAAGTTTGGATAAAATAATGGATATCATTTATCTGTCACCTAAAAGCCAACTAATATTCTTGATATTATTATTGTTTGCCACTAATTCGTTGTGTGACCTTTGTAAGTCATATAATTTCTCTGGACTTATTTAGTTGTCATATACATAATGAGGGAATTGGAATATATTGCCTTTGCCTTTCTTTCTGTGAGATTATAACAATAATAATTACAATCTGATTTCTAAAATTCATGGCTTCTTAGAACATAATATTCCATTTTATTCATATATCATAATTTGTTTAGTCATTTCCCAATCAACAGACACTTTATTTCTATTTTTTATCACATTCAAAAAATGCTGCAGTGCAAATTTTGATAAATCCAGGTGTTATATCTACATCTTTCACTTTCTAGTGTATATGCTTACCTGTGAGATAGCTCTGGGTCAACAGATAGAAGTATTTTAGTGCTTTAAAAAATAATCCAAAACCAATGCAAGACACTGCATCTACAATCGTTAAAGCTCTAGAATTTTGCTTCCTTAACCACATATGGCTGTATAGTATAACAGAGAAAAGTAGTGAAAGAAGGAACAAAATAACATAAGGTGGGATCTGATGAAAAATGTTTGGAAGTATATCTCTGGCTACAAAACAGAATTATTTTTGCAATGAGGTATAGTAAGACCAAAACTCTTATTTCTGTATGAATTTATTCTAATTAGAGCAACTTCTTTCCTATCACAAATACCACTACCACCATTCTAAAAAAACCTAATGAATATACAGTTAGGCAGAATATATAGCTGTAATATATATTCCACTTAAAAAATTAAGAAGCATGTTAGGTTTTGTTGTTATTGTTGCTGTTATTAAATTACTTTTATTAATTGATAATGGACATATTTCTAACTTCCTTAAGTGATCAGTACTACATTTTTTCTAGTAGTATTTTGTCTGCTTATTTTAGTAGGATTCTTTTTTTTTTTTAATCAAGGAAATTTGATGGCCAAACATATACATTTGCATAATTATCTTGGCAAGACTTTTCTTCTTCTGATGTTTCTATATCAGCACTTTTCTTAAATATAATTTATTTATTTTCAGTTTTCAACATACACTTCCACAAAAATTTGAATTACAAATTTTTCCTGCATCTCTCCCCTAGGACAGCACACACCATATCGACTCTTTGCCCCTATCTGCCCTCTCTTCTATCACCATTCCCTTTCTCCCATCACCCACCCCTCTATTTTCTGTTAGGGTAAGATAGATTTCTATACCCCATTGCCTATACAACTTACTTCCCATTGGCATGCGAAAACAATTTTTAACATTCATTTTTAAAGCTTTGAGTTCAGCATTCTCTTCCTTCCTCCCTTACCATCTACCATCATTGAGAAAGGAATCAATTTAATATGCCTCATACATTTTGTAGCCATGGAAAACACTTCCATAACAGTCATGTTGCAAAAGGCTAACCACATTTCTCTCTGTCCTGTCCAACCCTTCATTTATTCCGTTCTCTTGCTTGACCTGTCTTCCCACAATAGCGTTTGCTTCTGATTACCCCTTGCCCCAGTTTGGAGTGCCTTCTATTATCCTGATCCTTTCCCCTGCCTTTCTGCAGGGTAAGAGAGATTTTCATATACAATTGAATGTGTGTTATTTCCTCCTTAAATCAAATCTGATAAGAGTAAGGCTCACTTATTTCCTCTCACCTCCACTCTCTTCCCCTCCACTGTAAAAGCTCTTTCTTGCCTCCTCTATGTGAGATGATTTACTACATTCTACCTCTCCCTTTTTCTTTCTCCTAGTACATTCTTCTCAACGCAATTTTATTTTTTAGTATTCTGCCTTCATATTCAACACACCTTGTGCCTTATGTATGTGTATATGTGTGTATGTACATGTACATATGTATGTGTATGTGTATATACACATAAATGCATATATATACACATATGTATATATACACACACATATATAATATACACATAAATGCATACAAACCATAAAACTTGTAAATCTCGCAGGCACACATACACACACACACACATACACACACATATATTCCCTTTAATTACCCTAATACTCAAAAAAGTCTCATGAGTTACAAATATCATATTTCCATGTAGATATGTAAACAGTTCAACTTTAATGAGTCCCTTATGGTTTCTCTTTCATATTTATCTTTTCACACTTTTCTTGATTCTTGTATCTGAAAGTGAAATTTTTTTATTCAGCTCAGGTCTTTTCAACAAGAATAACTGAAAGTCCTCTACTTCACTGAAATTCCATTTTTTCTCTCAAGTATTATACTTGGTTTTGCTGGGTAGGTGATTCTTGATTTTATCCTATCTCCTTTGACTTCTGGAATATTGCTTTCCAAACTCTCTGATTCCTTAGTGTAGAAGCTGCTAAATCCTATGTTAACCTGATTGTGATTTTATGATACTTATTGTTTCTTTCTGGCTGCTTATACTATTTTCTCCTTTACCTGGGAACTCTGGAATTTGGCTACAATATTCCTAGGAGTTTCCCCTTTGAGATTTCTTTCAGGAGGTGATTGGTGAATTCTTTAAATTTTTACTTTGCCCTCTGGTTCTAGAATCTTAGGGCAGTTTTCTCTGATAATTTCTTGAAAGGTGATGTCTAGGGTCTTTTTATAATCATGACTTTCAGGCAGACCAAAAATTTTTAAATTCTCTCTCCTGAATCTCTTTTCCATATCAGTTATTTTTCCAATGAGATATTTCACATTGTCTTCCATTTTTTTTAATTCTTTTGGTTTTCTTTTATAATTTCTTGATTTCTCATAATATCATTAGCTTCCATTTGCTCCATTCTAATTTTTAAGGAATTATTTCCTTCAGTTAGCTTTTGGACTCCTTTTCCATTTGGCCAATTCTCCTTTTTAAGTCATTCTTCTTCTCATTGGCTTTTTGGACCCTCTTTTGCCATTTGGGTTAATCTATTTTTAAAGGTGTTGTTTTCTTCAGCATTTTTGGGGGTTTCTTTTACATTCCTACATGGAAAGATAATATTTACGACTATTGAGACTTTTCTGAGTATCAGGGTAATTGGAGGAATGATGTACATATAGACAGAGGACACAGGATAAGTGAATATGAAGGGATAATATAAAAAATAAAATTAAGGGGTGGGAGGAATATATTGGGAGAAGGAGAAAGAGAGAATTATAATGGGCTAAACTATCCCTAACACTAAAAGGCAAGAAAAAGTTTTTTTTAATGAAGGGGAAGAGGGGGAATTTTCGAAGGAAATAGTGAACCTTACTCTTTGGTTTAAGGAGGGAATAACATGCACACTCAATTTGGCACGAAAACATTTTATGTCACAGAAAAGTAGGCAGGTAGGCAATAAGCAGAGGATGGAGGGAAAGATAGAAGGGAGGAAAAATGGGAGGAAGGAATAATTACAAGCAAATACTTTTGAGGATGGACAGGTTCAACAGAAAGGATAGAATAAATGGGGAGAGCAGGATACAATGCGGGGAAAAATAATTAGTCTTTTGTATCATGACTGTTATGAAAGCATTTTGCATGACTACAAAATGTATAACCAATATCAAATTGCTTGCCTTGTCAGTGGAGATGCGATAGGAGGGAGGAAGGAAGAGATACTGGAATTCAAAGTTTCAAAAAATGCATGTCAAAATTTCTTTTCATGAAATGCAACTGGGAAATAAGACATAAAGACAATGGGGTATAGCAATCTATCTTGTGCTTCAAGAAAACAGAGGAGATGGGGATAAGAGAAGGGAGGGGGTGTGAAAAATGGGTAGGCAAATTAGGGGAAGGGGCAAATGGAATGCATGATTCTTAGGGTGTATAGAGGCGAGAGATGGGGAGAAATTTTGGAACTCAAAATCCTGTGGACGTGAATGTTGAAAATCAAAAATTAATTAATTGAAAGATAAAAATTAACCTCCTCCACATTTTTTATTTCATTCTCTATGTTCAGAAGTTCTGGGCAATTTTTCTGTAATATTTCTTGCATTGTGGTGTTCAGAATTTTTGTCTTGTCATGGTCTTCTTGGAGACCTATTTGTTTTGCTTACATGTTTAACATATTTTCATTTTAAATTACTGCTTTTTGCTTCTCTCAAATATAAAGCATACTGTTTGGATTTCAATGCCCTATGCAACCTGGCTCCTTATTACTACTGTTTAAATCTTATGTTTCACTTCTCTACTTGTGTACATATACACATATCCAGTGATATTAACATCCTTTCTGTTTCTTTAAGATACCCCGCCACTTGACTTCAGGTCTTTTTACTTGGAACTTTCCGTCTCTCTCTCTCTCTCTCTCTCTCTCTCTCTCTCTCTCTCTCTCTCTCTCTCTCTCTCTCTCTCTCTCTCTCCCTCTCTTTCACTTTCCTTCTCTCTCTCTCTTTTCCCCCCTCTCTCTCTCTTCTTCTTTCCTCCTTGCCTTCTTGAGTTTTATTCAAATCTCTGCTAAAGTTCCATTTTCTGTAAGAAACCTATCCTAATTCTCTTTAGTCTTTTGTCTTCTTTCTGAGATTGTATCTAATTGTCCCTGTCTTGTTTTTACATAATTATTTTCATGTTTTTACTACCATTTTATTGTGAATTCCTTGAGGTCAGGGACATTTCTTCTCCCTTATTTGCATCATTAGAACTTAGTACAGTGCTTTTGAAAATAGTAGACATTAAATAAATAATTTACTTGAGTTACCTAAACACTATATACCAGTTACATTTTCAAAGAAATATTTTCTACTTGTATGTGACTCAAAAGATAGAATACTGGTCATTTCAAGGACATGCTCTGTTAATGGAATTCTGAATGAAAAGACTGGCCAGTGAACATTCCAGATTTATCCACAAGGTAGAAAATGGAACCCAGGGATTCTGGAAAAAAACAGACAACTAAAACAAACAAGCCCAAAGTCACCAGGTATTTACTTTTCTTTCTATCTGAAGAATTCTGTGAGTTTAGCATTCTATAGTGTAATGAGTATCAGAATTGTGTTTGGCTGCAGCAGCTGTTAGTTTGCAGTCATATTTGTATTCATTGTGTCATGTGATACCCACATTATATTTCTTGCTTTTCAGTGATGACACATTCAGAGATCTAATGCTGTCACATAACTATTTGTGTTGTATTTGGGGTGGAACATGTATTTACATGTTCACATTTCAAGATGTGAAATCAGGAAATGAAATGATTGTATAAGATAAACAAATTATAACTTGAGGAGTTCTATTGTGTACAAATATAAGGAATGCCTTTCTTCCATCCATATAAAGTAAGCAAAGCAGAAAATACATACATACACACACACACACGTATATACTAAGTAGAGTCAACAGACATTTGTTAAGCAACACCTATGTGCCAGAAACTGAACAAAAGGTTGTACTAATTAAACATATTTAACAAAGTGGATCCTAACAGATAAAATTTATATTTCCATGAAAGAATATTGATATTAACATTGAATAGTATTACAATGAAGACTTCAAATCACCTGATAATCACAGTTGCCTTACCAAAACAAAAAATTCATTCACATGGTTGAATATTCCATTTTGCTAGAAATAATATCTTAACCTCTCAGTGTCAGACATTGGTCAAACACTCAATAGGGCGATAAGCAGCAGCAGATTAAAGTTAGAGAGATAAGTAGAGAAAATAAATAGAGGTAAATAGAGAGAATCCCAATGCAAATATCCAGGGTTAAATCCTGAAGCCAGAAACACAATTATGGTTAATTGGGAACTTTAGGCAATTGAGAAACAATTTTTCTGACTCTGATTCCACTTGTGCTCAGAAAGACAAGGCTGAGAATTAGCTGTGCTATTCAAACATAGCATCTATAAGAACTTTCTCACCATTGATATAGATACTGTAAAACAATCAATCAATGAACTTTTATTAAGCACTTACCATGGGACATGAACTGTGTGCTAAGTGCTGAATTGCACCAGGGAGAATACCCATGATCATTAAAACTCAGCATCTAAGCATGAAAACTGAGAGAATATTTGTATCTAAATGCTACCTGAAATTTGTAGTCTTCTGTCTAGAAAGGGGTCAACTCAAATTCTTCAGTCATTTGAGCCAAGATTGTAGGATTCCTTTCACTTAGGAACTCCTTGGGTAGAGGGTCTTGACCAGCAAGACCCTCATCTCAGAAGCAAAAAATGAGGCGGGAGGCAGGATGTAAGGCAACTCCGTTTATTCAACTGAGGATCAGGGTATTTAAGGGCTGTAACCATAATCACTTGCAGGCTAAGCTCATCCCATTACTTCATCATCTCATGACTTACCCACGTCCTTGCACCCGAAGCAAGAAATGAAGCTTATCTTGCTCCTGAAGCTAGTTCCTAAGTTCCCAGACCCAATTGCAACTTTTCTGCAAAGAACGTCACTATCTGCAGGAACATCAGGTTTCAGGGTCATGGAGTGCTTCTGCCAGGGTTTGAGTAAACACAGGTCCCACAGGAACAGGCTTTGCCTCAGCTATAGCCTTGATCATGGCACTTGCACTCCCCTTAGCCCTCTACACAAGACGGCTCTTCAAAACTCTTGCAGATATACATTTGATATAAGTGTCAGATGTGGAGTCAGAAAACCTGACTTCAAATCCAGCCTCAGATACTTATAAGCTGTGAGACCCTGGGCAAGTCATTTAAACCTGTTTGTTTCAATTTCCTCATAGGTAAATTAAGTCAGAGAAGGAAATTCACTCCAATACCTTTGCCAAGAAAATCCCAAAATGAGGTCATTTGAGGTCAACAAGATTGAAAATACTGAATAACAACATACCTGATAATATATTCAAACTGCTAAGGATAGACAAAGCCACTCCCACCCACTCAACAGTCACAAACCAATCTTTGTTCTTTCACTTTGATCACTATTCTCAGTATTGATTCAATCACTTGAAATAAAACACTAACTTTGCATTCTCTTCTCCACACATAGGTTCTGCTTTCAAAACATTCTATCTGATACTTACTGACTTCCTAAGGTTTATTTTCTTCTTCGCCAACTGTGGACATTGGGATAACATTCTTTTTTATTTTCTCTAAATTGTATATAAACAAAAAATTTCGTATTCAATTAAAATTTTTTTGAGTTCCAAATTCCCTTGTTTCTTCTCTTCCCTTCCACCCCTTAAGAAGTCAAGCAATTAAACAGTAATACATTTCCATATTAGACATGCTGTGAAGGAAAATGTAGACAAAAAAATCCCTGAAGAATAATAAAGAAAGTATGTTTCAATCTGCATTCAGACTCCATCAGCTTTTTCTTTGGAGTTGGAAAGCATTTTTCATCATAAGTCTTGTAACTGATCAAAATAATATTCTGACTCATGTTTTGTACCCAAGAGTGATTGACTGATTCCATGGTGCATAGCTGCTTCCCCTTTGGTCATTACATACTGATTTTCTTTTAATATATTTTCAATTAAAAAATTATTATTTTCTCTCCTCCCACCCCTATCCTCCCCAATAGAAAGAAAGAAAGCCTATGTAACAAATATGCACAGTAAAATAAAGCAAATGCCCCCATTGGCCATTTCCAAAAATTTATTACTATTTGTATGACATTATTTTTAAATCAAAAGTAACAATGATAATAACTGACACTTAATTGCTCTCACTTGGAAATATATATATATATATATATATATATATATATATATATATATATATATATATATATATATATATATATATATATATATATATGTCCAGATATTTAATTCTTTTTTTTCAATCAACAAAGACTTTTTTCTCTCCATTCTATCTCCTCCCCCAACTGAAAAAAAATGAAAACAAAAATTCTTGTATTAAATATGTATAATTAAGCAAAACAAATGCCACATTGGATATATCTAAAAACATATTACTATATGATTTTATGGCACCATAATTTTTTAATATGAGCTAAAAACACTCATATCAAGTACTTCATCTTATATAAATCATTTTCCTCATAGCATTCCTATGAAGTTACTAGTGTTGATATCAAAATTACTGCTAATTGTTATTTCATTTTCATTTTTATTTTTGAAGAAGGTGGCTGATAGGGGCAACTAGCTGGTACAATGGTTAGAGTGCCAAGTGTGAACAGAGGAAGAAATGAGCTCAAATCCGACCTCTGGCACTAGCTATGTGACTCCAGGCAAGTAATCTAATCTCAATTTCCTTATCTGTAAAAATGGGGATAGTAATGCACCTAACAATAAGGCTATTGGGAGAACTTGTAATGGCAATTTAAATGGGGAGATCTTTCCCATTCATTAATAGGCCCATGTGACCTGTTTGGATCACATGGAAGTCTGAGTCACGTGGAGTCTGCAGTGGTAGGAGCTTGCTGAATGGGTGGAACAGATAGAGGCACAGTTGGAGAAGAGCTGAAAGGAAATTAGTGAGAGAGCAGTCAGAGCTAGGAAAGATACAGACAAGTAGAGTGCTGGGTAGTGTGAGTGAGAGATTGTGATTTTGTTTAAGAAAGTCTCCTTGTGATTTGTTTAAGGGAGCTGGTTTTTGGAAAGCCTAGATGGGTGAAGGCTTAGGGATGGTGTTGTTCTCTGCATTGTTGTAGAGTATAGATTTTTGTTACAAGGATGGATTTGGTTTTCTGGAGTCTAAATAAATGTTTTGGTTCTACCTTCCAAGTGGAGGGAGAGTCTGTGGTATTTCATGATTCAGAATTGTGCTGGGATATTTATGACCACTGTGGGCACAGTGAATATCACATTGGTGCTACAAATGACGACGGGAATGGGATCACAAAATATCATACCTCTATTTGGAGATAGAAAGGCAGAGAAGACAGAGGAAGAAATGAATGCCCCAGGGTGGGATGATTTGCTTTATTTCTCTCTGGCAAGAAAATGGGCTAAAAGCACAGAGCTTTGAGAAAACTGAGCACTGAGGCTACAGAAGGGAGAGCCCACAGATTTAGATGTTTGCAAGGAATAACAATAGAACCAGGGAAAGAAATGGTAGGAGTGAGTAGGAGAGTCTGGGCTTTGCTAGCAAGCTATTGCATTATATGTAAAAGCAGAGACAAGCTGCTGGAGAAGAAGGCTCAGATGGAAATGTTATTGGCTGGCTTGCAGGAGAATCTTTTAATCCTGCAACATTTAAACACTCCTTTAGAAGAGGAAACTAGAGAGTTTCAGGCGGTGAAAGAAAAAGCAGTTGTTATGGCTTACAGGAGGTGAAAATTTAACAATAGGAAAATGAATGTAGCCCTTGCACAGGCTTGGGCTTGATTGGGCCTAAGCACAGGCCAAGAGGATGTGTGGCAGGAGAATGAAGCAAATGAGAAGCTTTAGGTTTGGCCTGTACTAAGAAGGAAGCAGGAGAATCAGAGGGTCCACAGAGTGTTTGGGGAGATACTTGAGGACTCTGCTTAGTAGGAGGTCATAGATATTTTCAATCCATTCACCTAAAGGATGGGATAATCATTGGTATCTTGGATAGTGAGAAACAGTGAAAAAGATCAATTTCCTCAAGAAGGAGAAGAGTAAACAGCCAGTAGATTCAGTCAGAATAGATTGAAAAGAAAGAATTGTTTACTGCTCTAATGAGAGTAACTAATGAACTATATATCGAGGAAAGAGGCTTGATTTTAGACTGAGCAGGGAAATGAGAACTGTGCACAGATCCTCCTGAAACATTGTAGCCAAGTTCCTCAGACCGGCAAGGAGAGTGGGAGATTGGCCAGGCAATTAAAGAAAGGTCAGATTGGGAGCGGGGTGGAGTCAAGATGGCGGAGTAGAAAGACTCATGTATGCTAGCTCCGAAGCCACAGTCCATGGATTTAATGTAAGAAGAGCTCCCCACAAGTTCTGGATCACTGCAAGGCGTGCAGAAATACAGTGGAAGAGATTTCCGTTCCAGGGAGCCCTGGAGAGCCGTCCCCAGGGTCTGTAATGCCCTAGAAAGCGGATTCCACCCCTGTGCTGCCCTGACCTCGTGGCTGAGCGGAGCAGATCCTAGCAGGCTTCAGGGATGGAATCTCCGGTGGCTGGGAAGGTACCTCCGCCCACAGACGCTACAGGTCAGTGAGAGAGACGTCTGAGCTGGCCAAGAGGGGAGCGGGGTGTCTCCGTGGCTCGGGCCCCCTCCAAGCAGCAGAGGCAGAGGCAGGGGCAGCGGCAGAGGCAGCAGCAGCAGCCCGGGGCCTCCCCGACCAGCAGGCAGAACTTCAGGTCTCTGCATAAACCCCCTGAGGGAGTTGAGCCTGGGAGGTGGCCCTGCTCCCAACTGCTCCACTACTGAAGGTCTCTGCATAAAGCCCCTGAGGGAGCTGAGCCTGGGAGACGGCTCTGCCCCCACCTGCTCCATTACTGAAGGTCTCTGCATAAACCCCCTGAGGGAGCTGAGCCTGGGAGGTGGCCCTGCCCCCACCCCAGCACCAGAACTTAAGCTCACATTGAATAGCAGCCGCGCATGTCGCGGAACGCCCATTTCAATCTCAGACCCCAAGCACTAGCTGGGCAGATCTAGGCGGGGGTGGAGAGGAATCTCAGAAATCAAGTAACTGGCTGGGAAAATGCCCAGAAAAGGGAAGAAAAATAATACTATACAGAGCTTCTTTGAGCAGGTGCAAATGTTCCCACTTTTCAATACTGATGATGAGGAACTATTCTTACCATCAGGGAAAAACATGGAATGCGGGGCCTCTGTATCCCAGACATCCCAGGGGGATGTTGGGTGGGCTCAGGCCTTGGAAGAGCTCAAAAAGGGTTTTGAAAAGCAAGTTAGACAGGTGGAGGAAAAACTGGGAAGAGAAATGAGAGAGATGCAAGAAAAGTATGACAAACGGGTCAATACCTTCGTAAAGGGGACCCAAAAAAATGCTTAAGAAAATAACACCTTGAAAAATAGGCTCACTCAATTGGCAAAAGAGGTTCAAAAAGCCAATGAGGAGAAGAATGCTTTCAAAAGCAGAATTAGCCAAATGGAAAAAGAGGTTCAAAAGCTCACTGAAGAGAATAGTTCTCTCAAAATTAGAATGGAATAGATGGAGTCTAATGACTTTCTGAGAAACCAAGAAATCACAAAACAAAACCAAAAGAGTGAAAAAATGGAAGAGAATGTGAAATATCTCATGGGAAAAACAACTGACCTGGAAAATAGATCCAGGAGAGACAATTTAAAAATTATGGGACTACCTGAAAGTCATGATCAAAAAAAGAGCCTAGACATAATCTTCCATGAAATTATTGAGGAAAACTGCCCTGACATTCTACAACCAGAGGGCAAAATAGTATTGAAAGAATCCATCAATCACCACCTGAAAGAGATCCAAAAAGAGAAACTCCTATGAATGTTGTGGCCAAATTCTAGAACTCCCAGGTCAAGGAGAATATCTTGCAAGCAGCTAGAAAGAAACAATTCCAGTATTGTGGAAATAAAATCAGGATAACTCAAGATCTAGCAGCTTCTACATTAAGGGATTGAAGGGCGTGGAATAGGATATTCCAGAAGTCAAAGGAACTAGGGCTCAAACCAAGAATCACCTACCCAGAAAAACTGAGTATAACACTTCAGGGGAAAATATGGTCTTTCAATGAAACAGAGGACTTTCAAGCATTCTTGATGAAAAGACCAGAGCTGAAAAGAAAATTTGACATTCAAACACAAGAATGAGAAGAAGCATGAAAAAGTAAACAGCAAAGAGAAGTCATAAGGTACTTACCAAAAGTGAACTGTTTACATTCCTACATGGAAAAACAATATTTGTAACTCTTAAAACTTTTCAGTATTTGGGTAGTTGGTGGGATCACACAGACACATGTACACGCATGCACGCACACACACATACACACATGCACGCACATACAGAAACAGAGAGCACAGAGTGAATTGAATAGGATGGGACCATATCTTAAAAAAATTAAGGTAAATGGTGAGAGAGAAATGGAGGGGGAGGAAAGAGGGTGAAATGGAATGGGGTAAATTATATGTCATTTAAGAGGCAAGCAGGACACTTTTTAGTGGAGGGAAAAAGAGAAGAGCTGAGAAAAAAACATGAAGTTTACCCTCATCACATTTGACTAAAGGAAGGAATAAAATGCACACTCATTTTGGTATGAAAACCTATCTTACAGTACAGGAAAGTGGGGGAGAAGGAGATAAGCAAGGAGGGGGGATGATGGAATGATGGAAGGGAGGGCAATGGGAGGAGGGAGCAATTTGAAGTCAACACTCTTGGGGAGGGACAGGATCAAAAGACAGAATAGAAACAATGAGGGGCAGGATAGGATGGAGGGTAATTCAGTTAGTCTTACACAACACGACTATTATGGAAGTCATTTGCAAAACTACACAGATATGGCCTATATTGAATTGCCTGCCGTCCCAAAGGGAATGGGTGGGGAGGGAGGGATGGGGAGAATTTGGAACTCAAAGTTTTAGGAACAACTGCTTAGTATTGTTGTTGCTACTAGGAAATAAGACATACAGTTAATGAGGAATAGAAAGTCATCTGGCCCTACAGGACAAAAGAGAAGATGGGGACAAGAGAAGGGAGGGATGATAGAAGAGAGGGCATATTGGAGATAGTGAAAATTAGATTGCTCGGTGTATTGGGGTGGGGGGAGGGGATAAAAGGGCAGAAAATTTGGAACCCAAAATTTTGTGAAAATGAATGTAAAAAGTTAAATAAATAAATTTTTATTAAGAAAAAGGTCAGATTAAAGAAAATATACTTCTAGCAGAATGATGACCCCAAAACTGCAAATTGGAAAATAGTAAACAACAGTGAATGATGCTATGATGGTGAGTTCCATGGACCTTAGAAACATGGCTCACCCAATATCTACCCTGCTTCTGGTTATTATCTCCTTGCTTCCTTTTGATTTTTGTCTGTTCACCTTGTTTGCCAGATTTGTTTTCGGCAGGCTTAGTGTCCTCCTGCAGGTGCCTGATAACTGAAGCCAGATGTCACACTCTATCCATTACTGTACTGCGTCACCTCTGGGCCTGGCGTTGACCAAGTCCAGATGCCAGCTAAAGAAATATTCTCTTGAATGGGACCTCTGGGGCAGAAGCAGCTCTATGTCCAATCTCAGCAGGAAGTAGCTATGGAAAAAGAGACCATCATCTCTTACCCCAAGATTTTGGGCCCCATTTGTTTGAGGGCCACGTATATGGTGATTTAAATGCAAAATCTTTCATATTCATTAATAGGCCTATGCAACCTTTATGAGTTACATGGAAACCTGAGTTACATGAGTCTGAGTTGCATGGAGCCTATGGTGGGAGGAGTTTGCTGAATGGGTGGAGCAGAAAGAAGTAGAGCTAGAGCAAAGTTGAGAGGAAATTAGTGAGAGAGCAGTCAGAGCAATGAAGGTTGCAGGCTACTGGCTAGCATAATTTTGTGATTCTTTGTGATTTTGTTTAAGAGAGACTGCTTCTGATTTGTTTAATGGACCTGATTTGTGGGAAGCTCCCAGGGGAAGGCTTGGGGGTGGTGTTGTCCTCTGCATTGTTATTGTGCATAGATTTTTGTTACTATGATGGATTTGGCTTTCTAGTGTCTAAGTGAATGTTTCAGTTCTGTCTTCCAGGTGGAAAGTCTGTGGTATTTCGTGATTCAGAATTGTGCTGGGACATTCATGGCCATCGTGGGCATTATGAATATCACATTCGTGCTATATTTATTCATGAAGAAATGTTGTAGTGCCATTTTTGAAATATCTCTTTCTCTCACCTACTTCCAGTCAACTACTAAGTAATTCATTTCTCATATGCACAATATCACTCAAATCTCTGAGAAGTAGTCCCCTTTCAAAAAGACCCACATGTGGAATTTGATCTCTGTTCAGCAAATCCCTTGGGAAGCATGTTTAATAATTCTCTATATAGCTAAGAGTCTTAGAATGTGTGGTGGTGCTGGGATATATAAATAACATGAATTCAGGCTAAAAAAGCATGTAAAGAAATCTTTGTTGACTAATGCTAAACCCATGAATTTCACTGTCATCATTACAAAAGGTCATAATTTTCATGTTGATATTTTATTATGCTTACATTTATTTCATGCCAATATATATGTGATTATATTCTTGCTCACTGCCATTCTGTTTTATTTAATTCATTCCTTAGATTTATAAATTGCATTCCCTTTTCCCACATGAAGAAAAGAGTAACCAATGAATGTCTTATGTTATTATATAATACACTAAATTACTACCTACAGTGCTAATTGGCATGGTTATAGACTAAAACCATTAGTGCATCTCTGACTGCTCAATTTACTATGAGAGAGTGACTTATGAAATGGTAGACTCTGATTTATTGTCACCTGTGGTGATTTTTACTTTGCTCTTATTTTAATTTTTTCCTTCCTAGTATTGGTAAATCCTAGGATTGTCCTGTCAGGGAGATCTGATTATTTAAGTTTGACATACATTTAAACTACATCATTTCTGACATTTATAGAGATAATTGGGTCTATCAAGCTTGCATTTGAGAGAAAGATATTTGAGGACAGGTAATGCTTTATTTTTGTATTTGTATCTGCTGCCTAGCCCAGCTCTTGGTTTATTGTCAGGCACCTAATATATGCTTGTTGATTGTTGTGTATGGCAATGAATCATTTTAGTCTTAAAGATTCCAACACTTAGAAAGATCTGTGACCCATAAATGTGAATACTATTCCCACCAGTGACTCCTATCTAAAGCCTGTCCAAACCTGGGCACCTTCTGTGATTCTCATTTTTCACCAGAGTCTTCCAAAAATTGTCAGAGGCTTTCTGATAGTCTCTTGACATGGTGTGGTTATGAGTGGAACATGCAAACTTAAGTTTCTCTTTTGATATGTGCCTGGTTCATGTTGAAACACTCAATACTAATAGTTTTTCAATCTCATTACTATAGATATTCCTTGAATTATACAGATTATAACCATTCATGCTCACTCATCCAGGTAGACTCTTGTCCAAGGAGTTCACCCAGTATGCTGGGAACCTAGTGATTTCATTTTGATCCTCTTCTAACAAAGAGCAGCAACATGCAAATCGACCAACTCTTCCGTCATTCTTACTCTTTTATTAATCTACAGCTTTTTCTCTACTGTATGCTTCTCTACTGCCTACAAACATGCCCATGTTTTTCCTTTTTCAAAAAAAAAAATTACTTGATCCATTCATCCCCACTAGTCATTATCTTATATATCTCTTTGTTTTATGAATAAACGCCTTGAGAAGCCCATCTAAAATAGCATTCCCTCAGCTGTTTCCTCTCACTCTTCTCTTAATTTTTCTACAGTCTGTCTTGTCATCTTGTCATTCAACTGAACTTATCCTTTCCAAAGTGGCCAGTGATCTCTTCGTTGCCGTATGTAATGATTTTTTCTCAATTCTCATGCTTATTGACCTCTCAGAAGTTGACACTGTATTTCACCCTTTCCTCTTTGATATTCTCCCCTCTATTTTTTATTGAACTCTACTTTCCCTTGGTTTTCTTCACACCTATCTGATTGTTCCCTTCTTATTCTCATTTCATGGAGGATCAACCAGGTCATGCCTGCTAACCACTTGTGTCCCCCGAGGCTTTGTTTTTTTTCTTTCTTTCCTCCAATACTGTTTCACTTGATGTTCTCATTAGTTAGCATAGTTTCAACTATCATGACAATGAAGAGAATTTTCTGAATTGTTTGTCTAGATTTAATCTTTTCCTTAACTTCCAATCTTGCATTTTCAATTGTCTTTTGATTTCTCAAGCTGGATGTCTCATAAACATCTTTTTCTTTTCTTTTTTGGTGAGGCAGTTGGGACTTACCCATGGTAACTTGTAGTAAGTGTCAAGTGTCAGTGGATTTGAACTCAGCTTCTCCTAACTCCAGGGCTAGCACTGTATCCACTGTGCCACCTAGCTGTCCCTCATAAACATCTTAACTTCATTATATCCAAAGCTGACGTCATGGTCTTTCCCCAAAACTTTTCCCTACTTTCAAACTTCCTTATTACTGCTTAGAGTTGGATCATTGTCCCAGTTACCCCAGATCTCAAACTATGTCACCCTCTACTTCTTGCTTTCTTACTCCCCCTAATCCCAATTTCTTATCAAATTCTGCATTTCCGCCTTTCTAACATCTCTCGTTTATATCTCTTGTCTTCTAACATTGTACCTATCCTCCTGCAATTCTCATCACTGCATGCCTGGATTGTTACAATAACCTCCCAATTAATTAGTTTCCCTGCCTCAAGTCGCTCTCAACTTCAATCCATCATTTATTTATCTGCCAAATGGATCTTCTTAAAACACAGGTTTGAACATGTAACCTCTCCTATTCAGTCAACTTCCATTTCCCCCTGTTACCACCAGGATCGTATATAATATACTCTGTTTGGCTTTTAATGCCCTTCATAATTTGACCCTTTGTTATCTTTCCCATTTCCTTATGCTTTATTCCTCTTCACATACTCTGCAATCCAGTGAAATACATCCTTGCAGTTCTTTTCTCATAACCCTCCAACTCCTGACACAGGGTTTTCTAGCTGTCCAGCCACCATGACAGGAATATTCTCTCTCCTCATCTCCACCTCTTAATACCTGGTTCGCTCAAGCTGAAGCCAAAGCCCCATCTTCTGCAAGAAGCCCTTCCTGATCATCAATAATCTAAAAGTCTTTACTCTGAGATTATCCATAATTTATCTTGTACTTGGTTTGTAGTTATTTGGTTACATGTTGTCTGTCCTCATTAGACCGGGTCCTTCAATAAGCCAGGGGTTCTTAGCCTTTGCTCAGTAAACATTTTATTTTTTTTAATACTTTGATTATAGACTTTTACTATAATTCATTTCCTTTGAAACTCTAGGTATTTTATTTTCTGAATTTAAAAATCTGATTTTGAGAAGTATAGAAAATTCCCCAGATTGCTAAAGGGGATACATGACAGAAAAAAAAAATTAAGAATCCCTGTGCTATTGAAAGACCCTTATATTTAATACTTAAGGTATTTAATGATCTCATCTTTCTCTACTATGTTACATTGTTTGACTCTCTACTCTCTTAAAGAGTGCAGGATGTGTTCAGGGAAGACCAGTACTTTGGTGTGATGGCTGCTGAGCCCTTTTCAGGGCTGCTTTCCACCTTTGGTGTCCACCTGTTCCAGTTAAGTCTCACCTGTGACTCCAAGAAGCTGCATCATGTGCAGCGGCCACACCCTGGTAAACCTTTGGCAGACAGGCCAAACCAGCTTGAGGGTAACCAAGGGATCTCAAAGCCATTGGTGAGTTAGGGTGGGTTTCTACCCCAAGCATGTGAATGAAGACTCCTCTGGTGGAATGGGCAAATGAGAATAATTTGTTCCAATGGCCATGAAGGGAGATGAAGTAAGGGATGTGGAGCTGTTAGAGCTTGGCTTGCATCCTGAAGCATCACCAGTTGTCTTGATTCTGTCTTGCCACTGGTCTGTGATGACTCTGGAGGAGAGAGTGAGGCTGAAGACTTTATGCAACTCTACTTCGCTTAAATCCAATTTACACATGAATCAGAAGACATCACCCATACCATTTTACTATATAATACCTCAAAGTCCTGTGACTGGGATGAA
The DNA here is from genome assembly GCA_023548195.1 of Bettongia penicillata ogilbyi. Classification (NCBI taxonomy): domain Eukaryota; kingdom Metazoa; phylum Chordata; class Mammalia; order Diprotodontia; family Potoroidae; genus Bettongia; species Bettongia penicillata. Next base: position 3,168,445 of record JAJHZJ010000139.1, read on the forward strand.
GCAGTAGGTGTGGATACATTGAGAGCTGTAGTCTCAGTCCTGCACACAGGTGGTCCATGCCATAGGATCTTTTCTCACTGAAAACAATAGTGGGACTCAGTAGCCCCTGGGTGTCTGATCAGCCTTTGAAGGATTGAACTGCTCAACTCATGGTGCGAGGAAGGGGGCTAGAAAATGTGCCCTAAAAATTGTCTCCTTTCTCAACCCTGACCTGATACCGTGAGGTGATGGAAACACAAAAAAATATGCTAAATGTACAAAAACATCTGTAAAGGCTATTCCACTCACCATAGGTAAGTGTACACACAACATGACACAAAATCCAGTAGACGTGAAAGACGAACTGCACTTGTTCCAAGAGAACTCGACAGGTATTGCATCCAAATAGCAGTCCTGAGTGAAACAGGGCTGACAAATGAAAGCCAGCTTACTGAAGTTAGAGCTGGATACACATTTTTCTGGAGTGGTTGCAGTGAAGGGAACATCATAAAACTGGCATAGGTTTTGCAATCAAAACTAATCTAGTCAGCAAGCTGGTATGCCTGCCAAAAGGAGTGAATGACAGGCTCATGACAATGTGACTGCCACTTACAGGAAAATGTCATGCCACCATCATCAGTGCCTATGCTCCCACTATGACAAACCCTGATGAGGTCAAAGAAAAATTTTATGAAGACCTAGAGACCCCCTATCACCAATGTGGCAAAAGAAACAAGCTTACAAAGACACTCTCAAGGTCTCTCTCAAATCTTTGGATTTGATTTTGTGACATGATTCTGGCACAGAACCACTCGGCGTGGTGTGCCCTCATCAGAATGAATGCTGTGCTCTATGAGCAAAATAATTGAAACAGCACAAAGGAAACGTAGAATGTATGAACTTGGAGTATCCATCCTAAATACTCACATGGACTATCTGTGCTCAATCTGTGTTAGAGTAATTCTGAGCTTGTCTTGGCATGATCAGCTACAGTCGGACACATTGAAACTTCATTTTATCATGGTGATGTCATTTTGGTTGTCTTCCCGAATGAAGGACAATAACCAACCAACTCTCTTAACACATCAGACTCTCTTTCTTCCTATACCTTTTTCTGGAGAGTAGAAAGATGATTCTTCCTCCCTTTATATACCTCTGGAAGTCAGATGCAGCCCCTGTCCCCCAGAAACCGCATCCTTTATATACCTCTGGAAGGAGACCATCCTGCACTTTGTGCATAGGTTACAATTGTTTTGTTGTGGCAGAAAAGAAACATCACATACTCCCTGAAGTTCGTTGCAAAATTCTCCTTTCCCTCCACAGCTCCTGAAAGTGAGATCATCAGATGTGTATCAGCTTTGCTAAAAAGTCATGTGGTCAATGGCTAGAACAAATTCAAAGCCATCATTGCTTTTTTTTTTTTAGTTGTGGAAGTACCACAATAAATTTTAATATTACTTATGAATGTGTTTCTCTGTGCAATTCAATATTATTGCTAGGCTATATGATTATCATACTTTCTCATATTCATTAGTTCGCAGAGATAATACATCTGATCCATGCAGTAATTATTTACTCTGAACTAATACATTGCTTGGGTTGTGGATCATATTTTCAATTTTCTGAACCTTCCCACAGCATGATTTCTTCTAGGCACTGGGCTGTGCTAATCTGCACGCTGAATTAAACCATTTTATTACTTTGACTTTGGCTGCATTTTGTAGCTTTGAGTTGAGAGAACCAAAAAAGGTGGTCAGTCTGATTTGTTGAAGTTCATCTAAATGTCTGAACTGTACAGCAATGAATAAAAGACTATGCAACTTGCATATATATTAGACTATCTCAGAGAAAGTATGAGATTTTAGCGCAAGAAAGAAGCTTAGAGATGAATTTCACCCACAAGTAAACCTTTTTTAATAGCATAAGTTGTCCGTAAAAAGAGATGGAGATAGGAAGAAAGATTCATCATGGAAGCAATTGTATTTTAGTTGAGGCCTTTTACACTAGGTAGTGGAGGAAGCACTGAGGGTTTTTTGTTTGTTTTGGTAAGAAACGGACTTGATCGGAATGGAACTTTATTCAGATCAATTTCTCAAGGGTATTCAGGTTGGATTAGAGAGGAGAGGGCCTGGAAATCAGAAGATCATAAAAACATATGCCAAAAGTTCAGCTTTAAGTGGATGAAAACCTGAGCTAGGTGGTTGTATAGTCATAAAACAAGGAGCGGGAGATTTGAAAGCTGTCAGAGGGGAATCAGAATTTCAGGGTCACTACCTAGAGGTAGGAAGATATTAGAAGCAGCAAGGTAGTACAATTGATGGAGTTTGAACTTGAAATCAAGAATTTAAGTGTAAATCCTACCTCAGGCACCAAATTGCCAGTAATGTTGGGTAAGTCACATAACCTCTTTCAATCTCATTTTTTATCTATACAATGGGAATAAAAATAGCATCTACCTCACAGGGTCATTTTTAAAATCAAATAAAATATGTAAAATATTTTAAAAAATTTTAAAGCAATATATAAATGTTATATATTGCTGTTGCTGTTAGGTGAGAGAGGAATTGAAGTTAAAACTGATGCTAATATCTTCACTGACCAGGATAATGTTGATGATATAATTTATAGAAAATTTGTTCTGGATAGGACTTGCTATTTCATTTATAAAGGAAATTTCCACTGAAGAAAAACCCTCTATCAAATGCAATCTCACTTGTTAGCTATGAATTATACTTTAGAAACTTGCTTACAGTAGTAAAGTCATTATCTGTTAGAGCCCTATCTATTTTATCATGTTGCCTCTTGAATTAATGCCAAAATGCAAAGGAGAGTGGACTAGCCATACCGGATGTAGTTTCCCTGTCAGATCTATGAAAATTGGAAGAATTTATGACTAAACAAGAGCTAAGGAACATTATGAAATGCAAAATGGATAATTTTGATTACATTAAATTCAAAAGTTTTTGCATGAGGCAGCCAGGTGGATCAGTGAATGTCCTGTAGTCAAGAGGACCTGACTTGAAGCCCAACCTCAGACACTTGACACTTACCAGATGTGTGACCTTGGGCAAGACCAATTAACCCCAATTGCTTTGCCTTCCCCCCTCCCAAAAAAAGTTTTTGTACAAGCAAAGCCAAGATTAGACAGAAAACAGAAAGCTGGGTAGCAGTTTTTATTGACAATGTTTCTGAGAAAGTCCTCATTTCTTAAATATATGGAGAACTGAATCTAGTTTATAAGAATACAAGTCATTTTCTCCATTTAGAAATGGTCAAAGGATACGAATAAGCAGTTTGAGATGAAGAACTTAAAGTCATCATGAGAAAAAATTCTCCAAATCACTATTGATTAGAGAAAACAGTACCACCTAACAACTATCAGATTGGCTAATGTGACAGAAAAGGAAAGTGATAAATGTTGGAGAAGATGGGGGAAAATTGGGACACCAATGCATTGTTGGTGGTATTGTGAACTGATTTAGTCATTCTGGAGAGCAATTTGGAACTATGCCCAATGAGCTATAAAGCTGCATATCCTTTGATCTAGCAATACTACTACAAGGTCTCTATCCCAAAGAAATCATAAAAAATGGAGAAGAACCTGCATGCACAAAAGTATTTATTGTAACTCTTTCTGTGGTGGCAAAGAATAGGAAACTGAGGGAATGCCCGTCAGTGGTGGAATGTATGACAAACTGTGGTATGTAAATATAATAGAATACCATTATGCTCTAAGAAATAATGCAGAGAGATTTCAGAAAATAACCTGGAAGGACTTATACGAACTGACACTGAGTGAAGTGAGTAGAACCAGAAGAATGTTGTACACAATAATAGTACCATTGTGTGATGATCAACTATGATAAACTTTTATCTTCCAAGCAATATGACCTAAGATATCTCCAAATGACTCCCAATGGAAAATGCTATGCCTATTCAGAGAAAGAACTATGGAGTCTGAATACAGATTGAAGCTACTATTTTCACTTTTTTTGTTTTTTATTTCTTGTGATTTTTCCTTTTTTGTTCTGATTCTTGCTTCATAATATGACTAATGTGGAAATATGTTTAACAGGATTGTACACGTATAACCTTCATCAGATTGCTTGTTGTCATGGGGAGGGGGGAGGGAATAGAAGGGGGAGAAAAAAAGAACTAAAAATCTTATAAAAATGAATATTGAAAACTCTCTTTACACATAATTGAAAAAATACAATAGTATTAAATGGGGAAAAAAAAAGTAAATGAAAACATCAAATTAAAATGACCAAGCATTTCTCAAGAAAGAGAAATAAAAAAAGTTCCCCCTCACTTAACTTCTTTACAGAAGTTAAGACTATGGGTGTAGAATACTTCCACAATCCACCTTTTGACCTCATTACTTAACTGAAATTGCTTACAACACTCTTTCCAATGATCACTTCATTACTAAAACTGAAGCAACCCTTTCAGTTCTCAGTGTTCTTCACCTTTCTGAGGCATTTGGAGATGTTTCAGGCTTTCTCCATCTGGATACTCTGTTTTCTCTGGCTTTTCATGACACTTCCTCTACTGGTTCCATTTCTGCTTATTTGACTTGTCTTTCTCGTCCTTTTGGACACTTTTCATCTTGCTTCCATTAACTGTGAATGAGCCCCCCAAACTAATCTAGGTCCTTTTCAAACTTCTATGTATTTTCTCACTTGCTTATCTAATCAATACCTACAGGATCAATTAACATCCCAGTACTGGTGACTCTGAGATGTATATATTCAGCCCTGCTCTCTCTACTAAATACTAGTCCCACATCACAATCAGAATATATGAAATTTTAAACCTCCTGTCCCAGAATCTCAAGCTCAGCATGGTCAACAAACAATAAAACCACCACTGAAAAGAAAAAGAAATACTTCATTATCTTAATACCGTAGCGCACTCCTCTTCTGAATTTCTTTATTAATGTTGAGAGCACCATCATTCTCCTGTCTCCCAGATTCAAAACCTCAGTCAACAATTCTCAACTCTACATCCTTATGAACATCATATATCTAATAAGTTGCCAAATCTTGTCATGTCATTTCTACAGTATCTCTTCTTGCAAATAATCTTTCTTTACTATTCACATAGCCATCATCTTAGATTAGATCTTCATAATTATTTACCTGGAATATTATAATAGCCTTCAATTTTTTTTCATCTTACCTCATTCTTCCTCTTGCTGTTTTCCATCTTCTAAATAGTTATTGAGATGTTTTTCCTAAAGTGATGACTTATTCTTTTCACCTTCATACTCAATAATCTCTCAAAAATTAAATAGTGACTCTGACATTTAAAGCTCTTCACATTCTGGACCTTTCTCATCTTTCTTACCTTCTTATACTGTATTCTCCTCTATACTCTGCCCTAAAGGAGCTTTTGTTCCATCATGGAAACAGCATATACAAGTATCTACAAAACATAATCGAATGCATCTCTGCGATTCAAGAGTGTTCTCCTATTGTGTGGACGGCAACACATTCATCCCTATTTCTCTAATTCTTGTCCATGTCCTGCCAAAAAGTTTTTGGCAGAGACCTATCCATTACACTAGAGGCCTTCCCCACTTTCTTTCATCACTGGGATGGTAGCAGATGATCACTTTGGCCATCAACCTGTCATTGTATGCTCCAGCCACATCAGCAGCGCTTTCTGTCATGTAACTGTTGGGTAACTTCCTTTATTCCTGTATTTCTTCATAGTTTCTCATTGGTTAATGTGCAGTAAGAAAGTAGTGACTTCAGAAAAAACTTGGAAGATTCATGAACTGAGGAAGAGTGAAGTGAGAGGAACCAGAAGAGCAATTTACACAACAGCAGCATTTAAAGCCAAAAATCTTTGAAAGACTTCAGAAATCCGATCAATTCAAAGACAAACCACTATTCTAGAGGACTGAGGGTGACATATGTTATTCACCTCCTGATAGAGAAGTGATGGATGCAAGGAGTAACATTAGGCATATATCTTTAGACATGACCAATGTGGGAATTGGTTTTGCTTCTCTGTGGATATTTGATATGAGAATTCTTTTTCTTTCTCCACTCATATTACAAGGATGGATAGGAAGAGGAGGAAATAAATGCTTGTTGATTGAAAATTGTTTTTTAATAATGTAGTGTCCTACTCAAACTTTTACATGGACATTGGTGTAGCGTTCCTAAAAAGATCAGTTAGTTTATCAGTGAAGTAAATGAAATAGTAGATGTACAAAAATTTTAATTTAGAGAATCACTCTTGGGAGGGGATTAAGCCTTTGTTCCAGTAATTATTATCAATATGTCTTTCCTCTGGAAAATATTTTCCTTATGACTTTTAAATACTTATCCACTGAGAACCAAGGGATGCAATTTTAAATTTTCAACAACTTTTTATATACATTAGATGTCAAAATTATCTGTCATATATTCTAAGGATCATTTGTAATATCTTCTTTTTCTTTTGATAATATCATTTTTGTTTGACAAAAAAAAGTTTTAAGTCATTTGAACACAACTATTTTGGATTTAAAGATATTTTCTATGTTTCATAGACATAAAGTTATTTTACCTCTATAAATGATGTAGATATATTAATTGAATTTCTTACAGCTTTTAAAAATATATGTATGTATGCATGCGTATATATGTAATGGAATTCATGTCATATAGCTTGTGATATGTGAATCTAAATTTATTTTTCACTAAATTACTGAATAATTTTCCCTAACTGATTTGAATAATGACTTCTTTGTTTACTGATATTTTCAAAGACACTTTGGTGGTCCTATAACATATAGAGAGGAAAAAAATGTAGAATAAGCCTGGACAAACAAGTTGGAGTTAGGTTTGGAAAAGTCAATTTCAAACAAGGGAGTTTGCATTTGTTTCTAGGAGAGTGATGGTTTTAACTTCTCTCTATTTTAGTCTGAAGTGAGGTAGTTGGATTACATGACTTTTATCTTCAATTATGTCATTCCTTAGTCAGCCAGATGATGCTGCAATATTACTTGAACTTGTATTTCTTGGATTATTAATTAGCATTTTAAGAAATTATTTCCATAAAATATTATCAACAGCTTATAGCATTATGAAATTATTGGTCTGGACTTGACAGAGTCCTGAAAGAACTTGTAGTCTAACCCATCCATTTTACAGATAAGGACACTCAGACCCATGGAGGAAAAATGCTTGAACCTATATCCTCAGATTCCAGAGACTATTTTAGGCTATTGAAACTAAAAAAAAAGCAAAAGGAGAGTGGCTTTACATTGCTCAATTTTAAAACATTTCAAAGGGGTTTTCATAAAAATAATTTGATATTAGTATAAATAGAGAAAAAAAATCTTTATGCAGCAGAATAAAGATATAGACACCTGATTCCCTGTACACAAAAGAAGACATCATAAAGAATAAGATAATTTTTGCTTGATTATATTAAAAAAAATCCTTCCTAACAGCATCAACGTAATTTAAATAAAATAATGGTTCCAAACATATTTTTGGAAGGTATGACAGAGAAAATTGACGTTTATAATATATTAAAATTTGTGAAGTTTTGCAGTTAGCTTCCAGTCCAAAATGAATAAAGGACTAAAGGCTACAAACTGTATATTTTCAAAAGAGGAAAGATGAAATGTTTGTAATTAGCTGATAAAAAGCTCAATCTTGGAAAGGATTAAATCAGTGAAAATATGAAAATAATGCTTGGAAAAACTGACTTTTTGATCATGAAAATTTCAAATTGGAAGATAATGACCATACTAAGAGAAGAACAACAATAGAATAGCAATTACTTTTTTATTAAAATAATAGAAAAGGTTAAGTGTGTGTGTGTGTGTGTGTGTGTGTGTGTATGTATGCATGTGCATGTATAGGTCAGAGGGAATAGTTTAGGATAGTGGAGGCAGTTTGTGTTTCCAACAGAAAGAAAAAACCTCAGTAAAATTTCTGCAATGTTGTTGGCAGTAGGAAACAAACAAACTTTCTCATGAATTCAATTTGAGTGTGTGAGAATTGTGAGACTTTCATGAACCACATATTCCATCTTGTGACTCAGTTCTGGATTTGACACATTTTTCTTTCTATTCAGTTGTGGGTCCAGTCTAGTTTGTGTCTGGTTTTAAACTCTATCCAGTTATGGGGATCATAAAAAAGTGCAGAAAAAAACTTTATTGAATGGTTTGAGTCTAGCCCCTGCATGGCTGGGAAACAACCACCTTTATCTGTTTCTTAGAGACCCTTAACTAAGGACCTAGGTTATGCTGACCAGAAACTTAGCAGATCCAAATATTGATTCAAGGAGTTTTCTCACAATTATACATCTAATGCAACATTTATGTTTTATCTGAAAACTGCACCTTTACTAGTCAATTACTGTTTCTTTGTTCATTTGATTGAATACAAATACTTGGGGCAGAAATACCTCTTTTTCTCATTTCAGGGAATTGTATCTGTTTGTTCTCCCCTTCCCAAATTAGTCTCTAAACTTTCTTCCAATTAGAAATCAGATTACCTAATCTTGTTTCCTAGTTTTATATCATGTTAAATACTTTTTTTTTAGTGCATAAAAATCTCTCTCCCTGTATTCGCTGTCCACTGTCAGCTGTCAAGCTGAGGAGGCCTGGCCCCGATTTGTTTTGCAATTGACAAGCTTAATAAGCTGATATGTTCAGAAGCATCAATCTTTGTTTCCTCAGTTATTTTAGATTTCACCCACCGCAGGTGGAAGCTTCAGTGGGTCAGTCCAAGGTAGTCTCTTTCATATGAAAATGAGATGTATTTTTTCCTTTAAAAACCAAGTTAACAGTTTATTTTTGCATAACTGGTATTACCCAATGGATCAATATTTTAGGTTGTTTTTGTTATTGTTCTAGTTGTCCTTGTCCTTCATTTTCAAAGAGGACCAAAATGAGTTCACCGTGAGTTTCAGTGTGCCTGACTGTGGCTGATCAGACCAATATGGGCTCAGATTATAAGTTACAGCAAACTTTAAGAAGAATATCTGTGTTCTAATTTCTGGGTTCAAGAAATATCACTACATAAATGAAGTCAAGAAAGATCTGTGTGAAAACTTTGTCCAATTTATATTCCTGTATAAACTGTTCTGCAAATTTCCTGTGTCTTAAACCTCACCTCCATCACAATGTCAAAGATAACTAAAGCCAAGAAGTCCAATGCTACTAGGGTTGTTTAGAAATGGGCACATTCATTCATATCTGCTGGAATTGAAAACTTGTGCAGTCTATGACTTAAAATTGATACTACAAAAAATATTCATACCCTTTGAACCATAAAACTCCATTGTTGAGAATATACCCAGAATGTTATAAAAAACAAATAGATTTTAAAGAATGAACTATCTGTTAAAACTTTTCCATAGTATTTTTATTTGTCAGCATAAAAATAAAAAAAAAACAGAAGAAGCAATCTAATTGTCCAACAATAGGGTAGGAATAAATAAATTATAGCACATAAATATTGTGAGTGAGAGTATTTCACATTGTCAGAAGCTTGTCTCAGAGTCATTAAAACCTGAGTTTTGATACACAATACAGTATGAACTTGGGCAAGTCATTTAACCTCTTAGAGCCAAAACTTTGAGACTATAAATGGACAAGAACGTGCTGACTGACAAAGCAAGTTACTCACTGGAAACTATATAGATAAGATCACTGATGAAGTGCAAAAATAACAGTAATTTTATGGGATGTAATAATACAACTAAAGGTAGCTAGGTCGTATAATTGATGCAGTACTCAGCCTGAAGTCAGGAAGACTGATCTTACTGAGTTCAAATCCTACCTCAAACAATCACTAGCTATGTGATCCTGGGCAAGTCACTTAACTATCTTCTTCAGTTCCCCATCTGTAAAATGACCTGACTTCATTTAATTTTTGTTGTTGATATGATCAATAATATTAATAGTTTTCCTAATAATGAACCATCCCTGCATTCCTGACATAAATCTTAGCTGATCATAATGTAGTATTCTTGTGATTAGTTGCTGTATGTTTTTTGCTAAAATCTTTATGAAAATTTTTGCATCTATTTTCATTAGAGAAATTGGTCTATAATTTTCTTTCTCTGTTAGGGCTCTTCCTGGTTTAGGTATCAAAACCATACTTGTATCATAAAAGGAATTGGGAGTATTCCTTCTGTTCCAATTTTCCAATTAATTTATGTAGTATTGGGATTAACTGAAGAAGAAAGAAAATGGCAAACTACCTTCAGATCTTTGCCAAGAAACTTCAAATGGAGTACAGAAGAATTAGACACAACAAAACGACAAAATACAATAGAAATGATTTTTATGAGGGATACAGAATTGTGGGACTATATTTAAATAATATAAAGCAGAGAAAAGAAATAAAAATGTAAGTTAAATAAAAGAGAATACATCTGTATAAAAAGAAAAGAAAACTGAATGAATGTACAAAAAATTCCAATTAAAACTCAGAGAAAATAAAATGTGCTGAACTTTTGTGCACTAAAATTTATATCTAAATCTGTGTATGTATGTGTGTGTGTAATGCAAAGAGTTATAAGTCAATTCTAAACTGATATATTGCCATTTGACTTCAAATTTCCAACAAATAGCATTTCCCTAAAAAAAGGCGGAGTTGACCCCATGATCACACAACTATTATGTGTTTGATGTGTCTCCTGACTACACTGTGATAGTTTACAGGAACACTTCGCTACTCTAACAAAATCATGACACTTTTGAAAACAAACACAATAATAAATTTCATTTTGTTGGCAATATCAGGATTATAAAAGGTCATGGACTAGAAACTCATCTTACATTAAGACTATTAAGATATCAAACCAGATTTGAGGTTGTCCAAATGTGTTTATTTTTCTCTCTTGGACATTGTAATCAAAGATGTGACTATTTTCATGAATATCCCAGTTACAGATCTTCATTGGTAGAGGGAATTTCCTTATCAACAACCTCTCTCCACCAAAGAAATAAAAAGTTCTAATACATATCTCTATATGTATATGTATACATGTATACATACACATACACATTATATATACATATATGCATATCTGCAGCTGCAAGAGTTCCATTGCCAAAGTAGAGGTTTTATCATGTGCCTGCCTTGGTGAATACACCCTTTCATCCTTTCATTCTGGCATGCCATATTCTCCCTTGGATTAAAATACAAACTTCTAGGCTTGGCACTAAAAGTCCTTCACAAGCTGGTTCCAAATTACGATTCCAACTTTGTTGTACATTATTTCATTTCATATACCCTATAGTCTAGCCAGATTGGAGTTCTTCTTATTCTTCACACATGCCATTTTATCTCTCATTTCCATGCTTTTTTCACCAGCTATACTCTATGCTTTGAAAGGATTTTCTCCTCCTACAGGTAGCAAGTGTTGGGGATATCATTGACTATCTCATTCATTAAAAAAAATGACTATGTTTAGGTGAGGACAATTACCCATCCACAGTAATTGTTAAATCAGTAAGTAACAAACAGGTTGATAAACATTCTTGAATCAAAACCAGGGATGAAAGGCTTGATCATGCCCTAATAAATTTATATGAAAATGAAATGATATTTCAAAACAAGGTAAAGATTCTAAGGTATAAAGAATGGGGTCATTTACTGAACCAAAAACTAGAAGCTTGGGGAACCCACAAAAGGGAAAAAGAAAAAAAAAACAACCAGCAAATAAATGGAAGAGAAGAGCCATCCAGAAGGGCTATTATCTCTACGGGCATCTCAGAGCAGAAGATGCAGGCTGATATCACACCTATTCAAAGGTTGAGTGAAGTCTTGAGAAAAGGACTGCTATTTTCCTAACTTCCCTGTCTATTCAGAGACACACTATAAAATAATCTACTATTTTATTACATAAATCTTTCCAGTAACCTGAATTTTACCTTCACTACAAAGAGGCTTACGTTAACTGGAGTGATGCACAAATGCTATTAACCCAATAACCTTAAATCTACCTTATTGTTAGGAATTGTCCTAATTTGAGATTCAAAAGTCTTCCCTAGATATCTCCTCACTTTTTACGCAGAGGCTTTATTTTGTACTTCTTTCACTTTTGGGGCTGAATGCTGTTTCTTCTTACCAACTATAAGCAAAGACCATTTCATTTTTTTATCTTTGCATTCATGGAAATTCGCACTGTGTCAGGCATGGAGAAATGTATGATAAATGAGTGTTGATTGAACGAACATGAAATGAACACCACCCACTTTCTCTTATGACGATTCTTTCCTGATTTCAGAGGAGATTCCCATTTTATGACTATTCAGTTGGATACATCTATAAATGTTTATTGAAATCTTATATGATTATTTATTGTCTTCATTGGTCCTTACACTAAGAATGAAAACTGCAAAGCTACTCATAAATTTGAAATTTTATATAAGAACCGTGTTCAGTATAATAGCCTAGAAATGAATAATACGTTGCATTCAAATTGTGACATGGCCGTAGAGATTAGAGGACTAGACACAATAATTTATAAATTTCTAGAAAAGGACTGCACGTTATAGTGCTTTTTGTACTGAATTATAGTTTTATGAAAAAGTAATGTAACTAAACAAAATTTGGAATTTGAATATGTGCATGTATACATGTACATACATATACATACATGAAGACACACTCGGACACACATGCACACAGATATACAATTACATACATATATACACACACAAACATAGATATGAATATTCTTCTATAATGTCTACACCCACACGTTTGTACCTTTAATGTTAGTAGGGAGAAGCAGCATATTTTAGTGAATTGCCCCCTTATAGATAGACATACATGCAAATGTACATCAACTTTAGGATGTCATTAAGGGATGGCATTTTAAGTTAAGGAGATCTCAGTTTACATTCTACCTCTGACATCTATTAGCTGTGTGAAAATAAAAAGTCTCCTAATTTCTCAGCTTCTTCAACAGCTCTCTAAGATGTTACAAACAATTTGTCAATTTCTATCAGTGGAAGTCGTTCCACCCCCAGGGGTTCTTGACCTAATATAAAACTACAAGTCAAGATTGAAGAGATTTGAGGAAAGAATGTTTTCCTCATATAGAGTTCACTGAAATCATACTGTATTTTATTTGATGTCTAACCTCTTCACATCACTTCAAATTTTAAAAAGATCAAATATTCAAAAGAATCTAAACTTGTAGCTGATATTAAATATATCCATACAAATTATATTTTAGTCAATTCTCAAGCTGAAAAAAGGTAAATATACACACACACATATATATATGTTTATGTGTATATGTATATAGTCACAATATATGCATATTTGTATATATGTACACATATATAAATATACACATATACATACATACACACACACGTGTGTGTGTGTGTGAGTCAGACTCAGAAGATCTGAATTTGACTCCCAGTTCTTACGCTTACTGACTGTATTACCATAGAGAAGCAATTTCACTTTCTTATATCTTAGTCTTCTCCTATGTAAAAATAGGAATTATTATAGAGTCTATCTCACTATCACATAGTATTACTCTAATGATGGTATAAATTTCTTTTAAAACACTAAATTTTAAAAAGGTATGGAAAAAGGAGCTATTTCATTTATTATGTTATATCAACAATGAGCAATTTAAAAAATCGGGGGAAAGATTGTAAAATAGAAAATAAAATTGAACTAGATGAAATATGCCACCAAGTTTGAATTTGTAAATATATGGGAACTTTAAATATTAACCTAACTAGGATGCTGTAGTGTCAATGGAATATTCATAGATCCAAGGTGGCTATGAATATGCCAGCATAATTCTGTATTGTAAAACATAAGAGATTATCCACATAGAAGACAGAAACAAAACATTTACTTGAACATCAGAAAGTCAAATCCATCACAGCAACAAAGAAATCTATTCACAATAATAATGTAGAGGACACCACCATGCCCAAGACTTCCTCCTGCTAGGGCCTTTTAAAATCCTTCTCGAGCTCTTCCAAGTATGCTTTTTGGGCTTGAGACCAGTTCATATTCCCACTTGAGGTTTCAGATGTGGGTGTAGTATGAATTCTGTCATCTTCTGAACTTGTATTTTGATCTTCCCTGTCCCCATAATAAGATACTTTCATTTTTTCCTTTTCTAATTGATTCTTGTTCTGGGCGATTGCCTTCTTCTTGGCTTTTGAAGTGGACCTGTATTTCTGATGCACAGGTGGCTCTGTCCCACATTTCTTTTCCTGGGAACAAGCAACCTCATTACTGGTTTTGTGTGCTGTGGCATCTGGTTCTTTCAGCTTTAATGCTGGGGCTTACCTGGTGCTGAGCTGGCTGTTGTGTACCAAGTCCGAAGCCAGGTGGAATTTGAGCTTCTCTAGGGTTACACTGAAGATGGTGGCATGAGGAGTGGAGGATGGGTGGTCTGGTAGTTGTTGGTCTCCTCCTCCCCTGCGTTGCACTAGGGTACGGCCAGGCTCAAGCAGCTGGTGGACTCTCTTCTGCACTGGTGACTGCCCAATTCCCCTGGCTGTGTTAAGGTATGCTTGGGATCCTGAGGTTGGCGCTTATTTGCTCCAAATCACTAGGGCTCAGGATCTCCTGCTGGTCCACTGACATGGGGTTTCTTACAGGACACTTCAGGGCCTGTATTGATTCCCTTCAGCCACAGTAAGAGGCACACTTCCCTTCAATCTCAATAGCTTCCCAAGCTAAAAGACTGCTGTACCTCTGCTCCTGGTCCCATTATACCCTGATTTTTCCTGGGGCAATATTCTTTACATTTTTCAAGGTCAACAAGGGAAGGTGAGAGCAGTTACAGTTTACTCTGTCTTCTTGACTCCTGGAAGTTCAAGTAAGTTACTTTCAAATGTTCAGTCTGTGGGCTCACAGCCCCAGGAAGAGTCTTTGTTATTGCCATTGTCCCATTTTTCACCTAGTTCTACCTATTTGTCTCTTATGAGCCAATTCAAATGAAAAAATGAAGATATCTAAATGAGTTGGTCATATGATTGGGATAGAGTGTTGGACTTGGACCCAGGAAGACATGAAAAGAAATTTTGCCTTTGGTACTTTTGTGTGATCATAGGCAAATTCTTAGCCTCTCTAAGCTTCAGTTTGTTTATCTGAATATGGGGATTATAATATTTTGAAGAATGGTTGGGAAGTTTCGAGGGCTATAAAATATACGAATTGTTTTCAGATTTTGAAGCACATTGTAGATGTCTATGAATATTGATGTTGTTATTTTTATATTAACAATGATTACTTGTGAGACAAGTGCAATAAAAGAAAACAAGTATATATGTAACATGAGCTTGCCCAATCATTTTGGTCATCTTTAGTTTTTGAAAAGGACCTATGGATGTCTTTATTTGTGGGAGAATCAGATTCTTTAAAAATTATTTATTTATTTTTAGTTTTCACTATTCATTTCCACAAGACTTTGAGTTTCAAATTTTCTCCTTATTTTTCTCTTCCCCTTACCCCAAGATGCATTCTTATTATCTCTTCCCCCAGATCTCCCTTTTATCATCCCCCCTCATCTCCTTCCAGCTTACTTTCTTGAAGGGCAAGATAGATTTCTGCACCCCATTACCTGTATATCTTACTTTTCAGTTGCATGATAAACAATTCGTTAACATTTGTCCTTAAAACTTTGAGTTGTAAGCTGTCTCCTCTCCTCCCTCCCCACCAACCATCACTGAGAAAGCAAGAAATTCAACATAGTCTATAAATGAACAGTCATGCAAAATACTTCCAAAATACTCGTGTTATAAATGATATTTTCCTCCATTCTGTCCTGTCCCCCAATTATTCTTTTTTCTCTTTTGACCCTGTCCCTTTTCAAAAGTGTTTGCTTCTGTCTACCCCTTCCCTAACATGCTTCCCTTCTATCACCCCCACCCTTATTACTTTCCCATGACTTTCCTGTAGAATAAGTCACCCAACTGAGTGTGTATGTTTTTTTCTCCTTAAGCCAAACCCAATGAGAGTAAAGTTCACTTATTCCCTCTGACATTCTGCATCTTACCCTCCATTATGAAACCTTTTTCTTGCCCTTTTATGTGAGATAATTTACCTCATTCTATCTCTCCCTTTCTCCTTCTCCTAATATAGTCCTCACTCACCCTTTAATTTTATTTTTAGATATCATCCCCTCATATTCAACTCACCCTGTGCCATCGATCTATCCATCCATCCACCTCTCTATGTATCTATCTATCTATCCATCTGTCTGTCTATCACCTATTTATCTATTTCCTCCAAGTAATCTAATATTAAGAAAGATCATATGAGTTACAAATATCATCTTTCCATGTAGGAATAAAAACAGTTCAACTTTAATAAGTCTCTTATTGATTTATCTTTCCTGTTTACCTTTTCATACTTCTCTTGATTCTTGTATTTGAAAGTGAAATTTTCTATCAGCTCTGGTCTTTTCAGCAAGAATGCTTGAAAGTTCTCTTTTGCAATGAATTTCCATTTTTTTCACCTTAAAGGATTATATTCAATTTTGTTAGGTTGGTGATTCTTGGTTTTAATCCTAGCTCCTCTGACCTCCAGATTATTTTATTTTAAGTCCTTTAATCCCTTAATGTAGAAGCTGCTAGATCTCATTTTATCCTGATTTGTTTTCACAATACTTAAACTGTTTCTCTCTGTCTGCTTGCAATATTTTCTTTTTGACCTGGGAACTCTGGAAATTGGCTACAGTATTTCTAGAAGTTTTCCTTTTATCATCTCTTTCAAGAGGCAATTGGTGGATTCTTTCTATTTGTATTTTACCCTCTGATTTAGAATATCAAGATAGCTTTCCTTGATAATTTCTTGAAAGATGATATCAAGGGTGTTTTTTTTTCATCATGACTTTGTAGTAATTCAATAGTTTTAAAATTATCTTTCCTAGATCTATTTTTCAGGTGAGTGTCTTTTTTACAATGAGATATTTCATTTTGTCTTCTATATTTTTTATCCTTTTAGTTTTATCATTACTTGATTTCTGATGAAGTTATTTGCTCCATTCTAATTTTGAAGGAATTATTTTCTTCAATGAGCTTTTGGACTTCCTTTTCCATTTGTCCAATTCTGCTTTTTAAGGTTTTCTTCTACTTATTGAAGTTTTGAACTTCTTTTGTCATTTAAGTTAGTCTATTTTTTTTAAAAAATATATTCATTTTATTTTTTTTAGTGTTCTACAATCACTACCATATCCCCTCCCTTCCCAAGATGGCATACAGTTCTATATAGGATCTATACATACATTCCTGTTGAATGCATTTTCGCTATAGTCATGCTGTGTAGAAGAACTAAAATAAATGGGAGAAATCATATAACAAACCAAAACATAATGCACACACACACACACAATTATCTGCTATATTCTGCAACTGAGGTCCATAGTTCTTTTTCCGAATGTGGAAGGCATTTTGCCTTAGAAGACCATTTCTTTTTTTTTTCTTTTTTTTTATGTCCTTGCATTGCTATGAAGATTGAAGTCTGCCAGAAAAAACTCTCGCACACTGTGGTCTTTGCTGTGCACAAAGTTCTCCTGATTCTGCTCCTTTCACTCAGCATCAGTTCATATAAGTCTTTCCAGGACCCTATGAAGTCTTCTTGTTCATCATTTCTTATGGCACAATGCTATTCCATTGCATTCATATACCATAATTTATTCAGCCATTCCCCAATTGATGGGCATCCCCTTGATTTTTAGTTTTTGGCAACTACAAAGAGATCAGCTATAAATATTTTTGTACATGTGGAACCCTTTTCCATTTTTATGATCTC
Source organism: Bettongia penicillata ogilbyi (assembly GCA_023548195.1). Lineage (NCBI taxonomy): Eukaryota > Metazoa > Chordata > Mammalia > Diprotodontia > Potoroidae > Bettongia > Bettongia penicillata. The sequence goes on from JAJHZJ010000139.1 coordinate 3,186,189, forward strand.
TTGGGGATACAATCCTACAAGTTATATTGCAGGATCAAAGGGTATGCACATTTTTGTAGCCCTTTGGGAAAAATTCCAAACTGCTCTCCAGAATGGTTGGATGAGCTCAAAGCTCCACCAACAATGAATTAGTGTTCCAACTCTCCCACATCTTCTCCAACATTTATCATTTTCCCATTCTGTCATGTTTCCCAATGTAATAGGTGTGATGTGGTACCTCAGAGATGTTATAATTTGCATTTCTGTAATTAAAAGTGATTTAGAGCATTTTTTCATATGATTTTAGATGTCTTTAACTTCTTCTTCTGAAAATTGCCTGTTCATATCCTTTGTCCATTTGTCAATTGGGAAATGACTTGTATTGTTGTACATTTAACTCAGTTCTCTATATATTCTAGAAATGAGGCTTTTATCCTAGAAGTTAGCTGTAAAAATTCTTTCCCAATATACTACATGCCTACTACATGAGATGGGGTTGTTTAAGTATTCAACTTCCTCTTCTGTTAATCTGGGCAATTTGTATTTTTTTAAAATCCTCATCCATCTCATTTAGATTGTCGAATTTGTGGGCATAAAGTTGGGCAAAGTAAGTTCTCATTATTGTATTAATTTCTTCCTCATTGGAGGTGAGTTCACCCCTTTCATTTTTGATATTAGTAATTTGATTTTCTTCTTTTTTAAAATCAAATTGATGAAGGTTTTATCAGTTTTATTAGTTTTTTCATAAAACAAACTATTGGCTTTATTTGTTAATTCCATAGTTTTCTTAATTTCAATTTTATTAATCTCTCCTTTGGTTTTCAGTATTTCTAATTTGTATTTACTTGGGGATTTTCAATTTGTTCTTTTTCTAGCTTTTTCAGCTGGATGCCCAAGTCATTGATCTCCTCTTTCTCTATTTTTTTTATGTAGGCATTCAAAGATATAAAACTTCCCTTAAGAACTGCTTTTGCAGCATCCCATAAGATTTGGTAGTTTGTCTCATTATTGTCACTCTCTTGAATGAAGTTGTTGATAGTTTCTATGATTTGTTGTTTAACCCACTCCTTCTTTAGGATTAGATTATTTAGTTTCCAATTGATTTTTGGTTTATCTTTCCATGGCCTTCTATTACATATAATTTTTACTGCATTATGATCTGAGAGGGATGCGTTGATTATCTCTGCCTTTATGCACTTGATTGTGAGGTTTTATGTCCTAGTACATGGTCAATTTTTGTGTATGTGCCACATCCTGATGAGAAAAAGGTATATTCTTTTTTATTCTCATTCAGTTTTCTCCAGAAATCCATCATATCTACCTTATCTAGAGTTTTATTTACCTTCTTAACTTCTTTCTTGCTTATTTTGAGGTGAGATGTATGAAGTGCAGAGAGGGGGAAGTTGAGGTCCCCAACTAGTATAGTTTTGCTGTCAATTTCTTCCTTCAACTCCCCCAACCCCTACTCTAAGAATTGGGATGCTATATCACTTGGAGCATATATATTTAGTAGTGGTATTACTTCGTTGTTGATGGTGCCTTTTAGCAGGATATAATTTCCTTTCTTATCTCTTTCAATTGGATCTATTTCTGCTTTTGCTTTGTCTGAGATTAGGATTGCTACTCCTGCTTTTCTTACATCAACTGAAGCACAATATATTCTGCTCCAATCTTTGACCTTTACTCTCTGTGTATCCCTCGTTTCAAATGTGTTTCTTGTAAACAACTCATTGTTGGATTATGGTTTTTATTCCATTCTGCTATCTGTCTCAGTTTTATGGGAGAGTTCATTCCATTCACATTCATAGATATGATTACAATCTGTGTATTTCCCTCCATCCTCTTTCCCACCATTTGGGCTTTTAGCTCTCCCATCTCCCTTCTCCTCCTCAATAGTTTTCACTTTTCACCACCACCTCCTGCAGCCTTCCTTCCCTTCTTTTAGCCTCCCTACCTTTTACTCTCTTTTACCTTTACTGTTTCTTCCCTCTCTTTTATCTTCCCTCCCCTTTCTTCCCCCTTCCCCTCCTACTGCCTGTAGAGCTAGTTAGAATTATATACTTAAGTTTATTGTTCCCTCCTTGAACCAAATTAGATGAGAGTACCTCTTAAGTAATGCACGTCTCTCTCCCTTTTTCCCCTCTACTGTAATTTTGTACTTTTTCCTGTGATGTAATTTACCATTTTCTACTTCCTCCTTTCCACACCTCCTGTTACAATCCATTTGTATGCTTAAATCATATTTTTAGCATGACATCATTTGGTTTATACACCTTCCCTCTATGTATATCACTTTTACATTTCATAATAGATGTACAATTCTCCAGATTAACAGGTATCATCTTCCCTTATAGGGAAGTAAACAGTTTGTCCAAATTAAGTGACAAATTTTGTTTTTTTTTCCCCATTTACCTTTTTATGCCTCTCTTGAAACCTGCATTTGAAGATTGAGTTTTCTATTAAGTTCTGGCATTTTTGTCAGGAAGATCTGGAAATCTCTTACTTCGTTGAATGACCATCTCCTTGCCTGAAATGTTAAGCTGAACTTTGCTGGGTAGTTGATCCTTAGTTGTAGTCCTAGCTCCTTTGCTTACGGAATATCGTATTCCAGTTCCTTTGATCTTTTAATGTAGAAGCTGCTAGGTCTTGTGTAATCCTGACAGTAGCTCCTGGATATTTGAATGTTTTCTTTCTGGCTGCCTGGAGTATTTTCTCCTTCACTTGATAGCTCTGGAATTTGGCAACTATATTTCTTGGGGTTTTGAGTTTGGGATTCCTTTTAGGAGGTGAATGGTGGATTCTTTCGATGACTATTTTGCTCTCTGGATCTAGAACTTCTGAGCAGTTTTCCTTGCTGATTTCCTGGAAGATATTTTCCAGACTCTTTTTTTCATCATGGTTTTCTGGCAGGCCAATAATTCTTAAATTTTCTCTCCTGGATCTATTTTCAAGGTCAGTTATTTTTCCAATTAGGTATTTTACATTTTCTTCTATCTTTTCATTCTTTAGATTTTGTTTGACTGATTCTTGCTGTCTCATAGAGCCATTACCTTCTACTTGCCCAATTCTAATTTTTATCAAATTATTTTCTTCAGTTAACTTTTTCATCTCCTTTTCCATCTACCCAATTGCTCCTTTTAAGGAGTTATTTTCTCTATTTAATTTTTGTACTTCCTTTTCCATTTGTCCAATTTTCCCATTAGGTTATGTGTTTCCTTTTCCATTTGTTCAGTTTTCCTTTTTAAAGAGATGCTCTCATCAGTGAATTATTTTTTCATGCTTTTAAACTCGCTGTCTAGTTTTTCTTCTATTTCCTTATTCAGCTGTTCCAGGAGAGCTCTTTGTGCCTGCAAGCCATTCATAGTCCCTTCTGAAATTTCAGATGGAAGTACAATCTCACTACTGACCTCTTTGGTATTCTTCTTTTGGTCCTTGTCCCTATAGAAAGATTTTTGTTTTGCTTTTTCTTGTTGATGATGGTGATTGGGTGTTGTGGCTTCTGATTCTTTCTGTTAGAAGCTGCAGAACTTGGTGTTGAGCTGACATGTATGAAAAAAACTAAGGGCAAATGTCTTTTTATCTTTTTGTTTTGTGCTTCCCTGATCAGCCCAGTGGCTAGCTTGTTAAGTCTGGGGAGGGGTGGTCTGGTCACAGGAGATCTCCTTAGCTGAGCTGAGGCAAAGGCAAGTTCAGGGGATGGTGATCCCAGCTGCCTTATAGTCTTCCTGTTTCCCCTGGTGTGCTGAGGCATGCCTAGATCCTAGTTTGAGTTTTCTCCCCTCCTTAGGCTCCTCTCCTAGAGCTGAGGCTTGCCTGGGTCCTAGTGTGAGTTTCCACTGCCCTGGGGCCCCCTTCTTCTGGTTCACCTCTGCCACAGTAGGAGGAATCCCCCTTAGCTATTTTCTTAGCCTCAGGTGTTATAAGACTATTTGCCCCCTCTGCTGTTTCCACTGATCCAGGATTTTTCTGGGGAAACATTTTATGGTTCTTAAGAGGTCATCAAGGGGGCAGGAGAGAGCATTTACTGATCACTCCACCATCCTGTCTCCTGGAAGTTCAAGTAGGTGACTTACAGATGTTATATCTGTGGGCAGGAAGTCTCAGGAGCTGCTGTGGCTGGTATCTGGGGCTCAGCAACTGTCACTCGATTGATTCTGTTGGTCTCTCACTCTGAGATGGTGGTCCTCTGGTTCTGGCTGCTGCTGTCTCAGGTCTCCCCAGGGCCCTCCCTCTCTACTGTGATGTTTATTCACCTTCGCAGCCAAATACTTGGCATTCTAACTCTTTGTCAAAGTAGCACTCTGTTCCCAGTAAGGGTGCAGATAGAGGTGGGTCCCATGCTTCAAAGGTTTTGTATCAGCCCCTTGATCTTCCCACTGTCTGTAGATCCAGAATTCTGGAAGCAGCCTTTGCTGCTTCTTCTACTGTTGCCTCCACTATCACTGTCACCACTACTCAGGGCCTGGAGCCTGATCCTGACTAGACCTTGTGCTCCTCTTTTACCCAGGTCCTACAGAGTTGTCCCACTGACATTTTTGGCATTTATGGGTTGGAAATCTGGAAGTTGTCACATCTGCCAATGATTCAGTCCCCTGAGGCCTGCTCTGATCAGTCTGTGCCAGAGAAACCCACACCAGCCTGCATTCTGCTCCCTGCCTGGTGTGATAGACCCTACCTGTAGACTTTTCAAGTTGTCTTGGACTTGACATTTCTTTCACTCTGTTATTTTGTGAGTTCTGTAGCTCCAAAATTTGTTTAGAGTCATTTTTTACAAGTCTTTGAAGAGCTTTTGGGGAGAGCTCAAGGAAGTCCCTGTGTTTACTCCACCATTTTGATTCTGCTCTCATGAGAATCAGATTTAAGAGAGATGGAATTTTAGAATTTCAGCCTAATTCTCTCCCGGAGTCATCAAAGTCCAGTGGCAATACAAAAGTCAAGATAAATTGCAATGACTTGGGATGCATGAATTTGGCATTTTTGATTTCTAAGTTTTAAGTGTTGCATGGCTCATAATTTTCACAAAAAATGATGGACTACTTATATTTCTATCAGTGATATTGCAGACATGTTGAAATATTGTAGTATTGGAAGACTTAAAATTAATAATAATTTAGGGATGACAGAAAAGAATTCAATACCTGCTCAGGTCCAAATAGTTAATGGTACAGGTACTATTTACAAGAAATGTGGCTAGAAGGTAATTGATGTGAGAAAGATCTCATAGGTAGATTCTAAGAAAATGCATGCTCTGTATTAATTAGTAGACTGATGTCATAGAGTCAAATATTAAATTATTATGGGGAGAGATAGGGAAGGAGGGGAAAACGGGAAGTCTGAGTGATTGATTTTTTCATAAGTACAATGTAATGAGTTCTTTTCCCTGCAAACTTCAACTATTTATTATTAGAAGGATCTGGCACATCAACTGATGCAGAAAACTTTTAGACACTTGAAACAAAAGACTTAGTTGTTTCTATTTCATACTTCAGGACTTTTTTCTATATCTTTGTTATCAACGTTCCTGAGCATTTTAAAGACTTTTCAAATAACAAGAGAAATAAACTGTGTACTTCTACCTATAAGGACCAGATGAATCAAATGACACATATGCCAAAATACTATGCTCATGTTGTAAATAAGGACAAATTCTCTTAAATTTATTTCTATTCCAAATCAGATTATTTAGTTTTTTTCTTACAGTATCAGTAGAATAATGCAAATGTTTATGAAACCTTATGAATAAGGAATGTATTTATAAGATAAAATATAATTTTCTTGCATGCAATTTCTGCTGTTTTATTAGTTTTAATACTGATTTTCTGTTTTTCAGAGTTTTTTAGTTTTTTTAGTAATTATAATTTATTTATCATAATGACATATACCCTTATTGGTAAAATTTTAGAAGATTCTTTGATGAACAGATTTTAGAATCAATAGGAAATATCCTATCTGACATATCTGCTGGTGCTCTATCAGGTAGTGATTTTGATAACATAAATACTCCAACTTTAATTCATGAAGTAGATAAAGGGTATTTCACATCTCATAGCAGTGATTATCAGTTCATCAGCATTTTTCTGTCTACTGTTGAGGTAGATGGTAAATGAGGTAAAAGGTAGTGAGATGAGTTACCCAAGTACAAAACAGAAGAGAAGAGGAAACACAATGTTTGAAATATGAAGACTGATGTTGCAATGGACTGATACTTCTTAAGTAGTGTGAGGATGCCTGCAACAGCTAAATATTATTACACTTCAGGCTGGCCCTTTGGCATGTTCTTCAATGTGTGTCATTGAGAGGAGCCCTATTTGTTCTTTGTGAACTTTATTTAGTGTTCCTATGCTTAGAAACACTCAGAGATGTGCAAAAGCTGAATATCACACAATACTATGTAGTGTGTAATATTAAATAAATTTTAAAAGTTCATTAGTCTTATTAGTGCTTGTGAAGTTTCACTGAAAGAAATCTACCCATAAAACATTAGTGGAATAGCTTCTGGGGGTGTCCTTGGTTCATTGAAACTAATCCTAGTAGTAGATTCCTAGATCAGATGAATAACATTAATTTTGACCTGAAGAACTGAAAGCAAGTAAAATCTATCAACACATATGTTGTGTTATCTAGCATTCTCACTGTGTATTTCTTTTATTAAAAATTGTCACAAGACATTTATTCCTGACAGTTTATTTGCACACACACACACATATTACAGAAATCCAAATTATATATAGTCATATAAAAATGTTCTAAATCATGACTTATGAGAGGAATTCAAATTAAAAACAACTTTAAATATCATCTCACACCTATCAGATTGGTAAAATGATAGACAGTGGGGGCAGAGCTAAAATGACAGAGTAAAAGCAAGAACTTGCTTGAGCTCTCCCCCAAACCCTTCCAAATAATTGTAAAAAAGTAACTCCAAACAAATTCTATAGTAGCACAACCCACAAAGCGACAGAGTGAAACAAATTGCCATCCTAAGACAACCTGGAAGGTCAACAGGAAAGGTCTATTTTACTGGGCTGGGAGAAGAATGCATGGGTCATACCTGCACAGAAGGGCCAGAGCAGGTCTCATGGACTTAATCACTGGCAGTTGTCATGGTTTCAGACTTCTCAATCCATAAACACCAAAGACAACATAGAAAGTCAGTGGAAGGAGAGTGAGTAAGAGAGCAGTGGAATGCAGCCCTAGCCTCAGAGCAGTGGAGGCTGCAACAGTGATGACAGGAGCAGGAGCAACAGATGCTCCCAGAGTTCTCGGAACAGAGACAATGGGGAGATAGAGTAGCTGACCAGAGGAGGATTGTAGGAGTCTCTTTTCTGTCATAGAGGCAGGATATTCTTGGTGTGCTCTGATTGAATCTAGGTCACAGTCCTGGATGGTATACTAGGAATGAGGAGGAACACTATTGTGGCAGACCTTGGGGCTGTTGTGGAGAGGAAATTCTCCTCAGAGTTTCAAAACAAAAGTGAGTGCTTACTGTCATTCACAGAGCAGAGCACAGGCCAAGAAAGAAGGAAATACCATTTTTTTTATCATATCACCTTGAAAAACCTTAAAATTTACAGGCACCCAGAAGTATCTCTGAAAACAGCTGCACAAAAGTGCTGAAGGTTGGCACACTACACCTTTTACAATAGAAGTAGAGTCCTACTTTAACAAAGAGTTAAAAAGTCAAGTATTTAGCTGGAAAAATGAACAAACAACATTAAAAGAAAACAGAATGTAGTATCTTACCTTAGTGACAATGAAGATCAAAATATACAATCAAACAAACACAACAAAGTCAAAGCTCCTACATTCAAAGCCTACAAGGAACATATAAATTGATTTCAGCCCATAGAAGAGCTCAAAAAGCGTTTTGAAAATCAAGTAAGAGAAATAGAAGAAAAATTTAGAAAAGAGATTGATGCAAGAAAATCATGAAAAATGAGTGAACAGTTCACTAAAAGGAGATCCCCAAAATACTGAAGAAAATAACACCTTAAAAATAGACTAACCCAAATTGCAAAAGAGGTCCAAAAAACAAGGAAAAGAATGCTTTGAAAAGCAGAATTGGATAAATGGAAAAGCAGATCCAAAAGCTCACTGAAGAAATTAATTCCTTCAAGATTAGAATGGAGCAAATGGAAGCTAATGATTCTATGAGAAATCAAGAAATTATAAGAGAAACAAAAGAATGATAAAATAGAAGATATTATTAAATATCTCACTGAAGAAAAAAAAAACTGACTTGAAAAATAAATCCAGGAGAGATAAAATATTGGGCTATCTGAAAGCCATGATTAAATTAAAAAGAGCCTAGACATCATCTTTCAAGAAATTGTTAAATATAAGTTCCCTGCCATTCTCGAAACAGAGGGTAAAATAGAAATGGAAAGAATCTACCAATCACCTCCTAAAAGAGATCCCAAAAGGAAAACTCCTAGGGATGTTGTAGACAAATTGCAGAGTTCCCAAGTCAAGAACAAATGATTGCAAGCAGGCAGAAAGAAACAATACAAGTATTGTGGAAATACAATCAGAATAACGCAATACTTATCAACTTCAATATAAAGAAATCAGAGAACTTGGAATATGATATTCTGGAGGTCAAAACAGCTAGGATTAAAACCAAGAATCAACTACCCAGCAAAACTGAGTATAGTACTTCAGGGAAAAAATGGATATCCAATGAAATGGAGGACTTTCAAGAATTCTTTTTTTCCAATTTATCTATTTTTAGTTTTCAACATTCACTGCCGTAAGTTTTAAATTTTCTCCCCCTTCCTCCTCAAGATGGCATGCAACTGATATGGGCTCATAGGATACAATCTTATTAGTCATTTTTTACATTATTCACGTTGCATGAGAAAGAAAAACAAAATAAAACAAAAAAGAATAAATGTCTGTTTCACACTGCTTTCCAACTCCCTAGTTCTTTCTCTAGATGTGGCTGGCATTTTCTATCACAAATCCTTTGGAATTTTTTTAGGTCCTTCAATTGCTGGGAAGGGGTAAGTATATCAAAATCAGTCATCACACACTGTGGCTGTTTCTTCTCCTGGTTCTACTTCCTTCACTCAGCACCATCTCAAAAAAGTCTTTCCAGGATTTTCTGAAGTCCACCTGGTCATCATTTCTTATAGCACAATTTTCATTGCGTTCATATATGACAACCTGTTTAGGTATTCCCCAATTGATGGGCATGTGCTCAATTTCCAGTTCTTGGTCACCACAAGAAGAGCTACTGTAAATATTTTTGTACACATGGGTCCTTTTTCCATTTTTATAATTTCTTTATAATACAGTCCTAGAAATGGTATTATTGGGTCAAAGGGTATGCACATTTTTATAGTCCTTTGGTCTATAGTTCCAAATTGCTCTCCAGAATGTTTGGATCTGCTCATAGCTCCACCCACAATGAATTAGTGTTCCAACTTTCCCACATCTCCAACATTTATCATTTTCCTGTTTTGTTGTGTTAGCCAATATGATAGGTGTGATATGGTACCCCACAGTCGTTTTGATTTGCATCTCTCTAATCAATAGTGATGTAGAGCATTTTTTTCACATGATTATAGATAGCTTTAATTTCTTCTTTTGAAAACTGCCTGTTTGCATCCTTTGATCATTTATCAGTTGGGGAATGATTTGTATTCTTGCAATTTGACTTAATAATCTATAGATTTTAGAAATGAGACCCTTATCAGAAACACTAGTTGTAAAAATTCTTTCCCTGTTTTCTGCTTCCCTCCTCTAGCACCAAGTTAATATTCATAACGTTGATGGTGGACATGAATATGCCAACTTAAATCTGAACTGTGAAATACAACAGACTCTTTATATGGAAGGCCAAAGCAAAACATTTATTCAGACACAAGAAAGCCAAATCCCAACACCAGAAAGCCAAATACATCACAGTAACAAAAAAATCTACATGCAATAACAATGCAGAGTGCAACACCAGCCCCAAGCCATCCCTCTGTTAAGCTTCCCACAAACCAGTTCCCTTAAGCAAATCACAAACAAGCTCTCTCATTCTTACTAGCTGCTGGCTTTTCCAGCTCTGACTGCTCTCTGACTAAATTCCTCTGAGCTCTTATCTAGCTTTACCTGTTCCTGTTCTACCCTTCCTGTTCCACTCCTTCCTGTTTCATGTGACTTAGACTCATGTGAATCAGGCTTCCATGGTACTTAAGCAAGTCACATGGATCTATTAATGAATGGGAAACATGTTCACATTAAGGCCAAAATTACATTAATAATAAACAAAAATATATTATAAGTAAACCTCCTGATTTTGGTCGTATTCTCTTTGTACAAAAACCTTTCAATATAATGTAATCAAAATTATCCATTTAGCATTTCATAATGTTTCCTCTCTCATGCTTGGTAATAAATTCCTCCACTGTCTGTAAATCTGACAAATGAAGTATTCCTTTCTCCATTAATTTGTTTACAATATCAGTTTTTATACCTAGATCATGTACCTGTTTGTACTTGATTTTGTCATATGGCTGCCATACTATTTTCCAGTTTTTCCAGCAGTTTTTGTCGAATAGTGAATTCTTATCCCAGGAACTGGGGTCTGTGGATTTATTAAGCAGTAGACTGCTATAATCATTGACCATTGTATCTTGTGTACCTAACATATTCCACTGATCTACCCCTTTGTTTCTTCACCAATACCAAGTAGTTTTGATGATTGCTGCTTTATAATACACTTAAAGATCTGCCATGGCTAGGTCACCTTCCCTAGCATTTCTTTTCATTAATTCCCTTGATACTCTGGATCATTTTGTCTTCCAGATGAATTTTGTTATCACTTCTTTCTAGCTATATAAATTAATTTTGGTAGTTTGATTGGTATGACATTGAATAAGCAAATTAATTTAGGTAGAATTGTCATTTTTATCATATTAGCTCAGCCTACCCATGAGCAGCTGGCATTTTTCCAATTATTTAGTTCTGACTTTATTTGTGTGAAAAGTGCTTTGCAGTTACGTTCATATTGTTCCTGGGTTTATTTTGGCAGATAGTTTCCCAAATATTTTATAATGTCTACAGTAACTTTAAATGAAATTCATATTTATATCTCTTGCTATTGGACTTTCTTAGTAATATATATGAATGCCAATGAATTGTGTGGATTTGTTTTATATCGTGCAACTTTGCTAAAATTATTTATTTCCAGTAGTTTTTCACTTGATTCTCTAGGCTTCTCTAAGTATATCATCATATCATCTGCAAGGAGCGATAACTTAATTTCATCTTTGCCATTCTAATTTCCCTTCAATTTATTTTTTTTTCTTCTTCATAAAATTAATATTTCTAGTACCATATTGTGGAACAGTGATAATAATGGACAACATTGTTTCTCCCCAATGTTATTGGAAACGTGTCTTGCTTATCCACATTACATGTATTGCTTGCTGAAGGTTTAGGGAGATGCTATTTATCATTTTAAGGAAGAGCCCATTTATTTCTATGCTCTCTAGTGTTTTTAATAGGAATGGGTGTTTTATTTTGTCAAAAGCTTTTTATGCATCTATTGAAATAATCATATGCATTCTCTAATGTCTGTTGGTGATATGGCCAGTTACCCTGATAGTTTTTCTAATATCATTTCAAACATTCTAGATGAAAAGACAAGAGCTGAATACAAAATTTGACTTTCAAATACAAAATTAAATAGTAGCATTTTCAGGGAAACAGGAAAGAGAAATCATAAGGAATTATTACAGTTGAACTGTTTATATTCCTACATGAAAACATAATATTTGTATCTTATGAAATCTTTCTTAGTATTGGGGTAGTTGGAGGAAACACACATACACACATAAAAACACATATATAACAGACATACATGTGTATGTATATACATGTATATGTGTATATATGTATATGTATATCTACAAACACACACATATACACACATATATTCATATATACATATATATGTATACACATACATGCATATAGATATTTGTGTGTGTGCATGCAGATGTATACAGAGGGCAAAAGATGGGTTAAATATCAAAGGATGATATCTAAAAAATTAAATTAAAGAGTGAGAGAGGAATGTACTGGGAGAAGTAGAAAGGAAGAGGTAGAATGGGCCAAATTATCTCACATAGAAGAGGCAAGAATAAGTTTCTATGCTGTAGCAAAAGAGGAGGAGGTGAGAGTGAATGACTGAACTTTACTCTTGCAGCATTTGTCTCAAGGAGGGAATAACATACACATTCAATTAAGTATGGAAATGTATCTTACCCTACTGGAAAGTAGGGGGGAAGGAAATAAGGGGGGTGATAGAAGGGAAGGAAGATTGGAAGAGGGAGTAGTCATAAGTTAATATTTTTGAAAAGGGACAGGGTCAAAGGAGAGAATAGAACAACTGAGTGGTATAGGATGGAGGGAAAGAGAGTTAGTCCTTCATAATATGACTGTTATGGAAGTGTTTTGAATAACTACACTTACATAAGCTATATGGAATTGCTTTCTTTTTCATGAAGGTGAATGGAGAGAGAAGAAGGGAGAGAATTTGGAGCTCAATATTTTTAAAAAAATTGTTAAAAATTTTTACATGCAATCAGGAAATAAGATGTACAGGCAATGCGATATAGAAGTCTATTTTGTCCTTCAAGAAAGTAGGGGGTAAATGGATAATAGGGTGTGATAGAAGAGAGGGGAGAATGGAAGAAGGGCTATTTAGAATGAATGCCTTCTTGGTGTGGGGCGAAGGGAAAGATGGAGGAAATATTTGGAACTCAAAATCTTCCGCAAATGAGTGGTGAAAACTACAAGTACATTAATTAAAAATCGAATTATAGATTCCCTTCACCTGGCAAATAACTAAACAAGTCATGGTGTATGATTTTGATAGAATAGTACTATGATATGAAATGAGGAGCTAGTTAATTTTAGAAAAAACATAGAAAGGCTTGGATCTATGAAGAAAGGTGCTACCAACTTCCTGAGAAATAACTTCCAAATAGAAGCATATACAATATATTTGTACATAGATGTACAGATTATACACACATTACACATACATACATACATGTATGTATGTATGTATATATGTATACATATGTATATATTTATGTTTAATTGTAGCCTTCTGTAGGGTAAGGTGGTGAAGAAGGGAAAAAAGAAAAATACATAGTGAAGAACAAAGAAAAACTTAGAAAAGAGCACAGAAAAGCAATGTAATTGCTTTTTTTTGTATTTTTTTCGCATAGTTTTCCAAAAAAAAGTCAAAAGTCTTATGTATTCTATATTGAATCTTCTCCATATTCTGCTGTGCATATGGAAATGCTCCTTTTCTCTTATTTTTATTTATTTTAAAGAAATAAAAATTCAAAAATAAAGAAATTTAATTATATACAAAATCAAAAGACATTTCCAATAGATACGTGGTTAATTGATATAAATAAATAGTTGAAAGAATTGTAAACTATTTACACTGAGATTCTATAATTCTATGAAAAAATACTAAGATAAATCAAAATCCAAACACCTAGAAACTTAACAAAGATAATGAAAGATGGAATCATTAATGCCAGGGAAATTGTAGGAAAATAGACACATTGGATTATTATTGGAGCTGTAAATTAGTACAATCATTATGGAGACAATTGGTTATTATACAGAGACAGGGACTGAAATGTCCATATCCTTTGACCCCAAGCTTCCACTACTAGAAATTTAATCCTAGTCACCCTAAATACAAAAATATTTAAAACATCAAATTTTCTGTTAGAGACAAGCAGAAAACAAAATAAATATTCATTAAATGGGAAGTGGTTAAGCAAAATGTGGTGCATGAATGTTCACTCATGAAACAACAAAAATGATGAAGACAGAGAACCATGGAAAGACCTACATGAACTGATGCTAAGTTAAGGAAGCAGGGCTAAGAAAACAAAATGAATGAAAATTATTGTTGTAGAATTAAAAAAGAATTAACAGGGTCTCACAGATAAGATAAAAGGAAATCTTTCCCATTCTTTTGCACAGGTGGATGTCCATGACTATGGTACACTACACTTATTTTCAGACTTTTTCAATGCATTGGTGAGTTTGACTGATTTTTCTCTTTTCTTTCTTCTCTTTCTATCTCTTGTTTTAATAAAAAAAAAAGTCATATTGGCTGGCCATCTGTGAGGGTAGGGAGAACAGTGGAAGAAATCTAAGCAATATTTAAGCAAAAGATAACATTATATTAAATGATTATATATTACATATAATCATTCAGTAGGAAAAAACATTTATTCCTTCTACAGCCATTAACAGGTTAAAAGATTCCTCGAGGCCATGTGAGAGTGAGCTTTAAGTGGTTCCAGTTATAGAAAAATAGTTAGGATAAATGTCCATACATCTGAATACTTTTATGATTGGTCAATTGAGATAATAATGCTTTCCTACTTTGCAGCGAATAAATATAAAGCAATAGACAAAAAGACACTAATGTGAATTATATATGTTGAAATTAATACCAAAGAAGATTTATTTCTTTTCACAATGGTATAATATCAAAAGAATATTTCAAATAATTGATGGATGAAAAATTGATTTGATATAATCTGCACTGATATAGCTTACATGATGTTAGGCAAAAAGGAATTCTATAAGCATTAATTTTAAAATATTATCCCTCATACAATTTGAAAACACTTTATGCTTTATCAAAAATCACTTGAAATAGTTCAGAACTACAGTTTTTTTAAAATTTTTTTAAAAAATACATTAAAAAATGAAGTATCTTAGCAAAAGTGTGTGATTATATGAATGCCGAATATTGGGCATTTCTATGTTCTTGTGAAACACAATGACTTTCTTCTGGCAAAGTACTTCAAAAGCTATTTGAACCAAAAGAAGAAATTGATATCTTTTGTGAGAATAATAAAAATGTAGTAAATTCACATTCATGGCTAAAACGTTCTCCTGAAACTTGAATTTTTGTGGGTATTTGAGAAAAGTGCTGTATTTCAAATGTGTCATTGTGAGGAATTGCAATTATTTTTCTAGTTCAGAATTATTTGTGAAAAAAGTGAGAGGTTTAAATTGTTCCATTAAGAACTAATATCTTGAAGTGTTTCTCAATTTCAAAATATATGCAAGTTAAGTAGAATAAAGTGAAAAATAGTCTATAGAGGTATTTTTAAATTTTATATTAAATACATAGATACTTCTAAATACAAATTATTTGGGAACCCATTTGATATGGATAAATATGATGCATTTGATATTACTGCACATGAACAATGGTTAGGAGAGATATTATTACGTAGTGCAATGAAATGAGTGTTTAAACTTGAAAATCTTATGATGTGTGGAGTCTAATTACATAATGAATTCTCTGGTTTATGCAGAAGAGCTCTTTGAATTTTACTGCTATTCTTATTTTTATAGATGTGTGTATGTATGCATGTATTTATGTATATATGTATGTATGTAGATACACATACATATATATATATATATATATGTTTACTTACATCTACAAAACAAACAAGAATAGGAGTAATACAAGAAATATATGATATAAAATCTTGAGGGTAGTTGAACAATTACATATAGTAACAATATTACCAATAACATTATATTTTGGAGATGGAGTCAAGATGGCTGACTAAAAGCAGGGAATCATTGAGCTCTTCTACATTCCCCTCCAAACAAGTTTAAAATCATACCTAAAAACAAATTCTGGAACATCATAAGTAACATAAGCATGGATTGAAACAAGTTTCCAGTTCAAGATAACTTATGAGACCAACAGAAA
Organism: Bettongia penicillata ogilbyi; assembly: GCA_023548195.1. Lineage (NCBI taxonomy): Eukaryota > Metazoa > Chordata > Mammalia > Diprotodontia > Potoroidae > Bettongia > Bettongia penicillata. The sequence continues at coordinate 3,201,943 of JAJHZJ010000139.1, forward strand.
AGATCTGTCTCACTGGGGTGAGAGTGAAGTGCTGTCTAGCACAGGTCAGACAGCCAGACAGCCAGCAGCAGGCTGTTCCCTGGTAAAACAGAAAGAGGACATTTCTGCAAACCAGAAGCAGTTCATACCCCAGCAAGACTGCAGTAGGTGGTACCAGTAGACCTCAGGGTTAACTGAGACAGCAATAGTGACTTCCCAAGCTCTCAACCCACAGACAATAAGGGAGTTAAACACCAATCAGAAGGAAATTACTTCTTGGAAGATATGATTAAGAAAAAAGACCCTAGATCTCATATTTCAAGATATTTTTGAGGAAAGCTGCCCTGACATTTTAGAACATGGTAGTAAAATAGATATTAAAAAATGTACTGATCACCTAATGAAAGAAGACTCCAGGAGAAAGTATTGCCAGAGCCAGAAAGGCAAAAAAAATACATGGATTCACTTTCAGAATAACACAGGATCTAGCAGCTACTGCATTAAAGTAACCAAGGTCTTGGAATATTATACCGCAAAGGGCAAAAGAGCTGAGTATAATCTTTCATGGGAAAAAATGAATATTCAATGAAGTAGAAGTCTTTCAAGCTTTTTGGGTGAAAAGACCAGAACTGAACAGAAAATTTGGTTGTAAATATAAGATTCAATAGAAGCACAAAAAAAGTAAATGAGAAAGCAAAATCATAAGGGATTTAATAAGGTTAAATTGTTTATGTATGTGACAAGATGATACTTGTAACTCCTAATAACTTTATTATTATTTAGGGCACTTAGGAGTATAGATGGACAGAGGATGTGGGTGAGAACTAAATAGTATGGAATGATATGACCACCACTCCCTAAAGAAAATTAAAGGATGAGAAATAAGGATGTAGAAACAAAAGAGGAAAGGGAGAGCTAGAAAGGCACAAATATTCTCACATTAAAAAAGTGCAAAAGGGCTTTTATAATGGAAGGGAAGATGGGGGCATGGTAAAAAAGAAATATGAACTTTAATTGGAATTGGCTTAAAGAGGGAATAATATGCACACTCACTTGAGTGCAGAATACTATTCTACACTAAAAGGAAATAGGAGAGGACTGAAATAAGAGAAGATGGGGAGGATGATAAAAGGGAGGGTGAATTGTGCAGGGGATGGTCAAAAGCAAAATAGTTATGAGAAGGGAAAGGGTGAAAGGAGAGAGACAGAAAGAAAGAAAGAATAAGAAACAGAGAGAGGTGGAGAGAGAGAAATGAAAACAATAGGACAGAGGGAATTACAGCAATTGTAACTATAAAAGTGAATGAAGCTAACTCACCCATAAAATGGAAGCAAATACCACAGTGTACTAAAAATCAGAATTTTACAATATGTTGATCACAAGAAACACACTTAAAGCAGAGAAAGACAGATTGAAAGTATAGCCTGGGACAGAATTTATAATGCTTCAGCTGAAGTAAACAAATACAAGGCTAGCAATCATGATCTTATACAAAGCAAAAACATCCAATTAAAATAAGCAAAAATAAACTATACTTTGGTAAAAGATGTCACATGTAAGAAGTGTTATCAGTACTAAACATGCATGATTAAATGGCAGAGCCCTAAACAGTGATGTAAAAGTTAAATGAGTTACAGAAGGAAATAGATAATAAAATGGAGGATGGGGAGAGGATGGAGTGAAATATAATACAGCATGACTGTTATGGGAGGTTTTGGCATGACTACACATTTGTAATCTATATTGAACTGCATACTTCTCAGTGAGAGTGGGTGGGGAGGAAGGAAGGGAGAGAATTTGAAACTCAGAGTTTTAAAAATGAATATTGATAATTGTTTTTTACATGCAACTGGGAAATGAGATATGTAGACATTGGGGTATAGAAATCTATCTTGCCCGACAGGAAAATAAAACGGGAAAGAAAAAGAAAAGTGTGTGGTCATAGACGGGAGGGAAGATTAGAGAAAGAGGTAGTCAGAATGCACGTTGTTGTTTATCCTCTTACTTCTTTATTATTTTTTGTTAGATTTATCTACTTTGGAGAGGGAAAAGTTGAGGTCTCCCACTAGTATACACTCCATTTTTTCTATTCTCCTCTTTGACCACATCCCTCCTCAAAAGTATTTGCTTCTGATTACCCTGTCCTCCAATATGCCATCCCTTCTATCATCTCTCATCCCCTTCTCTCCTAATTTCCTGTAGAGTAAGATAGATTTCCATACCCAATTAAATGTGTATGCTCTTCTTTCCTTGAGCCAAATCTGATGAGAGTAAGATTCACTCATTAATTCTCACCTCCCAGTTTTCCCCCTCCAATATAAAAGACATATTGTCTCTTTTATGTAAGATAATCTAGCCCATTCTACCTTTCTCTTTCTCCTTCTCCAAGTACATTCTTCTTTCACCCCTTAATTTTATTTTTAGATACCATCATATGCATATTCAACTCACCATGTGCTCTCTTTCTCTCTATTTCTCTATTTCCTCTAACTCTCCTAATACTAAGAAAGTTCTCATGAATTACATATATCAAGTTTTCATGTAAGAATGAAAGCAGTTTAACTTTAATAAGGCCCTTATGATTTCTTTCCTGTTCACCTTGTCACGCTTCTCTTGAATTTATATTTGAAATTCCAATTTTTTTATTCAGCTCTTGTATTTTAATTAAGAATGCTTGAAATTCCTCTATTTCATTGGATGTCCATTTTTATACTCACTTGTGCTGAGTGGGTGATCTGTGATTTTAATCCTAGCTCATTTGAACTCCTGAATATCATATTCAAAGCCATAAGATCTCAATGTAGAAACTGCTAAATTCTGTGATTGTGCTTCCGTAATACTTGAATTGTTTCTTTCTGGCTGCTTACAATATTTTCTCCTTGACCTGAGAACTCTGGAATTTGGCTATAATGCTCCCAGCAGCTTTTCTTTCGGGATCCCTTTCAGGAGGTGATCAGTGAATTCTTTCAATGTCATTTTCTTTTCAATTATTTATTCTGTCAATTAGCCCTCCGTTTCTAGAATATCACGGCAGTTATCCTTAATAATTTCTTAAAAGATGATGTATAGGCTCTCTCTCTGTCTCTCCCTCTCTCTGTCTCTCTCTTACCCTGCCTCTCTCTCTCTCTCTCTCTCTCTCTCTCTCTCTCTCTCTCTCCATCATTGCTTTCAGGTAGCCCGATAATTTTATATTATTTCTCCTGGGTCTATTTTCCAGGTCAGTTGTTTTTTTTTTCTTTATTTTTAAAAATTTATTTTAAGTTTTCAACATTCATTTCCACAAAATTTTGAGTTCAAATTTGCTCCCCATCTCTCCGTTCCCCCTACTTCAAAATGTCTTGCATTCTGATTACTCTTTCCACCAATCTTCCCTCCCTTTTAACACCCCTCCCTTCCCTTATCCCCAACTTCTTCCTTGTCCTGAAGGGCAAGATAAATTTCTATACCTCATTATCTGTATGTCTTGTCTTCCAGCTGTATGCAAAAACAATTATCAACTTTTGTTCCTAAAACTCTGAGTTCCAACTTATCTTTCTTCCTCCTTCCCCACCCATCTCCACTGAGAAGGCAAGCAATTCAATATAGGCTATATATGTGAATTTTGCAAATGACTTCCATAATAGACATGTTGTGTAAGACAAACCATATTTCCTTCCGTCATGTTCTGTCCCCCATTTCTTCTATTTTCTCTTTTGATCTTGTACCTCCTCAAGAGTGTTTATTTCTAATTGCTTCCTCCTCCCATTTGCCATCCCTTCCACTTATCCCCTTCTCCTCTATTTCCTGTGGTGTAAGGTAGGTTTTCATACCAAATTGAGTGAGCACGTCATTCCTTCATTGAGACAAATGTGATGAGAGTAAGTTTACTTTTTCCATCTCATCTCCACCTTTTTCCCCTCCATTGAAAAAGCTTTTTCTTGTCTCTTTTATGAGAGATAATTTGCCCCATTCCATTTCTCCCTTTCTTCTCCCAATATATTCCTCTATCACCCCTTAATTTTATTGTTTTAGATGTGATCCCTTGCTATTCAACTCACTCTGTGCTCTCCGTGTCTGTCTGTCTATCTGTCCGTCCATCTGTCTGTCTGTCTGTCTGTCTGTCTGTGTATGTGTGTGTGTGTGTATAATCCCTCCAACTATTCAGATCCTGAGAAAAGTTTCAAGAGTTACAAATATGATCTTTCCATGTAGGAATGTAAACGGTTCGACTTTAGTAGGTCCCTTAGTATTTCTGTTTCCCCTTTGCCATTTCATGTATCTCTTGATTCCTGTGTTTGAAAGTCAAATTTTCTATTCAGCTCTGGTCTTTTCATCAAGATACTTGAAAGTCCTCTATTTCATTGAATGACTATCTTTTCTCTGAAGTATTATACTGAGTTTTGTTGGGTAAGTGAGTCTTTGTTTTAATCTCAGTTTTCCTGACTTCTGGAATATCATATTCAATGCCCTTACATCCCCCTTAATGTAGAAGATGCTAGATCTTGTGTTATACTGACTGTATTTCCACAGTACTTGAATTGTTTCTTTCTAATTGCTTGCATTATTTTCTCTTTGACCTGTGAACTTTGAAATTTGGCTACAATATTCCTAGGAGTTTCTCTTTTTGGATCTCTTTCAGAAGGTGATTGGCGGGTTATTTCAATATTTATTTTGCCCTCTGGTTCTACATTATCAGGAATGTTTTCCTTGATCATGAAACATGATGTCTAGGTGCTTCTTTTGATCATGGCTTTCAAGTGGTCCCATAATTTTTAAATTGTCTCTCTTGGATCTATTTCCCAGGTCAGTTGTTTTCCCAATGAGATATTTCACATTATCTTCCATTTTTTTTTCATTCTTTTGGTTTTGTTTTGTAATTTTTTGGTTTCTCATAAAGTCATTAGCTTCCATCTGTTCCATTCTAATTTTTAAAGAACTATTTTCTTCAGTGAATTTTTGAACCTCCTTTTCCATTTGACTATTCTTCTTTTTAAAATATTCTTTTCCTCATTGGCTTTTTGGACCTCTTTTGTCAATTGAGTTAGCCTATTTTTAAAGGTATTATTTTCTTCAGCATTTTTTGGGTCTCCTTTAGCAAGTAGTTGACTTTTTTTCATGATTTTCTTGCATCACTCTCATTTCTCTTCATAATTTTTCCTTTACCTCTCTTACTTGATTTTCAAAATCCTTTTTGAGCTCTTCCATTGCCTGAGACCACTGCATATTTATTTTGCATATTTGGGATTCAGAAACCTTGACTTTTATGTCTTCCCTTGATGGTAAGCATTGTTCTTCCTCATCTGAAAGGATGGGAGAAAATACCTGTTCACCAAGAAAATAGCCTTCTATAGTCTTATTTTTTTCCCTTTTTTGGGCATTTTCCCAACGAGTTACTTGATTTTTAGGTCCTTTTTCAAGAGTAGGGTATACTCTGGGGACCTGTAAGATCTCAGTTTCTCCAAGGTGGCACAATGAAGGGAGAGGAGTATATTCCTCAAGGGCCTTCAGTTTCCCCATGCCAGCACTTTTCCTTACCCCAGAGCCTTGCTCAGGCCTGAGATTTAGATCAGGTGCTCAATTCCCCCAGGGGCTGTAGGTGGAGGGTTCCCAGGTCCAGGCCACTACTCAGCATGAGATTAAGATCAGTTGCTCAATTCCTCCAGGGGTTTTAAGCTGACAGCTCCAACAATGGATGTTGGCTGCTGCCTGCTGTGGCCACCACCACAGAAGCTGCTTCTGTCTGCTGCTGCTGCCTCCCCACCACTTGGGGCCAGGGCTAGGGAAGGACCCTGCTCCTTTCTTGTCCAGCTGAAAAAGCCCTCTTACTGACCTTTGAAGTTGTCCGTGTTTGTGAATTGAGGGATCTGAGAACCTCCGCTGCTGGTAGAGATTCCTCCCCTGTGGCCTACTCCAGTCCTGCCCTTCTGGTGCTGCAGAATGAAGGCCAGGCTGTGCTCTGCTTTTCGTCTGGTGCAACAGACCTATCCCATTGGCCTTCCAGGTCACCCTGGGATGGAAATTTCCTCCACTCTGTCGTTCTGTGGCTTCTGCTGCTCTAGAATTTGTTGAGAGTCATTCTTTGCAGATATTTTATGGGTTGTGGGGGAGGAGCTAGAGTATGTGCATCTTTCTAGTCTGCCATCTTAGCTCTGGCCCCGAGGTGTTTTCCAGTGAGATACTTCATATTGTCTCCTTTTTTTATTCTTTTGATTTTGTTTTATAATTTCTTGATTTCTCAGAGTCATTAGCTTCCTTTTGCTCCATTCAAATTTTTAAGGAATTATTTTTTTAGTGAACTTTTGGACATCCTTTCCCATTTGGTCAACTCTGTTTTTTAAGGTTTTCTTCTCCTAATTATCTTTTTGGACCTCTTTTGGGTTCATCTATATTTTAGGTGTTATTTTCTTCAGTATTTTGAAGTCTCCTTTAGCAAGCTATTGACTCATTTACTTAAATTTATTTTTTAAAAAGAAGAAAATCAAATTGGTCCTATAAAAATCAAGATGAGTTAATTTACTACCAATGAAGGGGAAATTAAAACAATTGTTGGTCACTTTGTGCTTTGTTTTGCCCACATATACTCTAATAAATCTAACAATCTAAGTTAAATAGATGAATTATTGCAAAATTATGTTTTGTCCAGATTAATAGAAATATAATATTTAAATAACCCCATGTTAGAAAAAGATATTAAACAAGTTATTAATAAGTTCCCTAAGAAAACACCTCCAGGAGTAGATGGATTTATAACAGAATTTTACCAAACATTTAAAAACCAATTTATTCCAATACTATGTGAACTGTTGTAAGGGCCATCAAAGTAGAATCTTTTGCTGTTTTTCTTTTAGTATGATCAAGAGCTTCTCATTGAATCTTGCCTTTATCAACCAAGGGTCTTGACTGGGAGTAAAGTGCAGAAACAAGAATTTCTTTAAGTAGAAGCTATATGTATTTGTGTTGCTAATTATTTTAATGTGGTTGAAGATTTTCTCCAATCATTAATGGCTTTGCCCATTAAGGAGAGTTTGATTAGGGAAGATTTTGGGGATGGTCCACATCCTTTTGTTAATGAGACACTGATTCTCAAGGGTTGTGATACCCTCTGGCCTTAAAAGGGGTATAAATACTCTAACTGAAGTTTTCCTTTGGGGCTTACTGACTGGAAGTGTTTGCTTGGCCAGAGGTGATTCTGGGAAACTGTTAAGGAGGCCCCTGGCTTTGAAGACCCAGATGTTGGTGTTTCCCTGTCTGGTAACTATGGTCAGACATTTGAGCCTGTCTGTTGATTTGGGATATGTGTATTGATTATGGAAGCCATGTCTATTAATCTTTGATTTCTCTGTATTTTCTCTGAAGTTAAGAGTGTTAAATTCTCCCCCTAAACTAGGTGAATGATATATGTGCTTGATTGAAGGAGATTGTTGATCCCTCAAATGTTGCCTTTCATCTTAGAAAAGCAGATCAAAGAACCAGTGATAACTGGCCCCCCTGTATATGATGGATGCTTACTGATACCACTATTTGGGAAAATAAACAAAGGATTCCTATCAAACTCCTTTTTATGTCATAAATACAGAGCTGATTCAAAAATAAAAGGAAAAGTAAAAATAGAGAAAAACAAACATAGACTTATTTCTCTATTGAATATTGATGCAAAAATTAAAGTAAAATAGTAGCAAGGAGATTACAACAATATATCACAAGGATCATACATTATGACCAAGCGTGATTTATAGCAGCAGTGCAAGGCTGATTCAGTATCAAGAAAACTATCAATATAACTGACTATATTAATAATAAAATCAACAGACATAATATGATTATCTCAATAAAAGAAGAAATAGCTTTTAACAAAATACACCACGTATTTTTGTTTAAAAAAAGAAGCACTATACAACGTTGGAATAAATGGACCTTTCCTTAAAATGATAAGAAGTATTTGTCTAAAATCATCAGGAAGCATCATCTGTAAAAACCTCAATAACATCAGGGGCAAAACAAGGATGCCCATTATAACCACTGTTATTTAATAATGTATATGAAATGGTAACTGTACCAATACAAGGAGAAAAAGAAATTGAGGGAATTAGAATAGTCAGTGCAGAAACTAAACTATTACTTTTTTAGATAATATACTTGATACACTTGGAAAATCCTGAAGAACCAACTAAAAATATAATGGAAAAAATCAACAACATTAACAAAGTTGCAGGATGCAAAATAAGCTCACATAAATCACTAGTATTTCCACATATTACCAAAAAAATTCCAACAGCAAATGATAGAAGGAGAAATTCTATTTGAAATAGTTACAGACAATGTAAAATTTTTGGGAGTCTACCTGCCACAATAAATTCAGGAACTATATTGTACAATTACAAAATACTTTTTACACAAATAAAGTTTGATCTAAACAATTAGAAAACTATTAATTACATATGGTTAGGTCAAGTCAATATAAAAAATAACAGTTCTATCTAATTAATTTTCTTATTAAATGACATGCCATTCAAATTACCAAGCATAATTATAGATCTGGAAAAAAACAATACCAGAATTCATCTGGAAGAACAAACAATCAAGAATATCAACGGAACTAATGAAAAAAATTGTGAGAGAACATACCTTTGTCATACCAGATTTCAAAAAGTATTAAACAGTGATAATCATCAAAAACAGTCTCAGGCTAAGAGAAAGAGTGGTGGATGAGTGGAAAAGATTGGGCTCACAATAGTTAGCAGGTAGTTTTTGCCAAAATGTTTTCCATTTTTCTGTCGTTTTTAACATATACTGAGTGCTTGTCTGAAAACATGTATATTTTTCAAACACTATGTTACTAAAATCATTGTATACTACATACTATGTACAGAAAAACTATGAATGATTTAGTTGATAAAAGTTGTGATATTTAACTGCCCAATTTAATATTATAGACTTAGATTTATACTCATCATAGTATAAATGATTTTATATTTTTTGAGTATAAATGATAAATGATTTTTTGAAAAAGGTTTTATAGGTAATTATTTGATTGGCTTTGGGTCATGTGATCAACAAGATAAAGAACTAAATATCACATAATTATGTATAAGAGATAAGGCATTTTCAACTGTGTTCATGATCTAGAACGTGAAGAATCATAATGATGCAAAAATATAATAAACTGAGAGGAGAGAAGGCTAACTTTAACTCCTTACATCTTCATTTAGGACATTCTTCCCAATTGACCACAGCCCTAGGAGAGGATTGGATTAAACAATCTGTGAACTGGTAACAGAACTCAGTTCTACCATCCCACCTTTCCATTGCTAGAGAAAATCAAAGGACAAAAACTTTCACTTGTACCTGTAATGGCAGCCGGGTAGCACTTTGTGCTATAAGAAAATTGGGCCAAAGAATAGAGGAACAGAAGCAAGTGGGACAGAATACTGATATGCATGGCTGTGTAGTATATGTAGTACTGTACTAAGCATGATAGAAGAACAAAGCATCAAATGGAACTACTTTTGCCCATCCTCTCATACACCCCAGTCACTCAGGACAGAAACTAAGACCTTTGAAAGCTGAACTGATCATTATGAAAAGAAGTGGAGAGACCTTTGAGCAGAACTTCAAAATTAGAGAAAAGGGTAAAAAAATGGGAGTGGTGGGGAGACTTGGGTGTGAGGGGAAGACAGTCTGTGGGAATAGGGTTGATTGAAAATAGATTAAACTAAAACAACTGAACATACAAAGTACTGTGTTTATAGATGATGGAAAAAAATCCATATTTTTCCCTCAAAACGAGACAAATGGAAGAAAATATAACACTAACTCTCATAACTTTAATTGCCAGTGAATTTAAAAATCCAAGAGAGAATTTACATAGATGGAGGAATATTCGGTGTTCATAACCGAACTGCACCAATATAGTAAAAATCACAATACTGCTAAAGTTAATTTATATTTTTAATGCTACACCAATCAGATTATCAAAGAGATGTTCCCTAGAAACTGTTCAAATAATAATAGAATACAACTTAAAAAATAAAATATCTAGAGGACTTTAGGAGTCATAAGACATATTGCCATGGAGACACAATTCTAAAATCAACCAACTAGTGATATGTAGGGAGTATAATCTGGCCACCTTCAACTATATGACAAACCATTGTACAGAAAAAAAGTTGGGCTTATCCTGGGTGGTTACAGAGGTAAGAATTAGGATCAATAGGTGGACAATACTTTGAGATAGTTTTAAACTTGATGTGTGGAAGTGCTTCCTAATAATTAGGTCTATTTAAAATAAAAATGAATGTCCTTATGATTTTCCTGTTACTGGAAATGTTCAAATGAAACCTGAAAGACTTCCTGTCAAGGATGCAAAAGTGGAGATTCTCCAAAAGGCTAGAAGTTAGGGAACAAAATATTTAACTCTTCTGTGCCTCAGTTTTTTCAAGCTTTATACAAATAACCTAAAATACTTCACCGCTCAAGGGTACCTTCCTACTGTCATTCAACTTGTTTTACTCTCAACCCAATTTAAATTGTCAGAATTTGTCTTGAGTAAAACTTCAGAAAAAAATTAAAGTTCTTTTATTTGGTATTCTATATAACTGTTTATCAAACTGTTCCTGAAATGCTTTTTTGATATTTATGAATTCAAGGCAATAGGAACATTTCATGAGTTGCAAATTTTAGAGATGTTCTGGGGCCAACAGATTTAATTCCACATGGACAGTTTAGTAGCCAAATGGAAGACAGGAAGTCTTTGATGCAGCTCAAGAAAATACAGTCTTGTTCAGTTGAGATTTCTCTGAGATGCTTAAGTAGTAACCTGGCAGCTATCCTTGAGGAAAGTAAAAGTCATATTCTCCAAGGTTACATAAGAAGCTTATGAGTTAGAAACAGGTTGAGAAATTTGAATTCAGTGCACTATTGGTGGGAGGGAAAAGAGGGGAGAAGAAAGGGCAGGAGATAAAGGAGGGTAGGAGGGAGGGAGGGAGGAAGGAAGATGGGAAGGAAGGAAGGAATGAAGGATGGGATGAGTAGAAAGAAAGAATGAAAGTTTACAGACGAACTGAAAATAAATTGGATATAATTTACCAGGTGAGCAGGTATAACTGTGTATTCCTTTATTCACGCTCCACCAGTTTGATCCTCAAAAAGGATTTTCAGCCTTGACTTGCTGGCAGACTGCCCAGTTTATTGGCCTTGCTTTCAGATGTGTTTTGGCTCAGGAGGGAAGTATGAATCCTTAAATGCTGCATAATATAGTGTACTGTACTTAGGAAAAGCAAGCAACCCTGGTTTTTCAGAAGCACAGTGCGTCACCCAGATTTCTAAAACCAACTCAACAACAGGGAATCTTTAGGAGTCACTTAACTGAGCACTGTGTTCCAACAAAATGTTTATGATCCTGAGTCTTCCTGCTCTCAGTATCACCAGATCTTCTTTGATTCAAAAGAAAAACTGTCTATTTTTACTCGCCAGAAGAGATATTGGAGGAAAAGACAAGGGGAAAAAGTGGTGTCTTTCTCTATGTGGTCAGGATAAATTTTGCTATCTTTTTCAGTGCCTGATTTGGTACACCATACACAGTAGGTGGTTGGTGAATTGAATTAAATAGAATTTGGAAACAATAGGGTAAAATTGATGTTTTTTGAGCAAGACAATTAATTTTAAAAGTAAAGAGTTATAAAGTTAATGGTATTCGAAGTGATTATCCACAGTAAGCCTACAGAAGATAAATTATAGGAATGGTGAAAATGGAACATTTGAAACATAACCAAAGAAGAAAAAATTTCCATAAAAATGCAAAGGAGGAAAATGTAAATAAAATATATATTTACTCACATAATAAAAAAATGGTTATATTCTTAAAAAGTGGAGACACATTCATCCTTTAAAAATGTTTACTACTACATAATTTCGATGTTTAATTTTTACCTGTAATCTCTTTCTTATGGCTCCTCTCTCCACCAAAAGGGGACTCAGCCTCTTTTTAGTAAGAATAACTAGAAATACATCCAATACTCTGTACTTTTAAACTTATATCTTTTTATACACACATGTGGGAAAATTCCTCTTCATACTCTTCATAAATTTAATTGTAATATATTTCATTTTGTTAGTTATATATTGCAAATTGAATTTTATACATACTAATGTTCGTACTTAGATGATGAAAATAGAAAAAAATGAGCCTTAGTGAAAGTGGAAGATAAGAGATAAAAAGAAAAAAGGAGTTTATTGGATGGAGATTAGAAAATAATATGATTTTATTTGTTATATAGCTTCAGGAATTAGTCATTAGAAACACTTTGACGTCAGAGAGAAAAAAAATCAGGATCAACTAAAGCGTATGTACTTGAGAAAGAGAAATACTAGTCAAATGAAATTTATATGATCTAAGAACCATGCAAGTACCATCATTCTTGATGTCAGTGGTCATATGGTCTAAGGTGGAGGATGATTTTATATATATAATGTATATATTTGGGTATATAACATATGTATATACGCATATGTGCACGTGCACATGTGTATGTATATATGCATGTTTATGTATGTGCATGTATATCTACATACACAAATATACATGTATATTGTATGTCTATAATCTTTATTTCGAGTAAACCAAATAACCAAAAATGTTATTTGTGGGCAAAACTAAAGAAAGTTAAAGAAGTGAAATTAATAAAACTGTAAAAGCTTAATGTTTTAATTTGGTTTGACTGATTTAAGTAATGTTTGTGTGTACCTGTAATTTACGATATCTGTGTATTGTGTGTATTCTGATATTTCCTCATACTGTATCATAATATTTATGTGGCTAGCTGAGGGTGCATTATGCTAAAGATTTACCATAGATGATAAATAAAAGGGAGAAAAGGCATGGCTCTGTCCCCAAGGCTGTATTTTTTTCAAAAGAGTTATAATAGCAGATGTTATCATTGCAGATATGTTAGGAAGTCTTCTACAACTTCTATGACTTCGTCTTATGAGTTGCTCAGAGTATGGTTCATTTCCAGATTTTTCTTTGGCAGAGGCTGGATGCAGAAGTGTAATTTCCTTGGTGTGGTAATTCCTATTGAGAAGACTTCCTCGTCAATGGTATGTATCAGAACTATTCTGCAACTTACAGTATCCATGTTGACTAGCCATTGACAGTTTAGACTTTCCATAGTTACCAAACTGTCATTTTTAGAGGTCAGACTTTTACCCAGACCTTTCCTCTCTCTGAGGCCAATTTCTTTTCCATTTAGCCACTACTATTATGTTATATAAGATGACTATAGCATTCACACAAAAATTAAATTCAAAAGTGATTAAATATGCTCAATAGTGCCTCAGTGACAAGGTACTTGGAAAATTATAGACTTTAGAACTTTAAGGAACCATAGAGATAATATAATGCAAGGAATACATTTTAGAAATTGAGGAATTGATGATAATGAAGTTGAACTGATTTTCCCAGGATGACAAAGATAATAAGCAGATGAAGCAGGATTTGTTCTGGCCATCTGATATCAAATTTATTGTAACTATAAAAGACATTTTTTTTGAAATAAAAAATTTATTTATTTAACTTTTTACATTCGTTTTCACAAAATTTTGGCTTCCAAATTTTATCCTCTTTTATCCCCTCCACCCACCCCAATACACCAAGCAATCTAATTTTCCCTATCACCAATCTGCCCTCTCTTCTATCATCCCTCCCTTCTCTTGTCCCCATCTTCTCTTTTGTCCTGTAGGGCCAGATGATTTTCTATTCCCCATTAACTGTATTTCTTATTCCCTAGTAGCAACAACAATACTAAACAGTTGTTCCTAAAACTTTGAGTTCCAAATTCTCCCCATCCTCCCTCCCCACCCATTCCCTTTGGGAAGGCAGGCAATTCAATATAGGCCCTATCTGTGTAGTTTTGCAAATGACTTCCATAATAGTCGTGTTGTGTACGACTAACTGAATTACCCTCCATCCTATCCTGCCCCTCATTGCTTCTATTCTGTCTTTTGATCCTGTCCCTCCCCAAGAGTGTTGACTTCAAATTGCTCCCTCCTCCCATTACCCTCCCTTCCATCATCCCCCCCCTTGCTTATCTCCTTCTCCCCCACTTTCCTGTATTGTAAGATAGGTTTTCATACCAAAATGAGTGTGCATTTTATTCCTTCCTTTAGTCGAATGTGTAGAGGGTAAACTTCTTGTTTTTTTTTCTCAGCTCTCCTCTTTTTCCCTCCACTAAAAAGTCTCCTGCTTGCCTCTTGAATGACATATAATTTACCCCATTCCATTTCACCCTCTCTCCTCCCACTACATTTCTCTCTCACCATTTACCTTAATTTCTTTTAAGATATGGTCCCATCCTATTCAATTCACTCTGTGTTCTCTGTCTCTGTATGTGCGTGCATGTGTGTATGTGTGTGTACATGCACACACGTACGTGTGTGTGTATGTGTGTGTGTGACCCCACCAACTACCCAGATAATGAAAAGTTTTAAGAGTTACAAATATTGTCTTTCCATGTAGGAATGTAAACAGTTCACTTTTGGTAAGTCCCTTATGACTTCTCTTTGCTGTTTACGTTTTCATGCTTCTTCTCATTCTTGTGTTTGAAAGTCAAATTTTCTTTTCAGCTCTGGTCTTTTCATCAAGAATGCTTGAAAGTCCTCTGTTTCATTGAATGACCAGTTTTTCCCCTGAAGTATTATACTCAGTTTTGCTGGGTAGGTGATTCTTGGTTTGAGCCCTAGTTCTTTTGACTTCTGGAATTTGGCTACAATGTTCCTGGGAGTTTCTCTTTTTGGATCTCTTTCAGGCGGTGATTGATGGATTCTTTCAATACTTATTTTGCCCTCTGGTTGTAGAATGTCAGGGCAGTTTTCCTCGATAATTTCATGGAAGATGATGTCTATGCTCTTTTTTTGATCATGACTTTCAGGTAGTCCCATAATTTTTAAATTGTCTCTCCTGGATCTATTTTCCAGGTCAGTTGTTTTTCCAGAGATATTTCACATTCTCTTCCATTTTTTCATTCTTTCGGTTTTGTTTGGTGATTTCTTGGTTTCTCATAAAGTCATTAGCCTCCATCTGTTCCATTCTAATTTTGAGAGAACTATTATCTTCAGCAAGCTTTTGAACCTCTTTTTCCATTTGGCTAATTCTGCTTTTGTAAGCATTCTTCTCCTCATTGGCTTTTTGAACCTCTTTTGCCAATTGAGTGAGCCTATTTTTCAAGGTGTTATTTTCTTCAGTCTTTTTTTGGGTCTCCTTTACCAAAGTATTGACCCGTTTTTCATGCTTTTCTTGCATCTCACTCATTTCTCTTCCCAGTTTTTCCTCCACCTCTCTAACTTGATTTTCAAAATCCTCGAGCTCTTCCAAGGCCTGAGCCCACCGGACATGCCCCTGGGATGTCTGGGATACAGAGGCCCCGCCCTCCACATCTTTCCCTGATGGTAAGAATATTTCCTCGTCATCAGAATTGAAAGGCAGGAACATTTGCACCTGCTCAAAGTAGCTCTGTATAGTGTTATTTTTCTTCCCTTTTCTGGGCATTTTCCCGGCCAGTTACTTGACTTCTGAGATTCTTCTGCACCTCCGCCTAGATCTGCCCAGCTAGTGCTTGGGGTCTGAGATTCAGATGGGCTTTCTGAGGTGGGTATGGCTGCTATTCAATGTGAGCTTAAGTTCTGGTGCTGGGGTGGGGGCAGGTCCTCCTCCCAGGCTCAGCTCCCTCAGGGGCTTTATGCAGAGACCTGAACTTCTGCCTGCCTGCTTGGGGAGTTCCGGGCCGCTGTAGCTGCCTCCGCCACTTCCTGCCCCTGCCTCTGCCTCCGCTGCTTCCTCCCGAGGGGGCCTGAGCCACAGAGACACTCACTTCCGCTCTTGGCTAGCCCAGACGTCTCTCTCACTGATCTGTAGCGTCTGTGGGTGGAGAGACCTTCCCGGCAGCTGGAGGTTCTGTCCCTGAAGCCTGCTCGGATCTGCTCCTCTGGGGCCACCGGGCCAGGGCAGGGTAGGGGTGGGCTCCGCTTTCCGGAGTGCGACGGATCCTGAGGATGGCTCTCCAGGGCTCTCTGGAGCGGAAATCTCTTCCACTGTGTTTCTGTACACCTTGCAGTGATCCAGAATTTGTGGGGAGTTCTTCTTGTAGGAAATATATGGGCTGTGGGTTCGGAGCTAGCATATGTGAATCTTTCTACTCTGCCATCTTGACTCCCCAGCCAAAAGACTTTTAAATACAAGTGGAATTCATCATTCCTAGGGTGCTATATTCTGTAAATGGATAGAATAGCTATTGTGGTGATTATTGGATGGCAAGACAAATGTCTTCTATACCAGTACATTGCTCAGTCTTGTTAAATGAAGTTTCTGGAATTATTTATATAGGCTTTGAATAGTGAGGAGGAAAATAATGGGAGCAGAACAGAATGCAGTCTTCACAACTCAGCTAAAAGGCTGAGTTAAAGAAGTGATAGCTAAAGCAAAATCAAAAGAGTTTAAAAGCAAGCTTAGCCTAAGATTGTTTTTCTGATTGGCTGGGTGAAATTGCAGAATTGACTCACAAGAGAGATGAAAAATTTCTAGATATAGGCTTAAGGACCTTATATTGTTCCTTTGTGGGGATTAGGCAGCTGGTATCTAGTGGAGGATGAACATAAAATAATTGAATACAGAACAGTTTATAACCAGGAGATATTTGCACAGTGTTTGTAGAAGACCATTGGATGGCAGTAGAGAAGTGGAAATATCTTAAAAGGTGAAAGCAGTACCTTGAAGCATAATGGGGTGGGGGAAAGGGGGAAGCATTAACATCCTAGTCAAAGAAGCGATGCAGTTTGGATGTATACTTAATACTGTGACTGCTGTTGGTGAAACCAGTTTCCTTTGTAAATGTTCTTTTCTGTCCATGTTTGCTCTTTCACCATTAATGTAGGAATTTTTGAGTTAGTGTATATCTGAGTATATAAGCAAATTTGTCTTGTTGTTTACTTTATTTGTTAAAAGGTTTTGTATTTGTTTCTTTTTCCTCTTGTTATTTTGGTTTTTATAGAGATTGTAGGAACTCATATGCTATGGTTTGGAACAGTTGCTTGCTCAAATTTGACATAGCTTAAAACTGGGTATTCTTTCACTAACAATGTCATGAAAACTGGGTAGACTTATGGGTGTTTGTATTGTATGGGGAAATTACCCCATGTATAACCTGCCTATCAGAGGAATCTGGAAACAGTTGTAAAATATGATGAAGAGAAGGAAGCCTAGGGGATTCAGCAGAATGAAGCTGGCATGGTTATCTGAATCTGACATGTATTGGCACACATCTTATTTTCATTTCTCCTCCCAATTTCTCCTTCCTTTAAAACTACTCAACCCTCCTTTCTATATTATGTCCTAAATAACTATTCCTAGTCAATATGGCTATTATCAATATACTACTGTGATGATTAAACAATAAATATAAAGTTTAGAAAGATCAAATGGCATATCCATGAATAGTGTATCCTACTTAAAATACCTGTTAAGGCTGTTAACCTCCAAATCTTCATTAAATACAATATATCTTCAAGAAAAGGCATTTTCTGCGTGCCCTTTGCTGACTCCAGATGAAGAGCTGCTTTTCCCCTATGAACAGTATAAAGTAAATAACAATAATAGCAGACGTTTCAACAAAAAGAATAAAAAAAGTTGT
The DNA here is from genome assembly GCA_023548195.1 of Bettongia penicillata ogilbyi. Taxonomy (NCBI): domain Eukaryota; kingdom Metazoa; phylum Chordata; class Mammalia; order Diprotodontia; family Potoroidae; genus Bettongia; species Bettongia penicillata. Next base: position 3,219,579 of record JAJHZJ010000139.1, read on the forward strand.
TGGGCAAAGAATCAAGTTTTAAAGCACACAGTTAATGTCATCAAGCTACATTTCTTACCTTTGCAAAAAAAATTCACAGTCCATTCAGGCTTAATTACCACTAGAGATTTATAGGCTGAGAAGAAGACTCAGGATCAAAATAGCCCAGTTCCTTCATTTTATAGTTGATGGAGCTGAGACCTAGACAAAGCTAAGTGACTCACTGCCTGAAGCCCAATGTTTGTTAATGACAAATTCTGGACCAGAACACAGGTATCTTTATGTTTAATCACACTATGCTGAAGAAAATAAATATTTTAAAATGCTGATACATCAAGAGTTTTCATGTATACTTTTCCAACCATAAAATAGCATGCATTCTATCTAAGTGTAAAACTATTAATTATGTCATTGAAATAAATCTTCAGTAGTATCATGAAACATTGGACTGAAAGAAGGATGAGATAAAATTTTGTGTTGCCCCAATTCCAAAGAAAATAAAAATGCTAATAATATGATTTAAAGTATTAAGACAATTGTGTAAAGACAAGAAGTTGTGATCATGAAAATTTGAGTTTTATATCTTGGACACGGAAAAGTTTCAAGTGATAGGGTAATTTGAAGTATATATAACTCTGTGAGTGGCTGATATAGAATTGTGATGGAGGTCATAAGAGGTCAGGAAGATGATGAAGTAAAAGCCAAAAATTCATTGATCTGGAGGTTAAGGAAAATCAAAGCTCCTTTAGTCTAAACCCTCCCCTCCCCCCCATTAGACCACAGAAACTAACAAGAAATTAAATAAGTTGCCCAAGGTCATACCAAATAGTAAGAATCTACTGTAGACCTCAATTGGAACCACACTTCATAGATATCATTGATAAATCTTATTCTAGAAGTAAAATTATTTGAAGTCCTAAAAACAGTTGACTAGGCAATGCCAATATATTCTATATTTTAATCTTCTTTGGTATCCTTGAAAAAATAGTATATTTTTATTACTTGCTATGCACGAGGCACTCAACTAACCACTGAGGGGATATAAAAAGTATTACAACATGGTTCTTACACTTTACAAGCTTATAAATTAATAAAAAGAGTGAAGATGAACTCAACTAACAATATACAAAGTAGAGAGTGGAAGTTAACGAGAAGTGCAAAATACATCAGTGATAGATTATAAAAGGGAAGGATCACTTCTGGGTAGTGGAAAATTAAAAAAAAAATATAGAGGAGGTAGCATTTATGTTGGGCTCCTAAGATGGGTCCAATATCAACTGGTGGATACAGGGCTAAGGTGGCAGTAGGATGTCAAGCATAAGCAATGACCTGAAGAATGTAGAGTAGCACAAAAACATAGTAAGTGCTTGGGAACTATTGAACAAATCCATTTGACTGGTGCATAGAGCATAGGAAAGGATCATATTTAAACATGACCTCTTTTAACATAGTTTGCAGAATGTACTTGCATTCTTGGTAGACTTTTCTCAGTTATTTTTCATGGTCATCTGTGTAAACGTCATCCATCCTTGAATTCCAGTTTGTTGTTGCTTTTATTTAAATTTATGAATGGATTTCATGCTCATCATATTCTAGCATTTTTTTTAGCATACATGGGATGCCAGAGTATTTGTTACACACAGGCCTTCCACCCAGTTAATGTAAATCATAGACATAGCTGAACTAATGATTGGTCAGCTCCAGTCAAGTCCTATTTTTTCACATAAGCTGCCTTACTCATTTGGTTGATGATTATTTTTTAATCTTGATATTTTTCATTTATTCTGTTGACTATGGCTTGATTTGTGGAAAAAAACTACTATTTTGAAGTGAATAAAAGTATTAGAGTGTAAATCCATCCTCCATATTAGGGATTCTTAATCTTTTGTGTGCATGTCATGAATTTCTTTGGCAATTTGGTGAGGCCTGTTCCCCTTCTTATACTAATGTTTCTTGTACATAAAACAAAATACATAGATGGCTAATGATGCTTGTCCATTGATTTTTTAAAAATTAAATTAGCTTATTCATTTTTAGCTGTAAACATTCTCTTCCACAAGTTTTTGAGTTTTAAGTATTTTCTGCCCTTCTCCCCTCCTCCCTCCTCAAGACAGCATGCAGTCTTATATACATTCATATTAAACATATTTTCACGTTAGTCATATTGTAAAGAAAAATTAGAACCAATGTGATGAAATACAAGAAAGAAGAACCAAAGCAAAACAAAGCAAAATGAGAGAGAGAGAGAGAGAGAGAGAGAGAGAGAGAGAGAGAGAGAGAGAGAGAGAGAGAGAGAGAGAGAGAGAGAGAGAGATCAAATAGGATGTTTTGATCTGCATTCAGACTCCACAGTTACTTCTTCGGATGTGGATAGCATTTTCCATCATGAGCCTTTTGGAGTTGAATTAGATCCTTGAATCGTTGAGAAAAGCTAAATATAAAAAAGTTAATAATTGCACAGTGTGGTTGTAACTGTGTAAAATGTTCTCCTTATTCTGCTCATCTCACTCAGTATCAGTTCATATAAGCCTTTCCAAGTTTTTCTGAAGTCTGTCTGCTCATAATTTCTTAAAGCACAATAGTATTCCATTGCATTCATATCACAACTTGTTCAGCCATTCCCCAATTGATGGGCATCACCTCAATTTCCAATTCTTTGCCATCACTCAAAGAGCTGCTATAAATATTTTTCTAAGTGTGGGTCCTTTTCCATTGTCTTTTGAGAGTGGTGATGGACTGGGAGGAAATGTTTTGTGAGAGATGTCATTTTATTATTTAGAATATCACTATGTAATCTACAACAGAATGCACTTTGGAAAAGAAAATATTGGGTACAAACTTGAAGTATTAGGGTGTTAAACTCTTGTCACATATGCTAGACTAGTTTTTCCTGATACCTTAACTTACATGGACTTTCAGCATCCTTGAAACTTATATAGTTCAAAAGACTAAGGATCTGACCCTTGAAAAAAATCTTCATTCATTCATTCACTCATCTATTCATTAAACACAAGGTTGTGACTTATATTGGCAGAGGGGGTTACCATACTGGAAATTCCCCACACTATTGTAGTGCTTCTCTTAGTTTAGTAATTTATAAAATAAATTAGAAATTAATTAATGAATCAAAATATTTTTCAATATATCATAGCAGATGAAATAATGTCTTGTGAGTCACCAAATATGGAGTAACATCATGGACTTTGGTGTCAAATTACTTATGAAAAGCATAAATTTTGATAACTGAAAATGTATTGTAGTTGCTCTATTAGCAGAAACTTATTTAATCTTAAAAATGTATACTTCCAGTAATTTTCTGTGAGGCAGTATTTGTTTAAAAAAATCCATCAAAACAACACTTGATATTACAATTGAAAGACAAAAGACAGTTGTGGGTGCTAATACTAGGGGAAAAATAGATGTCTTGGGCAATTCAAATCCATACTAATATTGAATAATCAAATAAACTCTGGTCCTCAAGCATTGTTGAACTCAAGAAGAAAAATATATTCTCTGTTTCCAAACTTTGGAAAAATGTGATGGATATGAGGCTGCTGGATATAAAATTTACCAATTTTAGGGATGACTAAGTTGAGATAACTGGGATGGATGTCTGTAAAACATATCAGGGTATTAGGAAAGTCAGAAAAGACTTGAGGCTTATCCTTCCTCAAGCTAATATGATTTAGGAGTCAGATTCATCTAGAGGCTTATTTTGTGGGGGGAAATAATAGAAGATGAATGAATGCAGTAAGTTCACATGAAAAGGTTGCTTATTGTCCCCACCATTGGAACATTTCTGGTTACTTCATAAAGAAAGGTAGAGTTCGGGGGGAGAGGATTTTTCCAATAAACTCAGAATTCATACAGTGTTACACATTTAAATATTTGTCATATATATTCCTTAGTTTAAAAAATGTACACATATTTGATAGCAAACATTATGTTATATGAAAGTGAATTACATAGAAGTGGAAAATATGTCTTTTGTTGAATTCAAAGATCTGTAAAAGTTACTGAAATTTGATTCATGATTTATACCCCTATGCAAATAAAAAAGAATTTAATAATAAAGAAATTTCATAATTCCATTAATAGGTGCCTTATAAGTCAAATTGCTATCTTGCTACTTTGTAGAAGATTCTTTTCCATGAAGCTGTTGCACTGTCAGAGAAACATTAAACAGAATATCAGCTTGGGATAAATAATTGAGTCCTAGATATATTAATAAGTACATATGACAGTTTTAGAAGTGCCAAATAGCACTGTAATTATTAAATTTTTATGGTTTCCCTAGAGCTTTACATATATTAAGTAAGGAGCAAATGAAATGGATGGACAGTAAAAATCTAAATCTAAACATCACTCAGGCTGAGAACATAGATTGTCACTAATTACAAAAAAAAAATTCAAATGTATTGCATTCAAAAATATGTTAAAATCTCAGAAGTCAAGGATCAATTTAATGGTGTTCCTCCATGCATTTCACTATATCCCTAGAAAAGAATAGTGTCTCTTTAATTTTGTATGTATCTAAAACTTCTGAGCCTTTACTGATAGCAATTAAAACTATGGCGTGAAAGATTTGCCTGCCATTTGTATGTTAACAACAAACTACTATTCCTGTATTATTTCATATGAACCTGGTTCACATTAGAAGTGAGCTAATTATAGTGGCATTTTGTTCTCCTTCCTAGAATTGTATTATTGATAAATATTGCTATTATTGCTAAAATGAGATTGGATTGGTTAGGGACACCTAAGAAAATTAAGGAAATTGAAGGGTTTAGGACAGTAAGTGGTTAATTGTGGGAATTGAGTGAATCACACTGACTCCATATTCTGACTCAATTCTGCAGCCAACTCAGTTCCCCTTTTATTTAATTGTGGGTCTTGTCCAAATTCTGTTTTGTGAAAATAACTTTATTCAATTGTGGGAATTGAGAGAAAACCTTATTGTATTGTTTGAACCTTGACTTTCATGACTGGGGAGCTGGACTACCTCTATGTGCTTTTAAGAGACCCTTAACTAAGGACTTAGGTTATGCTGACCAGAAACCTAATCAGATTCAAAGACTAATCTAAAGAGTTTTCTCACAATTGTCCATCTCAAGCAACCCATATGTTTTTTCTGAAATTGTTTCTGTATGACTTTGATCTTTCACAGACACTTGAGGGGAGTGGGACCCTTCTTTTTCTGAATTCATGGAATGAAATCTCTTTACTCTCCCCTTTCCAACTTGAAAAGTCTCTATTCTTTCATACAATTAGAAATCAGATCACTCAATGTATTGTTTCCTTTTAATTCATTGGTCTGGTTTGTTGGATTTATTTTAAATGTTTAAAAGTCTTGTATTCTCCATATTTAGTGTCCAGTTCCAAAGCAAAGGGAGGCTACTGGGGCCAATCACACTACTTAATAAATCAATATTGTCAGAAGATTGAGTCTTTCTTTCCTCAGGAATTTTATCTCTAGCCCCCTGCCCCACTACCCTACAATAATACCTTGACTTACCTGTGAATTGTATTTAAGTGAAACAGAGTTGCACAGTCATTCACCTCATTCTCTATTCCAGTCATCAAATTCAAGTGGCAAGACAAAAGTTGGGGTAGCTCACAATGGCCCAGGATGCAATGGCAGACTTTGACATCTTTGATGTATGACCAAACTGTAAGGCCTCCATGGAACCTGGTTCAGCAGCTTTCATGGTCTCTGGAATATATTTTCTCTCATCTACTCATTTTTATGGAGTAAATATTCACATGGTTTGAGTAGACATCTCCCTAACTCTCTGATGTGTTAGAGCTCTATAGGTTACCCTCAACTCTATTTAGCTCATCTGCTGAGATGTTATTTTGGGGTAATCTATAGTTTCTCAGAACAAAGGTGGAAGTTGGGTGAAAGTGGCCCCCAAAGATGAATGGGCAGCCCTGAAAAGAACTATCTATACCCTCATACCATAGATCCTAGTCATCTCCGATTTCATTGCACCAAAAATATGCTATTCACAGCTCTTATGGTAGCTACGAATATGCCAGCACAGTTCTGAATCACAAAATATAACAGATTCTCCACGGAAGACAGAACCAAAACATTTATTCAGACACTAGAAAGTCAGATCCCAGCACCAGAAAGCCAAATCCATCATAGTAACTAAGAAGTCAATACACATTAGCATTGCAGGGGACAATGCCATTCCCAAGCCTTCCCTCTGTTAGGCTTCCCACAAACCAGCTCCCTTAAACAAATCACAAACAGATTCCCTTAAACAAAATCAAAAACAAGTTCTTCCACTAACCCTAATTGCTATCTGCTCTCTCTTTCCCAGCTCTGACTGCTCTAACTCACTTCTTGCTCCATCCCTTCCTGCTCTACTTTTTTAGCAAATTCCTTCCATCGCAGGCTCCATATGACTCAGACTTGCAAGTGACCCAGGTAGCTAACAAGGGCCTATTAATGGAGGGGAAATATCTTCCCATTTAAATTACCATTACAGCAATACACCCCAACAGAGAGATAAATGTTTACGAAATGAGGTTTTCTAACTTATTTAACAAACTATATTTAATAAACTGGGCTGAAGGTTCAGAACTAAATGACTAAGAATAAGAAAAATAATAGTAAAATCAGATAATAAGTTACTACTAATAAATATTTATTAATGAATTTTACTTTATAAAATTTTATAAAATAAAATATGCAATTAATAATCATATACACAAGCAAATCCTTGGATTGTCTTGGAATTCAAGATGAAGAGAATGACTAATGCAATGTGACAAGTATAGTAGAATAGTCAGACTTGAACACCCTACTTAGATCATGCATGATAGTGATCAAACTCCAAACCTAAAACTTTGCAGGTAACAGTGTACTGATCTTCAGGGCATGAAGTCAGAACATCCCTAGTTCTCAACCCTTCGCAGACATGACTGCTCTATGACTCTGGCAAGTCACTTAATCTTTCCAATGCTGTAGTAATTATTGACTTTCATATTTCAAATGACAGCACTGGCATTAAAAAGGTATGAAATTTTTTTGAATTTTGAGTCTTTGAATCCCTAACTTTTTTAACTTTTTTTTAAAATTCCAGTATTTGACCTTTCCTTTTCATCAGAGATCTAGCTAGGTTCTAGTCTAAGCTTGACAATGACTCCTCAGTTACTTTGGATAAGAAGGCACATCACCTCATGGGCATTTTTGTTTCTTCAATTCTAAAATGATAGTGATGAAATAGATTGCTTCTATATTGTTCTAGATCTAATATAATATAGTTCTGTCAAAGTATAGAGTTTTCATCTCTTTTTCAGGCATCAAGACGTTAATTAAGATTTTATTAAATCTGAATCAACAAATATTTTTAAGTGAGCATTCACTAGGTACTGAGGATCCAAAAGTATAATGGCACTTGGCATTTACATAGTATTTTAAGGTTTTTCACATTATATACTTTATATAATTTTATTTTCCTTGTCTCCAAGGAACTTGCATTTCACTGGGGAATTAAAATAATTGCAAACATAAAAAAATGCAAAGTAATATAAAGTAATATTCAAAGGAAGACCACATTAAAAACTGAGAGGATCAAGAAAGGATTTATGGAAGACATGATACCTAAGCTACGAAGCAAAGAAAGCCTGGGATTCCAAGAGATGAACATAAAGGAATATGGTTGATTTGTTGGTTGGTTGATGTCCTTCATCTTTGAAGAGGACAAAATTGACATCACCATGATCAAGTGAAATTTCAGTGTGTCTGACTGTGGCTGATCAGAACAATATGAGCTTGGAATGCTCTAGCACAGGTTGGTCACAGATAGTCTGTGTGAATATTTGGGGTGGATATTCCAAACTTGCTCACCCTGTGTTTACTTTGTGCTCTCTCAATTCTGCTTTACTCAAAGAGCACAGCACCCTTTCTGATGCAGGCACACCACGCTGAGCAGTCCTGTGCCAGTGTCTCCCATGCTACACAATCAAATCCTAAGTTCTTGAGAAAGAACTTGAGAGTGTCCTTATATTGCTTCTTCTGCCCACCATGTGATCACCTGCACCATGTAAATTCTCCATAAAATAGTCTTTTTGGCAAGCATACATTTTGCATTCAAAAAACATGGCCAGTTCATTGGAGTTGCACTCTCTGAAGTACAGTTTGAATATTTGGCAGTTCAGTTCAAGCAAGGACTTCAGTGTCTGGTAGCTTATCTTGCCAGGTGATCCTTAGAATCTTCCTAAGACAGTTCAGATGGAAGCGATTCAGTTTTCTGGCATGACACTGGTAGACTGTCCATGTATCACAAACATATAACAATGAGGTCAGCACAAGGGCTCTGTAGACCTTGAGTTTGGTAGTCAGTCTAATACCTCTTCACTCTTAAACTTTTCTTCAGAGTCTCCCAAACACTGAGCTAGCTCTGACAATGCATACATCAACCTCATTGTCAATGTGTACATCCCAGGAAAGTACACTACCAAGGTAAGTGAACTTATCCACAGCATTCAAAATTTCTCCATTTGTTGTAATTGATGGTTCCATGTATGGATGGTGTGGTGGTGGCTGATGGAGCACCTGTGTTTTATTGGTGTTAATTATTAGGCCAAAATTAACACAAATTGTAGTAACCAATTACTACAGTTTGACAATTACTACAGTTGACAATTACTTTGTCAATTACTACAGAATTGATCCATACTTTGTTGCATCTCAGCTTCAGAGTCTGCACTGGGTGCACAGTCATCTGCAAACAGAAAACCATGCACCAACACTCCCCCCCCACTTTGGTCTTGGCTTGTAGCCTTTTCAAATTGAAGAACTTACCATCAGTATGTTAGTTGCCTTTAATGTCGTGTTCGTCCTCATTGAGAGCATTTGTCAATATGGCTGAAAACATCATAATAAAAAGCATGGAAGCAAGCACACAGCCCTGTTTCACTCCATTGGTGACTGAGAAGGCACGAGAGCATTGTCCTATTATCCAGAACCCGGGCAAACATGCCATCTTGAAATTGACATACAATGTTGATGAATTTAACTGGGCAACCAAATTTTGACATAATTTTCCACAAGCCCTCATGACACAGTGTCAAAAGCCTTGGTCATATCTACAAACTTTGTGTACAGATCTCTGTTCTGCTCCTGGCATTTCTCTTGGAGTTGTTGGGTAGCAAAAACCATATTGACTGTTCCTCAGGCCTTTTGGAAGTCACACTGGCTCTTAGGTATATGACCATCTTCCAGGTGAAAGATCAGCCTATTTAGGAGGACTCTAGAAAGAACTTTGCCAGCAATGACTAAGAGAGAGATCCCCTTGTGATTGTTGCAGGACAATCTATTCCTTTTACCCTTATAGAGATAACCAATGGAGGCATCCTTGAACTCCTGGGGGGATAACATCCTCTTGCCATATAATCTGGAAAAGTTCAGTCAGTTTTTGTATGAGCAATAGTCCCCCTACCTTGGAAATCTCAACTGGAATAGAATCAGTACCAAGAGGCTAATGGCCCTCAAAACCTCTTCTTCAGTTGGAAGCTCAGCTAAGGAGGGACTGACTTCAACCTGGCCTTGGCATTGATTGATGATGGACTGTTGAGAACACTATGGAAGTGTTCAGTCCATCTCTCTAGAATCATATCCTTATCACTAATAATTGTGGCCCCATCAGCACTGAGTAGTTGTGATTAATCATAAGTTTTTGGTCCATAAATAGCTTACAGGGAATCATAAAAGTGCTTTGGATTGTTACTATCAGCATAAAACTGAATTTCATCTCTCTTCTTACTGAGCCAGGAATTCTGCTTCTCTCTAAGCTTTGCCTCTATTTTTCTTTTCATAGAATTAAATGTTGACTTCTTAGAGGTGAATGAACTATCCTGCTGGCAATCTGTGGAGTTCTCATTTTTCATTTAGCAGCTTCTGAATTTCCCCATCGTTTTCATCAAACCAGCCTTGGTGTTTGCGAGTGTTCTGACCCAGATGAACAAATGCAGTGCTGTACACCAAATCTCTGAGAACTGCCCACTCCTTTTCTGTTCCACTGTTCCCACTATATGTTGGCTCAACTTTTCCTCCAAGTTAGCAACAAGTTGTTCTGGTCAGAGAAGAGCTCTAATTTGTTGACATTAATTCTTTTGATAGGCATTTTGCCTTGGGGGCAGAACTTTTGATGAAGGTGAATATTTAGCTTGGAAAGGATAAGTCTATGATCAGTCCAGCACTCTGCACCACACATTGCCTTTGTCACTCTCACATCTTGTCTGTCTCTTCTCCCTACAATCACATAGGAGTATATTTTAGATATGAAGGACTATCTTGCAAAGTATATTGATTTAGAATGAGTTGAAGAAAAAAAAGCAGGCATGTAGGTATACGCAGAATGTTACTTTGACTTTTATTCAGAAATAAAATCCACATTTTTTGCTGTCCCTTTTAAGTCTCTTCATTTTCTTGCTCAGTTTTAGAAATTTGGTGTAGAGAAGGGCAGGAGACAGTGGTGTGCTCCTAAAAGAGGCAGACAGATGAAAGGAGAAACAGAAAGACAGAAACACACAGAAAGATGGAGAGAGACAGAGACACAGAGAGAAACAGAGAGAAGGAAGGAAGGAAGCGAGGGAGGGATGAAAGAGGGAGGGAAGAAACAGAACAAGAAACAAAGAAAGAAAGGAAAAACTTTCTGTAGCATCTCAGTCAAAATCATCTTCTGGTAGATGGATTATTATTATTATTTTTTGTTTAATAGTATCTCACTAAGTATATTAATATCTCAATTTTTTGTTGTTGCTGCTACATTAATTTGGTCTAAAAGAGGGCCATACCATATATTATTCTGGAATTTTCTTCCTGGGCAGGATCATTTGACCACCAATCTTTTGAATGTACTGTACATTTCTCTGTTCCTTTTTGATCTTTCCTCTTTTTTAGTTCCATTAATAAAACATCTACACCCAAGCTTCTCTTCAGAAGAAGCTATCTCAGTCTGCATTCTCTTTATTATTTTGTAGGCAATTTTCCTACATAAGAATCATTCAAATATTTGGAGACAACAATTACACACCTTTTGAGACTTCTCCTCTCCACACTAAACATGCTCAATATTTTGTGTATATATGTATATATATATATATATATATATATATATATATATATATATATCTTCCTCGCATAATGTTGTTTTGAGTCTCTTCATTATCCTGGTCATCTTCCTCTGGATAGTCTAATTTTTTCTAATATAAAATCTCTAAGTGGTACAGTGGATAGAGTCACAGGCCTGAAGTCAGGAAGATTTGGGTTCAAATCTGGCACTAGACACTCATTGTGTGACCCTAGTAAGATCATTTAACTGTAATCTGCCTTAGTTTTCCCATCTGTAAAATGTGGATAATAAGTAGCACCTACTTTTCAGCATTGATATGAGGAAAAACATATTTAAAGAACTATGATAATGATAATGAAATTTTTTAAAATTATTATTATTATTTTATACCAGATATGATTGTTTTAAAAAACATTACATTGGGGCTATCATCTTTTTAAAGTTTTGAACTCTACATTACTGCTTTTGCTGAAACCGAAAATCAAATTAATGAAGCAGCTATCAAGCAGAGGATACAGAGCCAAAAACAACTTTTAGATTAGTACAGTTATATATAATCAGGCCATAGACTCTATTCTCTCTTCCATTCCGATCAGCTATTAATATACCTCTTCAGATTGCCCATAGTTTTTATTTTCTTCTAATTTCATGGAAATGAAAAAGAAGTCTGCATGTGTGTACGTGTATGTGTGTGTGTGTGTGTGTGTGTGTTGGGAGTAGGGATTATAGGCAGAGATCACAAAGCACAACTTACTTTTGCTCTGTAAACCTCTACAAATGCTTCCCTTTTTCAGGATTCAGAAGGAAAGTTTTAAAATAAGAAAGTCATCCCATCTCCTTTCCTCACTGCTCTCATTTCCATCTCTATAGCAAGTATCTCATTCTGAAGGCAAATGTGTGAAGGGACCACAGGGAAACCATCTCCTTTCATTCAGTGTCCATTTGCACTCTCACTAGCATCCTTATTCATAAAGAAATAGTCCATAAAAGAAATAGACTTGATTTTAGTGGGAAAATTGGAAAATTCATATTCAAATTAAGATTATAGTCCTTAGTTAAATATACGACACTTTGGTGCTCTGTGTTAGCCATTTTGTTGTTGGTGGTATTGATTTGTTTTTTAAATTTGTCATTCTTCTTTGACTTGTCTATGCATAACTGCATGCTGGGCCTTTTGTGAGCCATAAAATATAAAAACCTACTATGTGAGACAGAGCAAGTGGAATAATGCTCTAATCAGAATTTTAAAAAAAGTATTAATAAGATTCTAGGTCCAGAATGAGCCTAATTAGGTAAGATAGAGTCCACAGGGTCTCTCACTTTTTTACAATAAAGTTCTGAATCCAATTCAACTTAAACAAGCATTTATCAAAGCTAATTAAGTTCAAATTACTGTTCTTGGCAAGGAGGATATAAAAAATTGCATTATTCAACTGGACATGGCCAATTGGGTCCTCAGTCAGACAACTCATGCTACTCACAGTTTATTTGTCCTTAATTCTCAAGTAAGGCCCATGATATCAAGAAAGTGATGCTGATGTGATTTGAGAAGTTCAGGGACCTTCAAGGACCAAAGTACAAGGAAGGGTCATCTGGAATGAATTCATGAACTCAAGTATTCTTTAAGTCAAGTTGGCAAAGGTTTGTTGTAGAGCTCCTTAAGGAACTTGCAACCTAATGGGAGTGATGCTAAATCTTATATAGGAAAAATAGTGAATTATGTGGTAAATATACTAATTAGGTGATAACATACAGCCTTGGTCACAGGTATCATTCATTACTGGAAACCTGGGGATGAGGTTGGGGGTGGTGGGCTGCTAAGGGATGTGTTTTTGATTAAATCTGTAACAAGATAGCTCTGGGAGTTAATATCTATAGTTTGACCTCTGGGTTGTATATGTTAACTGTGGGAATCAGTACATGATGATTCTGCTGGTACAAGATAGTCCTGTTCATACAAGAGAAATTCTGCAGAGGTCAGCTTGTTCTTGTAACAGGGAGAAATAGCTGTTCTTGGGCTGTGGAGAAAAAATATCAGAGATAGTGTTTTGATGCTAGGGAGAAATGTGATCTTGTAAGTGGGATCCAAGCACAAGCACCGAAGCACCGAAGCACCCTATTATTGCCATGACCTGCAAGTGAACTGGATTTAAATGAGGGAGGGCTGTGCAAAATCACCAGCCTCACTTTCTCCTTTGGAGCGGTGAGGGTCCAGTGGTCAGATATTAAAATGTTTCCAATTCTAGAATTATTTTTCACCTGATAAACTCCATGTTGTCACTTCCAGACTCTCTCTCTACCACCTTCACTTTACAGCCTCTTTTTCTTTAAAGTTCGTATGATACACATTTAACATCTAAACTAGATCTTGTTGTGTATTTTCCATGAACCTCCAGGTTATCCTCTTGATCCTCCCAACTTAAACTCCAGAGGTTCCTTATCACTTTCAGGATCACATGCAAAGTTTTAGTTTAGAATTGAAAGCTTTTTTTAACCTAGTCCCTTTGTATGTTTCCAGTTTTCTGACACTTTACTCACTTCCATGCATTCTATAATCCAGTTACTTTTCTATTCCTTGAATGATCTTCTATTTTTGGCCTCCATGTCTTTCACAGGCTCTCCCAATGCCTGAAATTCTTTGCTTTCTCTCTTTACATCATAGTTTCTTTTCTGGGCTTTCTGCAAGACTTAGTCTTCAAAACTTGTCTTCTATGGGATTCTTTTACCAGTCCCTCACTTCTAGCACTTTCCTTTCTGAAGTTATCTTCCATCTACTAAATATACATCTTTAGCTATGGAGCAGCATGATAATGTAGTAGACTCCTGAACCTAGAGTTAAGAAAACGTGAGTTTACATCTGGCCTGAGACACTTATTGGCTTTATAACCCTTGGCAATTCACTTAGCCTCTTTTTGCCTCAATGTACCGATTAGTAAAATCAGATAAAAATAGGATCTCTCAGGCTAGTGGTGAGGATAAAATGAAATAATATTGCATTATACTTTGCAAATGTAAAATGCTATAGAAAATTCTCTGGTTATTACTTAATTATATACATATTATCTCCTCTATTAGAATGTGAGCTTTTTCAGGGCAAGTTTGCTTTTCTTTTCTTTCTTTTGTTTTATAACCAACACTTAGCCTGTTTATAGTAAACATTAAATTCTTATAAACTTATGATGCAGTGTAGTTCTAAGAATACAAGATCAGGTCAGAAGACCAGGATTCATAGCTCATCTCTAAAATTCATTGCTTCTATAACTTTGGACAAGCTACTTTTAACAAAAAAATTTCAGTCTCAGTTTCCTTATCTGGAAAATGAGAGATTTAGACAAATTGATCTCTAAAATCTCTTACTGATTTAACCTATGATCTCATGTGTATTAACTTAGATTATCAAAACCCAAATAGCATAGCTTGAGAGACTGAAGTCTCATCAGCTGATCACCATTACTTTGAAGCTAAAGTGTGAGTAGATATCTGAATTTTTCTTGAATGAATTCATATAACTCTTATAAATTTTCTATCCCTGGTATGTGGATACATCTGAATAATTTTGATATTTCTTGTAATGATCATGGGTTGTTATGGAGACCTATAGATTTCCAGACTAGCTCGTACAAATAATATAAGTTGACAATTTACCATAAGTTAAAATGAATTACATTTTATTGATACGTAGAAATTGCAGGTTCCCCCTTATTTCTCTTGGCTTTCAAAAATATTAATTGAATTAAGTAATATTGACAAATACTTTGGGACTAGATAATTAAAAAGAAAACTTGGTTAATCTGTGCTTTTTTATTCAATAGTAGGAAAAGAAATCATAAGTAGGGTCAGCTTTGCAAAATTAGTTAGAAAAATTATGTTACAAGAATCTTTTTGAAATGGAATATTCTTAAGTGTGCACAGTGGTTGATTATACTTGATGGTTTAGAGTAAGATCATGTACTTTCTGGAACGTTTTAGTTCATTTCTGATAAAGTAGATAATTTTTAAATGTGTGCCTTCTTGCCAATATCAACAATAGAGCTCCATATATTCTGGCCTTCCATTCTGAGACCTTTAACTTACTTCTCTAAATAATTGATTCCTTTGAGATTTGCTGGAATAACCACTATGTTTTTATTGTGTTACCCCCTACCACGGTTAAAAGGAGCCTCCATTAGAAAATAAGCCTATATCTTGGGGCAAAGACTGTCCTGCTAGTTTTTTTTTTTTAAAGACCAAGTATTCATCATACAAATATGTAAAAACTGTTTGCAAGGGAATAATCCAACCCTTCTTCATATATTCAATTAGTACTTAGTAAGTGCACTTTGGAAACAACAATTGAGTAGAGGAATTGAAAGGCTTTTCAAATTGCGAGTAGAGAGAAAATGAGAAAACAACAGTATTTTATGATCTATTCCAGTGTGTAGAAAAATTACTTTAACAACCAAGCTGAATGATGGAAGAATTTCCATGTTTCTTTGTGTATTTCTCAGTCATTCAGTAAGCATTTGTTGAGCCTTTACTGTCTGCCAATTACCATAGTAAGCTCCAGGGATATGAAAAAAAGATGAGAGAGAGAAAGAGAGAGAGAGAGAGAAAGAGAGAGAGAGAGAGAGAGAGAGAGAGAGAGAGAGAGAGAGAGAGAGAGAGAGAGAGAGAGAGAGAGAGATTAAGAGAAAGTACAATTCTCAAAGGGCTCATAATCTAATGAGGAAGATCATAGGAATCGAATATGTACAAATACGCTATATAAATGATAAGTAGGAAATAAATAATAGAGGAGAGGCATGAGAATTAGGAGTTGGGAAATATTTCCTATAGAAAATGGAATTAGAAAAGCCAGGGAAGCAATAGACAGAGATAAGGAAGAACATTCCAGAAATGGGGGACAGGTAGAGAAAATACTCAGCTGAGAGATGGATTATTATTATTTTTAGTAGTAGGAGTAGTTGTGGTTTTTGTTGACGAAATAGCAAGGAGGCTAGTTTCAGTGTATGTATTTGTTTGCTTGTTGTCTCTCCTGCTAGAATGTGAGGTCCTCTAGGGCAGGGTTGGTCATTTTTTGCCATTGTCTCTCCAGAGTTTAGCACAGTGCCTGGCATGTAGTAGATGCTTAATAAATTTTGAGTGATTGATTAATTGATTAATCTGACCTATATCAATTTGAAATTGATGGTCATGAATATCCCTTAGGAAAGGACATGAGCACATTTCCTACAGAAAGAAATCAGAGAAAATGTCAAGCTCCTAGGCAAATGTCCTAGTTCAACACATCTGGAAATGTCTCCTGATTACCTGTTATATAGGAAAATGAATAAACTGAATTTATCTATGTTATCTTTGTGGGTAGAGCTCTGCAGTGTATTTTGGATTGGGAAAATTTTATAATTTTGGGGAGTTCTGGGTTTCTGCTACATTTTCAATGAGGGAAACAGAAATGGTTTGGACAGTTGTTTTTTAAAAATAGATCTGAAATGTCATCACCACCCACACCCCCCGCATTCCCCACGCATTCAATAAACTCCAATGACTTCCTATTGCCTTCAAGATGAATTATAATATATTCTGTCTAGAATTTAAGACCTTTCATAACTTAGCCCCTTCCTGCCTTTCCAGTTTCCTTACATCTTACTCACTAAGACATACTCTTCAATCCTGTGGCATTGGAAACTTGATTATTCCAGGATCAAGATAACGTTTTTTTCTGGGATTCAAGCATTCTGCCTGATTGTCCATCATACTTGAAAAGTTCTCCCTCCTCTGCTCAATATTACTGATCTCCATGGATTCCTTTAAATCCTAACTAAAATTCTTTCATAACCCCTCTTAAGTCCAGTGCCTTTAATTAGTTGGTTTTATATATATTCGTTTGCATGTTGTTTCTTGAATTAGACTGTAAACTTTTCCAAGGTTAAGAGCAGTCTGTTGAATCTTTTTGTATCTCCAATGCTTAGTCATTGTCTGGCACATAGTTGTTGCAAGATAGGTACTTAATAGATGTTTATTGGTTGATTTTTGTATAAGCATATACATATGAGAGAGAGAGAGACAGAGACAGAGATAGAGAGAGACAGAGACAGAGACAGAGAGAGATTGAGAGAAACCTATGCTTTGTTGATTGGGCATAGTGAGACAAAGGTCCCCAGTTTTTTAGTATTATCTGACTAGTTCAATACTTGTCATTTACACTGAATGGGGAGGGGAGGGGGATCATTAAACTATCCCTCCACTTAATTTATTTCATCTCCTTTTCCATTTGAAGAAATTTAGTCATGAGGCTATTTGCATAAACCATGATGATAATAAGAATTATGATGTGAAATCAGTTTGTAACCATATTTCAAATGAACATTAAACAAAAGTGATTCAAACAGAGGTAGGAAAGTAGCATAAAAAAGAAAAAATATTTTAATAGATTTAGAAGAAGACACACTGTTAGTCTGAGTGAATGTTACCTTCTGAAAAGGAAAAAGTATGTGGTTTTTTCCTTATTGGTTAAGAAAACTAAATAGAGTAGTAGTTTTCCATTTAATACAAAGACTTAGTAGTCACTGGATCTCTACTTAATATAAGATAAGGTATCATGTGACCCAGAAGGAAGTCTTCCTACTATGTGCACAGCTCAGAAAAGCAAATACTAGATAAAAGCAACATAATAATCTTGAGGTTGTTGTCAAGTCCTTTAGAAAAGGAAAGATATTCTACTAAGAAATCTTATAGTAAAAGGAACAGACTGGAAAATGGACCACTGAAAAGCTATTTCTTACTAAATTGTTTAAAGATGGAACAAATTGGTAGTCTACAAAATTGCCCTAGAAAATAGTCAGAGTATCACAAACACAGGGAAACAAAACCACCTACTATTGTCCACTAAGAAGTTTGTTGGATTCATAAATACTCTGAAAAAAGTAATAGGCAGTCAGCAAAGTGAACTCTGAGAAGAAAATCCTACTCCCAAGTTGAAGATGTACTCTCTGAGCTCTTTGATGTTCCACATGAAGACATATCTGAATGTTGGTGCCTATTATAATGTTAGAAAATTTCTTCATGAATGTTAGAAAAGCTTCATGACCTCTCTTTAGGTAGGGTTCAGGGAGTGGGGAATAACACAAAGGATGACTCTTTACTGCTTAATACTCTTGATGCACAGGTTCCTAATGAACAAATGCATTGATAGATCAGTTTTCTATAAACTTGGAATTGGCACCTTAAAACAGTTTACTTGTGAATAATGATAGTCTAGGACAGAGGTGGGGAACCTGAGGCCTCAAGGCCATGTGTGGCCTCTAAATCCTCACATGCAGCCCTTTGATAGAATCTGAACTTCACAGAACAAATCCTTTTATTAAGTGGTGAAGGGGGTGTTTGTTAGAGGAGTAGAGGAAGGTAGCTCATACAAGAGTATAAAAAGAAGAAATAATCTTAGCTTGGAATCTATCATCAAATGTGAGCTTTCTAACTAAAAAATCCTCATTGACTAAGACAACTGACCAAGGAGATAGATGTATCACTCTCTCTACTGGGAGAGGATTATTAAACTAAGTTTTATAGTAAGTTTTGAACAGAGTATCAGGCAACCCTAAACATAACAGGAGAGCTGAAAATCAGACAGAGAAAAGAGGCAATGCCCAATGAGGAACGGCTGAAATTAAAGTCCAAAAAGTAGCATTAGATTAAAACACCTTTGGGATGGAGTGTGGCAGACCCAGCAGAAACTATGATGACCTCATCAAAAGACACTGTCAGTACAAAAGGCTCAGGACCATTTACTTCTTTTCCACATATATGTTCAAGTCAAATATATCTCTTTAAATGGGTTCAGTGGTCATACATATTGTCTATGTGTATATGATACATATGATATCTATTTAGCCATTTTTGTTGCTGAGGTAATGAGCATTTATGGAAGTGTGAGTTCAACCTTGATGGGGGAAGAAAATGTTCTGTTGTTATTTTCTTTATTATTCTATTTAATTAAATCATTTTCTTTGAACTGTGTGTCCTCTGACTTACTAGTATAGCATATTCCTTGTTTAATACTGTAGTGTGTTTTTTTTGGTGTAGTATTTGATTCTCTATCCCATATCATTAGGACGTTAGGGTACCTGAGGGGTTAGTGTCTCTCTTTTCTCTGCCATGAGCTTTAGGTTCCAATGGCTTTGTTCCCGCATTTCTTATGGGACCAGTGACTAATACCTCTGTTATATATAACTTGTTTAGTCATTCAATTCTGTGTCCAACTCTTCCTGAACCTGTGGACCATACAGTCTGTGGAGTTTTCCTAGGAGTTTCTCTTTTTGGATCTCTTTCAGGTGGTGATCAGTGAACTCCCTGAATACTTATTTTGCCCTCTAGTTCTAGAATATCAAGACAGTTTTCCTTGATAATTTCATGAAAGATGATGTCTAGGTTCTTTTATTGATCATGGCTTTCAGGTAGTCCCATAATTTTTAAATTGTCTCTCCTGGATCTATTTTCCAGGTCAGTTGTTTTTCCCATGAGATATTTCACATTCTCTTCCATTTTTTCATTCTTTTCATTTTGTTTTGTGATTTCTTGGTTTCTCAGAAAGTCATTAGCCTCCATCTGTTCCATTCTAATTTTGAGAGAACTATTTTCTTCAGTGAGCTTTTGAACCTCCTTTTCCATTTGGCTAATTTTGCTTTTGAAAGTATTCTTCTCCTCATTGGTTTCTTGAACCTATTTTGCCAATTGAGTTAGCCTATTTTTCAAGGTGCTATTTTCTTCAGCATTTTTTGAGGTCTCCTTTAGCAAGGTATAGACCCATTTTTCATGCTTTTCTTGCATCTCTCTCATTTCTCTTCCCAGTTTTTCCTCCACCTGTCTAATTTGATTTTCAAAATCCTTTTTGAGCTCTTCCATGCCCTGAGCCCATTGGATATCTATTTTGGATGTTTGGGATACAAGAGGCCTTGACTTCTATGTCTTCCCCTGATGGTAAGCATTGTTCTTCCTCATCAGAAAGAAAAGGAGGAAGCATCTGTTGACCAAGAAAGTAACCTTCTATGGTCTTATTTTTTTTACCTTTTCTGGGCATTTTCCCAGCCAGTTACTTGACTTCTGAGATTCCTCTCCATCCCTGCCTCACCGGTGCTTGGGGTCTGAGATTCAAATGCTGCTTCCCAGCCTCAGGGCTTTCAGCGGGTGGAGGGGGCTGCTATTCAGTGAGAGATTAAGTACTGCTGCTCAGGTGGGGGCAGGGACACCTCCCATGCTCAGTTCCCTCAGGCGGTTTATGAGGAGACCTTCAGTAATGACCCTGAGCTCCAGCCTACTCCGGGAGCACCTGTCTTCCACCTTCCCCACTACTTCCTCCCGAGGGGGCCCGAACCACGGAGACACCCTGCTCCCCTCTTGGCCAGTCCAGAAGGCTGTCTCACTCACCTGTAGTGCCTGTGGGTGGAGGGACCCTCAAGGCCTCCGGAGATTCTGTCCCTGAAGCCTTCTTGGGTCTGCTCCTCAGGGGCTGCCTGGCCAGGGCAGGGGCTCTGCTCCACGTCTGGTGCCTGATGGACCTTTGGGGTCGGTTTTTCAGGGCTCTCTGGAACAGAAATCTCCTCCACTCTGCTGCTGTGTGGCTTCCACTGCTCCAGAACCAGTTGGGAGTTCTTTCCATAGGTAATTTATGAGCTGTGGGTTCGGAGCTTGCATTTGTGAGTCTTTCTACTCTGCCATCTTGGCTCCTCCCCTCTGTGGAGTTTTCTTGGCAAAGATACTAGGGTGACTTGCCCTTTCTTTCTCTAGTGGATTAAGGCAAACAGAGGTTAAGTGACTTGTCACTTAAGTCATAAGTCTGTCACTTAAGTCACATAAGACTTCAGTCACACAGGTAATAAATGTTTGTGGCTGGATTTGAACTCAGATTTTTCTAATTCTAGGCCTAGTATTCTATCCACCATAACACTTGGATGCCTCATTGTAGTGCCAGTGCGAAATTCACAGAGCCCCTGGTAGGCATGAATATCGTAGTACAGTTGAGAATCATAAAACTCAGACTCTCCACTTGGAAGACAGAACCAAAACATTTATTCAAACACCAGAAAGCCAAATCCATCATAGTAACAAAAACATATACACAAGAGCAACGCAGAGAACACCATCAGCCCCAAGCCTTCCCCTGGTAGGCTTCCCACAAACCAATTCCATTAAACAAATCACAAGCAGATTCACAAACAATTACAAAATCACTCACACTATCCGACAGCCTGCATCCTCCTAACTCTGACTGCCCTCAAGACTGACTTCCTCTCAGTTTAACTCTACTTCTTCCTGTTCCACCATTCAGCAAGCTTCTTCTACCACAGGCTCCATGTGACTCAGACTCATGTAACTCAGGCTTCCATGTGACCCAGGCAGGGTACCTGAGCCTAGTAATAAATGTGACAGATTTTCCATTTAAATTACTATTAAACTCATCTGTATAACTACTTAAAATCAATTGACTTTTATGAAAGGACATTTACTTCAAGACATAATCAGAACAAATAAGTATTTCCACCAATATTTCCAGGGCATTCTCTTATACCATCTTGGTCTCAGATGTTTTATCTCAATACTTAACTCAGTTCTTTGATAGAATCATTTTCAACAACTTTATGTCCAGATGTGACAAATCTGCTGGATTAAACTTTCTGCTAATCTAAAGTCATAAAGGTCTTTCCTAAAGATCTCTCCTTACTACAACCAACACCATTACTAACACTCAGGTAATAGATGTTGCACTGGTGAGGAATTTGGTCAGCACTCTGTTGGAGATTACACAATCCCTTTATCAGATATAATGAATGACTGAGTCACCAAGTTCTTCACATAGAAAGATGTTATAATAGATTCTCTACACATGGCACAGACACCTATTACATTAACAAAAATAGTTAGATCTGTGGTAACAAGTAAGCTATGATTTGTAGAAGACAATGACCCATGAAATACCTAGAGTCTGAGTTACTTTGGGTGGGGTGGTTGTGGTGATGGAAGATGCTAAATGTCATATAGATAAATATATATATATGTATATATAATATTCTTATAGAGTATACATACTAAATATTTATATATGAAATGTGTGATGGAATATATGTAGATATGTGTATATATATATATATAGTAAGTGAGTATATACACATACATACATATACATCTTTACATCCATCTGTTCATATACATACATATACATATGTAATTATACATACACATATGACAGGTACTACAGAAGATAGAACTCCAGGCCTAGAATTAAGAAAACCTGAGTTCAAATACAGCCTTAGACATTTGCCATCTGTATGACTCTAGGTAAATCAATTAAGTCTATTTGCCTCAGTTTTTTCATCTTTAAAATGAGCTGGAGAAGGAAGTGGCAAACCACTCCTGTATCTTTGCCAAGAAAACCACAAATGGGTGAAATGAAGAGTCACCCATGATTAAAACAATTAAACCACCACCACAACAATACAGACATGCATACACACATGATATATACACATATATTATATATACATGCATAAACACATGTATATGCGTATATTATACATACATATATGCATACACACATAGATGTATTTGTATATGTGTACATATGAATGATTCATGAAGGTGAAAGTATATAAGTGAATGAGGAGGGCACTGGAGCCTGACTTTTTCTGGGGAAGACTAATGTTAGTAGATTGGATTGGGAGAGGTACTATTGAAGATATTATAGATAAGTTATTGGTGTAAAAAACAAACTATAATAGGATGTGGCATAGAAGGGAATTCAGTGGAGAACAAAATAGATGGCATCTGAGGTCAATTTAATTATCACAGTGACAGTATGCACAGGCAAACTTTAATTTCTCTGAAAGGAGGAAGGTATTAAGTCAAAAGACTGGAAATGTTAGAGTTGAAGGACACCCAAGTTCACTCCCAGAACTTTATACCTAATTAAATCTACATAGTCAAGATCACTCTCTAGTGTAAAGTAGTGTGTTGCTATGACAACATTCATAGATACATTTTGGCAAATACTTCTTTGATTTACCTGAAATGCAAATATGAATCCATGATATCTTCAAGGCTGGGTAAGGGGGATGACTAGAGATGATAAAAACAGGAAATCAAATTCACTGAACACCTAAAACCATAGATGTGATGATAAGCTATTACTATGAATTCTACTTCTCATCCATACAACCATGTGATCTTCAAGTCAACAGCCCACCTTGAGACAAATAGAACCCAAAGAAGAAATAAATTCTGTTTACTCAGATGAAAGAATCATAATTAGAACGAGAAGAGATTTTGGAAGACATCTAAACAGTACTCACATTTTGTAAAATACTAAACTGATGTTTAGTGATGTAAAGGGAATTGTCCAAGATCACACAAGTATTATGTTTTATAGGCAGCATTTAAACTGATGTTCTAGGAGCCAGATATCTTTCCCACTATACTGCTGCTTTCTTAAAAGCTTAGCATCTTGGAGTTTAGATCTAGAAGACACAAAATCCCTCCTCCATCTACAGATGAAGAAAAAAAGTCCAGAAAAAAATAAATGACAGCCAGCATCTTTAAAGACATGCTTTCATTTGGTAAAGTCCCATAATAAACAGATAATTTATACAATACTGATTGTTTAGTAAAAATAAGGTAAGTATAATACATGTTGGCAAACTTAAAAGCAAAGTCATTAGGAGCAAAAAAAAAAATCTTATGTTTACTTGTGTTAACTATGTTATGTAAACTTTCCAAGATCAATCTTCAATTCATCTATTTGAAATTGTATTAATAATGCCTTAGTAATATTCTATTTCTTATAGTTCTTTATCAATGAGTCTGCTTTTCCTATTCAGAGTACCAAAAATATCTGTTTAAATATTTATTGTGTTTTTCTGTCTATGCTTTATTCAAGTTAGATTGGTGTTGTTAGGGAGAATAAATACTGCTTTGGAATGTATAGCTCAAATATAACTAACCAATGATATTATCCACCTTCTCCACAGAAATTCTTTTAAACATTTTATCTCTTGAAACCTCCTCTGAGTCCTCCTCTAATCTCAGCTGAGAACCTTGTTTCACATTTTACAGAGAAAATGAGAGCATTCACTCTGAGCTCCTTCTTCCCTCTTCCTCATCTCATATTATACAAATGCTCTGTCCTAGGTGCTCTTTCCTTATTCTTCTATACTAAATCACATAGTGATATAATTAGATCAGATTGAGATTATGATCTATGTGGTGATGAATCTCAAACCTACCTGTTCTCTCCTTTGCTAACCTCCAGTTTCATAACCCCAACTATCTTCAAACATCCTTAACTAGATGTCCAAAAGATATCTTAAACTCAAAATACTCAAAATTGAAATAATTATCTTTTCCCCTAAACCTTCCTCTCATTCAAAAATCCTTACAACTATCAAGGACACCACAATTATCCCGGTTAGATAAAGCCCATTTATTGCTCAGTGTGTTTCAGACACTGTGCCAAGTTTGGAGGATACAAAAAGAGGCAAAAAGATGCTCTGTCCTCAAGTATCTCACAATCTAATGAGAGAGATAAGAAAGAAAGAAATATATACAAATAAGCTACATATTTGATACATTTTTGTTGTTGTTCAGTAGTTTCAATTGTGTTTGACTCTTTGTGACCCAGTTTAGAGTTTTCATGGCAAAAATACTGGAATGAGTTACCACTTACTTCTCCAGTTCATTTTACTGATAAAGAAACTAAAGTAAATTAAGTTAAATGATTTGTCTGGAGTCACACAGCTAGTAAATGTTTCAAGTCAGATCTGAACTCAGGTGTTTCTGACTCCAAGGCCAGTTCTCTGGAGACTGGCTTTGGCCAGTCCACTGTGCCATCTAGCTGAACCACTCATAGGATTGGAGAAGGGCAACTGTTTTCTCAATTTTCAAAAATGAGTAAGATAATTTATTTTGCAAAATCTATGTCAGTAAACTTGACTTTGATTTCTGAGATAATTAAAGTACTTATTCTTAAAGAGAGAGTGAACATCTAGAAAGGGAACAGGTATAAAAAGGCAGCATGGTGTCATCAAGGTGAAACCATGTCAGAACAACCTCTTTTCCTTTACTGAGAGGGTTACTAACATAGCTAATTAAACATATAAGTAATATGTTAAAATATATATATTTTATAAAAAATTTTCAAATTATAAGTGTATTGAAGTTAAGGACTCTTGCTTTTTTTTTGTATCTTCAGTGCTTAGCACAGTGTCTGACACATAACAGGTTCTTAATAATTGTTTGTCATTGATGGTTTGAGTGAATAAAATGCCATCCTAATTTGTATATCTTATTTATTTATCTCATTCCCTTCATCTCTTATGAAAATGCATTCAATATAAATAGGCGTGGGCCATTACCAGTGATTATAATGGTGCCTAGCCTTCATAAAAATTTTAAGCTATGTTCAGTATCTTCTATCATCACAAGCATATTCACTTGACAATACTTTATTTTGAACACAGCAATTCAAAAAAATTTTAGCAAGGTAAAGAAGGGATGTGATTTGTGTGTGGGAATGATATAACCATGGTGATAAAAAAAGGGGACTTTTGAAACATTAAAAAACATGTCAGGAGGAGCCAAGATGGTGAGTAGAAAGATACACACATGATAGCTCCTAACCCACAGCCCATAAAATACCTGTAAAGAAGAACTCCCAACAAATTCTGGAGAAGAAGAAGCAACACAGCAAGGGAGTGGAGGAGATTTCTGTTCCAGAGAGATCTGAAAAACCAACACCAAAGGTCTGTTGCACACCAGACCAGACCAGAGCCCAACCCTGTCTTGGCCGCGTAGCACCAAGAAGAGCAGATCTGAGCAGGCTTCAGGGACAGAATCTCCAGTGGCCATGCAGATTCCTCCACCGAAAAGGTGGCAAAGGTCAGTGAGAAGGCCTTTTCAGCTTCCCGAGAGGGGAGCGGGATGTCTCCATAACTCAGGTCCCTTCAGGAGGCAGCAGTGGAGGCAGCAGCAAACAGGGCCTTCCAAAGAAGGCTGGAGCTCGGATCCATTGTTGAAAGTCTCCGCATAAAACCCCTGAGGGAACTGAGCCGCCATGTGGCTGCCTTACGCCAACCAAGCAGCTAAATTTAATCTCACACTGAATAGCAACCCTATCCCCACATGAGCACCTGAATTTAATCTCACATTGAACAGCATCCTCTCCCCCACTGAAAGCCTTGAGCCTGGGGAGCAGCATTTGAATCTCAACCCCCAAACATTTACTGGGTGGATCTGGTAGCCAGGTGGATGTGGAGAGGAATCTCAGAAGTCAAGTAAAAGGCTGGGAAAATGCCCAGAAAAGGGGAAAAAAATAAGACCATAGAAGGTTACTTTCTTAGTCAACAGATATCTCCTCCCATCCTTTCAGGTGAAGAAAAACAATGCTTACCATCAGAGAAAGACATAGAAGTCAAGGCTTCTGTATCCCAAAATTCCAAAATAAATATTCCATGGCTCAGGACATGGAAGAGCTCAAAAAGGATTTTGAAAATCAAGTTAGACGGGTGGAGGAAAAACTGGGAAGAGAAATGAGAGAGATGCAAGAAAAGCATGAAAAGCAGGTCAACACTATGCTAAAGGAGACCCCAAAAAATGCTGAAGAAAATAACACCTTGAAAAATAGGCTAACTCAATTGGTAAAAGAGGTTCAAGAAGCCAATGAGGAGAAGAATACTTTCAAAAGCAGAATTAGCCAAATGGAAAAGGAGATTCAAAAGCTCACTGAAGAAAATAGTTCTCTCAAAATTAGAATGGAACAGATGGAGGCTAATGACTTTCTGAGAAACCAAGAAATCACAAAATAAAACCAAAAGAATGAAAAAATGGAAGAGAATGTGAAATATCTCATGGGAAAAACAACTGACCTGGAAAATAGGTCCAGGAGAGGCAATTTAATAATTATGGGACTACCTGAAAACCATGATCAAAAACAGAGCCTAGATATCATCTTTCATGAAATTATCAAGGAAAACTGCCCTGATATTCTAGAACCAGAGGGCAAAATAAGTATTCAAGGAATTCACTGATCACCTCCTGAAAGAGATCCAAAAAGAGAAACTCCTAGAAACATTGTGGCCAGATTCCAGAGTTCCCAGGTCAAGGAGAAAATCTTGCAAGCAGCTAGAAAGAAACAATTCAAGTATTGTGGAAATACAATCAGGATAACTCAAGATCTAGCAGCTTCTACATTAAGGGATCTAAGGGCATAGAATGGGATATTCCAGAAGTCAAAGGAACTAGGACTCAAACCAAGAATCACCTACCCAGCAAAACTGAGTATAATACTTCAGGGGAAAAACTGGTCTTTCAATGAAATAGAGGACTTTCAAGCATTCTTGATGAAAAGAAAATTTGACTTTCAAACACAAGAATGAGAAAAAGCATGAAAAAGTAAACATCAAAGAGAAACCATAAGGGACTTACAAAAGGTGAACTGTTTACATTCCTACATGGAAAAACAACATTTGTAACTCTTGAAACTTTTCAGTATCTATGTAGTTGGTGGGATTACACTCACACGCACATACACACACATACATATGCACACATGCGCACACACAGATATACACATGCATGCACACAGAGAGACAGAGAACACAGGGTGAATTGAATAGGATGTGAACGTGTCTTAAAAAAATGAAAATAAGGGGTGAGAGAGAAACATATTGGGAGGAGAAAGGGAGAAATAGAATGGAGCAAATTTGCTCTCATAAAAGAGTCATTGAAAAGACTTTTCAGTGGAGGGAAAAAGGGGAGAATTGAGAGAAAAAACATGAAACTTACTCTCATCACATTCGAATAAAGGAAGGAATAAAATGCACACTCATTTTTGTATGAAAACCTACCTTACAATACAGGAAAGTGGGGGAGAAGAGAATAAGCAGGGTAGGGGGGATGATGGAAGGGAGGGCAATGGGAGGAGAGAGCAATTAGAAGTCAACCCTCTTGGAGAGGGACAGGATCAAAAGAGAGAATAGAAGCAATGGGGCAGGATAGGATGGAGGGAAATATAGTTAGTCTTACACAACATGACTGTTACAGAAATCATTTGCAAAACTACACAGATTTGGCCTATAATGAATTGCTTGCCTTCCCAGAGGGGATGGATGGGGAGGGAGGGAGGAAGAGAAGTTTGAATTCAAAGTTTAGGAAAAACTGTTCAGTATTATTCTTTCAGACAACTAGGAAATAAGAATACAGGAAATGGGGTATAGAAATCTATCTTGCCCTACAGGACAAAAGAGAAGATGGGGATAAGGGAAGGGAGGGATGTTAGAAGGGAGGGCAGACTGGTGATAAGGGCAATTAAAATGCTTGCCATTTTGGGGTGGGGGAGGGGATAAATGGGGAGAAAATTTGGCACCCAACATTTTGTGGAAATGAATGTTGAAAACTTAAATAAATAAATTTAAATACAAAAAAATTATCAAGGAAAATTGCCCTGCTATTTTACAACCTGGAGGAAAATAAATATTGAAAAAATCCACCAATCACTACCTGAAAGAAATACTTAAAGGAAACCTCCTAGAAATATTGTAGCCAAATTTCAGAGCTCCCACGTCAAGGAGAAAATACTGCAAGCAGTCAGAAAGAAACAATTCCAGTATTGTGGAAATACAATCAGGATAACACAATGTCTAGCAGCTTCTACATTAAGTGATCACAGGGCTTGGAATACGTTATTGCACAGACCAAAGGAGCTAGAATTAAAACCAAGAATCACCTACTCAGTGAAACTGCGTATAATATTTCAGGGGAAAAAAGGTCATTTAGTGATAGAGAAGACTTTCAAACATTCCTGATGAAAAGACCAGAGCTGAATAGAAAATTTGACTTTCTAACACAAGAGTCAAGAGAAGAATTAAAAAATTAAACAGGAAAGAGAATCACGAGGGATTTACTGTTTACATTCCTATATGGAAAGATAATATTTATAACTCTTGAGACTTTTATCAGTATTAGGGTAGTTGGAGGGATTATATACATTTAGACAGAAGACACAGAGTGAGTTGAATAGAAAGGGATGATATTTTAAAAAATACAATTCAGGGGTAAGCAAGGAATATGTTGGGAGGAGAAAGGGGGAAATAGAATGGGGCAAATTGTCTCTGGCATGAAAGAGGCAAGAAAAAGCTTTTTTAATGGAGGTGAAGAAGGGGAAGGTGTGAGGGGAAGAGTGAACCTTGCTCAGTGCATTTGGCTTAAGAAAAGAATGACATGCACACTCAATTTGCTGTGAAAATCTATTTTGCACTACAATAAAGTAGGGGAGAAAGGGATAAGGAGGGTGTGGGGGATGATGGAAGGGAGATGAAATGGGAGGAGAGGGTAACTATAAGTAACAACTTTTGAGGAGGGATAGAGTCAAAAAAGAATAGAATGAATGGGGGGGCAGCATAGGTTGGAGGGAAGTATAGTTAGTCTTTTACAACATGACTTTTATCGAAGTGTTTTGCATAGCTACATATGTATAACCTATATTGAATTGCTTGCCTTCTCAGTATAGATGTGTGGGTAGGGAGTAAGGGAGAGAAATTGGAACTCAATGTTTAAAAACAAATTTAAAATTGTTTTTACATGTAACTGGGAAATAAGTTATACAGGTAATGGGGTATTGAAATCTATCCTGCTCTGCAAGAAAACAGAGGAGATGGAGATAAGGGAAGGGAGGGGTGTGATAGAATGGAGGGCAGATTGGAGGAAGATGTAAACAGTGCACAGTCTCTTGGAGTGGGTGGAGAGGAGAGATGGGGAGAAAATGTGAAACTCCAAATCTTGTATAAATGAAAGTTGAAAACTAAAATTAAATAAACAATTTTGAAAATTTAAAATTAAAGGTAAAATTTCTTCTTACTACTGAAAAAAAAGAAACCAGATTAAAAAAAGAAAACAGTATTTGAGAAATCAGAAATATCAAATAATTTCTGAAATCTAGTCAGGATAGAAATATTCCTGGCAAGGTGAATGAAGAAATTTCAGAATTTCCTGTGTCAAACTGGGAGTAGATCTATGACACTATTCTAGAAGAATGACTTTGGAGATAGATATGCTATGCTTTGACAAAAAATGCTTCCATATTTTGCTCTTTTCCTGCATTCCATTATAGCTTTTGCAATATGCTTCCTACCTCTATCCTTCTTGAGTAGCAGCTAAAATTTGATGTTTTTTTCTCATACCCCCAGGAATCTGAAAACCTCAGTATTCAAAATTGTTGCATTTTGGTATACATTCAGTAATGTTTTTTAAATACATTTTATCTCTCATTAGAGTACCCATTCTAGTACAGGTGGACTATTCCCAATTTTTATCATTCTCCCTCTCTGCTGAAATAACTAACATAGAAAGAATCATCATTTTCCCCCTCTCATCATTCTGTCTAAAGGTGTTAGCTTAGTTCCCACCATATACTAAGTGTAGAGGAGTGTATAAAGTTTAGATAAAACATAGCTTGACCTCAAAAAAAAAAAATTAGAGTCTGGTAAGTGGACAAGACACAAGCATACATCTCACATGATTAATACAATAGAGATCTGCAGAGCAAAATGCTTTTTTTTCTTTATTGTAAGGAGGGAGAGTCTGCTGGGGAATCAGGAAAAACATCATGGAGGAGATACAACTCAACTTTAGGTGAATTTCTAATAGGATAAGAAGAAGAGAATGAGCATTGCAGGAATATATGAGCATTGACTGAATTTCAGAATTTCAGTGAATTTCCAAAAGATTGAGAAAAGACCAGTTGATTTCAGGACTTGTTTGGGTGAATTTTGTATGCAGAGTAGATGAAAGGGAGTAATATGAGGTTGAAATAATAGAGTGAAGGGCTTCCTTCCTTTCTTCTTTCCTTCCTTCATTTCTGATCCTTTTTTTTAAAAAAAAGTATTTATTTTTAGTTTTCACCAGACACTTTCACAAGATTTTGAGTTCCAAATTTCTCCCCATTTCTCCCCCGTGCCCACCCCAAGACAGCATGCATTCTGATTACCACTTCCCCCAATTTACCCCCCCTTCCATTAGTGCAAGATAGATTTTCATACCAAATTGAATGTGCGTGTGATTCCCTCATTAGGCCAAATGCCATGACAGTGGGGTTCACTCTTTCCCTCTTACCTCACCCCAGTTCCCTTTCATGGAAAAAGTTTTTTCTTGCCTCTATTATGTGAGTCATAATTTGGCTCATTCTTTTCTCTCTCTCCTCCTAATATATTCCTCTCTCACTTCTTAATTTTATTTTTTTCGATATCATCCCTACCTATTCAACTCACCCTGTGCCCTCTGTCCTAATATTGAGAAAAGTCTGAAGAGTTTCAATATGATCCCCTGCAGGAATGTAAACAGTTCAACTTTAGTAAGCCTTTCATGATTTCTCTTTCCTGCTTACCTTTTAATTCTTCTCTTGATTCTTCTCTTTGAAAAATCAAATTTTCTATTCAACTCTGGTCATTTCAACAAGAATGCTTGGAAGTCCTTTATTTCATTGAATGACCATTTCTTCCTCCCTGAAGTATTATACTCAGTTTTGCTGGGCAGGTGATTCTTAGTTTTAATCCTAGCTCCTTTGACTTCTGGAATATCATATTTCAAACCCTGTGACCCTTAATGTAAAATGTAAAAATTGCTAGATCTCGTGTAATCTTGATTGTATTTCACAGTACTCAAATTATTTCTTTCTGACTGCTTGCAATATATTCTCCTTGCCCTAGGAGTTCTGAAATTTGGCTACTATATTTCTAGTTTTCTTTTTTGGGATCTCTTTCAGGAGGTGATTGGTGGATTCTTTCAATACCTATTTTACATTCTGGTTCTAGAACATCAGGACAGTTTTCTTTGATCGTTTCTTGAAAGATGATGTCTAGGCTGTTTGTCTGATGGTGTCTTTCAGGTAGCCCCATAATTTTAAAATTGTCTCCCCTGGATCTTTTTTTTTAAATCAGTTGTTTTTCCAATGAGATATTTTGCACTCTCTACCATTTTTTTATTCCTTTGACTTTTATAATTTCTTGATTTTTCATAAGATCGTTTGCCTCCATGTGCTCCATTCTAATCTTTAAGCAATAATTTTCTTCATTGAAATCTTGAACCTCTTTTTCCATCTGGTCAATTCTACTTTTTGAAGCATTTTTGTCCTCATTGACTTTTTGGATTTTTTTTCCATTTGAGTTAGTCTATATTTTAATTTTTTATTTTTGTCACCATCTTTAGGTTTCCTTTAGCAAGCAGTTGACTCATTTTTCATGATTTTTTTTGCATCACTCTCATTTCTCTTCCCAATTTCTTCTCTACTTCTCTTACTCGATTTTCAGAATGTTTTTTGAGCTCTTCCATGGCCTGAGACCAATTAATACTTTTTCTTGGAGGCTTTGGATGAAGGAGTTTTGACTTTGTTGTCTTTTGTTTGTATACTTTGGTCTTCCTGGTCACCAAAGTAAGATTCTATAGTCTGATACTTTTGAATGATGCCAACTACCCTAATACTGAGAAAAGTCTCAAGAATTATAAATATTATCTTTCCATTTAGGAATGCACATGGTTCGACATTTGTAAGTCCCCTATGATATCCAGTTTTTGCTCATTTTCCCAGCTATTTACTTGACTTTTGAGCTCTTTCTCAAGACAGTTGTCTTCTTCCAGTGAGGGTGGGAGTGGGTGTACTGTCAGCAACTTGATATTCCCACAATCTGTGGGCCTGGAGCTCCAGAAACAGTCACTGCTGCTGTCACTGCCCCTGTTCCTCCTCTGTGGAATCATTCACTCCCCCTGCCACCCCGAAGCTGAGTCCTGGTCACTCTACTCTCTCACACAGGTCCCACAGGTTTTCTCCACTGACCTTCCAATTTTTCTTAGGTGGTTTGGGGTCATGAAGTCTGGAAATCACCATGGGTATCTGAGATTCAGTTCCCCCAAGCCTGCTTAAGTCCAGTCCGTGCCAGTGGGGCTCTCACTAACCTGCTCCTCTGCTCCCACCCCAGCACAATAGACACTTCCCAGGGAGATTTGCTTCACTCTATCGTTCTGTGGGTTCTGTAGCTCCAAAATTTTTTGCAGGTATTTGGCTGGGTTTGCGGGGAGAGGGCTATCAAGTCTGTGCTATCACTCCACCATCTTGGCTTTACTCCCTTCCTTTCTAGTAACAAACTATTTAATGATTGCTGCTGTGTAATGCAATTTAAGATCTGATGTAGCTAGGCCACCTTTCCTAGAATTTCTTTTCATTAATTCCCTTGAAATCCTGGACCTTTTGGTATTCCAGATGAATTTTGATATTATTTTTAGCTCTTGAAAATAATTTTCTGGTAACTTGATTGTTATGACACCGAATAAATAAGTTACTTTAGGTAGAATTGTAATTTTTGTTATATTAGCTTGGCCTACACACAAGCAACTAATGTTTTTCTAATTATTTAGATCTAACTTTATTTGTGTCACAAGTGTTTTCGAACTATGTCATATAGACCCTTTGCTTGTTTTAGCAGGTACACTCCGAAATATTTTATGGTCTCTACAGTAATTTTAAATAGGATTTCTCTATCTCTTGTTGTTGGGCTTTGTTAGTAATATATAGAAATGCAGGTGATTTAAGTGAGTTTTTTTTATATCCTGTAACTTTGCTAAAGTTGTTTAATATTTCAAGTAGTGTTTTAATTCATTCTCTGTGAATCTCTAAGTATATCATCATATCATCTGCAGAGTGATAACTTAATTTCTTCTTTGACTAAAATTACTATAGATTTTTAAGCATGGGAACTTGAGTTAATGGTTTTACTTGAGACAAAAAAGATAGAGTTGAAATGAAAGGCAGGTTTAAGAAAAAAATATATGAAAACTAAGCTTGAGATATAAATTTGAATTGTCAGTGGGATATCTGGGTGGAGAAGTCTATCAGGTAGTTGGTGAATCCAATCTAGAACTTGGAAGACAAATAATTTCTGGAGATAATATTACAGAAGTCATCATCACAGGTATTAGTTAAAGCTTTGGGAATCAGAGATTGCCAAGGGAGAGAGTATAAAGAATGATTTATAATGCACTTTTATTCTCTTCTTTTGCCATTTAAAATAGACATCTTTATAAAGATTGATAACAATTGCAATGCCCTTTTTCTCAGGTTTTTGTGAACTGTAAGGTCAATTGGAAGAAAGAGGTAATAACCAGAATTTAGATTTTATTGGAAAGGCACAGTAGACAGAATACTAGTAAAAACTGTCGTAGGAGTCATAACAAATAAAAGATAACTAACTAAATATATAAATACATTATCATACTTTTATGTATATGTATAGGTACATGTATATCTATGTGGATGCATACATAATGCATATATGTATAGATGCATACACATGCATATCTATACATGTTTGTATACACACATAAAGAGTCTCCATGATCAAGATGGTCAATTACTGAAGCAATCAAGTCAAAACAGAAAGGATATTTGGAAAGATAAATGCAGAAACATACAAAAGGGAGTGGAGTTAAAAATAAAACTCTTTACTAAGACTGAGGAATTCAAATCAAGATTGTTAGAATGGGAATTTCAGAAATGATATTAAGTTCAGTATGATCCAAGAAGAAGAGAAAATAAAAGTTTTTCCCACATTTACTATGCAGAAGGGATATGAACTCTTGAATTATGTTAAATAACATAGTATGGGATCCCATTATTAAATACCATAATAAGAAAGGAAAATAAAAGAATCTCAAGAAGTAAAGAGAAAGGAATCTTAATCTGTGTCAAGAGATTTGGTAAAAGAATAATGTTCCATAGAGAAGGAAAGAAGGAAAGTAAACCACAAGAGCCTTTGAAATTGCATAATAGTGCTAAATTTTTTTAATGTCTCCCAATTGTTTCTCAGGTAAAGTTCTTCTGCCAAACTCTCAACTCCACTTATCCATTTCTAAACTAAGAGATTATGCAAAAAACCTTTGCTTAGAAAGTTCAAGCCTCTAAGATATGATCCTATTTAAAATATTGTAATTAAAATCCAATTATTCTGGTCTGAGATGAACTATATTACTGAAGTGTCTGCACATTTATTCTTTTCTTCATGTAATATCTAGAGTAATATCCAACCATATTTTAGATTTTATCCTGTTTCATTAGTTCTAGATTTTAAATTAATCATGGTATCTATATATACATATTCATTTATATGTGTGTAAGAATTTCCCCCTGAATTTTGTCTTGCTTTTTAAAATATTATTTGATTGATTGCAATAACAGTCACCATTTCTATTAAAATTTGGGGAAATCATACAACTTTAAAAATTTCTGAACTTAGATTAAAATTCAAAAAATTTTATTGAAAATTAAATTTTTCTTTTACTTCTTTATTTTTCATTGCAACAATGTGAATGCTAGAAAATGAACTAAAAACACACTGGAAGATGATAAAATAAATTTGTGGCTATTATTTTCATAGCAGAGAGAAGTAAAAATAATGCAATTTGCTCAATAATGTTCACCCCAAAATATGGTGGATCCTTCCAAATTTACTGTTTAGGAATATTCGTTTCTTTGATATTTTTTAATAATGCCAACCCTCCTCTATTCTGAATTTAGTAACCGGGTTCAGAAAAAAAAAAAAAAACAAAACCTATGTGAATTTTACTAAGTAGAGATACATGTATTTTAGGGACAAAAATAAACCTCAAATGGGGAGGATAGTTGTAATCACATCCCACTATTCTTCTTCCAAAGAATTACAATTATTTCTAAGTTGTCTGTAATTTATGAAACATTGAATTTCTTAGATCTTTCCATTGGTTGACACCAAGAAAAGCACAAAATAATAAGGTTCTATGACTTATGAAAGACTGTTTGTCTCTGTCAACAGGAACTGTGTTTACCTTAATTCAATTGTTATGTTAACAAATTAACATCATACAAGTATAAGATATTTCTCTCAGGTATGAGATAAGACTGAGTGAATCAATTGTGTAAATATGCAAACGTAGCTTTAAAGTGGATTAGATAGATATTATTTTTGGCCCACCCTGCTTCTGTAGAGAGAGAAAAGTCAAACACCATGCCCAAACTTGCAGAAGGCAATCTAGGGGTGCAGTGTAGAGGGACAGGCAGTATGTACCCGTAATTTATAATCTATTTGGGTATTGCAATCTTCTGCAACATCTGAATGGAATTTCTCTCTTTATACACCATCTTATTAGCTAGCTATTCATATCTCAAATGTATCCTTTTCCAAAACCCTGTGTTGCAATCCAAATGCAGCACAGATTTAAAAACTATGTTTCCTTGAGTTCTTCAGTTTCTTACCCAAGACTTCATGAAAAATATTGGTGATTTCTTCTGACAGGATCACTTGTACCCCCATGAAGTAATACCACAACAGGCTATAATATCTGAGAAGGGTTTGGGATTGTTATTATTTTTATCTGCTTAATAATTAATGATGAAAATAATTTATAATTTATATAATTTTATGGCTTACAAAGTACTGCATAAATTTATCTCACTTTATCTTCACAAAACCTTGGGGGTGGTGGTGGTGGTGGTAAATGTTGATGAGGGTTAGAAAGGAGGGTGGGATGGATGAAATTCTGAAATCTTCCAAAGACCTGAGTGCAGGTTGCCTGGAATGAATTCATAGATTCAAGCATTCTTGAGGTCAAAATAAAGATTTATTATGCTTTTCAACTGTCAAGAGTTCTTAGGGAACCTGCAACATTAGAGGAATACAGTCCCAATTTATATAGGATATTCTATAGTAAAACACGTACCAACTACGTGACTCAGGGTGGGGTGAGGGAGTGGTTAGTTCTAAAAAGAACATGTACTTTTGGTAACTACTGTGCAGGTATTTTACCCAGTGCTCATCAGCAAATAGCCCAAGGGGGATTACAGAGAGGTGTGATTTTAGCCCTGAAATGCCACTATGTCCACTAATAGTCAGGACTGACTAAGGAATACCAGACTGCTCTCATTAATGCCTTGTTAGCCAAGATAAATGTAAGGGAGTGTATGTAGGTCTAAGTTTAGGATGCATATGATTGGTCAGTGAGTACAAATGTTGCTCTGACGCAGTACACAGTTAGTTCAGCCAGTACACAGCTAGTTCAAACTAATAAATTCTATAGGTCCAGCTGGCTACTGTAGCAGGAAGGGAGATGATTCAACCAGGGTCTGCATATTCCCTGAAATTTCTTTTCTTAATGTCACCTCAGCCAAGGAAATTAACACAATCCTAAGAGAAGCTATACAATGTCAATAGATTTTTCTGTAATATTAACTGCAGTCTTCTAACTGCCCCAATGTGAGCACTTCAAGTGAATAAATGGTCATTCAGTGATATAAAGGACTTTCAAGCATTCATGCTGAAAAGACCAGAACTGTATAGAAAATCACCTGTTTTGGAAGTATTTGAGGGACGAAAGAAAATTATGGGAAAAGCTGATTTTTGGACAAGTTGTTGGGGAGGAGCCAAGATGGCGGAGTAGAAAGATTCACATATGCTAGATCAAAACCCACAGTCCATAAATTACTTGTAAAAAGAACTCCCAACAAATTCTGGAGCAGTGGAAGCCACGCAGCAACAGAGTGGAGGAGATTTCTGTTCCAGAGAGCCCTGAAAAAGCAACGCCAAAGGTCTGTCACACACCAGACCCTGAGTGGAACCCAGCCCTACCTCGGCTGCATGGCACTGAGAGGAACAGATCTGAGCAGGCATCAGGGACAGAATATCCGATGGCCACGAAGGTCCCTCAACCCACAGGAACTGCAGGTCAGTGAGAGACCCTATCTGTCTGGCCGAGAGGGGAGTGGGGTGTCTCCATAACTCAGGCCCCTTCAGGAAGAAGCAGCAGACAGGGGCTCCCAAAGCAGGCAGGACCCCGGATCCAATATAGAAGGTGTCCACATAAACACCCTGAGGGAACTGAGCCTTGTGAGGAGGCCCTGACCCCACCTGAGAACCTGAACTTAATCCCACTGAATAGCAGCCCCAACCCCTCGCTGAAAGTCCTGAAGCTGGGAAGCAGCATTTGAATCTCACACCCAAGCACTAGTGAGGCAGGGGTGGACAGGAATCTCAGAAGTCAAATAACTGGCTGGGAAAATGCCCAGAAAAGGGGGAAAAAAAGACCATAGAAGGTTACTTTCTTGGTGAACAGATATTTCCTCCTTTCCTGTCTGATGAGGAAGAACAATGCTTACCATCAGGGAAAGACATAGAAGTCAAGCTCTCTGTATCCCAAACATCCAAAATAAAATATTCAATGGGCTCAGGCCAGAGAAGAGCTCAAAAAGGATTTTGAAAATCAAGTTAGACAGGTGGAGGAAGAACTGGGAAGAGAAATGAGAGAGATGCAAGAAAAGCATGAAAAACAGGTCAATACCTTGCTAAAGGAGACCCAAAAAAATGTTCAAGAAAATAACACCTTGAAAAATTGGCTAACTCAATTGGCAAAAGTGGTTCAAAAAGCCAACGAGGACAAGAATGCTTTCAAAAGTAGAATTAGCCAAATGGAAAAAGAAGTTCAAAAGCTCACTGAAGAAAATAGTTCTCTCAAAATTAAAATGAAACAAATGGAGGCTAATGACTTTCTGAGAAACTAAGAAATCCCAAAACAAAACCAAAAGAATGAAAAAATGGAAGATAATGTGAAATATCTCATGGGGAAAAAACAACTGACCTGGAAAATAGATCCAGGAGAGACAATTTAAAAATTATGGGACTATTTGAAAGCCATGATCAAAAAAAGAGCCTAGACATCATCTTTCATGAAATTATCAAGGAAAACTGCCCTGAGATTCTAGAACCAGAGGGCAAAATAAGTATTGAAGGAATCCACTGATCACCACCTGAAAGAGATCCAAAAAGAGAAACTCCTAGGAACATTGTGGCCAAATTCCAGAATTCCCAGGTCAAGGAAAAAATATTGCAAGCAGCTAGAAAGAAACAATTCCAGTATTGTGGAAATACAATCAGGATAACACAAGATCTAGCACCTTCTACATTAAGGGATCAAAGGGCATGGAATAGGATATTCCAGAAGTCAAAGGAACTAGGACTTAAACCAAGAATCACCTACCCAGCAAAACTGAGTATATTACTTCAGGGAGAAAACTGGTCTTTCAATGAAACAGAGGACTTTCAAGCATTCTTGATGAAAAGACCAGAGATGAAAAGAAAATTTGACTTTCAAATACAAGAAGAAGCATGAAAAAGTAAACAGCAAAGAGAAGTCATATAAGGGACTTACCAAAGTTGAACTGTTTACATTCCTACATGGAAAGACAATATTTGTAACTCTTGAAACTTTTCAGTCTCTGGGCAGTTGGTGGGATTACACACACACACACACACACACACACACACACACACACACACACATGCATACACACGCACGCATACACGTGTGCACACACACATACACACATGTACACGCACAGAGACAGAGAGCACAGAGTGAATTGAATAGGATGGGATCATATCTTAAAAAAAAATTAAGGTAAACAGTGAGAGAGAAGTATATTGGGGGAGAGAGGAAGAAATGGAATGGGGTAAATTATCTCTCATTCAAGAGGCAAGCAAGAGACTTTTTAGTGGAGGGAAAAAGAGGAGAGCTGAGAGAAAAACATGAAGTTTACCCTCATCACATTTGAATAAAGGAAGGAATGAAATGCACACTCATTTTGGTATGAAAACCTATCTTACAATAGAGGAAAGTGGGGGAGAAGGGGATAAGCAGGGTGGGGGGATGATGGAAGGGAGGACAATGGGAGGAGGGAGCAATTTGAAGTCAGCACTCGGGGAGGGATAGGATCAAAAGACAGAATAGAAACAATGGGGGGCAGGATAGGATGGAGGGAATTATAGTTAGTCTTACACAACATGACTATTATCGAAGTCATTTGCAAAACTACACATATATGGTCCATATTGAATTGCCTGCCTTTCCAAAGGGAATGGGTGGGGAGGGAGGGTTGAAGAGAAAT
Organism: Bettongia penicillata ogilbyi; assembly: GCA_023548195.1. Classification (NCBI taxonomy): domain Eukaryota; kingdom Metazoa; phylum Chordata; class Mammalia; order Diprotodontia; family Potoroidae; genus Bettongia; species Bettongia penicillata. Next base: position 3,259,620 of record JAJHZJ010000139.1, read on the forward strand.
TGGAACTCAAAGTTTTAGGAACAACTGTTGAGTATTGTTTTTGCTACTAGGAAATAAGAAATACAGTTAATGGGGAATAGAAAGTCATCTGGCCCTACAGGACAAAAGAGAAGATGGGGTGAAGGGAAGGGAGGGATGATAGAAGAGAGGGCAGATTGGTGATAGGGAAATTAGAATGCTCAGTGTATTGGGGTGGAGGGAGAGGACAAATGGTGAGAAAATTTGGGACCCAAAACTTTGTGAATATTAATGTTAAAAAGTTTAATAAATAAATTTATATATATATGTATATATATATACATATATATATATATATATATATAAAAACTGCTTTTTGATCAAGTTGATCACATAAGTTTTATATATTTGGTCAAATGTCTAAATGAACTTCAGTAAAAGTAGCTTGATAATAAGAAATATTGTTCCATACCTGAAGTATATAAAGCAAATAGAAAAATCTGAAGTGTCAGACATTGCTTTATTCTCCCAAATATGGAGATAGTCAATATCATAATGCTTTATGAGAATCATAGAATTTGAGAGTGGGGAGAAACGTCAGTGACTATCATATATATATATATATATATATATATATATATATATATATATACATGTGTGTGTATGTATATATATACACACACACATACATACACACATATATGCACATATATATGCACATATATATACACATATATACATATATACATACATATATATATTTAAAACCCAGTACATAACCACTTCAGTCAGTACACAGCTTGTTCAGACTAATAAATTCTTTAGTTGCAGTTATCTACTGTAACAGAAAGGGAGATAACTGTTGCTGGGGCAGACTGCTTGGACTGATGAGAAACTGCATGAGACAGTGCTTTGAGGCTAGGGAGAAATGCGAATTTTAGAGAAAAATGTGATTTTAAAATCGGGTGCCAAGCACCCCATCACTAAATACAATTCCCTCACCTTGTATTGTGAAGTTGGTATTTCCTCTAATTCTTTCACTTGGCTCTATTGAATTTTACCCTATAAGCTTCTCTTTGATTAACCACAAAAGATAAATAAAATGCATGATTTCAATAATTATGTGAAATTGAAAAAAAAATGTTTAAACAGTATCAATGCAGCTAAGATAAAAAGAGAAGACTGACTCTGCAAGAAACTATTTATATTAAATGTTACAGATAGAAGTTTTATATACAAAATATACTGGGGACTAGTAAAAACATATAACACTGAGCTATTCCCCAAAGGATAAATCCTTAAGTGATATAAACAAAAGTCCTTGAAAAAAGATTTGTAATTTCTTTGTAATCATATGAAAATTGCTTCCAAAAACTAATGGAAAAGACAATGTAAATTAAAATAGTTCTGAAGTTTCTTCCCACACTCATGAAATCAAGAAGGATAAGAAGAGAATAGTCAATTTTGAATTGACTTTTGAAAGATAAGCACACTAATACATTTACTGTTGGTAGAACTGTTAACTAATTTAGACTTTGTGGAAATCAATTTTGAATTATGTTTAGAAAGAAAGAAAATATGCTACAAAATGTACTTGCTGATCTGGGTCACAGCTTCTCTAGCATTTTTTTCTGGCCAAAGAAGTCTGAAGCCCTAATGCTCTGTCAACTCCCATCAAATCCTATGATATTATTAGATATTCTTGTCCATGGATATGCAACAGGTTTGATTACAAGCTATGAATCCAGTGGAAGCTAGATATGGCTATGTTTAGATACTCTAGGGTAAATAAGAGACACATCTACAATTTTTAATTATAAAAGTCAAAAGAAAAACAGGATTTAATGCAAACAAGAAATTTACAGGCATCATGATCAAAGTTATATTCTAAGGAAGAGGCAATGAAATAGAATGGATAGACTGAGTAAGCCTCAAAGAGAACTGTGTTCTTTAAGTGGCCTTGACACATAATGTATGTGACTCTGGGAAAATACATTTTGCCAAACAATTGCCCATCTACATTTCGGAGGAAGTTTTGTAATTGAGACTTCCCTATAACAATGAAATCATAGGTCCAGGACAAACAAAAATAAATCTATTCTATTATAAATTATAGACATGTAATAAAATATATGTTGGATACAAAAAAAATTCCTTTGCTAGTACTTGTTATGGCCACATTAAATTATTTTGTATGTGATTATCAAAAAGTTGTGTTTACAAAGATCTTCGGAAAAAGAAAATGAAAGTTTTGAATAAAACAAATCATTTAGAAAAGAGAAAGAAACAGATCCTTGTGAGCAAATGGCCAATATGATATGCAAAAGAAAAACACAACTGATCAGAGGATATGAACCATGAACAAGAATTGTGAATCATAAACAAAAAAAAATCCATTTCTTCTAAAATGGAGACTAAGCACAAAAAAGGTAAAAAGATAAGGCTGAAGTAAATGTAAGATGACCAGCGGGAACCATCAAGGAAGACTTACGAGGAAAACTGAAAGGACTAAAGGTAAATTAGGTAGGGGGGAATAAAATTTATGAATTGAGAAAAAAGTTATAACTATGCATTTGTAGCACAAAACTGCACTGTAGGGGAAAATATCTTGCTATCCTTACAGAAATTGCTGGTGGTCAATTTGGCAAGAATGAATGCTCATCCTCTGAAAAAAGTTAATTGAACCCCTTGGCAAGGACATCATTCAACATTAGATGAGCATGCTTCTGACTGCATCAGGGTGAAATGGATATCTGTCTGAAATAATAATTCACATGTGCAAAGTAAAGCACTATTTAGCTGCCACCAAAAGGCAAAGAAAAAAAAAGAAGCTGTAAGCCAATCTTTCAAGGGAGGGCAAGAAGAGTAATTGAAATATGCTAAGGCACTGGAAAGATAATGTCAAGTAAAATTATCAGAAGTCAGCAGAAATAATTTACCCAATTTACCCAGCAACAAACATTGATGATTTACTTACTCATTGCAAGACTCTAGGGCACTTTGTACAAGGCTCAGGGGTAGAAAAAGCTTTGAATAGAAATTCTAATACATGGGTTAATTCATTGGCTGGGGAGGGAAGCAGAGAACTGAAAGCCTCTTCTAGAATACCACCTTTATGGCTGATATGAGGCATACTTTGTGACAGGGACCTTCAAGTCCAGGAGTATCTTATCGTTAGTTTCTGGAAGCAAAAGAAAACGATGTCCCCTGAAGAAAGTATAGGAAGACTCACAAAGCAATGGTGGAAGCGAACAGCTTTTAAGATGGATGTGATCGGGACAAAATCATTTTGGGGAAGAGATGGGAGAAGAGACCAGGCAGGGTTGAATGAGTGTTATACTGCAGTGTGCAGTCAGCAGACCGGGAGGGGAAGCCAGGAAACAAGGAGGAAGACAATGTTGAGTCATTCTCTTGGGCTAATCACAGTTCTAGTAAGCACAGTGAGGAATACACACATATGTGTGTGTGTGTGTGTATAAATATATATATATATATATATACAATATATATAACCGTATATATATGCATATATATTATAGATGATAGATAGAGCTATCTCTATTTATTCATCTATCCACCTATCTATGTATCTGTCTATCTATCTTTGCCATGGTCCCTTCTTTGGAGAACTTCTATGTGTATTTGAGACCAAATGAAACAATGAGATTAGTATCACACAGACAGATCAAATGAAACTTTTTTTTTCTTCCAAATTGACATTGACCTCTTAACTGACACATCTAATAGACTATTCTGTCTTTTTATGTCTTGAACTTTCTGTGGCATCTGACATGGACACACATTCCTCTTAAAGAGTAGTTCCTTTCTGTATTCTCATGACATTATTTCAACTATCTGGCTGTTCATTACTGGTCTCCTTTGCTTTTGCTTTATAAATGCAACACATGGACATACCCCACAGCTCTTTCCTGGTTCCTCTTCTTGTATCTCTCAATAACAACTTTTCTTAATTGGTGTCCTGGAACAGCAACAATAATTTCTTGTTCTTGTTCCCATTCTCATCATTGTCCTCCTCATTCTACTTGTACTCTTCCTCCTCCTTGTTCTCCCCTCCTGCTCCTCTTCCTCCCTTCCTCCTCCTTCCATTAATTATTAGTTTCATAACTGGTTTCTGTTATAATTCTATGTACTTTATTTCAAACATCTAAAACATTATTCTGAAGAGTCTACAATCTGTGACAGATTGCCAAAGGAAACAGTAGCATACATACATACATACACACACAAACACATACACATACACACACACGTTGAAGAACTCCTGATCTACAATCTAAGCTACACTAATTATTTTATTGATGCCCCTAGATCTATATGAGTATATTTATGTTCCTAGATCTGTATCAGTAGTGCCCTGAATTCCAGTTCTGTTTTACAAACTGACCTTTAAGACAGTTTAAACTGACTCTTAGAAATCATTATTTCCCCTCCCAAATCCATTCCTCTTTCATTAATTCTCCCTGATCTTAGATGAATGAGTATCTAGATACTGAATGGATCAGGTCACAGCCTTCTAAAAGATTGGAATAGTCATTGGAGATTATTCTCAGCATTTTGAACAGGTAATAGAGACCATAAGATCTGGTAGCAGCAAACTCTATGTTGGGTGAGGAACTAGCCTTGAAGAGTAACTTACTTGAACCAGATGTGTATTACTGTGACCTGGCAGCAGTGACTCCATATCCTACAACGACATAGCTCTGCTAAGGAAGGGAGCAAGTCATTTAGTGACTGTTCCACAGAGATGCAAACTTGACAGGGCCTCTCTGGAAGGAGAAAAGGACTTCCAGAACCAGCCATAAAATTTCTGTCATGGATCCCTCACTTTTTGTGTTTTAGATTTCAGTTCACTCTCTGTGTTTACTCACTGATTATATACAGAGACGATAGTGTGCTCTCAGTTTGAGGGTATGTTTTCTTAAGTCTTTTCCTCTTTACACCTTCTTAATAAATATTTTTTTGTACAAAGCTAATTGATACCAATTGTTTAATTCATAGGCCATAGTATTAGAATTCCAAGCCCCTTGAATTTTCACCACTAGAATCCCAAGGGGAGGAGTATCCAGCTGCCCTCTAGAGAATAAAAATAAGATTCAGAGTGGGGATTGGGAAAATAAACTCAGGGAGGATGTTGTACTTTTTTAAATTCCTTTATTCAAAAATATTTATAAAGTACCTACTATGTTCCAGATATTGTGCTAAGTGCTTGGGATACAAAAAAGAACATCAAAACAAAACAAACAAAAAAACACTATCTGCTGTCAATGAGCTTACAATCTAATGAGAGAGACGACATGACAATGTATACAAAGCAAAATTTTTTATAGGAAAAATAAGAAATAATCAAAAAAGGGAAAACATTGGGAATTAAGAGGAGTTAGGAAAGGTTTCCTATAGAAGATGAAAAAAAAATCTTTATTTATTTATCTATTTTATAAATTTATTTACTAAACTTTTTACATTCATTTCCACAAAATTTTGGGTTCCAAATTTTCTCCTCATTGGTCCCCTCCCCAACCCCAATACACTGAGCATTCTAATTTCCCCTATCATCAATCTGCCCTCTCTTCTAACATCCCTCCCTTTCCTTCACCCCATCTTTTCTTTTGTCCTGTAGGGCCAGATAACTTTCTATTCCCCATTACCTGTATTTCTTATTTCCTAGTAGCAAGAACAATACTCAACAGTTGTTCCTAAAACGTTGAGTTCCAAATTCTCCCCAGCCCTCCCTCCCCACCCATTGCCTTAGGGAAGGCAGGCAATTCAATATAGGCCATATATGTGTAGTTTTGCAAATGACTTCGATAATAGTCATGTTGTTTAAGACTAACTATAATTCCCTCCATCCTATCCTGTCCCCCATTGCTTCTATTCTCTCTTTTGATCCTGTCCCTCCCTGAGTGTTGACTTCAAATTGCTCCCTCCTCCCATTGCCCTCCCTTTCATCATCCCCCCCACCCTGCTTATCTCCTTCTCCCCCACTTTTCTGTATTGTAAGATAGGTTTTCATACCAAAATGAGTGTGCATTTTATTCCTTCCTTTATTCGAATGTGATGAGAGTAAACTTCATGTTTTTCTCTCAGCTCTCCTCTTTTTCCCTCCACTAAAAAAGTCTCTTGCTTGCCTCTTCTATGAGAGATAATTTGCCCCATTCCGTTTCTCCCTCTCTCCTCCCAATATATTTCTCTCTCACCGTTTACCTTAATCTTTTTAAAGATATGATCCCATCCTATTCAATTCACTCTGTGCTCTCTGTCTCTGTGCATGTGCATGTATGTATGTGTGTGTGCGCACACGTATGCGTGTGTGTGTTTGTGTGTGTGTGTTTCTGTGTAATCCCACCAACTGCCCAGAGACTGAAAAGTTTCAAGAGTTACAAATATTGTCTTTCCATGTAGGAATGTAAATAGTTCAACTTTGGTAAGTCCCTTATGGCTTCTCTTTGCTGTTTACTTTTTCATGCTTCTTCTTGTGTTTGAAAGTCAAATTTTCTTTTCATCTCTGGTCTTTTCATCAAGAATGCTTGAAAGTCCTCTGTTTCATTGAAAGACCAGTTTTCCCCCTGAAGTATTATACTCATTTTTGCTGGGTAGGTGATTCTTGGTTTGAGTCGTAGTTCCTTTGACTTCTGGAATATCCTATTCCATACCCTTAGATCCCTTAATGTAGAAGGTGCTAGATCTTGTGTTATCCTGATTGTATTTCCACAATACTGGAATTGTTTCTTTCTAGCTGCTTGCAATATTTTCTCCTTGACCTGGGAATTCTGGAATTTGGCCGCAATGTTCCTAGGAGTTTCTCTTTTTGGATCTCTTTCAGGTGGTGATCAGTGGATTCCTTGAATACTTATTTTGCCCTCTGGTTCTAGAATCTCAGGGAAGTTTTCCTTGATAATTTCATGAAAGATGATGTCTAGGCTCTTTTCTTGATCATGACTTTCAAGTAGTCCCATAATTTTTAAATTATCTCTCCTGGATCTATTTTCCAGGTCAGTTGTTTTTCCCATGAGATGTTTCACATTCTCTTCCATTTTTTCATTCTTTTGGTTTTGTTTTGTGATTTCTTAGCTTCTCAGAAAGTCATTAGCCTCCATCTGTTTCATTTTAATTTTGAGAGAACTATTTTCTTCATTGAGCTTTTGAACCTCTTTTCCCATTTGGCTAATTCTACTTTTGAAAGCATTCTTGTCCTCATTGGCTTTTTGAACCACTTTTGCCAATTGAGTTAGCCTATTTTTCATGGTGTTATTTTCTTCAACATTTTTTTGGGTCTCCTTTAGCAAGGTATTGACCTGTTTTTCATGCTTTTCTTGTATCTCTCTTCCCAGTTCTTCCTCCACCTGTCTAACTTGATTTTCAAAATCCTTTTTGAGCTCTTCTGTGGCCTGAGCCCATTGAATATTTCATTTTGGATGTTTGGAATACAGAAGCCTTGACTTCTATGTCTTTCCCTGATGGTAAGTTTTGTTCTTCCTCATCAGACAGGAAAGGAGGAAATATCTATTCACCAAGAAAGTAACCTTTTATGGTCTTATTTTTTTCCCTTTTCTGAGCATTTTCCCAGCCAGTTACTTGAGTTCTGAGACTCCTGTCCACCCCTGCCTCACTAGTGCTTGGATCTGCTGCTTCCCAGCCTCAGGACTTTCAGTGGGGGGGAGGGGGCGGCTGTTATTCAGTGTGATTAAATTCAGGTTCTCAGGTCGAGGCAGGGCCTCCTCACAAGCCTCAGTTCCCTCAGTGTGTTTATGTGGACACCTTCAACAATAGATCTGAGCTCTTGCCTGCTCTCGAGCCCCTGTCAGCTGCTTCCCCCGCTGCTTCTTCCCAAGGGGGCTTGAGTTATAGAGATACCCTGCTCCCATCTTGGTTGGCCAGATTTGGTCTCCCACTGACCTGTAGTGCCTGTGGGTTGAGGGACCTTCTTGGCCACTGGAGATTCCATCCCTGAAGCCTTCTTGGATCTGCTCGTCTTGGTGCTGCGCTGCCAAGACAGGACTGGGCTCTGCTCTGTGTCTGGTGTATTTCAAACCTTTGATGTCAGTTTTTCAGGGCTCTCTGGAATGGAAATCTTTGTTGCTGTGTGGCTTCCACTGCTCCAGAATTTATGGGGAGTTCTTTTTATAGGAAATTTATGGGCTGTGGATTCAGAGCTAGCATATGTGAATCTTTCTACTCTGCCATCTTGGCTTCTCCCCTAGAAGATGAAATTTAAAAGAATCTACAGAAATCAATAGTCAAAATGGAAGAGTGAGAACATTTCTGGGATGGGGCACAGCCAGAAAAAAATGTATAGAGTTGAGAGATGAAACAACCAAGAAGGTAGTGTCACTGGATGTAATGACAATTATGAGTGGTAAAGATTTTTCCCACCCATTAATGTGCCTGTCCATTAAGGGAAGCTTGATTAGGGAAGACCCATGCCTTTTGTTAATTTTCTAATGAAGCATTGGTTCTCAAGGGTTGTTCTGACTGAATAACGTTTAAATATTCTGAGGTGAGATTTTACTCTGGGGTTTACTCACTGTTTGGCCAGATGAGACTCTGAGCAGCCACTAAGGAGCCCCTCAGCTTTGAAATCCCAGATATTGGTGCTTCTTTCTCTGGTAACTTAGTATGGTCAGACCGTTGCGTCTGTCTGCTGATCTGTGATGTATGTATTGTTTATGGTCAGGCATCTGGAAGCCCTATTTGTTCTTCTTTATTTCTCTGTTTGTATTTTCTCTAAAGTTCAAAGTGCTGACTTTTGCTCCTGAACTAAGTGAATCATATATGTACTTGATTAAAGTGATTGTTAACCCCTCAACTTGCTTTCCTTTTAGAAAAAACAGATTAAAGAACCTGAGATAGCAGGCCTGTGTATGTTGGGGTGCTTGCTGATACATTATAGTGTAACCTCAACAGGATCTGTGAACTGAAAGGAAAGTATGGGGAATGGGAAAATTGTCTGCTGTTTCTCTGTTGTAGTGGCTAAGGTTCTGTGGAGATCTGTGGGGGTGGGGTTGGTCAGAGCCAAGGCTCTAGTAGCATGGCTCCAGACTGTGCCAGAGGGATGAAGTCCCTGAAAATTTATTGTATTCAGAATCCAGACCAGAGCAGTGTGAGCTTGGAATGGAACCCTGGACCAAGAACAGAAAATTGCTTGTGTGGTGGTCCAGCAGAAGCAGAGAAGTACCTGTGTGCCAACCTTGCAGAGGTGAGTCCCGGTACAGAAGGGGAGAGCTGCTTACACACAGAACCAGACAAGATGTATGTCAAGGTGCTTCCTTTTACACCGAATGGAAGAACATATATGGGGAAGTAAGGATAAGAAGACTGGAAAGATAAAAGGGGTCCAGATTATAAAGGTCTTTGAATGTCAAACAGAGCATTCTATAATTGCTCCTGGAGGCAAATGCAAACATTCACTCTCACTTTCCTCACGCATGTAAACATGTGCCAAATCTTGCCATTTTTCTCCCTACAATAAGTTGCAGTGCAACATTTTCCCCATCAAACTTGTGTACATTTTCCCACAGATATACTATCAGTGGAAAGAGTGAGCACACAAAAGGATTACTTCTGAGACAATACACATGTAGGGATCATGAGTGACAAGTAAACACTCATAGAAGATTCACTCAAGCCTCTAACATGGTACAAACATTGATTTCTTCTTCTGATCCCACTACCTTGCTCTCACCAGTCCTCACTCTCCTCTGGGGGTGGTATTTCTATTAAAGGAATTGCTATACCATTCCCTATTGGTTTATTTTAATTCTTGGACATATAGCCTCAGGTTAGCGTTGCTTTTCTGAACTCGTGGTAGGTGTATCTTTACTGGAATCAGGGTAATTTCTGCTTGCTGGGTATGTAAACTTTTCTGGGTAGATTATCCTCACCCCCATCTCTCTTCCGAACTTACCTCTGAAGGACCCTGTGCTGGTCAGTTTGCTTCTGTCTTCTGTGCTATGATCATTAGAATTTCCTAATAAAAGGATTCTGACAATTGTTTAGACATTTATCATTTCTAGCTTACAAGATTTTTCACACATTCCCAAAATCATGATTTTCTTTCTTTTCTGCTCTTATTTCTAAGCAGAGATAATGGCCCTCTGTTACAGATAACAGTCTAACTGCAGATTAAACATTTCCAAGGCCCTCTCTAATTGAACAGGCAAATGAATTGAATTCAGAAAAAAAAAAAGCTAAGGAAGAAAAATCCAACTAATCTGAATTCCTTCTTTGTCATGTATATATGTCAGTATCAATGTCCGATTGCTTTGATTTTATTATGCCCAGTGAAAAATGAAAATCCTACTTGTATCCCTATAGAAATAAAAAAAAAAATACTTAGTCCATTAAGTTTGAGGGCACCTTAATGGATTTTGAACTAGAATGAATAGTACTTTGAGAGTTTTCCCTTTTCTTTGAGAAAAGAGCTAGAATGAACAAAAGTGTAATTGAACTTCTGATTTATTTCAAGTTAGCCATAATTGTATATGTTGCATGAAAACTATTGTGATACCTTTGATAAATGTATGATGTATATGTATATTTTCCTACTTGAAAAGCACTTTCTTCCCAAAGATGTGGACATCCAATAAAATTAGAAAGCAATTTTCAGTTGCAAACTGTTCTTACCGATTCCAATATCACCTTTTAATATAACCTATTTTTAATCCAACTCCCTTTTAATTGTCTCCCTTATAAGATTAAAAATAATCAAATGGAAATTATCTGAGGGAATTGGGAAAGTAATCCAACTCTATCCTGTTATCTATTTATCTAAAATACAAAACAAACAGTACTAAATGTAAAATGACTTATTCTTAATGCATAAAATTCATTAGACATCCATTTTTATGAAAGAAATGAAACTAGTTCATGAACAATCTGAAAATAAAGGTAGTTTTTTAAGTTAAACCATGCATGTATTCATATCAAAATAATTGGTTTGTGAGGTAATGTATTTAAAAGTAGAAGGGAAATAATTGCTAATTTAGCATGAGCTTCTCATTAGACAGATGAAGAAGCTGAACTTCAGAGAAGTAGAAATAATTTGGCCAATGTCAAATCCTATCAGAACCGGAAATTTGAACCCAGGTCCTGGCTCCAAATCTCTATTATATTTCCAAAAGCTATCTTTGAAAATTAAAAGTATTTTTTCTGAACATTTTAGAAAATATTTTGAATGGACCGTGACTGCCTATTCTTCCTTCATAGAAGTTCTCAGGTAATGATTTGGTAAATGATCTATATTATTTATTATGAAAGATGATAAAAAATTTACTTTCATAGCAATGATGTGAAAAATTGAAAATGTAATCAAATTTCATAACTTTAAATATCACTGATTTATTTTCCCAACTTTTGGAATGACTATATAAAATGTAAAGCCCTTACTTCTCACAAACCATCTCCTCTTTATTATAATTTACAGTTTTTAAAAATTCATCTCTATTTTGTCTCAGAAGCAAGTTCAGACAAGAAAATAATTGAGCTTTCACACTGTGACCCTATGTGACAGGTGACAGCCTGGGTTATTCAAACTTTTCAAAAGGCTACCTTGGAATAGTGCCAATACAATATTCAAAGTGTCCATGGCAGCCATGACTATCACAGCGCAATTTAGAATCATGAAATATCACAGACTCTCTGCATGGAAGGCAAACCCAAAACATTTATTTAGACCCAAATGCACCACAGCCACAAAATCTATATACAATAACAATGCAAAGGACAATACCATCCTCAAGCCTTCCTCCTGCTAGACTTCCTGCAATCCAGGTCCATTACTCTCATCACAAGCAGGCTGTCTTAAACAAAATCATAAACAATCACAAAATAACTCATGCTGCCCCGGAACCTGCATCCTTTCTAGCTCTGACTACTCTCAAGACTAACTTAACTCAAGACTAACTTAACTCTGCTCCAGCTCTGCCTTTTCCTGCTCCACCCATTCAGCAAACTCCTTCCACCCACAGGCTCCATATGACTTAATGGGCCTATTAATGAATAAGAAAGATTTTCCAATTCAAATTACCTTTATACTCTGGCATTTCTACCTCATGACCTGGCTTCTTGGTTATTTAAATCTTTGTGGGAATTAACAAAGTCTCATAAAATCTATATTGTAAAGAAAAATTAAGGTGCATCTTGACTTGTTGATGGATGGACTACTGAAAGGTCTATGTGTTCTAACAAATCATGATGAAAAATGACAAGAAAAAAATCATGCTGTCCATAATCAGCTCAAAAAATCTGAATGACTGCTCGGTAAAGTCCATTGCTCATGGATTATACATTCATCTAACACAATCAAGTTGAAATGGCTTTTACAACCAGTCAAACTGAAAAAGAGAAATTCAACCATTTCCCAGCTGGTTCAAGTTGACACATGCATTTTTCCCACCTAGAAATATTCAGACAATTGATGGAAAAGAGATTCTTTTGCATGAATCATTTAGAAAACTGCTTCATTTTTAACTATTTTTCCCTATGTGATGAAACAATCTACACATATCTAATACAAAACCCAGAAAATAATCAGTTTAAGCAAAATCTCTTGGCTCTGGCCTTCATGAGCTGTTATATGGAGGTAGCAATATGGTATATTGATCATACTGCAACTGGATGTGCTAACGAAGACAGCTGATAGAAAAGTAAAGGTTTTTGTCTTGCTGTGATGTCACACACATATATGTAGATATATTTATGCATGTGTATATATATATATAAAGTCATACAAAATGCAGATAGGCATCTTAATGAAAAATCTAGGTATCCTTCGGTTATTTAAACAGAAGCTTAGTTACACATGCTTTATTGTCACACCTAATTTTCTTTTCTCTTCTACATGTGCTGCCCCATTTGTCTTGTGCATTCATGATTTAAATACTGAATTGTGAAGGATTATAAGAAATAAGTCACTGAGGAAAGCACATACTCCTAAGTATGACTATTTCTCATAAAACACATGATAGGATCCAATAACACTGGGATGTATAACCTAATTAAATCTGACAGTAGAAGCTAAAATTAATGTACAACTTTACTGGCTTTAAAATCTGTCAAGCTTACATATTTTTTATTCTCATTAATAAATAACATGGATTTATTCTCTTTTTTTAATTTCAAATTTTCACCATGTAATCTGTATAACATATGTCAAGTGGTCCACGTACTATTTATCAAAATAAATTGGATCTTTTATCAAAAAAGAGAAAGCAAGGAGGTAAATCAGATTTTGAGACTGGCATTATATATTATCAGCTAGCCTGAAATATATCAGTCTTAAACTTTGCCAATTTGCCATCACAATTTTGCACAAATTCTTTGCATAGAATTTTTATTGTGGATAAAAATGACATATTCCTAAAAGTAAATAATATTTTAGAAGACTAATGTTTTTAGAAAGAATTAACTTCTCTCAAAGATATAATATCTTATTCTATATTCAGATTTTCATCCAAACTAATTCCATTTCTAATCTTAGAACTGACTACCCAATTATAAATGAAATAAATGGAATTAATCATAAATTTTCATGTTTACTCAATTATTGATTATTGAACAGTAACATCGGAGTGTGCTATACCCTTTCATGAAGTAGATGCTGTCTATAGTATATGCTATGTATATCAGTGTGGTCTTTAAGGTATTAAATCTAACTTCTGGGCTGCTTTCAATATTTTTGGTAGCCTTTGAGGTTCGATTCCTTTGTTTATTTACTTATAAGTAATGATCTAGCTTCCTTCTGATGGTCTGGGAGTTTTGTGTGTATTTATTCAATCAGGTTTTTGGTTCATGATGTCCTAAACTAATTAAAAAAAATTCCCCTCCTCTTTGCTCTGCTTTGTTTGATGAACTCTTTTATGAAATAATTAACTATACACACAATTTTAGTTATAATATAATTTCATTATATGTAAATGTTTAGTTAATTTAATTATACTAAATGCTATATTTATATTTATAATATAAATAATATTTAGTTATAATACAATATAATATGTACTTATAAATTTAGTTATAACATTTTAGTTATAATAATAATAATATTTAGTTATAATTGTAGTTAATATAGATTTTATGGACTCCTACACCAACTTCCACTCACGGCAAGTAAAATCCCCATAGGCAGGCATAATTATTTGAGGGGTAACTTGAAAGTGATATCTTTCTAATGTAATGTCTTTAAGTCCACATTCTAGTGTGTTCTATTCTTATGTCAATGACTAGTTAAAATCAGTTTCTCCCTTACTGAATAACTCCAATATCATTTAATCAATTAACATTAAGCTATTTCTACAATGGAATATTTAGTGAAAAAAACATAGCAGGGTTCAATGTACATCATGTCATCCCTTCCTCTGTTCCCTCAACTAGAGCACATTCTTACCTACCACCATGTGGAAAGTGGGCTTGAATTAGAAGTGGTTGCTATAAAGCATTTTCCCCATCAAGTTTACTTCTGTTTCTGGTTAAGTTGCTGAAAAGTTGTTCCCTCCTCTGTGGTGGCCAAAAAATGGAAAGACTTACGTGAACTGATGCTGAGTGAAAGGAGCAGAACCAAGAGAACTTTGTACACAGTCAACAACCACAGTGTGAGAGGACTTTTTCTGGTACACTTAGTCCTTCACAGCAATGCAAGGATCTAAAAAATTCCCACTTTTGAGGCAAATCACCACCCACATTCAGAGAAAGAATTGTGGAACTGGATTGCAGAATGAAACAGACCATTTTCTTTTGTATTATCTTTTGTTTTGTTTTGTTTTCTGTTATGTTTTCTTCCATTCATTTTAATTTTTCTATTCAACATGACTATGGTGAAATTGTATTTAATAGGAATGTATTGTAGAACCTATATAAGATTGCAAGCCGTCTTGGGGAGGGAGAGGGTAAGGAGGGGGAGGAAGAGGAAAAAAATCTAAGATATAAGGAAGTGATTATAGAGCACTGAAAACAAATAAAATAATTATTAAAAAAAAAAAAGAGTTGCTCCCATGCTTCAGAGCACTGTGTCTCAGTGTCAGCCCATTTCTTTTCTTTGTCTTGTAATTCATCCTTCAGAGGATCTTACTTCTTTATGCTCAGTTACTGGTAAGCTGTAGTGTGCTCTCATTCTTGGACTTTTGGCAGCTTATTCTTCCAACCTTTTAAAACTCAAAAAAATCATAGTCATATCCAATATTCTTTCATATAAGAGGTAGAAAAAGTGCACAGAAGCACAGAACAGAGGGACCATGTATTCATGACCACTGACAGGCACAGCTGGAGTTGGTAGATGTTGGTTCTTCCTCTTTCCCCACTTGAAGACTTAAATCAGTTATTGCCTCAAATACAACTAAGAAAGATTGCAGTTGAGCTGTCACAGCTTCTTGGACATTTAATCAGAGTTTGCTTTTAGTTTGTGCACAACCAGATAACCTGAGAAGGAAACACTCTGCTTCTGGGAGAAAATTTTCTGTGTTCTTTTACCATGTGAGTAGGAGTAAACTTTTTCCATTCCCAAGTGGATATTTGTTTAGTTGAAACAAGTTGACACTTCCAAATCTATCCGACTAATTCAACCTGACTCTTTTTTTCTATATGGCATCCAGAAAAGAAGGTGAGGTATTATTCCTCCACAGAATACAACTATTGAGGGTGGAAGAGTTACCTCCCCTTCCTCTCCCCTTTTACCCTGAGGCCCTGAGAAATGGATTGTGTATTTATAGCAGATCTTTTCTTGGTGGTAAATAATTGAAGATTGAGGGGATGCCCATCAATTGAGGAATGACTGAAGTTGTGGTATATGAATATAATGAAATACTATTGCGCTCTAAGGAATGATGAGTAGGTGGACTTTGGAAAAACTTGGAAAGACTTATATGAATTGATACTGAGTGAAATTAGCAGAACCAGGAGAACACTGTTCTCAATGTGGCGACAGCCACATTGTATGATGACTGACTGATAGACTTAGCTCTTCTCAACCATGCAAGGATCTAAGCCAACTCCAAAAGAGTCATGACTGAAAATGTTGTCCACATTCAGAAAAAGAATTGTAGTGTCTGAATGCAGATACAAGTATATTATTTGCTCTCCTTTTCTTTTCTGTTTTGTTTCTTTCTCATTGTTCCTCCCATTAGTTCTAATTCTTCTATACATCATGACAAATGTGAAAGAAAGATCAATATGAATGCGTATGTAAAACCTATATCAGATTGCATGTCATCTTGGGTAGGGGGTAGGAGGAGGAGGGAGAGAAAATTTAAAATTCAAGATCTTTTAGAACTGAATGTTGAAAACTAAAAGTTAGTTATAAAAAAAGCAATAGATTTGGGATTTTGTTTTTATTTGTCTCATTTTCCTTTCTAATTCCTATTCATCTATGATTGAAACCCCACCTGACCCAGAATCAAGCCTGGTGACCTTGGTGCTAGATTTCCAAACCAGATGTGCAGCTGAGTACATGGCACACAAGCCAAAGGCAGTACTTTGGTTATGGAACTTGGTAGAACTGTGCTATATGAGAACTGAGGTAAACTAGAAATCTAATTGCCATTCTCTTGCCAGAGTATGAGGTGATACAAGAATAGGATTAATGCCCCAAGGTTGTTCTTATTTTTGATATACCTTTGAAGTAAATATCTCTTTGTAAAACTGAATAACACTGTTATGTGGGTAAATGGAACTGGGGTGCAAGGAACCCCTAAAATTGGGGGAACAGCATTGGTTGGGGCTACAGTCCATGACAGAGAGATTAAACATCCTCTCCTCACCACACATATGTAATTAAGGGTACTAGAGAACTGAGAGGAAATGCAATGCATATAGCTTCCAGTCAATGGAGGCCAGAATAGTCATTGCTTTATTCCTTTCCAGCTCAGCAACCAATCAAAAAGTCCCTTCTTTGCCACATATGAAGTACATATGAAATATAAGAATGCCTGCACATGATCCAAAGTAGACAGGAAGACCATACATTTTGCAAAATTATTTGCAATGTACTCACATTGATGTGATGCTTGGGTGCATGTATCTGGGTCTCAATACTAAAATCGCATTTATCTTTAAAAATCACATTTCTCCCTAGCCTCAAAATACTATCTCAGGCAGTTTCTTCCCAGCCCAAGGACACGGGCTGCCCTAGCAACAACTGTTACCTCCCTTCCTGCTATAGTACCCAGCTGCACCTATAGAACTCATTACTTTGAACCAGCTGCATACTGACTTAATGGGCTGTGTACTAGGTCATAAAGACATTTACTATTCACTGACCAATCATATGTATTTTAGACTTAGACATATCTATACTCCCTTACATTAATCTTGTATAACTTGTATAACAAAGCATTGATGAGAGAAGCCTGCTTTTCCTGGTCAGTCCTGACTGCTGGTTTACTTAGTGACCTTTCAGGCCTAAAACCACATCTCAAGGTAGCCCCTCCTTGGGCTATTTCCCAATGAATTTTGGGTTAAATACCTGCTCAGTAGATACCAGAAGTGCATGTTCCTTTAAGAACTGACCACTCTTTAACCACTCCCTAATCCCACCCCAAAAAACCTAGTTAGCATATCTAGCACAAGTGATACTATAGAATATCCTATATAAACTTTTCCTGTACCCCTTTAAAGTTTCAGGTTCCCAAAAAACTCTTGCCCGCTGAAAAGTGTAATAAATCTTTCCCTTGACTTCCAACAATGCTTAAGTCCATGAATTCTTCTCCACAGGACCTGCCCCTGGTACCCTGGTCTTTGTGGGGATCTGACACTTCCAACCCTCATCAACATCACTGTATATGAAGGCTCAGATGGTACCGGGCCTGAAATCAGGAAGACTCATCCA
Organism: Bettongia penicillata ogilbyi; assembly: GCA_023548195.1. Lineage (NCBI taxonomy): Eukaryota > Metazoa > Chordata > Mammalia > Diprotodontia > Potoroidae > Bettongia > Bettongia penicillata. The sequence goes on from JAJHZJ010000139.1 coordinate 3,277,411, forward strand.
CCTCGGTTCAAATCTGACTTCAGACACTTATTAGTTGTGTGACCCTAAACAAGTCACTTAACCCCATTTACCTCAGTTCCTCATCTGTAAAATGACCTGGAGAAGGAAATGGTAAAAGATTCTTGTATCTTTGCCAAGAAAACCCCAAATGGGTTCATGGAAAGGCACCCAGAATTGAAATGGCTGAAAAGCAACAACAAAATATTCAGGCTCACTGTATCTCCACATGAGTGTACAGCAGGTATACGGCATGTTTAAAGGATGGAACTCTCTGTCTAGTTACACTATTACTGTATTAAAAGCATTAAACAAATTTATAAAAGTGCTCATCTTCAAACGCCTCCTCCTTATCCCTGAGATCAGGCTACCTTGCATTTATCGTCTGGGAAACTGTAACAGTAAACACCCCAACATGCACAGCCGGTCCTGCTATCACAGGTTCTTTGATGTGCTTCTCTAAAGGAAAGGCATCCTTTGAGGGGTTAACAAACAATCACCTTAATCAAGTACATGCATCATTCAGTTAGTTCAGGAGAAAAAGTCAGCACCCTGAACCTCAGAGAAAATACAGAGAAATCAAAAGTCAAGAGACATGCTTCCAAAGCATCTGACCACTAACATACATACGTGTTTACCAGGGGTGGGAGTGGGGGGCAGCTTAGTGGCTTTCCAGAGTCCTCTCCTGGCCAAACACTTCTAGTCATTAAACCCCAAAGTAAAACTCCACTCTCAGAGTATTTATACACTTTCCAGAGCCAGAGGTCATAACCCTTTAACTCAGTGCCTCAACAGAACTTCCTACAAAACAACTTTCCTAATCAGTGGGCAGGTCCATCAATGGATGGGGAAGAGCTTTATTCACCTTATTCAATCAGAGGCATTTCAGTAAAACAACAAGGGAAGATCTTACTTAACTTATCCTTATAGAAATTCACATCCAGTAGTTTAGGTCAATGTCCCTGTCACTCAGGTCACAGAGAACTGGTAAGACATCTAATCGATGACTTTTCCACTTAGAGTAAAGCCTCCCAGAAAAATAGTTATTTCCAGTTTGGAGAGTTTGTGGTTGAGTTAAAGAGGGGTTTTATCTGTTTTTTTTCATTCACACATGTGCAGTGTTAGCAGGTTTGGGGGTTTCTTTGTTAGTTTTTTGGAGAGTGTCAGCAGTTAGGCTTCCCGTATCATTAAGCTTCTCATTAATCCATTGGGGGAAACTTGCTTTGGCTTGGTAGTTTCTCCTTGTGAGAAACTCAACTGTGGGGATCACAGGATTTCCCAGACAGTCAGGGAGCTAGCCCAGAACAAACTGCCAGCTGCATCCCTGGTAGCAGAACCTTAGGAAGATGCCTAAGATGCCTGTTAGTACAATAATCACCTTCTTACTGAAGAAACTCAGAGACAGAGGGGGCAGAGGAAGGTATTTATTACACTTCTCACATGAGCAAGTGGGTGAGTTGCTCACTAGGATCAATGACACCTATACAGAGGCAGGAGTAAGGTTACCTAGTTCTGTCTCTCCTACTAGAGTTAGGGTGAGTCAAATTCTTCACATTCTTTTCCCTACATCCTCTCTGTATGCAGATTATGTAGAATATGTAGGCATGATTATGAGGGTACTTGGGACCAGGATATGACTCCTCAGGTTTGAACCTGTTTTTCCAGTTTACCCTTTCTAGTCCCCCAGGCCCCTGATGGTCATTGTCTTGATAAAATAAAATAAACTGACTTCCCCATGAATCCTGATTATTTCCCGATAACTTATGTGAAAGCAAAACAAGATATCATAATATCTCTTACATCCTGAATGCATCAAGATGAGAGCAAACAGGGAACAGGAACAGTGCCTCATCTGCCTTCCCTTCTTGTGCATCTCTATTTTAATCTTCATCTGAACACGATCTTCAGTCCTGGAACAAAAGTCTATTGCACATTCCCAAAGGGAAAGTCAGTCATTGCCTGTTCTGAGTTTTGTCAAAATCCATATGCTCCAGGGTTTGTTAGCAAATAGCACTAGGCAAACAGAAAATCATTGCTCTGAGTAAATCACTATATAATATGATATAGTAATATATGTGTTAGTCCTTCATTGTTGAGGAAGACCATGCCAGCAGAGAAATCATGACATGACTTGCACTTGACTTTGTTTTGAGTGAGGGAGGGCTGTGCAGGTCACCAGCCTCACTTCTCCTCCAGAGTCTTCTGAATCCAGTGACCAGATATTCATCAGGATGACTGGAGATGGCCCAGGATGAGGCAATGGGGGTTAAGTGAGTTGCCCAAGGTCACACAGCTAGTGAGTGTCGAATGTCTGAGGTGAGATTTGAACTCAGGTCCTCCTGACTCCTGCACTGGTGCTCTATACACTGCACCACGTAGCTGCCCCATAATATGATGTAGGGAAAGATGGAAGAGTCAGAGAAGCTGGGTTCAAAGTCTAGCCCTTCTAATTTCTGAGTTTGATTTTGGGCAAGTCCCTGACCATTAATAGGCCTCAATTTCCTCATTTGTAAAATGAAGGAGTTGGACTTGAGGTCTGTTGTCATTTTATATCCATAAGCCTTTCACAGACTTCTTGAAAACAACCATTTTTGTTGTTAAGTCAATTCAGCTATGTCCAACTCTGAGACCCTATTTGGGATTTTCTTGGCAAAGATACTGGAGTGGTTTATCATTTCCTTCTCTTTCTCATTTTACAGGTGGGAAAATTGAGGCGAACAGTATTAAATGACTTGCCCAAGGTCACACAACTAGTTAAGTGTTTGAGGTTGGATTTGAACTCAGTTCTTTCAGAATCCAGACTCTATCCACTGTGCAACGCAGCTGCAAGTAAACATTATTATTAGCGTATGAATAGCTTTTATTATAGGGCAACAACCTGCTGCTTCCAGTTCATAACACTGTAATTTTTCTGTCTTAAAGAGATTGAACTGTGATCTCTCCACCCACTTGAACAAAAGTACCTTTTCCCCCCATATACCAGCTAAAGGCTTCACCCTTCTTCTGAACAGTTCTCTGACCCCCTTGCCATCTGTGAGCTAAAAGTTCTGGAAATTTCCACTGCCATTGAGGAGGAGCCAAGATGGCGGAGTAGAAAGACTCACATATGCTACCTCTGAATCCACAGCCCATAAATTTCCTGTAAGAAGAACTTCCCACAAATTCTGGATCACTGCAAGGCACACAGAAACACAGTGGAAGAGATTTCTGTTCCAGAGAGCCCTGGAGAGCTGTCCCCAGGAGTCCGTCATGCCCCGGAAAGCAGAGCCCACCCCGTGCTGCCCTGGCCACGGCCCCAAAGGAGCAGATCCAAGCAGGCTTCAGGGACGGAATCTCCGGCGGCCAGGAAGGTCCCTCTGCCCACAGACGCTGCAGGTCAGTGAGAGAGACGACTGGGCTGGGCAAGAGGGGAGCGGGGTATCTCCGTGACTCGGGGTGACTTGGGAGGCAGAAGTGGAGGGAGTGGCAGAGGCAGCAGCAGAGACAGAGGCAGAGGCAGTGGTGGCCCGGACTCCCCAAGCAGGCAGAAGCTCCATTACTGAAGGTCTCTGCATAAAGCCCCTGAGGGAACTGAGCCTGGGAGGTGGCCCCCACCCCAGCAACAGAACTTAAGCTCACATTGAATAGCAGCCGCTCCCGCTGCGGATAGCCCTGAGACTGGGAAGCAGCATTTCTCAGACCCCAAGCACTAGCTGGGCAGATCTAGGCAGGGGTGGAGAGGAATCTCAGAAGTCAAGTAACTGGCTGGGAAAATGCCCAGAAAAAGGAAGAAAAATAAGACCATAGAGAGCTACTTTCTTGGGGAAGAGATGTTTCTTCCTCCTTTCATTTGTGATGATGAAGAACAATGCTTTCCATCAGAGAAAGACGTGGAGGTCAGGGCCGCTCTATCCCAGACATCCCAGGGGGATGTCCGGTGGGCTCAGGCCATGGAAGAGCTCAAAAAGGATTTTGAAAATCAAGTTAGACAGGTGAAGGAAAAACTGGGAAGAGAAATGAGAGAGATGCAAGAAAAGTATGAAAAATGTGTCAATACCTTGGTAAAGGAGACCCAAAAAAATGCTGAAGAAAAAGACACCTTGAAAAATAGGCTCACTCAATTGGCAAAAGAGGTTTAAAAAGCCAATGAGGAAAAGAATGCTTTCAAAAGCAAAATTAGCCAAATGGAAAAAGAGGTTCAAAAGCTCAATGAAGAAAATAGTTCTCTCAAGATTAGAATGGAACAGATGAAGCCTAATGACTTTCTGAGAAACCAAGAAATCATAAAACAAAACCAAAAGGATGAAAAAATGGAAGAGAATGTGAAATATCTCATGGGAAAAACAACTGACCTGGAAAATAGATCCAGGAGAGACAATTTAAAAATTATGGGACTACCTGAAAGCCATGATCAAAAAAAGAGCCTAGACATCATCTTTCATGAAATTATCAAGGAAAACTGCCCTGAGATTCTAGAACCAGAGGGCAAAGTAAGTATTGAAGGAATCCACTGATCACCGCCTGAAAGAGATCCAAAAAGAGAGACTCCTAGGAACATTGTGGCCAAATTCCAGAGTTCCCAGGTCAAGGAGAAAATATTGCAAGCAGCTAGAAAGAAACAATTCCAGTATTGTGGAAATAAAATCAGGATAACACAAGATCTAGCAGCTTCTACATTAAGGGATCGAAGGGCGTGGAATAGGATATTCCAGATGTCAAAGGAACTAGGACTCAAACCAAGAATCACCTACCCAGCAAAACTGAGTATAATACTTCAGGGGGAAATCTGGTATTTCAATGAAACAGAGGACTTTCCAGCATTCTTGATGAAAAGACCAGAGGTGAAAAGAAAATTTGACTTTCAAACACAAGAATGAGAAGCATGAAAAAGTAAACAGCAAAGGGAAGTCATAAGGGACTTACCAAAGGTGAACTGTTTACATTCCTACATGGAAAGACAATATTTGTAACTCTTAAAATGTTTCAGTATCTGGGTAGTAGGTTGCACCACACACAAACGTACACACACACACACGCACACACACACATACACACAAGCACGCACACACAGAGACAGAGAGCACAGAGTGAATTGAATAGGATGGGACCATAAAGAAATTAAGGTAAACGGTGAGAGAGAAATGTAGTGGGAGGAGAGAAGGTGAAATGGAATGGGGTTAATTATATCTCATTCAAGAGGTAAGCAGGAAACTTTTCAGTGGAGGGAAAAAGAGGAGAGCTGAGGAAAAAAACAAGAAGTTTACCCTCATCACATTTGACTAAAGGAAGGAGTAAAATGCACACTCATTTTGGTATGAAAACCTATCTTACAGTACAGAAAAATGGGGAAGAAGGACATAAGCAGGGAGGGCAATGGAAGAAGGGAGCAATTTGAGGTCAACACTCTTGGGGAGGGAAAAGATCAAAAGACAGAATAGAAACAATGGGGGGCAGAATAGGATGGAGGGAAATACAGTTAGTCTTATACACCATGACTGTTATCGAAGTCATTTGCAAAACTTCACAGATATGGCCTATATTGAATTGCCTGCCTTCCTAAAGGGAATGGGTGGGGAGGGAGGGATGGGGAGAAGTTGGAACTCAAAGTTTTAGGAACAACTGTTGAGTATTGTTTTTGCTACTAGGAAATAAGAAGTACAGTTAATGGGGAATAGAAAGTTACCTGGCCCTACAGGACAAAAGAGAAGATGGGGAGAAGAGAAGGGAGGGATGATAGAAGAGAGGGTAGATTGGTGATAGGGAAAATTAGAATGCTTGGTGTATTAGGGTGGGGGGAGGGGATAAATGGGAGAAAATTTGGAACCCAAAATTTTGTGAAAATGAATGTAAAAAGTTAAATAAATAAATAAATTTTAAAAAAAATAAATAAAGTTCCACTGCCATCACTGATTCAATGGTCCCTAAAGCCTACTGCCAGTTTGAGAGGGTACAATCTATGCTGGACTGTGTTTTACTTTTGCCCCAGAGCCTCTTACTGGAGAAAGAGTGCTTGTGATGATCTAGCACCTCTGCATTCAATACCAGTTTATTATTGTTACATTGTATTTAAAAGGAAAAGTCTTTAGATGGAAGTGGTTCCAGGGAAAGTGGCTGAATAGTGAAAATGATTTTAAAAGAATATCACTGACACATTAAAAGTATACAGAAGACAGTAAAAAAAGAAGGAAAGAAAGAAAAAGAAAGAAAGAAAGAAAGAAAGAAAGAAAGAAAGAAAGGAAGGAAGGAAGAAAGAAAGAACTACAGAATAAGATACAAACATTTAGGATCATTTTGCTAGTAGTACTTAAAATATGTAACATTTGCTTTTTCAGAAATGTACCTTACAAAAATTTGTGCTTTTATATGCAATTTTTCTTCTGTTCTTTGCAGAAATCTTTTGATAATTTTAAGTTCATAATAAAAATGTTTTAAAAAGCATTTTATATGCATTAAAAATGGCATATGAACTTGAGCTTTTTTTGAGTAGTCACATAATCTCTACCACTACACTGAATGACTTAAATACTTTTCTAAATAGTCACAGGTTTAATAAAATCCTTTTTATCAATTTCCCCGTTTTTCTGTTTTACAATACGTTAGCCACCTAATGCTCTGATCCGTTTATCAAATATAATTGCTTTAATGGAAAAAAAAAACATTTATTAGCTTTCTGTAGCCCATTTTCTTTGAAGACTTCAAATACTACACCTACAACTATATATTTGACATGTTGGACATCGAAAAAGTGAACAGTCGATGAATGTGAAGGAAAGAAGTGAGGAACTGATTCTGTAGGGGAAGAAAGTAAGTAGTGTTGAGACTCTGGGCTTAGAATAACCCTGGCTGAAACGTGATCCAAGGAGGAAGAGAATGATGCTCATCTTTGAGTTGATTCACTTCACTTTTGCAATAGTTTATAATAAGGAACAGATAGGTGGTGTAGAGGATAGAGCACCAGTGCAGGAGTCAGGAGGACCTGAGTTCAAATCTCACCTCAGACATTCAACACTCACTAGCTGTGTGACCTTGGGCAAGTCACTTAACCCCAATTGCCTCATCCTGACTCATCTCCAGTCATCCTGATGAATATCTGGTCATTTGATTCAGATGGCTCTGGAGGAGAAGTGAGGTTGGTGACTTTGCACAGCCCTCACTCAAAACAAAGTCAAGTGCAAGTCATGTCATCATTTCTCTGATGGCGTGGTCTTCTTTGGCCACAAAGGATGAATACACAGTTTATAATAGGAACCCCTGCTATTACCTCTCACTGCATCTTATCAAGTGTGACCATGGAAAACTTGTGACTGGATGTATGCTATATATCAGTGAAAATAACTTTAAGCTGGAAGGGACCTGTCATCATCTAGTTTAATACTTTCATTTTGCAGTTGAGGAAACTGAGGTTTAGTAGGGGACTTGCCATATGGTGCTACCAAAAAAAAATAATTTTGGATGACATCAGTTAAACATTACAAGATCATATTGTTATTCTGTTAGATTTAGGACAAATAAAAATCAAGGACAACATTTCTTAATACACTTGAGTGTAGTTCTAGAATCAGAATGGGCACTGAGGGGAAAGAGAGCCTGCATTTTTAGTTGCTGCTTAGTAGCTCTTAGAAATTCAAGATTATTTTGTTGTATGTGCATGATCTATCAATTTTAGAATAATGAAGTGAAGCAAAGGTCGAATTTTTAAGAGATAGCCTGCAAGAAGCGATGACTATACAATAATCCTATTATCTTCCCACCACTTTAATTTCATTTTATTGAGTTTAACAATGTGAGGGTGAAAGGGTAACTGCATTCTGTTCTCTACCACCATGTTTCTTCAGTCCCCAGAGCACAGCATTACACTTAAGAACTGCTATAATTGCATTAGTAACGAAAGTGTATTGTCCAAGTAATCATCACCTTCTTTTATACTTTGCAGACATCAGCTAAAATAGGTGGAAGTTGTTTTAGTAACTCTTTCTTGCTTAGTAGGGCTTTGTTGGCTCACACTTTAAAAATATAGTAATCTGAAAAATATAATTTTGTATAATGTAGTGTAGTCTAATGATGGAGATTATTAATGACCTCAACTAAGAGATTATTACTGATTATTGTGTCAGGGAAGAACTCACAGCTTAGACTGAACCTCCAAAGTCTGACCTATTTTTCTGAAATACATATTATTTTTCACAAGGAGATTGGATGATAAGGCAGACTTCTCAAGGCAAATTTAGGTAGAAAAATAACAGTACCCAGAGGACGAAAAAAGAAAACATCGTCACCATCATCTCCTCTTACCCACCCGTAGATTCTAAGTTCCATGAGGGACTGTTGTGTTGTTATCTTTGCCTTTGCAGAGCCTGTCAAAGTGCCTTGCACACAATGGTCACTTAATAAACACTTGAATTGAATTTCAGTTGAAATTTGTATTCAAAACAATTATTTGTAGAGTTTTTTAATGTTTACAATGCATTATATTGATTAGAGGAATGCAAGTTAAAAGAACTCTGAGCTACCACCTCACAACTATCAGATTGTCTAGCATGACAGAAAAGGGAAGTGGAAATGCTGGAGGGGATGTGGAAAAATTGAGACACCAATGGAATTGTGAAATGATCCAACCATTCAGGAGAGCCATTTGGAACTATTCCCAAAGGGCTGTAACACTGTGCATACTCTTTGACCCAGCAACACTACTACTAGCTATATATGTAAAGGATCTATATGTACAAAAGTATTTGTAGCAGTTCTTTTGTGGTGGCAAAGAATTACAATTGGAAATTGAGAAAATTGAGAAAATATCAATTAGGGAACGACTGAACAACTTGTACATGATTTTGATGAAATACTACTATACTTTAAGAAATAATGAGCATGACAGTTTCAGAAAAACCTGGAAAAAAGAACAGTTAGGTGGAGTGGTAGATAGGGTGCTGACCCTGGAGTCAGGAGAACCGGAATTCAAATGTGGCCTCATATACTTATTAGCTGTGTGACCCTGGGCAAGTGTTTTGAACTTAAGTGCCAAGGAAGGCAGGAAGGAAGCAAGAAAAAAGGAAGGAATAAAGGAATGAAGTAGGGAAGAAAGGAAGGAAGATAAGAAAGAAAAACAGCAAAAAAAAAATAAAGAAAAAACAAAAGGAAGAAATAAAAAAAATGGAAAAACATGAACTGATGCAAAATGAAGTAAGGAGAACAATGTACACAATAACAGTAATATTTTATGGTGACCAACTGTGAATTACTTAGTTATTCTTAGCTATATAGCAATCTAAGACAATTAAAATGGACTTATGATGAAATTTTCTCTGGAGAAAGAATTGGAGTCTGAATGCAGATGGAAACTTTTTTTAACTTAATTTTTCTTCGATTTTATTTTGTTTTTTGATTTGTGTTTTTTTTCACAACATAATATGGAAATGTGTTTTGCATGACTGAACATGTATAACATATTTCAAATTGCTTGCCTTCTCAGTGAGAAGGGAAGAGAGGGAAGGAAGAGGATTTGGAACTCAAAATTAGAAAAAAAAAACCCCAATAATGTTAAAATGTCTTACATTCGATTTGGGAAAATAAACAATTTTTTAAAAAAATATTTGGAGTACATTTAAGCCAAAGTAAAATAAAAAAGAAAATTAGATTTTCTTATGTACACATCCTTGTTCCCTTGATGCTCAGACCTTTTTCCAGATCAGGAAGCTCAGGAGACTGTTTCCATGCACACTTAAAAGAGTGTGCAAATATCCTCTGATTGCTTCCTGTTGGTCATGCTGACTGAGATGTTCTTAAATGACTGATGAGCAAGAACTTCAAGAATATATTATAGACATAGTCCTTGCCCATCAGGCCTCTTTTCGTTAATGACTTTTGTGTAAGGAACACTACTTGGTCTGCTTTAATTCCCTTTTTGTTACTTTTTTTTGTTTTTTTTTCTTTCTGTTAGATTTATTAAGGTTTGAAATGGGTTTGAAGCTCCCAACAATTACTTTTCAATTCAATTAGCTTTTCCTTTAAGGATTTAGATGCTGTGGCATTTTACCTGTTATATAGGCTTAAAAGGAAGGAACATGATTCTCTACATGTAGCAAGTTCAAATGATTTAGAAGTCTTATCAACTTTGTGTTTTTAGATAACTCAACCTCAGCTCACAACTTGAAGCACCACTATGTTTACTTTTATTCTCCCAAGCTCTATAATGATTGAACAATATGTTTTAATTTTTCATTTTCACTAATAAACTTGCAATCCTTATTTGATTAATTTTTTTTTAATTTAAGCTCTACCAGGATATGATATTGCTTTATATTAATTGGTGAGATATTATATAAGCTTTGTTTGAACTGCTCTGATTAGCACCAGGTGAGACTCCATTCTGTAAACCTAATTGGCTCCCTATCTTTTAACAGATTCATTCCCATTTGGTTTGATTTGTCTAGAGGTCTGTATGAAAGATGGATCTTTGCCCTATTTATACATCAGCTTTTACCCATGTTTTTGGAATAGACCTTGCCCTAAATCCACCTTCTTGAATGAGAGTTTCTCACTTTATGCAGGTAAGATTTTCATGAACAATTGTCATATGGCCTTCTCAAGTGTGCCTTATAAACTGCTCTTTCCAGCTCCACCAGATAGTGACTGGAATAAAGTACAATGAGTAATAGGGATGAATTTGAACTTAGGAAAATCTGAATTTAAATCCTACCTCAGACATTCAATAGCTGTATAAGCCTGACAAGTGTAACCTCTGTGTGTTTCAGATTCTTCATCTGTAAAATGAGGATGACTTACCTCACAGGGTTGTTTTGATGATTAAATGAGTTGACATATTTACAGGGCTTATAAATTTTAAAGTTCTATGTAAATGTTAATTATTATTTTCATAGGGCAGATAAGTGGCATAATGGGTAGAGTGCTGGGTCTAGAATCAGAAAGACCTCTCTTTGTGAGTTCAGATCTGTTCTCAGATATTCACCGGCTGTGTGACACTAGGCAAGTCACTTAACCCTGTTTACCTCAATTTCCTCATCTGTAAAATGAGGTAGAAGAGGAAATAACAAACCACTCCAGTATCTTTGCCAAGAAAATTCCAAATATGGTCAAGAAAAATTAGATATAACTGAAAAACAACATTATTAGCATAACTATTTTCCCTTTTATCCCCCAAATTTGGATATAACATCATGTCCAGAAGGACCCAAATAATTATAAAAAATATCTATGAAATTTTGTGATGTGAATATCCAGACTCTCCCATTTCCCTAGTTTACAACATTATTTTTGTTTTTTTGCATGTTTATTTTATTTCCTCAAATTTTACCCCCCTTTTCAGTCTTATACTCCTATTCTTACCCAAATAAATTTTTCCTGTGCCCAAAGCACTTGGGGGGAACTTCCCCATTCAGAATATGTTGTTGTTATAGGTTGTTGGACTACAATAGGAAGTTGTTATACTCAGGGGCTGGCTAAAAGCCCATAGAGTCTGATTTCCTTTATTTTGTTTGTAGTACTTTTATCACTTTGCAATTTTCCTACTTATTCTTTCTTTCCTTGTTAGTTTTGTCCTGAATTAGAGTGTTCTCATAATTATTTTGATGCATTTATTAACATACAAATCAATAGCTCTTGATGTTTTCTCTTCATTTCTTTTTACAACAATAATACCTAAGATTGTTTTCTTTATTCCTTCATATTTTCCTTCCTTTAGATACCTTGTAAATAGGCCACTGTAGAACTTGCAAACAAGTACTCAATGTTTCACGTCTACTCACAATCTCCTTTATGGTCACTTGATACCATCTCCCAACTCTTCCTGTCATTAGTGATATTGCTACTTTCTTTGTAGGAACCTCAGAGATTTCAAGGCTGGGGTCTAATTTGTGGTTCTACTATTCTTGATAGGGAAAAACAAGAGCAAACAGTTAATGAAAAGTTTGACCATTCCCACCCTCATTTTTCTCCTTTTTTTTACTTGTCTGTTCTCAAACTTGAATGCTCTTATGGTGACTCTTCTTTGTTGGATATCCTGTCAGACTTTCTTGGGATGATTTTACCTTCTGCTGCTTTTCTTTACCATATGATACTATAACACTCATAAAACATAATCCTGCTTTGCACACACTAGGTTATATCCTAACCTTTTTTTTTTTTTGACTTTTGGCTTTTGGCAACTGTCTTTTGCTCTTTTGGAACTATGCTAAGGCTACTTTCTGGGCAATTTTGGTCTCCTTGTTCTGACAATCAGTAATTTTCTTTTGTTTAAGTGAAATTATTAGAATTGTTTTTGATATAATTTCTATTATCCATTTCCGAGTTTGATTTGTAATAACTTATTCACATAATTCAGGAATAAATCTTACTATTTATGTAGCATTTATATTTTCTCATTACTTTTATCCCTTGTTATCTGATCTTCTATCTGATGAGGAGATAGTTTGACTGTATGAGTCTAGCACTGTACTAAGCACTGGCGACACAAAAAACAAACAAACCAAAAATATCTTCCTCCCATGAGATTATAATTCTAATAGAGGAAGACAATATATAAAAGGAAGCTGAAAAGAATGGGGAGAGCAAATCAAGTAGGGCTGCTGATGGAAAAAGGGAGAGTTACTTAGAAAGTTCTGAACTCTCTATAAAGGGAGGCTTGGGAGGAGTTTATTGTTCTGGCTCTCAGCTGTGCAACTGGTGTGAGGTGGCAACCAAGGCAGTTGAAAATGTGTTGAATATCAGAAGTTGGCAGGGTGGCTAAGTGGCTCAGTGGATAGAGCACTGGACCTACATAAAGGAGGAGAGTATGACCTCAGACACTTACTAGCTGTGTGACTTTGGGCAAGTCACTTAAAATAGTTTGCCTCAGTACCTCATGAGAAGTAAAGGACAAGCCATTCCAGTACCTTGCCAACATCTCAGTTGTGTCTGATTCTTGGTGAATTTTCTTGGCAAATATGTTGGGGTGGTTTACAACTTCCTTGTCCAACTCATTTTACAAATGAAGAAACCGAGGCAGACCGGGGATCACACAGCTAGTGTCTGATGCCAGATTTGAACTCAGCTCCTCCTGTATCCAGGCTCTTTTTTTTTTTTATCAGTTATTTGTTGTTTATTCAGTATTTAGGGTTAGTACGACAGTCGAGGAATTGGTTGCCTTGCTGTGCATATGCAGATCTTTTTACATAGTATGGAAATTTACAGCTTTTGATGGTGTAATTTTCTTTAGCATTTTTTTGGGTCTCCTTTATCAAGATGTTGACCTGCTTTTCATGCTTTTCTTGCATTTCTCTCATTTCTCTTCCCAGTTTTTTCTCCATCTCTCTCACTTGATATTCAAAATCCTTTTTGAGCTCTGAGCCCATTGAATATTTATTTTGAATGTTTGGGATACAGAAGCCTTGACTCCTATGTCTTTCCCTGATGGTAAGCATTGTTCTTCCTCATCTGAAAGGATGGGAGGAGATATCTATTCACTAAGAAAGTAACCTTCTCTGGTCTTATTTTTTTTTCCCTTTTCTGGGCATTTTCCCAGCCAGTTTCTTGATTTCTGAGATTTCTCTTCACCCCTGCCTTGCCTCCAGATCCACCCAGTTAGTGCTTGGGGTCTGAGATTCAAATGCTGTCCACACAGCCTCAGGGCTTTCAGTAGGGGGCGAGGCTGCTATTCAGTGTGAGATTATATTCAGGTGCTCAGGTGGGGGCAGGGCCACCACACAGGGCTCAGTTCCCTCAGGGGGTTTATAAGGAGACCTTCAACAATGGATTCGAGTTCCTGTCTGCTTTGGGATCCCCTGTTCTCTGCTGCCTCTGCTGCTCCCTCCTGAGGGGGCCTGAGTTATGGGGAAACCCCGCTCCCCTCTTGGTCAGCCAAACTGGCTCTCTCAGTAACCTTTGGCATCTCTGGGTGGATGGTGTGGCTGCTGGAGATTCCATCCCTGAAGCCTGCTGGGATCTGCTCCACTCAGTGTTGGGAGGCCAAGGCAGGGCTGGGGTCTGCTCTGGGTCCAGTGTGCAATGGACCTTTGGTGTTGGTTTTTCAGGTCTCTCTGGAACAGAAATCTCCTCCACTCCATTGTTCTGTGGCTTCAACTGCTCCAGAATTTGTTGGGAGTTCTTCTTTACAGGTATTTTATGGGCTGTGGGTTTGGAGCTAGCATATGTGAATCTTTTTGCTCTGCCATCTTGGCTCCTCCTCAATGTAAAATATCTTACTGGAAAAACCACTAACTTAGAAAATAGATCCAGAAGAAAAAATATAAAAAATATTGGGCTGCTTAAAATCATGACCAAAAAAAGAGCCACGACATCATCTTTCAAAAAATTATCAAGGAAAACTGCCCTGATATTCTGGAGCCAGAAGGTAAAATATAAATTAAAAGAATCCACTGACCATCTCTTGAAAAAGACCCCCAAAGGAAAATTCCTAGGAATATTGTTGCCAAATTCCAGAGTTCCCAGGTGGAGGAGAAATTACTGCAAGCAACCAGAAATAATTCAAGTATTGTGGAAGCATAATCAGAGTAATACAAGATCTAGCAGCTTCTACATTAAGAGATCTGAGTTGGAATATGATATTCTGAAGGTCAGAGGAGCTAGGATTAAAACCAAGTATCACCTACCCAGCAAAACTGATTATAATACCTCAGGGGGAAAAATGGACATTCAAAGAAATAGAGAACTTTAAAGCATTCTTGAAGAAAAGAGCAGAGATGAATACAAAATTAGACTTTCAAATACAAGAATCAAGAGAACCATGGAAAGATAAACAGGAAGGAGAAATCATAAAGGACTTATTGAAGTTGAACTGTTTACATTCCAAAATGGAATGATGATATTTGCAACTGATGAGACTTTCTCAGTATTAGGGCAGTTGGAAGAAATATATATATATATATATATATATATATATATATATATATATATATATATATATATATATAGAGAGAGAGAGAGAGAGAGAGAGAGAGAGAGAGAGAGAGAAGGCCCACAGGGTGAGTTGACTATGAATGAATAATGTCTAAAAATAAAATTAAGGGGTGAAAGAGGAATATTTAAGGAGAAGGAGAAAGGGAAAGATAAAACATGGCAAATTAGCTTGCATAAAAGAGGCAAGAAAAGTTTTCACAATGGAGGGGAGTAGAAGGGAGGTGAGAGGGAATGAGTGAACTTTACTCTCATCAGATTTTGCTTAGGGAGTGAATAACATACACACTTAATTGATTATCTTATCCTACAGGAAAGTAAGGAGGAAGGGGAAAAGGAGGTGATGATACAAGGGAGGGCAGATTGGGTAAAGGGGAAGTCAGAAGTAAACACTTTTGAAAGGGACAGGATCAAAGGAGAAAATGGAATAAGTGGAGAGGCAGGATAGGATGGAGGGAAATGCACTTAGTCTTTCACATGACTATTAGGGAAGTGTTTTGCATAACAATACATGTGTAACAAACTGAACTGCTTACCTCCCCAATGAGGGTGAGTGGGGAGGGGAAAAGGGGGAGAATTTGGAGCTGAAAGTTTTAGAAACAAATGTTGAAAATTGTTTTTACATGCAATTGGGAAAGAAGATAAAAAGGTCCTTTATCCTTCCTTGCCCTAAAAGAAATTAAGGGTAAGGACATAAAGGAGAGTGGTTGATAGAAGGGGGAAGCAGACTATGGGAAGGAGTAAGCAGAATGTATGCCATCCTGGGGTTGGGGGGGAGGGAAGAGATGGGGAGAAAACTTGGAACTCAAAATCTTTTGGAAATGAATGTTGAAAATCAAAAATAAATAAATAAAGTTTTAAAAAAGAGCCAAATATTTGTCAGAGGCAGGAGTCACTATTGATTAGAAAGATGCAAATCAAAACAACTCTGAGGTACCACATCACACCCATCAAATTGGCTAACATGACAAAACAGGAAAATGATACATATTGGAGAAGATGTGGGTGAGTTGGAATGCTAAATCATTTTTGATAGAGCTGTGAGCTGATCCAACCTTTCTGGAGGGTAGTTTGGAACTATGCCTAATGGATATAAAACTGTGGTTACCCTTTGACCCAGCAATACTGCTTCTAGGGCTGTATCCCAAAAAGATCATAGAAGTGAGAAAAGGACCCATATGTACAAAAATATTTATTATAGTTCTTTGTATAGTGGTCAAGAACTGAAAATCAAGGAGATCCCTATCAATTGGGGAATGTATGAACAAGCTACAGTAGATGACTGTAATAAAATAATATTATGCTTTAACAGATGATGAGCAGATGGACTTCAGAAAAACCTGGAAAGATTTATATGACTGAGTGAAGTGAGCAGATCCAGTAGAATATTGTACACAGTGAGAACCACAGTGTTCAAGGACTGTTTCTGATAGACTTAGCCATTCACAGCAATGCAAGGACCTAAAACATTTCCTAAGGACACATGATGTACAATGCCATCCACTTCCTTGGGATTTAGGATCTCTTGCTGGTCCCTGAGGTGGGGCTTGCTAGACTCCTCCTGTTCTGTCCCAGTCCCCTTCAGCTACAGCAATGGAAGTCCTTCCCAGCGATCTCCTTAGCCTCCTGAGCTTAAAGACTACTGCTCCACTACTCCAGAATTTTTCCTGGGATCATATTCTCCGAATTTTTCAAGATCAGTAAGCGGGGATGAGAGGACTTATGCTGTCTTCCACCATCTTGGCTCCTGGAAGTTTAAGTGTCCAATTTCCTTTTCAAGGTTTTCTTGAAATTCAGGTATCTTATGATTATGGGTAGCATGATTAGCTGGATACAGTTGTGGTTATGGAATCAGGAAGACCTGAGTTCAAATTCATCCTCAGATCCATCCTCAGGTATCTACTAGTTGTGTGACCTGGACAAGTCATTTAGCCTCTATATGCCTCAATTTCTTCGTCTGTAAAATGTGGGTAAGAATAGCATCTCCCTCTCAGGATTTTTGTGACTATAAAATTAAATAGTATTTATAAAATGCTTTGCAAACCTTAAATCACAATGTTTATGTTAATTATTAATATTTTTTCTATAATTTTCTTCTGATCTGATCTGATCCAGTTTAATAGCCATGTCAAAAAAGGGGTATACCATCTGAAATGATTTCATCTTGATCACATATTGAGATTATTCACTACTTTTTAAAGTAATTTCAGGTTAAATTAAACAAAATATGATACAGATGTTTAGCAACATCATTCAGGACTTTTTCATTGTTTTTACCAAAATTAATCTAGTGTGTTTTGAACTTCCCTTTATCATGGCAATGCCTTTATTGGATTAGAAAACAATTACTTAGTTGCTTAGCATTCTCTCCTAGCTTTGTAGTTCAGCCTACTTGATAGAACACTGTACTAGGCTACAGGAAGATTTGGATTCACATCCTACTTAGGAAATTTGCTAGCTATGTGACCCAGAAAAAAACCACTGAACCTCTCTCAGGTTCAGTTTATTCAAGTGTAAAATAACAATGTCTATAGCACCTTTCTCTTGGGGCAGATTGAAGGGTCAACTGAGATAAGATATATTTTTTTTAAAGTTCTAAGTGGTTTAATGTACTTTATACACCTTATCTTATGCTTCCATTTCTCATAACAGTCTTGTGAGGCAGGTACCATGGGTATTATTATCTCTTTTTTTTTCCAATTTATTTATTTACTTTTAGTTTTCAACATTCATTTCCACAATTTGAGTTTCAAATTTTCTCCTCAACTCTACCCTCCACCCACCCCCAAATACCATGAATTCTGATTACCCCTTCCCCCAATTTGCCCTTCCTTCTATCATATCCCCTCCCTTCCCTTATCCCCATCTTCTCTCTTTTCTTGTAAGGAATGGTCAATTTCTATACCCCATTACCTGTATTTCTTATTTCCCATTTGCTTGCAAAAACAATTCTCAACATTCATTCATAAAACTTTGGGTTCTAACTTCTCTCCCTTCCTCTCTCCACAGCCATTTCCACTGAGAAGGCAACAATTCAATATACACTATATATGTGTAGTTTTGCTAAATACTTCCATAATAGTCATGTTGTAAAAGACTAACTATATTTTCCTCCATCATATGCTGCCTCCCCATATATTCCATTTTTCTTTTGACTTTATCCCTCTTCAAAAATATTAACTTCTAATTACTCCCCTCCACTCATTTGCCCTCCCTTCTATCATCCTCCCATACCTCACTTATCTCCTTCTCCTCTACTTTCCTGTAGTGTGAGACAGATTTTCATACCAAGTTAAGTGTGCATATTATTACCTCCTTAAGCCAAATATGATGAGAGTAAGCTTCCCTTTTTCTATCTCACCTGCCCCTTTTCCCTCCATTGAAAAAGCTTTCTCTTGCCTCTTTTATGAGAGATAATTTATTCCAATTCTCCTCCCAATATATTCCTCTTTCACCCTTTATTTTTAATTTTTTACATATCATTCCTTCCTATTCAGCTTACTCTGTGCCCTGTATCTCTGTCTCTGTCTCAGACTCTCTCCCTCTATGTGTGTGTGTGTGTGTATTTTTTCCCTTCAACTGAGAAAAGTTTCATGTGTCTCTTGATTCTTAAGTTTGAAAGTCAAATTCTCTGCTCTTTCCATCAAGAATGCTTGAAAGTCCTCTATTTCATTGAATGATCATTTTCCCCTTGAAGTATTATACTCAGTTTTGCTGGGTAGATGACTCTTGCTTTCATTCCTAGTTCCTTTGACTTCTGGAATATCATATTCCAAACCCTTTGAACCCTCAATGCAGAGGCTGTCAGATCCTGTATTATCCTTATTGTATTTCCACAATTTGCGAATTGTTTCCTTCTGGCTGCTTGCAATATTTTCTCCTTGACCTGGGAACTCTGGAATTTGGCTACAATATTTCTAGGAGCTTTTCTTTTCAGATCTTTTTCAGGATGTGATTGGTGAATTCCTTCAATATTTATTTTACCTTCTGGTCCAGAATATCAGGAAAGTTTTCCTTGATAATTTCATGAAAGATGATGTCTAGGCTCTTTTTTGATCATGGTTTTGAGGTAGTCCCACAATTTTTAAATTGTCTCTCCTGGATCTATTTTCCAGGTTGGCTGTTTTTCCAATGAGATATTTCACATTTTCTTATATTTTTTCATTCTTTTGGTTGTTTTTTGTAATTTCTTGGTTTCTCAGAAAGTCATTAGCTTCCATCTGCTCCATTCTAATTTTTAAAGAACTATTTTCTTCAGTGAGGTTTTGAACTTCATTTTCCATTTGGCTAATTCTGCTCATTAAAGTATTCTTCTCCTCATTGACCTTTTGGGCCTCTTTTGCCATTTGAGTTAGTCTATTTGTAAAGGTATTAATTTCTTCAGCACTTATTTAGGCCTCCTTTAACAAACTGTTGAGTTGCTTTTCATGATTTTCTTGCATCTCTCTCATTTCTCTTACCACTTTTTCCTCCACCTCTCTAACTTGATTTTCAAAGTTCTTTTTGAACTCTTCCATGGCCTGAGAGCATTGATTATTTATTTTTGAGGTTTTGATTGCAGAAGCCTTGACTTTTACATCTTCCTCTGATGGTATGCCTTGTTCTTCCTCATCTGAAAGGATGGAAGAAAATACCTGCTCACCATAAAGTAGCCTTGTATTGTCTTATTCTTTTTCCCTTTTGGGGTCATTTTCCCAGTCAGTTACTTGACTTTTGAGTTCTTTGTCAAGAGAAGGGTAAATTCTAGGAATCTGTAAGTTCTCAGTTCCTCCAAAGTGGCACAATCAAGGGAGAGGAGTTTACTCTTCTCCTGGCCAGCACTGTGGTCTCTGAGCAGAATTCCCTCTGCAGAGCCTCCACCAGCTCCACCACTCCAGCCAGCACTCCTCCTCACCCCAGGGACACCACTCAGGGCTGAGACCCAGATCAACTGTTCAATTCTTCCAGGGTCTTGAGGGTTGGGTTCCAACAAGGAAGCTGGTACCACCTGGGGCCAGGACTAGACCACTCTGTTGCCTTCTCATCTAGGTTAAAGAGCTTTCTTACTGACCTTTGAAGCTGTCTTTGGCATTTGTGAACTGAGGAATTTGGGACCCACAGATGCTGCTGGTGATGCCTTGAAGCCTCCTCCCGTCCTGTCCTTGCAGCCACACAGCTAAGGCTGGGCTATGCTCCACTCCATACCTGGTGTGATAGACCTTTCCTGTCAGCCTTCCAGGCTGCCTTGGGCTGGAAATATCTTTCACTCTGTTATTCTGTGGCTTCTGCTGCTCCAGAATTTGTTTAGAGTCATTTTGTACAGGTATTTTATGGGCTTTGGAGGAGAGCTTCTAGAGGTGTGTCCTTCTACTCTGCCACCTTGGCTCTGTCCCTGAGATAAAATATATAAAACAACTTACAAACATTAAAGAGCTATACAAATGTTAGACAATATTTTATTTATTAATTACTTTATTAAGCATCCCATGCCATCTTTAATTTTATCTGAGTCAATTATGAAAAATAAAGGAACATAAAATTACCCATCAACAAAGGACCTTACTGTAGGTTGCCACTGACCTATTCATGATTAATCTTTGGCGAAGTTGTTTTACTAGTATAAAATAACCTGCTTTTGGATTGGCATGTCCCAAGTTCCTTCCCACTCCAATCTATCCTCCATTCACCTACTAAAGCAATTTTCCTGAAGTGAAGGTCCAATCATGTACACCATTTCTCTCCCCTATGCCGACCATCCACCCAATTAATAAACTTCAGAAATTCCTTATTGCCTCCAAGATCAAATAAATACAAATTCCTTTATAACCTAGTCCCCTCCAACTTTTCCAGTTTTATTCTTGCTCCTCATTACATTCTCTTCTATCCTGTGACACTGGCACTTGACTATTCTATACACAATTCTCTAAACATTTTCTGCATTTCTGAAACTCACCTTTTTCAGCTTTTGATTACCCTCTCTTCCTTTAAACTCCAAGTAAAATCCCAACTTTTATTAGAAGCCTTTCCCAAATCTTATTAATTCTAGCATCTTTGCTCTGTGAATTATATCTTATTTTTCCCATATAAGTTTCTTTTTTATGTATCTGTCTGTGCATTTTCTCCCCAATTAGATTATAAACTCCTTGAAAACAGGGACTATCTTTCACATTTTTCATATCTCTAACACTTAGCACAATGCCCGACACATAGTAGGCATTTAATAAATGTTTATTGATGGGTTGATTGATAGTTATGAACCCACTGAAGATTTTTATTATCTGGTCTTCATCCTTCTGATTGTCTACAAGAATGTCACAAGAGACCTTCTAAAATGTCTTGCTGATATTCAGTTAGTTTATGTCTATGGCATTTCTCTATTATACCAGTCTAGTAACTATGATGTGAAATGTTCAAAGAGTTTTGAGCTAGAAGAGAATACAGTCATCATATAGTACTAGCACTACATTTCTACAGATGATAAAATGGAAAATTAAGTTGGTATGGATGACTTCTCTTTAAAGAACTTATTCTGGCTTGCAGTGATCATCACTTCCTTTTCATCGTGTCCATTCTTTTAATAATACTTTCTAAATTTTTTCCAAATAATAAAGTCAATATGAATCAAGTGAAACCCAACTTTTCAAAGTAAAACCATATCCATCTATATGTCACTCTTAAGGACAAAAGTGAATTAATGTTGGTAGCAGGGAAAACCAATTAGCACATTTCATCAAGTTTCTGTCTATTATCAACTCTAATTACTTGCATGTTTAAACTAGTCCTCTTTCATTAGTGTCATTAGTGGCTGCCTACCAATGACAGCTTGTCTAACATTAACATTAAAATTACACAGTCCATTATTTCCTTGTAGATATCAGATGTTCAATACAAAGTTCCATTCAAACTGTGCAGTACACTGGTTTTGCACCTTTTTTAATGAAGTTCATTGGCAACTAGGTGGTGCACTCAATAGAGTGCCAAACCTGAAGTTCACAAATCTCCTCTATATGTGTTGAAATCTGGTCTCTGATATTTAGTAGCTGTGTGACACCGGGCAAGTCACTTAACCCTGTTAGCCTTAGTTTCCTTATCTGTAAAATGAGTTGGAGGGGTAAATAGCAAACTATCCCAGTATCTTTGCCAAGAAAACCTCAAATGGGGTCATAAAAAATCAAAGTGATGGAAATGACTGAAAAATAAAAATGAACTTGCTATATATTATTATGCATTATATTTATCTCTATGTATATGCATATATATATAACTAACTATATATGTGCCTATATGTTTGTGTGTATGTATGTATATACATATGCATATATATACGCACACATACATATACACACATACATATACAGTGCATATATCTTTACATCTTCCTAGG
Source organism: Bettongia penicillata ogilbyi (assembly GCA_023548195.1). NCBI lineage: Eukaryota > Metazoa > Chordata > Mammalia > Diprotodontia > Potoroidae > Bettongia > Bettongia penicillata. The sequence continues at coordinate 3,299,657 of JAJHZJ010000139.1, forward strand.
CCTTAAACTGAACAAGGAGAGAGATATTTTGTTTATAAACTTTTTATCTTCATATCACTTCACAGTTCACTGCATATGGTAGCTACACACCAAATAAATATATGATAATGACTAGATCTTAGTATAGTGACTAACATATTGTAATCACTTAATAAGTGTTTGTTAACTTGACTAAAAATTATATTTAATATCATGAATATTATTATTTTGTGTGTAATCAAGTTATGCAAATTCATTCATTCATACATGCACATATGTAAACATAAAATGAAAGCAGATGATCTTAAGAAAAAAGTGGTTACACAGAAGAATATTATTTCAACAATGATATTCCTTCTTGTAGACATAAGACTTTATTATAGCCCTAACATATATAAACATCTATTTACATGAAACCAATCAGGCATGAATGCATCAGGAAGAGGGTGAAAGAAAGGATCTAGTTATTTAATTGGAATCATAAAAGTATTAGAAATTTTTTAATGTAATATCTATTATCCCATTTCTGAAAAGCAATATTTTTCAAAACTGAAATTGAATAAAATAACATTAGATGAATGATAAAACAGATATTAATTTAGTGAGCAATGTAATATATCCTAAAATAAGATAATTTGTATAAAATTATTTGTCGGTCTTGACCTTATAGAGACAACAGTTAATGATTCTCATCAAAACCTTCTCATTCTTCCTATCGTGTGCACTAGAGTTCAGATAGGTAAATTAGAAATGATATTGGAAATGAGATGGAAATTTAACTCTCTATCCTGTTGTGACTGAGTTATTTTAATGTTCTATTAACTGTAGTACATCTACAGATAACTTTTTTATGTGAATAAATGTATTCAAATAAAAACTTCCCTTCTTAAAGTTCACTTTCAGTATCATGAGAACAACTCTGGTAATGCTCAGGATGAAGGAGCTGACATATGCTACAGTTTCTTCCCACTAAACTTGGATTTCTTCTTGAAGAGATTTGAAAAATTTTGGGAAAATTTTCATTCCATTTAATTTGGGTACTAAATCTGTTAAGGGTGCTGTTCTTAAATTCCCTGGGATGTCCGTGTTAGTCCAGCAAAATGCCAGCTAGTCTTTTAACTTACACATTTTTAGTTTTCTCCTTCATAATTATGCTTACATGTCTCTCCTGAAGAAAACCATTGGAAGTCCCATACAAATTCTTCAATTTCTATTAATCCTTGGTGTATTAATAATTTTACATTCATGAAGTATAAATGACATTTTGATGTCGTTAGGGAAAATTTCCAGGAGAAGAAGTGGATATTTAATGTGCTTTTTAATCAAGCACTATAACATACTATCATTCAAGTATATAAAGTAATTTATATATTTTGCTACAGTTCCCTTTTTGAACTAAAAGCCATGAACTTTTGCATTCAAAATTATAATTATAATAATGTTATTTAGCAACATAGTAGGAATAACCTTTATCTTTGGCATAAGCCACATTTTGTATTAGTCATCCTTAATATTATTTTGTTGTTCTTTTTTATCTTTAGAATGGTGATATGCTAAGCATATGTTGTTTTTCCTTCATTTTTAAAGAGGACCAGTGACATCATAGGGTGATGTCTTGACAATTGCATCAATTGCATTTAGGTGGAGTAGATAGAGTTGCTCAAAATCATCAGTCTCATTCTCTCTTCCAGAATCATTAAAATTCAGTGGCAAGAAAAAAATCAGGATAATTTTTAGGATGGCCTGGGATGCAGTGGATAACCTTGGTATCTTCCATGTCTGACCAAACTCTCAGTGTTTCAGAGTGCCTGCTTCAGCACTTCAGTACTAAATCGTTCTTATCCTTCCATTGCAAAAGAAAAATCTTCGCATACATGGGGCAGACATCCCCCCTAACTTCTTGATGGGTTGGAGGCCTGCTGGTTACCCTCAAGCCATGAAGGCTTACCGGAGTGTGGCAATTATGTATGCTATAACTTCTTTGAGCCACAGATGACAGTTTAGTGAATCAGGTTGATACCAAAGGTGAATGAGCAGCCCTGAGAAAGGTTTAACAAGTCCTTACACCAGAGATGCTAGTTTTTCTTGAAAATCATATAATGTCTTTCCATGAATATTCAATAGATTTTTTCTGATATGGTAGCATTTGATATTTATCCTTTGGAATATCCTTAGATATCTTTATGTTTCTTTTTTTACTCCTTACCATTACTAGAGTCATTGAATATACTGTTGTGTAAAAGTCTTAGATGATTTTATATGATGTCAGATATTGTGCAGAATGTATTTGTCTATGATGGCTATGGTATTGTTTGTTGAAGTTTCCTGTTGTTATAGTTGATCTATCAGGCTCCTGGTATCAAATTCAAAAGGAATTTTTGACATCCCAATTTAAATATGCCATCTACTTTTCAATATCTTTTGCGATACCACCATTATTTTTGCCATTTGTTTCACTATTTGTTTGTGCTTGTGTTAAGTGTAGATTTTCCATGCTTTCAACTTCTACAACTTTTTCCTTTTTTTAGAGTTAAGTAACTCTTCAATTTCCAATCTTATTTCCTCTAATCTGGGTTTATAAATGCAGTTATTTCTCATGATTGCTCTGCATTGATCTGTAATGCATTTTCTGTAACTTGGTGCTGAGAATTTCATTATGAAAAAATATTAATCCCTTGATTCTAACTGGTAAACTCTGTTTCCACTTTTGTTACACTATAGTGCTGGTGCACAGTAAAATAATTAATATTTTACATTATTTTGTGCATATCAGTGGTTGACTGCTTAGGTCATTACTATCAGATGTACAACTTCTTCAGCAACTGATAGTAGTATTGATATTTCTTGATTTGTTCCTATATATTTTACTATTTTGTGGTACCAGATATGAAGGAATCTTTGACTGTACTCTTTACTAACTTGGTTATCATGATGTTTGGAATAGATCCAGTCAGTAACCCTATGCCACTTTTTTTAATTTAGGGGAATCATAACTTTACACTACCCAAAGGTCTTACCCAACCAGTGTCATCAACACAGCCCAAATGGTTGAAGTTTCAGAGTTCCTGCTAGACTTTTATAACTACTTTGATAGTTTCATAGCACACAGAGCCTTCATAATACACCATCTTGGCTCATTTTCTCTTATTCTCCCACCCCACCCCTACCCACTATATGGATGGCAGCTGGTGTTTTGAGGGGCTGTTATTGCTGTTTTTTTGCTACTATTGTCATCAACATCATCACATTCTTACTTATAAATTTTTTTCAAGTAGAAATAGTCCTGTAAAAAAAGCAACTACTTTTAAAAGATACATAATTCTTTATGGGTCATCACACAGTTGGATAAAATCATTTTTGTCATTGAATAAACATGTTAGATGTGAGTTTATTCTCTGTAGGCTTGCTAAAAAGCATACACACAACACAACTATAATAGAAAATAGTAAAACAAAGATGATATGCACTTCTACCATTTGCCAAATTGTTTTAACCTCTCCTAAGTGCTCATATTTTGAAAGCTTTTTGTTCTACATATTCTGGAAATTGTGAATATTTGTTATGTCAGCATTTAATAAAAAATATTGTTCTTCAGTTTTTAGGGGTTAGTGTTATTTTCAGGAAATTGCGAATCACAGTTCAATCCGTGATAATGTTCTAGTCTCAATCTTTTTTATTGTTTGACTTCTTTAGGAAAATTTGAAGCTAATATTTATAGCATGGGGATTTGTCATTTCTTAGTTCATGAAATGTAATTAGCTTTTAATGTATAATTCCTGTTGCTGATGCATTTCTTTCTCAGTACTCAGTAGCTAGTATTTTTTTTTTTTAAGATTTCACTAATATGTGGCATGTTTCCTATCTTTTCTTTCCCTATTTTATCATTGGGCTTTTTCTTGTTAATCTGGTGGTGATGGCATAGTCTTTACTGGCCATGATAAATCTTTCCAATTTTCAGAAAGAAATTCACACAACTTAGCTCTCTGTTTAATATTTTTTTAATGTTCATTTATTTATTTTTATTTTTCAGCATTCCTTTCCACAAAATTTTGAGTTCCAAATTTTCTCCCCATCTCTCCACTCCCCCCACCCAAAAGCACCACGAATTCTGATTATCTTTTCCCCCAATCTGCCCTCCCTTCTATCATGCCCCTCCCTTCCTTTATCCCCATCTTCTCTCTTTTCATGTAGGCTAAGATATATTTCTATACTCCATTACCTGTATTTCTTATTTCCCAGTTGTATGCAAAAACAATTCTCAACATTCAATCCTAAGACTTTGAGTTCCAGCTTCTCTCCCTTCTTTCCTCCTCACCCATCCCCACTGAGAAGGGAAGCCATTCAATATAGGCTATGTATGTGGAGCTTTGCAAAAGACTTCCATAATAGTCATGTTGTGAAAGACTAACTGTATTTCCCTCCATCCTACCCTGCCCCCCCTGTTTATTCTATTCTCTCTTTTGATCTTGTCCTTCCCCAAAAGTGTTTACTTCTGATTACTCCCTCCTCCCATTTGCCCTACCTTCTATCATCACCCCCACCCTGCCTACCCTTTACCCTCTACTTTCCTTTAGTGTAAGATAGATTTTCATGCCTAAGTGAATGTACATGTTATTCCCTCTTTAAGTTGAATGTAATGAGAGTAACCTTCACTTTTTCCCTCTCACCTTCTCCTTTTTCCCTCCATTGAAAAAGCTTTTCCTTGGGAAAAGGGAAGCCATTCAATATAATTCAATATAGGCTATGTATGTGGAGCTTTGCAAAAGACTTCCATAATAGTCATGTTGTGAAAGACTAACTGTATTTCCCTCCATCCTACCCTGCCCCCCCTGTTTATTCTATTCTCTCTTTTGATCTTGTCCTTCCCCAAAAGTGTTTACTTCTGATTACTCCCTCCTCCCATTTGCCCTACCTTCTATCATCACCCCCACCCTGCCTACCCTTTACCCTCTACTTTCCTTTAGTGTAAGATAGATTTTCATGCCTAAGTGAATGTACATGTTATTCCCTCTTTAAGTTGAATGTAATGAGAGTAACCTTCACTTTTTCCCTCTCACCTTCTCCTTTTTCCCTCCATTGAAAAAGCTTTTCCTTGCCTTTTTTATGAGAGATAACTTGCCTTATTCCATTTCTTACATTCTCCTCCCAATATATTCCTCTCTCACTTATTAATTTTATTTAGTTATCATCCCTTCCTATTCAACTCACCCTGTGCTGTATTGCTCTATATATGAGTATAATCCCTCCACCTACCCTAATACTGAGAAAAGTTTCAAGAGTTGCAAATATTACCTTTCCATGTAGGAATGTAAACAGTTCAGCTTTAGTAAGACCCTTATAATTTTCCTTTTCTGTTTATCTTTCCATCCTTCTCTTGATTCTTGTGTTTGAAAGTCAAATTTTCTATTCAGCTCTGGTCTTTTCATCAAGAATGCTTGAAAGTCCTCTATTTCTTTGAGTGACCATTTTCTCCCTTGAAGTATTATACTCAGTTTTGCTGGGTAGGTGATTCTTAGTTTCAGTCCTAGTTCCTCTGATTTCTGGAATGTCATATTCCAAGCCCTTCGATTCCTCAATGCAGAAGCCACCAGATCCTGTTATCCTTGTTGTATTCACACAATACTAGAATTATTTCTTTCTGACTGCTTGCAATATTTTCTCCTTCACCTGGGAACTCTGGAATTTGGCTACAATATTTCTAGGAGCTTTTCTTTTCAGATCTCTTCAGGGGGTAATGGATGAATTCATTCAGTACATATTTTACTCTCTGGTTCCAGAGTATCAGGGCAGTTTTCCTTGGTATTTTCATGAAAGATGTTGTCTAGGCTCTTTTTTTGATCATGACTTTCAGGTAGTCCCATAATTTTTAAATTGTCCCCCCTAGATCTATATTCCAGGTCAGTTGTTTTTCAAATGAGATATTTCACAATGTCTTCTATTTTTTCATTCTTTTGGTTTTGTTTTGTAATTTTTTAGCTTCTCATAGAGTCATTAGCTTCTATCTGTTCCACTATAATTTTTAAAGAACTATTTTCTTCAGTGAATTTTTGAACCTTCTTTTCCATTTGGCTAATTCTGCTCTTTAAAGCATTCTTCTCCTCATTTCTTCTTTGGCCCTGTTTTTGTCATTTGAGTTAGTCTATTTTTAAAGGTGTTATTTTCTTCAGTATTTTTGGGTCTCCTTTAGCTGACTAGCTTTTAGTGATTTTCTTGCATCTCTCTCATTTCTCTTCCCAAATTTCCTCCACCTCTCTTTCTTGATTTTCAAAATTCTTTTTGAAGTCTTACATGGTCTGAGACAATTGCATATTTATTTTGGAGGTTTTGCATTCAGAAGCCTTGACTTTTAGTTCTTCCTCTGAAGACCCAAATTGTTTCTCCTCATCTGTAAAGATGGAAGGAAATACCTTCTCACTAAGAAAGTAACCTTTTATTGTCTTATTCTCTTTCCCTTTTTTGGGTGTTTTCCCAGTCAGTTACTTAGCTTTTTGAGTTCTTTGACATGAATATGGTATACTCTCGGGACCTATAAGTTTTCAGTTCCTCCAAGGTAGCATAATCAAGTGAGAGGAGTTTATTCCTTCCCTAGCCTGTGCTTTGGTCTTTGAGCAGAATTTCCTCTCCAGAATCTCTACCAGCTCCACCACACCAGTGCTCCCAGGGCCTCCACTAAGGACTGAGATCCAGATCAGCTGCTCATTTCCTACAGGAGCTGTAGGCCAGGGCTCCAACAATGGAAGTCCCTGCTGCCTGGGGACAGGGCTATACTGCTCTGTTCCCTTCTCACTCAAGTGAAAGAGTTTTCTTACTGATCTTTGAAGCTGTCTTTGTGAGTTGAGGAGTCTGGGACCCATAGCTACTGCTGCTGGTGTGGTGCCTTGAAGCCTGCTCTAATCCTGTCCTTGATGCGGCATGCAGCACTCTGGGCTGTGCTTTGCTGGGCACCTGTGTTGGGTTGCACTCCCACTCTGTGTCTGCACTCCACTGTGTGCTCCTTAGAGTCATTTTTTACAGGTATTTTATGGGCTGTGGGGGAGAGCTTTTATAGGTCTTTTTATTCTACTCCACCATCTTGACTCTGCCCACTCTGTTTAGTATTTTTGACATATTGTTTATTTAGATCATAAAGATGTATACTTCAAAGTAGCTTTTGATTCCATTCTTTCACTTTCACTATTTTATAAGTTCTATTTGAGAGTTGTGTTTATCAAATCCAGTAATATATTTCTGCTATTAACTATTCCTTATTGAAGTGATATCTGTTTGTTTCAGAAGCATTTCTGTATTTTTTTTTTTTTTGGTTAGAACATCATATACTCTTAGAATAACTATCAATCCTCTTTCTCTTTTTGTCAACAAAGTTGTCATTTTTTTCATACTTGTCTTAGGATCAGATGAATCTTATAGTTAATAGTACCAGTTTCTTCTTTTAGGATACTTTCCAAATTGGTTAATACTAATTTTATAAACATGTAAGTATAAGATTTGTAATGTATGACAACTAGTTTCTTTCAACATGTTCTTTCCCATCAGGTTTGATTTCATGATGTCAGTAAGTCTTGACACACTTAACTATATCATTCATCCACAGATTTGTCTTTGTTATTTTTATGTTTCCTATATCATGCCTACAGAAAGCAAAGGTATTTGTAGATATCACCTGTAGGTATTATCATTTGTAAAGTGCAACTTCTGCATCCTAGCTGAAATATCTTTCTTTTGATTTCTACCTTTGCTGAGCATGTTTATAATGGTACACTCAATATCATGTTTGATACATATTTTTAAAGTTATTGCAATGGTAGCTTGTTTAAAAAAGACAATACCTATATAAAATACTGAAACATTTTCACTCTATTTGAACTTGTTTCAAATGTTTGCAGTATGTGAAGAAGTCATCAGTGTGAAAATTAACCAAAGATCCTACAATACATAAAGAAGGCATAATAAATGTTATGGAACTATTTTTTCAGCTAGTTAAATTTTCAATAATTTGAGAATAAACTGCCCCTTTGTACTTTTAGGCAGATTATCATGCTTTCTTTTCTTTTCTTTATTTTTTTCCTTAGCCAATAGATTGCTTTCTTCTAAGTGTTTATATCAAGATGTTATTTACAGCTTGAGTCAGCAGCATAGTGGTGAATTTAAAAGTAATAAGCTTTTCTGTGCAGTTGAAACAAGGCAGAGCAGCAAAAGTAAAGATGGATTAATTAGAATCATTAATGAAATATATATATATTTTCAAGATTAGATAATTACAATGATATATATACACACACATATACAAACACATGTATACACATAGCTACATAGATATTTATATATGGAGCAGAGATAATCCATCTATCTATCCATCCATCTTTCCATGCAAATTTTTCATATAAGAGAGCAATATATTGACCAACAAGGTAAAATTACTTTCTGTACTTTACACAAAACTTTCAAAGCTTGAAACAGTAAATGTGTGGGTACATATATTGCATCAATGAATATATGTGTGCATATTTATGTGTTTATATATGAATATAAATATATATACACATATATATTATATGTGTATGTATTTACCACTATGAAATTTGAATGTTTTGTATAAAATACACAAAGTAATAATTGTTCTGTTTCTGGAAAACTATATCTTTTGATAATAGATACTGCCTTCTTTTAAGACAGATAGACCTGGGGCAGCTAGGTGGGGAAGTGACTAGAGCATCAGCCCTGGAGTCAGAAGAACCGAGTTCAACTCTTGTCTCAGACACTTGACGCTTTCTACCTATACGACTATGGGCAAGTCACTTAACCCCAATTGCTTTGCTTTGCCCTTCTCCAACAAAAAAATATAAAGAAAGGTAGCCTCAGACTTGCATCTGAAAAGAAGCTGTTGAGGTAATTTATTAGTAATTCATCCAACTAGGAAGCATTTAAACCAATAATTATGGATTTTATTTGACCTACTACTAGAATCACACAGGTCAAAAAGTATTTATTAATCATTTGCACAATCAACAACTGTACTAAACACTGAGTACTTAAAGAAATGTAAAAAGAAAGTGCTTGTCTTTTCATATTCATATTCTTTTGGGTAAGAAATTCATATTCATTTGGGAAGAAAACATGATAACAATTAGGTACATATGTATATAAACACATAGACACATACACATAGATGTGTGTGTACATGTATTCATATACATACATACATAGCTACATACAGTACAACATCTTCTCCTTTCTTATGCAGCACTCATTCACTGCCATAGTGGCAATGGCAGAAATAGAGGTAGATGGTACTAGGAATATTATAGTTTTAGTCAAATAATGTAAATTTAACTGTTGGCATTTTTGACATATGATTTCATTATAGTGATAGATAATATACTAGTAGAATAGATGAATGAAATCCATATCCCTATCTAAAACTATAGATCCATATGCTTGCTTTTTTGTCTACATGAAATCTTTATGAGAATTGTCTATGGAGGCTCTGATGAAAGCAGAACCATGTAGCCTTTCAAAGCTAATGTTCTCTGTTAAACCACATCTTTATGGTGAAACAATTGGCTGAGTGGTTCTGAAAATGTAAAATTCCACTTTGTTATTGATTGTTTTTTATAAAAGCACTTAACCTTGAGAGAAGAAAATACATCCCTGAATGCCCTCCTCAGTTGAGAAGTCCCCCACAAGTATTTTAAAGGCATATGTAATGTGGAAGTGAGGGTGGTGACTAGTAGAATATTCAAATATTTTTAACTCAAGTTACATATTCCTGTTTGTCCTTCATTTTTAAAGAGGACTATTGATGTTACAGAGGGAAGTCTAGAATTGCATGTGAATTGGATTTAAGTGATGTAGAGTTACACAAAGTCATCAGCTTCATTATATTTTTCAGAGTCCTTGAAATCCAGGAGCAAGAGAAATGTCAGGACAACTGGCCATGACAGGGGATACAGTGAATAGTCTTAGCATCTTCAATGTCTGACCAAGCTCTAAGCCTTCTACATTGCCTGCTTCAGCCACTTTCATGGACTTTAGAACAAATTGTTCTCATTTGCCTATTCTACTGAAAATCTTCACATGATTTGGGGTAAATAGCCTCTTATGGGTTTGAGGTTTATCGGTTACCTCCAACCTGGTTCAGTTCATCTGCTGAGATGGTGTATGTGGCTGTTGCTTGTGCTACAGATGAGAGAAGGGAGATAGGTGGATACCAAAGGTGGATGAACAGCCCTGTAAAGGGCTCACTAGGCCCTCTGAGGACCACCCCTCTGTGGAGGTTAGGAATGACAACTGGTATCTTTCTGAGTGCACCTAAGGATCTTCAATGTTTGACTCTGTGTTTGGGGGTGCTTCCAAAAGCATTAGTAACAGTGTGTCAGAAAGATAAACACAAGAGACACTCATCTTTTCATGGTTTATATAAGATTAGCTGTAAGAACAATTGGAATGATCTTTACCAACACCACCCCCACTCAAGAGTCTCTTTCTCTGCCTCTATCTCTGTTTCTGTCTGTATTTCTGTTTCTGTCTCTGTCTTTGCCTCTGACTTTCTCTGTCTTTCTCATTGTCTCTCTTTCTCTGTTTCTTTCTCTGTCCTTGTTTTGTCTTTTTATCTCTCTCTGTTTTTGTCTTTATCTCTCTCTGTTTCTGTCTCTGTCACTTTGCCTCTCTGTCTCTGTTTCTTTTTTTCTGTCTCTCTCTGTCTTTGTTTCTGTCTCTGGCTCTCTCTGCCTCTGTGTCTCTCTGTCTCTCTCCCCTCCCCTCTCTTAGGAAGAGTTCATGGAAAATACATTGAAAGCTCTGTATGCTCATCTAGATGACATGGTAGGGCAATTCTTGGATCATAAATTACTGTATGATGGAAGACCTCTCACATTCCCCTCTTTGAGAAAAGTTCAAAGACTAGACTCCAAGAGCATGTACTGGTAAAGAGCAAGTTTTAAAGTTTCCAAATTTGAGAAGGTGGGTTTAACCACTCAGAGCAAGATTTCTTCCTCTTTAGAAAGTGAAAGGCTTGAGAATATGACTCCTGCACCTGGAAGACATTCATCTCATCATGGAGAAAAGGCAGGAAAAACACACTTTATTAGTGCTTCCTGATTTTGGCATAAGTTCTTAAGTTACTGCAGGTCCACTGTGAAAGGAAATTTTTGTTCACCTGTTCCTGAGATATGTTTTCTTCCAGGAGAAATCTAAGGGAATAGTTGATCATCTTTTGTATTTCAGAGTCTCTTCTCTGGCTCCCATGTGTTCCTTTAATTATTCATTTTCTGTGGGGATTTGCTAAAGTTTGTCACATATTTTATATGCATTTAATATGCTGAATGCCTATGTGGCAGTTGGGGACTCTTTTATCGACAGCTGGGGAAACTTAAACATGAGCAGCACAATAAGCATATTTAGAAATTTTCCTAGAATACTCCAGTTGGGGATTCTGCTTCTGGGAGCCAACATGGCAGAGTTAGCAGTAAATTGCTTTAGCTCTCCCATATTCAACTCCAATCAACAATAAAATGTGCCCCCAAACAAATCCTGGAACAGTGGAGCCAGCTGAAAGATGTGGTGGAGTAATCTTTTAGCCAGGGAGACTTTGAAGATTGGCAAGAAAATACCATCTCATTCAAGTGAAGGGGGAGCACATTCTATCATGTATCAGCAAGTCAGCATCAAGTCTCACCTCATTAAACCAGTGGGAGATCCTGAGTCCCAGCGTGTGGAGCAGGCAAATGCCAACACCAGGACCCACCCATGTGTGTTAACATAGCCTTGGTAACTGGAAGACTCCAATTACAAGAACAACTATGCTTCAGGGAAGTCCCAGGCAAACAGGCATCCTGTAGGGGCCAGAACTCCATGTGCTTCAGTGTAGCCAAGGAAAATGCAGAAACACCCCACCAGGCTTCAGCACACATCAGACACCACTACTAGGATTCTTGCTTAGCATTAAGTTACTTGCTACATACTTGTAGCCTCCAGCAGCACCTCAACAATGACAGACACAGTCATGATACCCTTGTGGGTGTCATGACAATATCAGTTCAATACCAGGTAAACAGTCAGGACTTGGAGGTTTTGGTACAAGAAGCCTGAGTCAGAGTGCCTATCACCCTGAGAAGAGAGCACATTTTTTTTTACAAAAGGAAAAATGTTCCCCAAAAAAGATATAAAAAAAAAAAACAGAAAAAGCATATGACCATGACACAAATTTAGAAGAGTACAACAATGTACCATGAGCAACACCTATGGGTAAATTCCCCAAAGAAAAATGGGAAGTGGTCTCAGGCCCAGAAAGAACTCATGGAAGAACACACCCATAAAAAAGAGATTAAAAATCATTTCAGAAAGGTAAGAGAAAAAAATGGGAAAAGAAATGAGAGTGATGCAAGAAAATTATGAAAAAAGAGTCAACAGCTTGGAAACAGCTTAAAAAGTACAACTGTCCAAGTGGGAAAGAAAGTACAAAAGCTAATTGGGGAAAACAATACCTTAAAAGTTAGAGTTGGGCAAGGGGAAGTGAATGACTGTATGAAACATCAAAAATCAATCAAACAAAAACAAAAGAATGAAAAAAATGGAAGAAAATATAAAATATTCCGTAGGAAAACCAACTGTCCTAGAAAATAGTTCCAAGAGAGGCAAGATCAGAGTCATTAAGCTACCAGAAAGTCATAATTAAAAGGAGTACCTGGATAACATCTTTCAATAAATTATCAAAGAAAACTGCCCTGATGCCCTGGAACTAGAAGGCAAAATGGGAATTTAAAAATCCATTGATCATGTCAGGAAAGAGATTCCAAAATAAAAACTCCAAGGATCATTATAGCCAAATTTAGAACTAAGTGGATAAGAAAAAAATATACTACAGATGGCCAGAAAGAAACAATTCAAATACTGAGGAGTTATAATCAGGATTGCACGGGACTTGGTAGCTGAAACATTAAAGCACTGGAGGTCATGAAATATGATATTCTGGAAAGTAAAGGAGCTAGGACTACAATGACTCAGTGAAATTAAAAATAACATTTCAAGGAAGAAAATGATCATTAGAATTTCAAAGTTTCAAAAGGAGAAGATCAGAACTAAATCCAAAATTTGACCTCCAGTATCAAGACCCAAAAGAAGCATAAAGAAGTAAAGAAGGATTCAGTAGAGCTAAATTATTTACTTATCTTCACAGGAAGATACTTATAAAATTATAGCACTATTAATACAACTAGAAGGAATATACATAAACAGAGGGTATGGCTAGGTGAATTTGAGGGAAGGACATAAAATAAGGGATGAGAAGGAGGAGTACAATGGGGGCAGAAAGAATGGAGAGGTAAAATGGGGAAGAGGCACAAAAACCCTATTATAACCAAAGGGAAAATGTGAGGTGGGGTGATGGGCATTGCTTGATCCTTACTCTTATCATTACTGCATCCTGTGCCATCTCCACTCATCTTGATGATTATCTCATCACTGGGCCCAAATGGCTGTGAAGGACAAATGGAGGCTAGTGACTCTGCACAGCCCCTCCCCCCGCAAATCAAAATCAATTGCAAGTCATGTCATCATTTCCCTGATATGATAAGCCTCTTCAAAAACAAAGGACAAATGCAACTCTCATCAGTATTGGCTGAAAGAGGGAATCATACCCACAAGCAGCTGAATACAGAAATCTAACTTATCTGACAGTGAAATAGGAGGAGATTAAACATGGGTTATGGTGGTGAGAGGGCCTGATAGAAAGGAGACCAGGGAGGTGATAGAAAGAAGCAAAACTCTAGTGAGGAGAGTAAGAGTGAAAATAGAGAAAAGGACAAACAGGAGAAAGACTAGAATGGAAGGAAATAACACAGTTAATAATTATAACTGTGAGTGTGAATGGGATGAATTCTACAATAAAACAGAAGCAGATAAATCAAGCTGAGTGGATCAAAAACCAGAATGCTATAGTATGTTCTTTACAAGAAACACACTTGAAACAGAGAGATACGTAAAAATGTAAAGGCAAGGGGCTGGAACAGAATCTATTACGCTTTAGCTGAAGTAAAAAAAGCATCAACACCAACCTTGATCTCAGACAAAGTGAAAGTAAACATGAAAAGAAATAAATAGGTAAATAAGAAAGAAAGAAATAGGCAAAAAAAAAGAAATAAGAAAGGAAACTACATCTTGCTTAAAAAGGTATCATAGGCACTGAAGCAATATCAATACTAAACATATATGCACCAAGTTGAATAGCATATAAATCCTTAAAGAAGAAATTAAGTGAATTACAGGAAGAAATAGATATCAACACTCTACTAGCATGGGACCTCAACTGTCCCCTCTCAGAACTCAATAAAACCTACCAAAAAATCAACAAGAAGGAAATGAAAGAGGTAAATAGAATACTAGAAAAGTTAGCTACAACAGAGCTTTGGAGAAAACCAAATGGGAATGGATACATAGGAAACTGAGACAAATTTATAAGAACACAAGCCATTCCTCAATTGACAAATGGTTCAAAGGACATGAACAGACAATTTTCAGATAAAGAAATGAAAGCTATCTATAGGCATATGAAAAAGTTCTCTAAATCACTTTTGATTAGGGAAATGCAAAACAACTCTGAGGTAACCTCACATATAAGATTGACTAATATGACAAAAATGGAAAACGGCAAATGTTGGAGAAGATGTGGGGAATTTGGAACACTGATGCGTTGTTGGTGGAGTTGTGAATTGATCTAACCATTCTGGAGAGCAATTTGGAACTATGCTTGAAGGGCAATGCCACTACTAGGTCTGTTTCCCAAGGAAAGCATAAAAAAAGGGAAAGGATCTACATGAGCATAACAGTATATATTATAACATTACAAAAGCCCTTTCATGGAGGTAAAATATTGAAAATTGAGAGGATGCCCATCAATTGGGAAGTGGCTGAATAAGTTGTGGTTTTTGAATATAATGCAAAATTATTATGTGATAATAAATGATGAGCAGTCAGACGTCAGAAAAAAATCTGAACTTAATATGAACTGATGCAAAGCAGACTAAGCAGAACTACGAAAACATTGTACATAGTACCAGCAACATTGTTTGAAGATCAACTACGAAGGACTAAGCTCTTCTCAGCAACACAATGATCTAAGAAAAGTACAAGGAACTCGTGAAGGAAAATGCTATCCGTATCCAGATAAGGAACTGATAGACTCAATGCAGATCAAAGCAGGAAAATGCTATCCATATCCAGATAAGGAACTGATAGACTCAATGCAGATCAAAGCATATTTTTCACTTACTTTATTCTTTTTCATTTTTTTTCTTTTGATCTGTTTCTTCTTTCACAACTGTGACTAATATGAAAATATTTTTACATGATAGCAAATATAAAAAAACTATATCAAACTTCCTGCCATTTTAAGAACAGTGGATAGGAGGGAGGGAAAAAATTTGGCACTCTAAATCTTGTAAAAATGAATGTTAAAATTTTTCTTGACATGCTAACTGTGGAAAAAATAAAATACTATTAAATTAAAATAAAAAGAGAATACTCCAGTTGGCAATCAAAGAGATAATGTGAGAAAATTATTCTGATGTACACTTGCACACACATACATACATTCCTACAGAGAAATAGCACACATATATCATATGCATATTCATGTATGTATATATGTGTGTATTATGTTGGACCATGATTTACATATATAAGATGTTCTGACAGATAAAAATATGGAAACGTATCTAATAATTAAGTGAAGAATAATAAAAAACTAAATAAATGTATGCTCATCTATAGTGTTCCCCAATGTTATGGAAGGGGTTCTATATAAAATTGAAGGAAAGATTTCCCATATTTAAACATTTCCCTTTGAAATTTTGAGTTCCAAATTCTCTCCCTTTTTCCCTCCCCATCCACCCTCATTTAGAATGTAAGCAATTCAAAATAGGTTAAACATGTGTAATTATGTAAATCACTTCCATAATTATCATGTTGTGAAAGACTATATTTCCCTACATCCTATGCTGCCACCCCATTATTCTATTTTCTCCTTTGACCCTGTCCCTTCTCTACATTGTTTGCCTCTGAATACCCCATCCCCCAATCTGCTCTACCTTCTATACCCCCCCCCCCCCATTTTTATTCCCTTCCTGCCTACTTTTCTGTAGGGTAAGATACCCAATTGAGTATGTATGTTATTCCCTTCATAAGCCAAATCTAATGAGAGTAAGTTTCACTAATTCCACCTCACCTCCCCCCTCTTCCCCTCAATTATGAAAGCTTTCTCTTGCCTCTTTTACATGAGACAATTTACCCCATTCCATTTCTCCCCTTTTCCTTTTCCCAAAATATTTCTTTCACCCCTTAATTTTACTTTTCATAGATATCATGACTTCATATTCAACCCATGCTGTGCTATCTATCTATCTATCTATCTATCTATCTATCTATCTATCTATCTATCTATCTATCTATCTATCTATCTACCTATCTATTTCCTCCAAATATCCTGATACTGAGAAAGGTCTCTGAGTTACCAGTGTCATCTTTCCATGCAGGAAAACAAACAGTTCAATTTTAATAAGTCTGTTATGATTTTTATTTCCTGTTTACCTTTTCCTGCTTCTCTTGATTCTTATATTTGAAGGTCCAATTTTCTATTCAACGTTGGTTTTGTCATTAAGAGTGCTTGAAAGTCCTCTATTTCATTGAATATCCATTTCCCCCCTAAAACATTATAATCAGTTTTGTTGGGTAGGTGATTCTTGGTTTTAATCCTAGCTCCTCTGACTTTCAGAATATCTTATTCCAACCTTTTGATTCCTTAAGGTAGATGCTGCTAAATCTTGTGTATCCTGATTGTGTTTCCATAATAGTCAAATTGTTTCTTTCTGGTTACTTGCAATATTTTCTCTTTGACCTGATAAAGCTAGAATTTGGCTACAATATTCCTAGGAGTTTTCCTTTTGAGATGTCTTTTCAGATGGAAGAGGCAGATTCTTTCAATTTCTCAGTTCTTGTTTCCTCCAAGGAGGCACAATCAAGTGAGAGGAGCTTCCTCCTCTTCTTGCCTGCAGTCTGTGAGCAACCACAAAAATTCTTATCTGTCCAAGATCTTGGAGTAGGATTCCCTCTTCACAGTCACCACTAGAGCCATCACATCAGCACTCTTTCTCACCTCAGGGCTGCCACTCAGAACTGAGACCCAGATAGGCTGATCAATTCCCCCAGGGTCTCTAGGGAGAGGGCTGCAAAAATCTATGCTACAGTAGTGGCTGCCAATGCCCTGGAGCCAGGGCTAGGACCAGACCCTGCTCCCTTCTTACCCCAGTGAAAGAGCTTTCTTAATGACATTTGAAGCTGTCTTTGGTGTTTGTGGGTTAAGAAATCTGGGAACTACAGCTGCTACCCATGATTCCATGCCCTGAAGCCTGCCTCAGTCCTGTCTGTGCGGTGTGGCATGGCCAAGGCTATGCTGTGCTTTACTCTGAGTCCAGTGCTATAGACCTTTCCTGTTGACCTTCCAGGCTATCTAGAGTTGGAAATCTCTTTCACTCTGTCATTTTGTGGTTTCTGCTATTTTAGAATTTGTTGGAGTAATTTTTACAGGTATTTTATCAACTATGGGGGTAGAACTAGAGCAGATCCATCCTTCTATTCCACTATCTTGGTTCTGCCCCAATTATTTTCTTCAGTGAGCTTCTGGATGCCCTTTTCATTTGACCATTTCTGCTTTTTAAGGAATTCTTCTGCTCATTGGCCATTTGAACTTCTTTTGTCATTTGAGTCAGTCTACCATTAAGATGTTATTTTCTTCAGTATTTTTTTTGGGGGGGTCTTTAGTAAACTGTTGACTTGATTTTCATGATTTTTTTGCATCACTCATTTCTCTTCCCAGTTTTTCCTCTATTTCTCTTTCTTGCTAAATCCATTTTGAGCTCTTCCAAGGCCTGAAAAGAATTCATATTTTTCTTGGAGGCTTTGTATATAGGATCCTTGACTTTGTTTCTTCTTCTGGATGCATATTTCGATTTTTTGGTTAC
The DNA here is from genome assembly GCA_023548195.1 of Bettongia penicillata ogilbyi. Lineage (NCBI taxonomy): Eukaryota > Metazoa > Chordata > Mammalia > Diprotodontia > Potoroidae > Bettongia > Bettongia penicillata. The sequence goes on from JAJHZJ010000139.1 coordinate 3,317,647, forward strand.
CAAAATAAGATTCTATAGTCCTGAGTATATTTTAACACTGTCTGCTCATCTTCCCAGTCAAATACTTGACTTTGTAACTCTTTGTAAAGGTAGTAGTCTTTTTCCAGTGGGGGTGGGAGTGGGGGTGGGTGGGTGTACTGTCCCAGGCTACAGGGCTACAGCCACTCAATTCCATCTGTGACCCAAGAGCTTCCAAAGCAGTCTTTGCTGCTACTCTTTCTGCTGTTGTTGCTATTGCTGCCACTACAACCACCAGCCACAACTATGGCCAGAATCCCCATCCCCACCACCCTAGGGCGGGGGCTGGATCCTGTCCAGGCCACTCTCCTCTTTCACTCATGTCTCACAGAGTTTTCCCACTGACCTTCTATGATGTCTTTGGTGTTTGTGGGTTGAGAAGTCTGGAAACTGCCATAACTGCCTGTGATTCAGTCCAAAGATCAGCAGGCCCATGTACACTGGCATGGCCCACACCAGACTGTGCTCCACTCCCTGTAAGATTCTATATACCCTTCCTGTTGACTTTGCAGCTTGTCTTCGACTGGAGATTTGTTTCACCCTGTCATTTTTGTGAATTCATTAGCTCTAGAATTTTTAGTCATTTTTACAGGTATTTGGAGGGCTTTGGGGAAAAACTCAAGCATGTCCCTGCATTTACTCTGACATCTTGGCTCCACCCTCTGTATTTTTATACATTTTGTTAAACATTTTCCAATTACACTTTAATCTGGTGTGTGCAGTAGGGGAATGCTGGATGTGAGTTTGATACCTCTAGTGTAGAGGGGTCTAAACCTTGACCTAACTGTGGTAGAGGGAGGGTGAAGAAGAAGTCCATATATGACCATAAGAATGATTCAGGTAGGGTAATTTAAGGGCAGAGAAGTAGTTACTGAGTGAAGGTGCCATAGTGTGTATCTCAAATAAACAGTAGTCAGAAAGGTGTGGGCCAACTCTTCTACTTTGCTTGTGTATCAGAATGTTGAGAAATGTAGACAGCCTTTGAGAGGATTCCAAGAAATGTGGCATCTTCAAGAGAAAATTAATTCCATTGAGAACTAGAAAAGAAAAGGAATATGAGAATTATAGAAGAAAGGAGAATTTTCAACAGTAGATAAGAGTTATGGTTTCTCTTCAAGATAACAGAGTAATAGAAAGAAGAACATCTCAACTCTCACAATTAGTCCAGCAAGGATTTTTTTAAAGTGGACTAGATTTTTAAAAATAATCAAATAAGTAAAGGAAAACAGAATAATTATGTTTTCCTACCCATGTCTGCCAAAAGAGACTACCAGTACATGTTGGTCACTAGGAAAAGAGTTTGGACAAAAAGAAAAGTCCAACCCAGAACCATAGATCATGAGACCTTTCCATCTTGTATACCAGAGGCAAATTAGGGAATTGTAGACCTTTTAAGTCTGAAACTGGATTCTAAGGAGAGAGAGAGAGAGAGCATATGTACAAATAAGCATAAGCAAAGTGGGATTTTTTTCTGGAGTTCAATTTCCCAGTCTCAGGGCAAATTTTAGACATTTGAAGGATAGTCTTGGTAATTCACAGCTGTGCTGAGTCATGTGGGTTGTGATGTGTTCTGACTTTGAGCCTATTAGTTGAAAAATATACATACGGGGAGGTCGGTAGTTTGCTTTGGGGGATCATTGATGAGAAAAACTTTTTCATTTACCTGGCTGGGATTCTGAGTAGCCATTTGTTAAGATCTCCCATCCTCATCCAACTACTCAGAGGCTGGTGCTTTCCCTGTCTTGTATTACTTTGTTGTATGTAGGTGATTGTATTACTTTGTTCATACAGTTAGAGCCCTTTCTGTTAAATCTCTCTGATAATTTATCTGCTTGTATTTTCTATACTCACTTCTTTCTACTTATCTGTAATTAAAGTAAGATTGTTGACCCCTTTGAAGCCATCTTTCCTTTAGAAAAGCAGGTCAAAAACCTATCATAGCAGCCCACACCTGTGTGCTAGTGTGGATGCTACTACACAGGGAGAGACAGAGAGTAACAAAGACAGAGAAAGACAGAGACAGACGAAAGAGAGAGATAGACAGAGAGAGACATACAGAGACAGAAAGAGACAGAGATAGACATAGGCAGACAGAGACAGACTGAAACAGTCAGCAATACAGGTAGGTACATAAACATAAGCTATTACGGTGATAGGGAAGAGCAAAACAAACTCAGAAGAAGACAATGAAATCAAAGCAGTTACATGAAAAGCCTCAAAAATATGTGACTTGTTCTCAGGACCTGGAAGAGCTCAAAAAGGATTTTAAAAATCAAATAAGAGAAGAAGAGAGGGAAAAACTGGAAAAGAAATTAGAGTAATTCAAGAAAATCATGAAAAAAGAGTCAATAGCATTGTAAAAGAGGCACCAAAAATATTGAAGAAAAAAAAAACAACTAAAAATAGAATGATACAAATGGTAAAATAGGAAGAAAAATCCACTGAAAAGGATTCATTAAAAAGGAGAGTTGGTTAAATGGAAAAGGAGTTACAAATGCTCACAGAAGGAAATAATTTCTTATAAACGAGAATAGAACAAGTAGAAGTTAATAACTCCATGAAACATCAAGAAATAAAAACAAAATAAAAATGAAAAAGAGATAGAAGAAAATCTGAAATATTTTTTTAAATAAATTTATTTAACTTTTTACATTCATTTTCACAAAATTTTGGGTTCCAAATTTTCTCCCCATTTGTCCCCTCCCCCGCCCCGATACACCGGGCATTCTAATTTCCCTTATAACCAATCTGCCCTCTCTTCTATCATCCCTCCCTTCCCTTGTCCCCAACTTCTCTTTTGTCCTGTAGGGCCAGATAACTTTCTATTCCCCATTACCTGTACTTCTTATTTCCTAATAGCAAGAACAATACTCAACAGTTATTCCTAAAATTCTAACTTCTCCCATCCCTCCATCCCCACCCATTCCCTTTGGGAAGGCAGGCGATTCAATATAGGCCATATCTGTGTACTTTTGCAAATGACTTCGATAATAGTCATGTTGTGTAAGACTACCTATATTACCCTCCATCCTATCCTGCCCCGCATTGCTTCCATTCTCGCTTTTGATCCTGTCCCTCCCCAAGAGTGTTGACTTCAAATTGTTCCCTCCTCCCATTGCCCTCCCTTCCATCATTCCCCCCACCCTCCTTATCCCTTTCTCCCCCACTTTCCTGTATTGTAAGATAGGTTTTCATCCCAAATGAGTGTGCATTTTATTCCTTCCTTTATTTGAATGTAATGAGAGTAAACTTCATATTTTTCTCTCAGCTCCCCTCTTTTTCCTCCATTAAAAAGTCTCCTGCTTGCCTCTTGAATGAGAGATAATTTATCCCATTCCATTTTGCCCTCTCTCCTCCCACTACATTTCTCTCTCACCGTTTACCTTAATTTCTTTTACGATATGGTCCCATCCTATTCAATTCACTCTGTGCTCTCTGTCTCTGTATGTGCGTGCATGTGTGTATGTGTGCATGCATGCATGCGTGTACATGTGTGTGTGTGGTCCCACCAACTACCCAGATACTGAAAAGTTTTAAGAGTTACAAATATTGTCTTTCCATGTAGGAATGTAAACAGTTCACTTTTGGTAAGTCCCTTAAGACTTCTCTTTGCTGTTTACTTTTTCATGCTTCTTTTCATTCTTGTGTTTGAAAGTCAAATTTTCTTTTCAGCTCTGGTCTTTTCATCAAGAATGCTTGAATATCCTCTGTTTCATTGAAAGACCATATTTTCCCCTGAAGTATTATACTGAGTTTTGCTGGGTAGGTGATTCTTGGTTTGAGTCCTAGTTCCTTTGACTTCTGGAATATCCTATTCCATGCCCTTTGATCCCTTAATGTAGAAGCTGCTAGATCTTGTGTTATCCTGATTTTATTTCCACAATACTGGAATTGTTTCTTTCTAGCTGCTTGCAATATTTTCTCCTTGACCTGGGAATTCTGGAATATGGCCACAATGTTCCTAGGAGTTTCTCTTTTTGGATCTCTTTCAGGCAGTGATAGACGGATTCCTTCAATACTTATCTTGCCCTCTGGTTGTAGAATATCAGGGCAGTTTTCCTTGATAATTGCATGAAAGATGATGTCTAGGTTCTTTTCTTGATCATGACTTTCAGGTAGTCCCATAATTTTTAAATTGTCTTTCCTGGATCTATTTTCCAGGTCAGTTGTTTTTCCAGAGATATTTCACATTCTCTTCCATTTTTTCATTCTTTTGGTTTTGTTTTGTGATTTCTTGGTTTCTCATAAAGTCATTAGCCTCCATCTGTTCCATTCTAATTTTGAGAGAACTATTATCTTCACTGAGCTTTTGACCCTCTTTTTCCATTAGGCTAATTCTGCTTTTGAAAGCATTCTTCTCCTCATTGGCTTTTTGAACCTCTTTTGCCAATTGAGTGAGCCTATTTTTCAAGGTGTTATTTTCTTCAGCATTTTTGGGGTCTCCTTTAGCAAGGTATTGACACATTTTTCATGCTTTTCTTGCATCTCTCTCATTTCTCTTCCCAGTTTTTTCTCCACCTGTCTAACTTGATTCTCAAAATCCTTTTTGAGCTCTTCCATGGTCTGAGCCCACCGGACATCCACCTCAAATGTCTGGGATAGAGAGGCCCCGACCTCCACGTGTTTCCCTGATGGAAGCATTGTACTTCCTCATCGGAAATGAAAGGAGGAAGGAACATCTCTTCCCCAAGGAAGTAGCTCTCTATGGTCTTATTTTGCTTCCTTTTTCCGGGCAGTTTCCCAGCCAGTTACTTGACTTCTGAGATTCCTCTCCACCCCCGCCTCACCTCCAGATGTGCCCAGCTAGTGCTTGGGGTCTGAGATTCAAATGCTGCTTCTCAGCCTCAAGGCTTTCAGTGGGGGGCAGGGTTGCTCTTCAGTGTGAGATTAAGTTCAGGTGCTCAGGTGTGAGCAGGGCTGCCACACAGGTCTCAGTTCCCTCAGGGAGTTTATGAGGAAACCTTCAACAATGGATCCCAACTCCTGTCTGCTTTGGGAGCTCCTGTCCTCTGCTGCATGTGCCACTGCCTCCCGAGGGGGCCTGAGTTATGAAGACACCCTGCTCCCCTCTTGACCAGCCCAGAAGTCTCTCTCACTGACCTGTAGGGCCTGTGGGTTGAGGGACCTTTGTGGCCACCAGAGATTCTGTCCCTGAAGCCTGCTCAGATCTGCTCCTCTCTGTGCTGCACGGCCAAGGCAGGTGTGGGCTCTGCTCTGGGTCTGGTGCGTGATGGACCTTTGGTGTTGGTTTTTCAGGGCTCTCTGGAACAGAGATCTCCTCTACTCTGTTGTTGTGCAGCTTCCACTGCTCCAGAATTTGTTGGGAGTTCCTCTTTACAGGTAATTTATGGGCTGTGGGTTTGGAGCTAGCATATGTGAATCTTTCTACTCCACCATCTTGGCTCCTCCCTCTGAAATATTTCAAAGGAAAAACAACTCACCTGGAAAATAGACCAAGAAAAGATCACCTAAGAAAAAAATTCAGATCACCTGAATGTCATGACTTAAAAGAGTCTAAACATAATATTTCAAGAATATAAAAGAAAATTTCCCAGATATCTTAGTAACAGAGTTTAAAATAAAAATGGAAAGAATCTATCTATTAATCACCTCCTAAAAGAAATCTCAAAATGAAAATTTCCAGGAATATTAAATCCAAATTTAAGAGCTCTTAGTTCAAGGAGAAATTACTTCAAGTAGCCATAAAGAAGGAATTATAACACCAAGGAGCCACAGTGAGGATCATACGTGATTTATGAGCTATTGCTAGAAAGGAGTGAAGCACTGTTATGTTACAGGGGGATAAAAAAAACAAAGGAGATAGGATTATAATCAGTAATAACCTACCCATCGAAACTTAGTATTATCCTATAGGAGAAAAATCAAAATTTAATGGAATAGAGGACTTTTATGCATTCATGATGAAAAGACCAGAGCTGAAAACAAACTTCTATATTTAAACACAAGCCTCAAGAGAAACATAAAAATAGTAAAGATGAGAAAGAAATCATATGGGACATAATAAACTGTACATTGCTAAATGATAGGATAATATATTTAACCTCTATGAACTTCATCATCACTAGAGAAGTTGGAAGGAGTCAACTAAGAAATCATAAGTGTAAGTTTATTGCATTTTAATGATCTCAAAAGAAGAGTGTAAAAGTGAGAAAGAAGGATACATTGGGAAAAGGGGGATTTGAGAGGAAGAATGGGCAAAAATCACCTCACATAAAAGAGACGTATGAACAATTTTAATGCAATGTAGCCCCAAATTATTTCTATCAAAATGAGCAAATATCATTTCTCTCTCTCTCTCTCTCTCTCTCTCTCTCTCTCTCTCTCTCTCTCTCTCTCTCTCTCTCTCTCTCAGAAACTTCTGCCCAATTATCCAATTATTTCTGCTTTCTGTCTTTAGTACAGATTTCTTCCTGCTTAGATTTTTCCTTCCTTGATGCCCAGCCTTCTTACTGACCGTAGTGGCCGAAATGTTCCACATAGCTGTCACTGCAGTTGTTCGTTGCTGTATTCTGCTCCTGGACAATCACAGGCCCAGTGTCTGCAGACCTTGCTATCTATCTTCCTAAGCTGCCCTGGGCTAGAAAAATGACTATGACTTTTTAAATTGACTTTCACATTCAAATTTGATCTGGTGTACTTTCTAGGTCAATGTGGAGGTAAGGCAAAAATACTACCTTTCATTCTGTCATCTTGTTTCTGCTAACTAGTTCCACTTAATTGGACAAAACAGTGAGTCTAATCAGTGTCATTCTTTTTTTTTTATCATGTGAGTGTGTGTGTGTGTGTGTGTGTGTGTGTGTGTGTGTATGTGTATCTGGCCAACATGAGATATGTTTTCTTCTATATCTCTATCCATTTGTTCAGATTAATAGTATGATCTTGTTCTAGGAATCCAAACAACCTCATTTATTTGTAAAATCAAATGTTTAAAATTGATCAGTAAATAAATATTATTAAGCACTTACTATGCCAGTTACTGGAGATAAGAATAAGAAAAAAAAAAAAGAAAGCCTTTACCATCAAGGTGCAATCTAAAGGGAGAAGACAGACACAAAAGGAAGGTGAAAAGTGGGGGCTGGGGGGAAGGGGAAGCTGGAGAAGGTATCCAGTGCCAGAGTGTTGTAGAAAAATTATTGCAGCCAGGTAAGAAATGAAATGTCCTGACCTGAGCCTCCTCCTTCAATTGTGGTTTTGGATTTCAGGACCTCATCCTTTAATCAGAGAGACAAAAGGTGGTGGTGAGGTAGAGTGCCAAAGTTGATGAGATTTTCCCAATAATGAGCTTCTTGGGAACTGGGGGAGATTCAGAAGTCCCTAAGTGATACAGTCAGGTGAGACATGTATTTGCCACATGATCTGTATTCAAAGTTTATGAGTAACAAAAAGAGAATGTCATAACTTAATAGCAAATATAATTTTGTTAAACTAACAGCAATGACAATTCAGATTGAGTGGGTAGGGAGTTTATGATTTTAATTGCAGAGTAAGTCATGCTACAGAAAATTGTTACATCATGAATTTGATATGAGTAGAAGCCTTCCTGAATTAGGAAAGAATTAAAATTTCACACACACACATGTATGTGTATGAATGCATACATATACACATGTGCGCACACACACACATATACATGCATGCACTGCACACAAATAATATATATGTATACATGCATACATATGAAATTAAGTTCTTGATCTGGGAAGGGAGTCACAAACTGAGTCTTGAACAATAGGCATTAATAAATTAATTTGCTACTAACTACCTCATAGTTGTGACCGCCAAGGCGTTTCTCATGATCCCTAAGCTTGTAAGCTCTGTGGTCAGTATTAGGTAAATATGTTTCTAATACAGTGCTCTTTACACTACATCATGCTTCCTCACTACTCAATCAAAGTTTGTGTAACTAACAACCCTAAACCTCCCCATGGATATTAGACTCAGACAGACTTGGCCCTAGTCTGGGAATTGCCCCAGGTGGGATCATTATCTCTTTGTTTGGCTCATTTCCTTCACCTGGAATTATTTAAGGAAGACCTATAAATAGAAATTGTATTCAACTTGCATCTCTATTTCTCCAAATGTGGATTACATGTCCCCATATAGACCCTCAAGTTAAAAATGCATATAGGTAGGATTTCTCACAGCATATACAAAGGATTTATAGGAGTTTATCACAGGGATGTACATAAAGCATTCAAATAGGCCATCAGCTCCTCTCAGAAGAGAAGTAAGCTTGGGATTGCTATTGGGGAAACCTTTGACATTCTGGAGTATCCCTGCAGGGCCCTGTCACAGAATTATACATAGTACTGATGTGCCTCATTGTACCATGCTGTGAATAAACTCCCCCAGGAAGGTAAACATAATATGGAGACTCTTGAACAAGCACTCTGTTTCCCATAAAAGCTTAACTGTGCAAATAACTCACAGAAGTAGTGAGAATGGGGTGACAGGGATAGATCGCTTGCCATTCTGTTCAACATTCTGTCGTTTGTGTCTTCAGATAGTACATAGACAGGAACTAGATGAGTGAGTCTCTTCTTTCTCTAAGGCGAATGCTGCATTAGGAAATAATCTTTTCTCTACAAAGGTGTATTCCTAAACTTTCAAACTAGGAACTCTCAAATTTGGGGTCACATTTGGTGGCTTCCAAGGCTAAATCTACCCAGGAAATCTACCTTCTCCAGCTAGGACATTATATTCCGGGAAATGCTGCCTAGAAAAATCTCCTCTTTAAGCAGGAATTGGGGTTCAGAGAAATTCTCTGTCAACTGCCTTGTTAGGTTATGTGGTTAGCCAGGTGTCTGCTTCTTTCATATGCTCCTGAAGGAACACAATTCCCTGGCTGCTGTCCTCTCTTGACACAGGAAAGTCTATTACCAATCAAATATAAGTGGTTTTTCTTCATTCCATGGTACCAAGGCGTGGAACAGTCTATCCCAGAAAACAATATTGAAGTATAGGTATTGGCAGATTCAAGAATATTTCTTTCAATTAGAGTCAGAGGACTTTGTTTTAAAGCCTAATTCTTCTACTTAGTATATGTGTGATCTTAGACTAATCACTTAAATTAATTAAATTCTTTATAAAATGAAAGTGGCCTTGTGCTAGATGTCCTTTAAAGCCTCAAGTAATGTAAAAGTGGACACAGTTAGCTTTTGGACTGTTAGCCAAGGGGGATATATTCAAAGAGAAAGAAACAACCATAATATCTAATAATATCTCACATTTACATATCACTTAAAGATTTTCAAAATGATTTACCCTAAATCATTCAAGTTCACTCTGTCTCAATTTCCTCATCTATAAAAATGAGAAAAATAATAGCACCTACCTCATAGGGTTAGGCAAGATCACACAACTAGTGTGTGTGTGTGTGTGTGTGTGTGTGTGTGTCTAGCAAGTATTTAAGGAAGGACTTTAACTTAGGTCTTCTTTTCTCCATAGTCTACACACTATCCATTGTGCCATCTACCTGCCTCATGAAGAAAAATTAAGGTAGCAACTCAGGTGAACACCAAAATTCTCTTTCAAAAACCTTTAAAATAACATCTTGAATTAAATTTTGGAGCTGCTGAGACAATAAGAGATCAGAGTGAAATATTTTTCCAGCATAAAACAGCTGAAGAGTTCAGCAGGAGAGGTTTATGGCACTAAAGTACAGTTAAGTATTGATAAGTTCAAAAAAATAAAATAAACCCTGTAAATTTAAATGAGTTTAAATTACTTCTGTTTTGTGATTCAGCAATTTTTTTTATTGTACCCTTTTCTCATTGGAACAGCTAGGTAGTGCAGTGGATAGAATGTCAGTCAGGAAAAATCATCTTTTTAATTTCGAATCTGGGCTCCAACATGTAATAGTTGTGTGACCCTAGGCAAGTCATGTGTAAATTGAGCTGGAGAAGGAAATGGTAAACCACTTCAGTAATTCTGCCACAAAAATCCCTAATGGGGTCAAAAAGAGTTGAATATGATTTCTCTCCTTTAACTGAAACTTAGGTTTATCTGTTATATTCAGTCAAAAATGAACAATTAAGTAAAATAAACTTGTTTTTGACTCTCTACCCATGAATCCCATTAATTGATTGGATAAAACTTATTTAACTTCTCTGGGGCTCAGTTTACTCATCTATAAAATCAGAATGTGTGTTGATGTCTAAGGTCTGTTCCAACTCTATAATCCTGTGTTTAATCACATATAAGTGTGTATGTATGTGTGTATACATATGTATTTGTATGTGTATATATTTTGCTTAAGTGGTTTGATTGAATTCATGCAACTAATCAGTGTTTTCACATCTTTTAGGAACATTATTGCTTTCTATTAGCTGCCATCCCTAATCCTCTTCATATTTTGATCAATTTAACTCCCTTTAGTCCTGTAAACTTATTGTATCCCCTGAGAAAGGACCCCTATAATGCTGTTGACATGCCCCAGAATGGTTTTGAATGCTAGTGTTACTCTGACTGACAGAAGCAATATTTTCTGGTGTGTGTTAGAGCTATTTCAGCTGGATAAACAAAAGATGGGAAATAGCAAGACTTACAACATTTGGGGATACTAGTTGTGTCAACAGACAAAACAAGGAAACACAAATAAGTTGCAAGAAATAATACAAACTTTTTTTTTCAGTTTAACACTTGTTCAACTGAAATTGGTATTGGGGAGAAAGATTAAACTATGAAAACAAAATTGAGACATTTTCTTTATCAGGGAAATCACTTCTCCAGTATCTTTCTAAATAATGACTCCTATAATTCAATATAAGAGATATGAAAAAGATACAGATTTAGAGGAATTAAGATAACAAATAGAGTTAGAATTTCTATGACTACAAAAATATTGAATTGAGCCTGGATGGAGTGAATATTTATTGGGTTTAGTCAATTCAGAAATAGCTAACAAGATTGGGGATGTGGGAGGAATAGTTGTTTTTTGTAAGTTTCTCCATAAGAGGGAAAAACAAATGAAAAGAAAATAAACATCACATATATGAAGAAACAAAATCGGAATACATAAGATAATAAGAAATACTGAGCAATTAAAAATGTCATAAAGCCAGATAAGTGTAATATTTAGAGCTTCCACATATTGTCTACATCCTCAGCTCATGACATGCAATGGGCACAGACATTGCAAGCAACTTAGTAAGTTTTTGTTTTAACATTACCTGTGTAGGTCACTGCCTGGTCCACTAAAGGCAGTAAGTGAACTTAAATCCACTCCCATCTCAGAAAAGTTAACAGATATTGATTCTGTATAGCCTTATTAAAGAAAGAGATGGGAGGAAAAAAGTGGAAGGGGAGGTAAAAGATGCCTAAAAAGGCCTAAAATCCTAGCTTAGTTCTCCATTCCCAGCATTTACTTTGGCAGGGAACTGGACTGGGACTCTGCATTCCAGTGAAAGAAAGCTGATAATGTTGAAATTAAGAAGATTTGTGAAACAGTGGAATGAAATCCCCAAAAGTAGCATGAGTCAGTTAATCAGAAAGTATTTATTCAACATCTGCTATATTCTAGAGAAACCAGAAACAAATTATTGGAAATAGAAGCAAGACTGCACAAGTAAAAATGCAAGGAATTCAGCTTGAGTGTAAACTTAGGTTACAAGTAGACAAAAGGAAAAATAAATAAAACTTCGAAGAGAGGCCAAAGCAAAACATAGTTATATTCTGAAGAAAAATAACTTCCAAATCTCTGGTTAGTAACACATTCTGAAAACTTCCCAAAGATCATGAAACAAAAGCTAAGAAATTTAAACATTAATGAAAAGGAAAACTTTTAAAAGAAGATTAGTGTGGAATGTAGATCATAATTCAAAACTTTTAATGAAGAATGAAGAAGATATATCAGAGAATGTCTATATAAAGACATAAAGACAGAGAATGTCTGATATAAAATGTATATAGGCTACAAAAGAGAGAATGACATATTTGGAATTAAAAAAAAAAAAGAAATGAAGAAAATTGGACAGGAGAGAAAAAAAGGCAGATGATCAGCTATGATTGCCTTATCTCTTCTCAGGAATACAATCATATAAGACAATTCCAAAAGACTGATGGTAGAACATTCTATCCAAATCCAGAGGAAAAAAATGAGTAGTCTGAATGCAGTTTACTAGTATTGTATGTGAAGCATCTTATTTTCACTTTTTAAACTTTTTTGTTTTTTTGTGGTTTTCTCCTTTTATTGTGATTCTTCTTTTACAACATTACTAATGTGGAAATATGTTTACATGATTGCAGAAGTATAACATATATCCGATGGCTAGCCTTCTTGGGGAGGGGGCATAGGAGGGAGAGAGGAAGAAAAAATGGGACTCAAAATCTTACAAAATAAACTACCTTTACAAATAATTGGAAAAAGTAAAATACTATTTATAAGAAAGGAAGGAAGGAAGGAAGAAAGAAAGAAAGAAAGAAAGAAAGAAAGAAAGAAAGAAAGAAAGAAAGAAAGAAAGAAAGAAAGAAAGAAAGAAAGAAAGGAAGGAAGGAAGGAAGGAAGGAAGGAAGGAAAGAAAGGAAAAAAAGAAAGAAAAGAAACAAGGAAAGAAACTAGAGTCTTTCCTGCAGTTTGCTGGTAGCCAAACCCAGTCAGCGATCAAAATTCTGGAAGGGTGACCTGATCAATTCTGCATAGCAGAGATTGATTAACAATCAACTACGTAAGAGGCCATGTTCAACAGGAAAGGGTTATTCATTCATTGGCTATGCTACATTAGGAAGTAAACTTAGTGGGAGTAAATACTTTGTAATAAACATTTTAAGTTTTAGCCCACTATCTCCAGACATCACCTTGGTAGAAAAAGAAATGTACAGCTGATATTGGGAGTAACACTGTTCTTGTTATATCTTCTAACTAAACATCCCTTTGTAAAAGGTAAATGGCATAGATTGTTTAAAGTAGAGTGGGGCACTAATTACTGGGTTAATCAATAATAGAGAAGCAATATTAATTGGACCTAGTGAATTATATTGGGAGAGAACACACTGGAATAGGGGCATGAAGCAATTGTATTAGATATTCCAAAATTATCAGAGTAATCTCTAGGACCATAGAAGGAAAGATAGCCACTAAACGTTTGAATATCCCACCTAATAGCACAAGTTCAAGTTGTAAGAGTCAGTCAAAGCCTATAACACTATAATATCAATATTTATTCCTACATAAGTGCCTGTATGGAAGCTGGACGCCCTATTATCAAAATTTGGGGAAACCTAGTCACAAGCTATACTGATGTTAGAATTAGGAATTTTTCTAGTGTTATTTCCAGAAAAAACACAATAAAAAATCAATTATAAAATGATGAGAGCAGGGAGAGAGAGAGAGAGAGAGAGAGAGAGAGAGAGAGAGAGAGAGAGAGAGAGAGAGAGAGAGAGAGAATTAGGGAGAGAATATTGATCTTTTTATATAAGGATCCTATGGTCAGGTTTAGTATGTGTGAGACAAGAGTCTTGGGGAGCCATGAACCATGGGTTATATTTTGTTTGTTTCTAGTTAATCTCTTTGCATTGATTTGATGGTCTCCAATTTCAACTCACTATGCTGCTAGTTATGGACAGAGGACTGACTTCACCATCAGCACTTATTCAAGTGATGCCTTTGACTTTTTACTGCCTTTAAGACTCTGGGAAAATGACTTCTAAGAACCTCAACTTAGTTGTCTAAAAACTTTGTGGACCATATGTTTCTGTAAATAAATAATTTGTGAACAATTTTCAAATATATGTATAAATAAATTTTATTGCTAATTATTCACATTACTGTTACACACAACTTGGAAATTTGAAAAGGATAAGGTAAAGCTTTGGTACTTGGGTCAATATGGAACTCATGGAGTTTGTTAAAGTAAAGGAGTAACGTTGTTAGACCTTCATTTCAGGAAAATACTTTGGTAGTTATTTGGAGAATGGACTAGAGAAAAGGAAAGACCTGAGGCAGGGTAAAACCAGAAGTAATGTGGACTCTGTCCTCACAGTGGTTGGGCTATTTGCAAATAGATTTCTTACAAAGTAATCTTTTGTACTCTATACAGGTGACTGAGTGCATGATGTGTCATCAGATGTCACAGTTTATTGGAGGAAGAGAAAATTGGAAACCAGGGAAAGGAAGTTGCTGTCTCTAAACCCCAGAAATTTCATTGTCTGTTCCCTATGCTTGGAATATTCTCTCCCATGACTTCCTTGACTTCCTTCAAGTCCCAGATAACATCCTCATTATATGCTCTGAGATTATCTTCAATTCTTGCCATTTTTTAAATTTTAAACAAATACAAAACAAAACAAGAAAAGAAAAAAATAAGAAAAGAAAAAGCATTGTCATATTAACAGCAGACTGTGAGAGAGGATTCAAAATATGCAGTGATAAATTTCCATTTCAAGAATATGGAACTGTCCATCTTTGCTTTCTTATAAGTTTTCTTTTGTTCTCTGCTGTGCACTTTTTATTTGTTCTTTTTCGCCTTCCTCCCCACACCACAGAAGGCTACAAGCAATCACAGTACACATACTAACACACAAACACACGTGTATATATACACACATATACATATATACATAGACATACATAGACATGAATATATACATATATACATATATTTACCTGTCCATGCATAAACATACTTAGATATCTATAATCTTACACACATACGTATACACATACATACATACATATATACATACATACATACTTATTCATATGCATCTGTGTAAGACTGTACTAATTTGTCCTCTATTTCTCTGAGGGTGAATAACCTCTTCCTTCATAAGTCCAAGTCTTTCCATCTTTTTCTATCATTTCTACATCACAGCAATATTCCCGTCTTTAAACTGTCCAAATCAATGTGATGAATATGGATTATATATAGTGTGGTTCCCTCTTTTTGTCTTTTGATTGAATCTATTTTAGCTTTAACTTTTTCTATGACCATGATTACCACCACTGCCCCTTTGTCCCTGACAAATTCTACTCCTGATCTTTGTGTTTGTGCATATCTCTTATTTCCTATCCCTCCTCACTCCTCTACTTCACTTCTATCCACTACCTTCCCCTCCTATTACTTAACCTAGCACCCCCCCCAAGGATCCCTTCCTCATCCCCCCATTCCCATTAATCTAAACAAGCAACGACATCCACTTTTAACCTATTCCCTTCCTATCTGCCTAAAGATCCCTCCCTTATCCTTACCCCAATGCCCTTATTGTTCTATTTCTTTCTGAATTTATAAGAGTCTTACACTGTTCCTTTTTTTAATACAGAAAAAATTATCTGTAACTCTACGCAATATTCCACTTCCCACTGGTCTCCCACCTCTGCAACAAAATTACATTGAGGTGTCTTCTCAAATATTTTCTTTAGACCCATTCCAAAATGGAGCTAAAGAGCCTTGTTTATATGAAATTGACAGTGGGGACTTGAAGAATTCCTCCTCTACAAAGAGAACTGAGTGATGAGGGGCCAGGCAAGAGGTTGCTCCTGACTTGATGGAAAGGCAGGTCTAGAGTTAGGTGTTTTTTTTTAACAATTCTCTGCTGAAGCATTTCAGTGGCCTCGTTGGCTGCTGATCTGGTCATGGAGACAGTGGTTCAGTCTTGGGTAGGTATCACCTTATGTACCTTTAAAGCAGACAGGAAACATGGCAATGTGTTGGGCAGTCGGTGCTGCTCTAACTGCTAGTATGAGTCTGTAATTTCTACAGGTATCAAGGATATACTTTCATAAGTGAGTTTCATAGTGTGGGTGGTGAAGCAGTAGAGCATATTGTTGCACTACTCCAAGAGCCAGGCCAGGGCCAGCAGCAAAAAGAGAGTCAAGTGAAGAAATTGGCAGAGGTGGTGGCAACTTCTAAGCAGAGGTTCTGGAAGTGGTGACTTGATGACCACAGAGTAGATAGGCTCTTAGTTACTTCCAAAGGTGAAAGTCACAGATGACTCATCTTCCATTTCAGATTTCAGTATATCCACTGAAATGAACTGGGTTTGTGCTCATCTACTAAAGGCCCCAAAGTGCAGTGTCTAATGCTGGAGTAATAATCTCTATATTTCCACCATTTGCAGCTACATAATAAAGGGGTTGAATGCAAAGTAGCTTTGACTGGCTGAAATGGCAATGTTGGGGAATCAGGTTTTTTTTTCAACAGATTTTTTGTTGCTCAGGTCCAACAATAGCTTTAAGGATGAGAAAAATGTCTGGTATCTTGAAAAATCCCTTCTCTGGGAAGAGGACTGAAGTGACGAAAGCACTGAAACTTCACTCAAGAGCAACAACTACTCCACTGGGATCTTTCCAAGTCACTGGCTAAGTTTTGCAGGGCTCTGGACAGCCTTTGTGCTGGTCATGCTGTGGTTGGTACTCCAAGATGGGTTCCACATGTACCATGAAGTAGGCAGGAAACATGGCATTAGGTTGGGCACCTTAGAGCTGCTCTAACTGTTCGTGTTATTGATAGTAAGAGTAGATTCAGAGCCCAGAGATCAGACCTTATTAACCCAGTATAGAGAGCCACCAGGGATATACATCAAGTTTCCTGATGTTGGTAGTTGAGCATGAGTACAAGTCAAATTGACAAAGGATCAAGATGATGACCAGCAATAGGAAAAACAGGAGAAGTTGGCAGAAGAAAGCTCAATGTTTAGAAAGAGGTTCTGAAGGTGGTGGGGGTAACGACCACAGGCGCATAAAGAGCTTGGTCAGCTCCATATTGCAGTGAGTGCTTGTAAATTATCCATTTCAGGCCTTGAGTACCCCCTGAGATGTTCTAGGTTTGGATTCTTCTTGAAGCAGTCTCCAAAGTGATTTGCCTAGTCCTGACCCAATGATTTCTATTCCGTGAATGCACCCTGGATGTCTTGCTAGGAGGCTTCTCAGTCACACAAACAGCTCCAGCTGGAATCTAGACTCTGAGCAGAGCAGTTTTATACTCTTCTAAATATATATGTGTTGCTCCCTCTTGAACCCATTCCAGCAATTTATTTTTTATATGGCTTGTTTGTACTGCTTTGAGAATAAGGAACAACAACCACCTTGTTTTCATCTTGTCTTCCCCATTAGACTGAGAAAATGGAAATCAGGAAATGTCTTTTGCCTTCCTTTTTCATCCACTGTACCTAGAATAATGTCTATCACTCAGTAGGCTCAAAAGAAATGCTTATTAACTGAATACTATTTGAGTAACTGAGCAATATTTGTGTCCTAATCATTTGAATCACTGGGATTTACTTTCACACACCTTCTGATATCTTTGTATTTACTCAGAGTTTTAGTGATTTAGATTTCCTATGTCTTGACTCTCTCTCTCTCTTTCTCTCTCTCTCTCTCTCTCTCTCTCTCTGTATCTCTGTCTCTGTCTCCCTGTGTGTGTATGTATGTATTTTTTATTTCATTTTTGAAAAGGAAAATGCCCAAGAAAAATAATTAAATAAATAAATGATCATTATTTTTATCCATGAGATCGGAGAGTTAGAACATGAAGGAAACTTGATGGTTATGTAGTCTAAGGACTCAAGCTGGGGCTGTGAAATGTGGTTTAACTAATTTTCATTGTAAGCTTTCTTTCATTTCATACACTTAAAACTATGATTCTGAAAAGGAGTCTTTAGGCTTCATCAGACTGCCAGAGGGAGTCATGAGCATACGTACATAACTTAAAAGGTTTAGCATCCCTGAATCTTGTCCAACCCTCTCATTTCATATGAGGACCTGGGACTGAAGGACAGAAATGATTTCTCAAGGGCACAAAGGAAATGAGATCTAGATCTGGAGGGGAATTTTGGAAGCCATTGATGCCTCCCTTCACATTTTACAGATGAGGAAACTGAGATCTAGAAAAGTGATTTGCCTAAGGTCAAAAAAAAATAATATCAGAAGTATGATACAAACATAGATTTTTCTCATTTCAAGTCCAAGTCTTAGTCTACTGTATGGCGCTGAATCACTCTCAGGGAAGAAGAAAGATTGATATCATTTTTTAAATAAAGAATTTTTAAAAAAATGATTAATAATTACTCCTTCTTATACCCCCAAAGCTTGGTAGGAATAATTCCTTGACTTTGAACAACTGATTTTCCACTATTTCTACATAAATAACTCCTTTGGCATAACAGAATTTCTCCTAATTTTTCAAGATAATGTTGATGGGTTGTTTGTGAAATTATGACTTATTACTTTTCAGTTTGAAAGAATATTGATTAGCACTGCTTTTATATTCCCATCAGGTTTTGTGCTTTTAATATTGAATAACTGCATTCATATTCTACATTACAATTTATTTTCTGAGGTAAGTTGTGCAAACATCATTTTTTCTTGTTGTGCATCTAAAAAACCTGAGCCTACCCCCTAAAAGAAATGTGAAACAAAACACATGCCCATGAGGAAGCAGCTAATTAAAAAGCACATCTGATACTCATATCCACGTGTTTTCTACTCCATGTCTAAGGTGCTTTTCACAATATCACTCTTCCTCAGAAATCTAGAGGTTCAACTCACTTCCTCTCAAAAAATAATTCTGACAAGAAAATGATATCCACTTTTCTTAATTTTTATGCCTTACTAGCCTAAAGTTTTCTTTCTAAGGTTTCTGGAAAATTACATATTATAAAAGAAACAATCACGCTGTCTTACAAAATCATGTAACTCCTTAGCAATGAGGAATGCCAATGATTATTCAGACAAGGATTGTGACCAAAAGCTGTGAGTGGTTTAATCCTCTGATATCAGTTCCTACTTTATGCTCCTTAGGTTTGGTAGGAAGGGTGTAGAAATGAAAGCTTATAGGAGGACATCTTTGCAGAACTTTGAACCCAGTGCCATTTCTTAGATCATACTAAAGTTTTTCAAACCTCAACCAAATTCCATTACAACAGGTAGCTAAGGACATTATTTAAAAAAAATAGAAAAGTACAGGTCTGTACATAGACCCTTATGAAGAAGTACAAGGATTTTCCCTCCAAATAGGCACAATTAATCTTCCCTTTCATATTCCCCAGTAGTTTGTCTTTCTAGAAAGTTCAAATCAATATGATTAACCTGGAATAATCTCTCATCACATCACTTTCTTTTGTTCTCACAGAAATATCATAAGATATTATCATTAGGGGAAAAAATACCTTCTTCCTAACACTAAGCCCCATGGGAGTTTCAGAAGTGATTTTTGGTTGGTTGTTAATATCCCTGTATGATTACCTGGCAGCAGGAGCCATTTTTCAGTGATGTTTAAAATCAAATATTTAAACTGATATCACAGTATTCTGATTTAAACATGACTTTGAGGAATCTACATATCATTAAGCACATGGAGCTTAAAGATGGGGTCTATTGCACTGATTTCTTCTGTTTTTCCAAATCGAATGTCTGGGGGTCTTAATGGTTATGCAAGAAAAAATAACACAATTTTTCTGTCATTTGTTGGAGGAAAAAAAAAGCCACATTTCATTTCATTCCCTTGCTTCTTTTTTCCTTTTCTCACCCCCACCCTGAAACTTTATTATTTTCAACTAGTGGACTGAAATGATTACTTCTACCTCCTGGGTCTAATAAAGCAATTTGGCTCTTTAATGGATCTTGTTAGGGTTGAAGACCAGCGTTTTTTGGGTTTTTTTTTTTTTTTTTGCATTACTGGTATACTACCTGCTGAGTCATCAGCATGGAAACCAGAGGTTAATTTCCCTCCTACTAAATGAAGCAGATAATCAGCCATCAGAGGATGGTTCCAGTGCTGTAAATAAGTACTGACAAGCTAAGGGACAGAACTGTGCATCACTCAGCCCCGTTCACACCATCTGTCCACAAATTAAGACAAAGTAAGCATATTAATTTGTTACATTTCAAAAACTGTCCTGACAAACCCATATGGACATTTTTAAATGTCTATGAATAACTGAAACATTTTACTAATATTCCACTGAGTCATGGGTTATAGTTTTGAAAACTTCCTTTCCAGTAATGAACATGTGGAAAGTGGTTTTTTGACCAGCTGTACAGTTAATGACTATCAAAACAGATGCTTTGAAAAGCATTACACAGTGGGATTGCTTTTTTTCTCTTTTTTTCCTAAGGTATAAGTTCCATCAACTTGATACCATACAATTATATCCATTTTGTTAAATAAATTATGCAGGCAAAGGACTTTGGGATGCAGTTTGTGAACAAAATTGTGTTTAGGAAAAGGAAAATCTTCCTTAAAGAAATATAGTTATAAAACTATGAAATAAAAAGGATGACTTGTCCAGTAAAGGGACAAGATACCAGACAGTTGAAAAATATGTATTCAATTCATTCATCTTCCTAGAAAAAGGAAATCACCAGGTGGGCTACAGAAAAGCAAATGCCAGCAGCTGCACTTGGGTAAAGATTAGTTCTTCCTTCCTTTGGCTAAAAAAATAAACACTTCATGAGAGTATATGCATGTGTGCCTATTTGAGGCTATTTTTGTATAGTATACAGTCGCAAGTACAATTCAGTTCTGGCACTTATAAAAGGATGGTTTGTGCAAAAGGAAATCTGGAATATTATGGCCTAAAAATTTTGATATTCTAGGTGTAGATTCAAGAAAGGTGATGCAACCAGCAGGATATATTATTTCAATTTCCTTTTAAAATATTAATTTTTTTATTTTACTGGAAATCTAGAGTCAAAATGAATTACATTATATTTTCTTGTCTTCTCTTTTCAATGAAGGCCATGACTGCAAGGCTCGGTAGCATGAGAGATGATCAGAAGGGGTGGGTAGGATGTTTGACGGCTGCACCTAAGATGACAATACGTTAAGTTTTACAAAACATAAAACTATTATTATGGCAATGTGTGCATTCAGTTTGGAAACTGGTAACTAAGAATGGAATTTTCAATTACATTACAAATGTATGTAACTGCCATGCAGCAATACTGAAACTTTACCTTTGTCCTCATTTTTACCTGATTGAAAAACTTAACAAAACTAAGGTTCTGGAGTAGCTTCAATTTTTCATAGCTGATACAAAGAAAGTTCAGGTTTGCAAGGTTGAATCCAATTTTAACTTTGATGTTAGAATTGGGAGATAATTATCTTTTTTAATGCTGTAGTCCTTTCAGACTTTTTTGACTATTTGGGGTTTCCTTGGCAAACATTCTGGAGTCGTTTGCCATTTCCTTTTCCAGCTCATTTTACAGATGAGAAAACTGAGACAAACAACGTTTAGCTAACTTGCCCACAGTCACATAGTTAATGAGTATCTGAGGCCATATTTACACTCAAGTCTTCCTGACTCCAGGCCCAGTGCTCTGTTGGTCACCCAGAAAAGAACTTACAATCCATCTTGTTGAAGGTCATCACTTTAGAGATGAGGAAGCCAAGGCTCTGACAGGTTAAATAACTTGCCCACAGTGACACACCTTGAATTATCAGAGGTAGTATTTGAGTAAGCCAGTAAATATTAGTTTCTCAAGTGTTTCCTCTCAAGTGTTATGAGGGGAGAATTTAAAGAAAGACAAAACAATCGTTCTCCAGGATACACACTAATAGGGAGATAACATGGGAGCAACTAAGTATAAGCAAAATGTACTGGGTGTAAATGGGAGACAATCTCAGAAGGGTCTTGGGGTTAGAGATGGGGTGGGAAAGTCTGCTGTAGAACATCAGATCTGAGCTGACCATAGAAGGAAGCGAGGGAAGCCAGAAGGAATAAATGAAGATGGAGAGACTACTGGCGATTTGGGATAGCCAGTGAAAAGCTAGGAGATGGAATGTCTTATAAGAGGAAAAGAAAATATGACAATTTGGCTTCCTGATTCCAAAACTATCATGCGATGGCCACACCAGGGTTTTCTTCCACTTTACATTATTTCCTTCATGAATTGATATTTCTAAGAAAATGGAGTAGCAGGAAAAAAAGGAAAAATGAATTCAGATGCATACATGAAATAACAAAGAAACATGATAGAAGGAATTCAAGTCTAGTACTTTAGAAATTCTATCCTCATGAGACACATGGAGAGAGGCACAAGTAAGCATATGGAATTTGAACTGAAAAGGACTCAGAATAGACTAGAAGGTGAGAAAAATGAGGAGTACAAAGTAAAGAAAATCATATTGCAAGAGCACCAAAATGATTGTCGCTAAAAGTTAAGAGCTTAGATGGAAGGACAGAGGGGAGGTATTGAAACCTATTCTTACCTGGACAGAGAAAGAGTCAGAGCAAATGAATAAAATAAAAAAAGATATCAGAAATATCAGTGAACTAAGTAGAATTGGTATATAGCAGGCAAATGGGAACAGGGGAGGGAGGAAAACCTGTGGGAAAAGACTAGAATCAAAGACTTATAAGAAAGATTTATTCTAGATAATTCCAAAATGTTAGAAGTTGGAAGAAAATAAAACAAAAATAAGATTAACAATATCAAAATAGATAAACAAGGAAACTCTATGGTGCTTAAATGTATAAGAGATAATGAAATTATATCATTATTGAATGCATGCATATTGATTGGCATGACTTCTAAATCAACATGGGTAAAATTACAATCAGTTTGAAAAAAGAGATAGTAAAGCAATAATTAATAATTATAGTCATATAATAATAGTGTTTGAAGAGACCTCAACTTTAACTACACCAATACATACAAAAAAAATGTATGTACATTGTTCCATAGCTGAAAAGGGACAATTTAATCAATACTTGCTTCAGTGGTGGGAGAATCTACAGACATTCCAGAGAACCTATTTTTTTTTATATCTCTAATTGTTATAACTCATTTTCCAGAGGAAGAAATAGAGTAAGTTTCTTCAAGAAAGGTCTCATTTCTATTACACACACACACACACACACACACACACACACACATATATATATGAAGCAGATTAAAATTCAAAAGATCAGCAGCTCTTTCTCTATATATAAAATATCAAAAGATAGGAACAGATAATTCTCAAAGAAATCCAAGCTATTAATACTCATATAAAATGCTATACTTGTACCAATCAGATTGGCAAAGTTGACAAAAAATTAAAAGGACAAATGTTGAAGGATCTATAAGAAAAGAAGCATAATAATGTATTGTTAATGAATGAATGAATTGGGCCAACAAGTCTGGAAAGCAATTTGAAACTGTATCCTCAAATTTACTAACTGAGCAAAAACTTTAACCAAGCGATACCACTACTAGGACATACACACCCAAGAGATCAAAGAGGAAAAAAAAACCCAGTAACATGTTGAAAAATGTATAATAAAAGGTTCTCTGAAAAAGCAAAAGAGTTTTAAGTTTAGTTTTCATTAACATTTCCTCCATCATTTTCTTAAGTCTAGACTATCCAGATAATCAGCAAAATAATAAATCAGTTGTCAATTTGTATAACTTTCTAATTTCTGAGATTTTAGTGCCCACATTTAAACATTTAACAATTAACTCTTCACTTTGCATCTCCTGTTCCACCTGGTTTCAATTCCACAGAATGAAATACCCTTTCTTAAATACTCGCTGGGCTTTCCCTACCAATTTGCCCCTGATTTCCCACCTTCTTTTGCATATTATCTCCCCCTACTAGATTGTAAGGTCTTTGAGACCTTAAAAAAATTTTAATTTAAATATTTATTTAAAAAAATATATTTCTAGTGTGTAGCACAGCCCTTAGCACGTAGAAGGCATTTAATAAATATTCACTGGATTGGATTGGACTGGGTTGGATTGAATGTCACAAATTAAGTTAGTGACATTTGTAAGCTGGTTCTAACACATCACACACACACACACACACACACATACCACAAACAGTGCCAACAAAGTTATTTATGATACAGAGAATAAATTTGCATTGTGGTAACGTCTACTCACACTGATCCTGCTTCTTCTGCCTTCTAGAGAAAACCAGATCAAATGTAATTTCTTCTTTTCTTTTCTTCTTTTCTTGCCTACTTTCTACCTATTTCAAGAAAACTCCCATGTTTTTCCTGAGTCTTCCTTCTATAAAACAAATGACTTGGACATTCCAGATTATCAGCATCCTTTTTAATTCATGGAGATCAGAACTGAATGCAATAGTCTATATGAATTATGATGAGGACAGATAGCACTAGACTTATTGCCTCCCTATTCCTAGAATCTAAGCCCCATTAACAAATAATATTTTAACTTTTTCCAGTTACATGTAAAGACAATTTTTAACATTCATTTAAACAACTGAGTTCCAAATTTTCTTCCTCTCTCAATGTTAGCAACTTGATATAGGTTATGCATGTGCAATCATGCAAAACATATTTCTGTATTAGTTATCTTGTGAAAGAAGGCATACACCAAAAGAAACACACACACAGTGAAAAGTAGTATTTTCTCTCAAGGTGGATAGCATTTTTTAATTGAGTCCTTTAAAATTACCTTATTGTATTTCTGAGAGTAACTAAGTGATTCACAATCAATCGTTGTTATAATGGCGCTGTTGCTGTATTCGATGTTTTCCTGGTTTTACTCAATTCAATTTATATCAGTTTGTGTAAGTCTTCCTAGTTTTTTTCTTCTAAAATCAGTCTACTTGTCTTTTTGTGTAGCATAATAGTATCTCATTATGTAATCATACCACAACTTATTCAGCCATTCACCAATTGATGTGTGTGGTTTAAATTTTTAATTCTTTGTGGTCACAAAAAGAGCTGTTACAAATATTTTTGTACAAATAAATCCTCCCGCCCACCCCATACACACACACACACACACACACACACACACACATGCATGCACGCACGCACATACACACTTTTCTTTATTACAGAAATAATAGAAGTATTTCCAGATCAAATGTTATGTACAGTTTGATAACACTTTGACTCTGCCCCTTTTAATAGTTGAATTTCATGTTAGGTTTTTTAGCTTCTACATCAGACAGTCAGTCATCTCTTAGGGAACTTGAAGTGCACTTAGTTCCTCTTCTTTATTTTTTTTCCCAGAACAACTACTATGTATCCATGACTCCCCCATCTTATACTCATGAGGTATAAAACTTTACATTTTATCCCTACTGAATATCATCTTATTAGTGTCATTCCAATGCTCCATAAATTTCAGGCCCATAGGCATCCTGAGTCTTTCATTTACTATTATCAAATTGATGTCATCTTCCAACTTTGTGAGCATATCACTGATGTCTTTATCCAAGTTTACGAGAGAAATGTGAAACAGCATAACTACTGGCAAACTCCACTGAAGGTTTCCTGCCACATTTGGTATTAAACAAGCAGTAATTGCTCTTTGATTCTAGTCTTTCAACAAATTCTCCATCCCTATGATTCAATAATCACCTAATCCATATCTTTTCATCTTCTACACAAGAATAGTATGACATATTTTATTAAAAGATTAGCTTAAAAGTAAGCAAATTATATTTACAACTTTTCCTTATCTGCTATTTAAGTCATCCTGTCAAAGGAAATGAGTTGAGTCTGGCATGACTTGCTTTTGCTGAATGTAATGATTGCTTCCCTTTAATCTATTCTAGAATTTTCCCCAGAATTAAAATTAATTTATCGGTCTATAGTTTTCAGGTTCTGTCCTCTTCCCCTTTCTGAAAATTGTGACAATGTTTGCTCTTCCAGTCTTACGGTACTTCTAAAACTTGGAGTTCAGTAAATAATACATCTTCTTATCCTTTTAGGACATGAAAATGTAGTTCATTTGGGTCAAGTGACTTAGATTCCTTAAGAACAGTCATTAGATCTCTTACTATGTCCTTATTTATCTTGGGAATCAACTTATTTTAAGTCATTATTGTTCTATCATTTCCATGGTAAAGGTCATTCTTTTTTGCAGATAAAATACAAATTAAGAAACGATCAACATGGCGTTCTCTCTTATCATTTTTATCATCTTGTTAACCTCAAGCAAAAGTTCTATACCCTGTTTGATCTTTTCTATCAATATACCCTTAAAAATCGTGAGCCTCATCTCATATTGAGCTGTAGCACTCTTTAAATGAATTTTACTGCCCTATGCCATGATCTAATACACATTTTTGTGTATTTTATCTTTTGGAGATTTGTAGATTTTATCTTTTGGAGATAACTTTTGTTTTGAATGTAAATTAGTTAGTAAGTCCCCTGTGTATTCATATTAGTCTCTTCAGAAAGATCCCTGTTTTCTTTTCCCATCTGTTTCACTTTGTATTTTCAAAATCTCATTCTTGAGAATTCATATCTTTAACTGAGCTGGCTCCTATGAAACATTTTCCTCTATAGGATCCTACCTATATCCCCTCCAAACTTTTTGAAATATTTTCTTCAGATCCAGAATGCATGTCCTATTATTCCAAGATTTCATTTTCTCTATCACAGTGTTCACTTTTCTCAAGTTTACAGTGAGTGTTACCCTAGCAACTAGTTCTCTATATTAATAAGAAGCAGATCTATCTAGATTAAAATTCTGTTTTGTGTCCTTCACCACTTGAAGCATGTCTTCTTAAGTTATCTCATTCCATCTTCAAAATAATATTCTGAATTTGATAACAATTATTACCATTTTACAGATGAAGAAACTGAGGAAGACAAAGATTAAGTGACTTGCTTAGGCAAAAATGAAATAACTTGATCAATATTAAATCACTTAAATCATCAAATCACTCATTGAATGAGTGAGGGCAAGATTCAAACTCAAATTTTTTTATTCCAAGTACAAAACATTGTCTGACACATAAGTCTGAATAAGTACATTAGCAAAACAGGTCAGGTAAAGCTCATTCAGAAAAAAAAAATTGAACTCAATAATCTAGTGTTCAATTGCCCTCCCCTTCCAATTATTTTGGTAAAAAAACCTATTTGAAAGAATTGCCAGTAGAAAGGGAGAGTATATTGGAATAAACTAGGTTTATATGAACATTTTACACTTTATACCATAATAATCTCTAATTGGAAAGAGTTGAATATGAATGTCATGCCATTAAAAAAGAAGAAAACCAGACTACTCACCTTTCAGTGTCATGGTTAGAGTGGGAATTCTGAACAAAGCAAAACACAATAGATATGATCACAGAAGATGAAATAGTTATTGACTTAATGGAACTGTACAAACAAAATTAACACAAGGACAAGAAGCAAAATGATTGATTTGGAGATTATATATATGAATTAAATATCTCATAATGGTGTTCTATGCAATATATCCAGGTAAATAAAATGAATCATATATAAGACAAAGAAACAAATAATAGTAGAATGGGCTGGTAGAGGTAGTAGGTCCCTCATCAAGATGTCTTCAAGTATGATCTTGTTGAATGCTTGTCAGGGAAGTTGTAGAGTAGTTTCCTGATAAGGTAGGGATTAAATTGTATGAATTCTGTGATCTTTTCAAATAGTAATTTTGCATTATTACTTTTGGCGCCATTTTTCTGTTTTGTTTTCCCGACCCCAAGAAGCTCACTCAATTCTGTCATGAATTTAGCACTGTTCTTCCTATTTTAACATTCTAATATTTATCTTTTCTCTTTCCTACTTCCACACCATTGCTATTGATTAATCATAGACAAAAATATTATCCATTCTAATTGCTTTTGATTAATTTATGTGTTTAATTGGGTATAAAAGAACTGTTATGCAGAAACCCAGTAAATAGTTAAGAATACAGAGGATCTAGAGTGCTCTACTGCTTGCCAAAATGAGATAGGATTTCTTGGCATGGAGAAATGAACTGATTATGACTGAATTTTATGTTTATGTTCATTAATAATTTTATTAGCTGCTCTATGTCCAGCAGAGATCGAATCATGTAAACCAGGACCATTTACCCCAGTCAAAGTTCCATTAAAATACCATTTCTTTTACCTGGAAGAAGGCTAAGGCTGTTGAAACACTTGTTATAATTTAACAGCCAACTCTCCCTCTATTTTTTATGGAGCTGATGTTAATGACTAAGGATTAGGAAGCAACCAATAGGAAAAGAAACAGATGTGGGCAGAGCTGGTTGGTAACATTCATTTCTTTTTTTATACTAAAAAAGAAAATAATATATTTTATTTTAAGGTTAAAATAATTTAAAAAGTTAACTTGGTACATTTTCCAATGACTGTTGCAAACATGAAATATAAACTACAATAATTAAAGATTTTATGCCCCAACTCAAAACATAAAGGCCAAAACTGTTTTCACAAGTGCAAAATTATTTTTACATTCGATTTTAATTAAGTAAAGGCAACTAAATAATATTTTACTGAGTTACAACTCCTAAAGTATTTATCAAATACTTTATGATTTATTCAAGAAGTAATAAATAGTTTTCATCTTCTATATTATAGGGGTGTGATGATGGATTTCTCCAACAAGATCTTTCAGGTATTTGTATGTTCCTGAATTGGTTTACAGCTTTCATAAAGTGTTTTTGTTTGGTACTTGCAGCCAAAGGGTCAAACTTCATTACCTCATAGTAATTGGGTAGCTGAAAATCATTCTCTTCTTCTTGATGGCTGGATGAAGCTGGGAGCCTGTGGCTTGAAGGTCCAGTATGATCAGCCTGAAAGTTTTCTGGCTGCATCAGCATTGGATTTAAATGGGTTAAGAAACTGTCATACAGATGACCTGTGGAAATGCTTTGATCTGTCCTTTGAGGAAACAGGAATATTTCAGGATTCTCTGAGGGTAGTAAATCTAGCTGTGAGTGAAGCATGGGATTTGAGTGGTTGGCATCAGTGGCATGTGGAGAGCTAACATTTAAGCCAGAAAATTCAGAATTCATAGCATGGTCTTCTTCCCATGGCAAGCCAGAAGTCAGAGAGCATGGAACTGGACTTAAGTCAAGTAAATCCCAGGATGGGGCAGAAGCTCACAGTCATTCTTCTGGGCTGCCTCTTGGCTCCAGTTTTGCTCCTGGAATTGTTTCTGATTTCGGGAAAACCTCTCATATCCAAGAAAGGTCTGATTTAAATCCTCATTAACTTGAATGAGCTCCATTGTCATGTCCTTATTCTCCACCACAGCAGTGTGATCCTTTCCTGAATGTCCTGAACAACCTTATACAATTTCTCTAAGAGTTTCATATTGTCCAGATTTTCAGATCCAGGTGTATTCTCCACTATTATTATTGAAATTACCTTCACTTTCATTTTCACCATATTCACTTCACTGAGTAGTTTTCATATCTGTTCAGTAACAGTAAAATAACTGGAGCTTTGGGAACAGCTGAAGATGAAAGAAACTGATGTAGATGGAACAAATGGGAGCAGCTAAGTTATGCTCAGATACAAGGATAATTGTCTCTCTGCTTCAATCTCTGTCTTTGAAGAGGGAAATCGGACTCCTTTCTTGAGCAGCTCTAGGTAATTTTCCTTGACTTCACTCACATCTGCAACTCCAGGGAAGCCCCATGATCATGTTATGATGATGCTCAAGATGCTATTCTGTATGTCTAAAAACAATTTGTATCTGGGATTCAGCAGCTTAACTAGATGATCTTTAATAAAGTTCCTCTTCACAATCAGAGCCTGGAAATTTGGACTAAAGTCCTGAATACACATGTTGATAAGCTATAACATAAATTGAATCTCCTTGTGATGATTGGTTTTAGAAATTCTTTTCTTCAAGGCTCTTACTGCCTCTTTTGACTCCTCTTTGCTGGTGATAATTATTTCACAGATGTGCATGAATTGTCCCCAATCTTGAAAGTCCGTAGTTGTAGCCTTTTCTATTAAGTGGCCCACTGATGTCGTGAAAGGATCTTTGTAGTACTTTTCAAAAACCATGGTGAACCTCCAAGCCAGACCCAGGAGTAACATACATTTACAAGAGGAGAGGGGGCATCTCTCAAAGAGTCATTTCTAGCCTTACAGAGACACTAGCTAATATTCTGTATTTCCCCTACCTCTCATATTACCCCCATGTATAATATAGAAACAGAGACAGATCTTGGAGCATGTATTTATATATGCATATACTTATGTCTATAGCTGTATTAAAAATCCAACTAAATCTAGTTACCCAGAAGTGAGAAAAGCAGAAGGGCAAACAGCATTAATATTTTTATCCTTGTATTCATAATTTTTGTATCTTATAGGAATCTTAAAGGATTATAGATTTAGAATTAGAAGGGACCTTGGTGGTCATCTAGTCAAGTATCCTAATTTTACATGCAAGAAACTGAGGGTCAGAAAGACTAGGCAACTGGTGTATCTCTATGATAAATGAATTAATTTTGGATGACATCTTGCATGAGTCAAGGTTTTGTTTCAATGTTTCATCTCCAATTTGGAATATCTTTAATCCTAGAACAATTTGACTTTTTGTAAATGAATGTATGTATCTGATTTCACCTTTCTCTCATTGAGAGTAAGATTTATAAGTCTACTAGAAATTAAACAACCCTGAAATTCTTTTAGAGGTTGATTTAAAGTATTATGATGATGCCTAGATATAAAAGACAGAATAGTGTGCCTTTTTTCAATGACTTATGAGATGGCCTTGAATGGCCATCCATATATCATGTTATGAAAGAAATAATAGACCAAAAAAGCCACATGAAAAAATAAAGTAAAAAAACAAAACAAAACTATTTTTTGATCTATATTCAGACACCCTCAGTTCTTTTTCGGGAGACCGGATTTTTCATCATAAGTCCTTCAGAATCATACTGGATCATTGTTTTACTAACAATAGCTAAGCCAATCACAGCTGATCATGTTAAAATATGCTGTTTCTTTTTACATAGAATATGTCACTTTGCATCAGCTCGTGCCAATCTTTCTAGATTCTTCTAAGAGCATTCTGCTTATCATTTCTTGTAGCAAAATAATATTCCATCACAATAACGTAACATAATTTGTTTAGCCATTCCCCAATTGATGAACACCCACTCAATTTCCAATTCTTTACACCAGAAATAAATTGTCATAAATATTTTTGTACTTAGAAGTCCTTTTCACTTTTTTAAAATCCCATTTAGGACACATACATAGTAGTGGTCAAAGTAGCTAGGTCAAAGGGTATGCATTGTTTTATCGTCCTATAGTCATAGTTCCAAATTGTTCTACAGATGAGTTGAATCAGATCACAACCCCTTCAACAGTGCATTGATGTCTCATTTTCCCCACATCCCCTCCAATATTTGTAATTTTCCTTTTCTATCCTATGAACCAATCTAATACATACATGCATTTCCCAATTTTTCAGAAAAAATTTTCACGTGGCTATAAATCATGTTGATTACTTCATCTGAAAACAGTTCAGATCTTCAATTGGGAAATGGCTCTGATTTTTATAAATGTGACAGTTCTCTATATATTTGAGAAAGGAGGCCTTTATCAGAGAAGCTTCCTTAAAATTTTTTTTCACAGTTAATGGCGTTAACTGTATCCCCCTGCATTCTATGCTCCTTCCCTCTTTTTTTCCCATGTTCTTTCTTCTTTCACCCTGTCCCTCTTTAAATGTGTTCTGTTTCTAACTACCTCCTCCCTCAATCTGCTTTCTCTTCTATCACTCACACCCACCCTCACCCCCCACATGTGTCATCCCCTTCTACTCTTACTTTCCTATAAGGTAAGATAGATACGTTGTGTGTGTATGCTATTCTCATTTTGAGGGAATTTTGAAGAGAGTAATGTTCACTCACTCCATTTCACCTCCCACATTTTCTTCTCCACTAGAAAAGCTTTGTCTTGACTCTTTTATGTGAGACAGTTTGTCTCATCGTACCTTTCCATTTCCCTTTCTCACAGTGCATTGCTCTCTCACCTCGTAATTTTATTTTATTTTTTGGATATCATCCTCTCATATTTAACTCACACCTGTGTCCTCTGAATCTGTAGACTCCTTCTAACTACCCTAATAATGAGAAAGGCCTTATGAGACACAAGTATCTTCCTGTGTAGGAATGCAAACAGTTTATCCTTATTAAATACCTTATGATTTCCCTTACCTCGTTTACTGTTTTTATGATTCTCTTAAGT
Source organism: Bettongia penicillata ogilbyi (assembly GCA_023548195.1). Classification (NCBI taxonomy): domain Eukaryota; kingdom Metazoa; phylum Chordata; class Mammalia; order Diprotodontia; family Potoroidae; genus Bettongia; species Bettongia penicillata. Next base: position 3,349,569 of record JAJHZJ010000139.1, read on the forward strand.
CTTGTATTTGAAAGCCAAATTTTCTACTCAGCTCTGGACTTTATATCAAAGATGCTTGAAAGTCCTCTATCTCACAAAACATCCATTTTTTTTCCCCTTGGGTAGATGATTTTGCTGGGTAACTGATTCTTGGTTGCAAATTCTAGCTCCTTTGCTCTCAAGGATATCATAACCCAAACGTTCCAATGCTTTAATGTTGAAGTTGCTTAGTTTTGCATTATTCTGACCATGGTTCCATGATACTTGAATTGTATTTGCTATTTGAAATATTTTCTCCTTGACCTGAGAGTTCTGGAATTTGGCTATAATATTCTTGGGAATTTTTATTTTGGGATCTATTTCAGTAGATGATCAGTGTATTCCTTTGATTTCTTTTTACTCTCTGGTACCATCCAGCTCTTTTTTTATCATGGCTTTCAGGTAGATCAATAAATTTTAAACTGTCTCTCCTGGGTCTATTTTCCAGGTCAGTTTTTTTTTTCCAATGAAATATTTCACATTGTCTTTTTTTAATTTATTTTTTTGATTTATTTTATTATTTCTTGATGTCTCACAAAATCATTAGCTTTGATTTACTCAATTCTAATTTTGGGGAATTATTCTCTTCAATAAATTTTTGTATCTCTTTTTTCCCTTTGGCCAATTATATTTTTTAAGGAGTTTTTTTATTTTTATTTTCTCCATTGAATTTTTGGGCCTTTTTTCCATTTGGCCAATTTTACTTTTCTGCTTTTCAATGCATTCTTCTCCTCTTTAGCTTTTTGAACACTTTTTAAAAACCATTTGGCCTTAAAGTGTTATTTTTCCATATTTCTTTGTGTGTGTCTACTTTACCAAACTGTTGAATTGTTTTTCATCATTTTATTGCATCCATCTCATTTCTCTTCCCAATTTTCCCCTCTACCTCTTTTACTTGATTTTTCAAATTGTTTTTGAGCTCTTCCATGACTTGAGATGAATACATATTTTTCTTGAAGACTTTGGATGTAGGAGTTTTGACTTTGTTAATCTTCTTAATGTGTGTTTTGATCTTCCTTGTCACCATAGTAACTTTCTATTATCAGAATATTTTTATTATGTACTCATTTTTATAGTCTATTATTTGACATTTAACTCTTTGTTAAAGTGGTGTTCTGCTTCCTGGGTGGAGGGCACACTCTCCCATGCTTCAGGGTATTTTATGTAGCCGTTTTCAGAGATACTTCCAGGGAACTTTAAATTTTCGGTCTTCCAAGGCTGTACAATGTAGGGAGACATGTATACTTTCTTGGCTTGTGCTCTGGTCTGTAAGTGACCACAAGTATGTGGATCCCATGCTACCTAGGACTGCAATCCAGATATGAGTATGGGCAAAACAACAGGGTTCTGCCTCAGTGCCAGCAAAAAGACCCTTGTAATCTGCTTCTGAGCAGCTGTTCAATCTTTTCACCATCTGTGGGCTGAGAGCTCCAGAAGCATCTGCTACAGCTGCAGATTCAGTGGCTCCCAAGGACTATTTCTTGTTTGCTGGGGTCTGGTCTATGTTGGACCAGCCTGCACTTGACTGTGCTCCATGCTTAACCTGGTGAGACAGACTTGTTGTGCCAAAGTTTTATGGCATCTTTGGTTGGAAAATCATTTCACCTTGACCCGTTGGGAATTCTGCCATTCCAGGAATCATTTTATGACATTATTTAAAAGTATTCATAATGGTTTTAGGGAAAGTTTAGGTTACTATCTGCCTTTTCTCCTCAATCTTGACCCCGCTTCCTCATAAATTGAGTTTCAATCATAAAAGTTACCTTTTCCCCCAATATTCAATACTGAATTCTTTGTGTTGTCTTTTCCATGAGAAGCAATTAGTCTGCATGTCAAAATTAAGTAGGTTTTATTTTTACTGATGTCCTTGCTATTCTTCCAATTTTAAGATGGTGGCATCTGCATGCTAGAGGAATTACTAACAATTCCTCCAGCTTCAGTTGTTTCTGAAAACATGGGCCTTTCATCTTTTGTGACAACAGTTTGCTAGTTCCTGGAGCTGTTTTTCATTTTTGATTGTGCATCTTTTTATTCTTGGTATGACTGTTTCATTACAAACTTGAATGAAGCTTGACATGTTAGAGTGCCCCACATTGATGGCGGTTGCAAGGTCTCTAAAAGCCATTGAAAAGTGCTCATTAAGAGCTACAGGTGTGACATTTCCTTGGACATTTCCTTCTTAAAAACTTCAAACATTAAAACACAACAAAACAGAACAAAATAAAACCTGTAAGAGAGATATTTAGTATTCAAATGATGAGCTAAATATGGGAAAACCAGTTTCAACCAAATTCTTCTGTTCAGAATCAAGCATTCTCATGCAGCCTAGTGTCAATGGAAGCTCACACACACAATCAATGAACTACTGCTGTCATAAAATGAAAACCTATCAGCCATTACCTGTCCTAAGTAATTCATATGTGACAATAACAGAACTATTAAGTGACAAAGGTGGAATATTCATCCCCATCTTCATGCTGCAAATCTAGTATTTTCTAACATATCCTGTGAAATAATATTATTTTTTATGGTCGCAAGCACATAACCATGACTGAGTTTGCTATGCACAATTCAGTGAATCAAGTTCTCAATGATTTATACAGGCAAACAGTGACTGTGAGTTTGTGTAACATTTTCTGGGGTATGCTCAAATGGTATTAAAAATAATTCTCAAATCAGATACCCCAAATTAATAGACCATCCAGAGATCATCTTGGTAGGTTTGTTTCACTATCTCTAAATAGATGTGTCCTTTAAAATATCCGGCAAATATAATTGCCAATAATACTAAAGACCAATGACAATAACAACACCCGGTTGGCATTTATAGGCCTTACCATTTGGTGAAACAAGTTCCTGAAGAAACTTACATCTTGCTTCCCTGATGTAGTTTTATTTTTAAAAATCTGTGAAGATTTTGGGCCAACTAAGGAAGATTAATTTTTGTAATTTCCCCTGTACTGTTTATATATCTTTCCTAAGCCAAACAATGAACTTACACTGAAGCTGACTTTTATGAACCAAACTATATTCTCATCATGCTGTTTTATTGTTAATATAGAAATATTTAATGAAGTTACACTGTATTCTGTATTCTATTCCACAATTTATTGGTTTTTTTTATTGTATTGTTTTAAGACCCTGTTTTTCTGATTCCTTTCTTATACAACATCATTCTAGAGCTACTGACATGAAACAAATTGCCATTTTACCTCCAATCAGTCCTTCCTCTAAATTTCACCCATGGTAAGTTCATAAACTTTTTGAAGATGAGAAGAAAGAAAATGAGAGACAGCATGGACTTCATTTTATTCTAATAAAATTTATTTATTTTCAGATTTCAACATTCACTTCCACAAAATTTTGAATTTCAGATTTTCTCCCCATCTCTCCCCTCCCCCCCAACCCAGGGTAGTGTGTATTCTGGTTACCCTTTTCTCCAATCTATCTTTATTTCTATGACCCTCCCCCAGCTGCCAGTGTTTGTTTCTGATTAACCCTTTCATGAATCTGCTGTCCCTTCTTTTATCTCCCCCTTATCACCTCTTCATTGCTTTATTCTAGGGTAATATAAACTTTCATCACCAATTGAATGTATATTATTCCCTCCTTAAGGCAAATCCAATGAGAGTAATGCTCACTTATTCCATTTCACATTCTCCCTCTTCTACTCCATTTTAAAAGCTCTTTCTTGCCTCTTTTACATGATATTATTTACTACATCTATCTCTTCCTTTTTTTCTCCCAATACATTGCTCTCCGCCTTCATATTATTTTTTACATCTTGTTCCTTCATATTCAGCTCACCCTATGACCTCTCTCTCTCTTTATGCATATGTGCGTGTATACACACATACACACATATGTATACATATAAACACACAGACACACACACATGCATACATCCTTTCCCTCCAACTACCCTAATACTGAGAAAATTCTCATGAGTTACAAATATCATCTTTCAGTGTATGAATGTAAACAGTTCAACTTTAACAAGTCCCTTATAATTTCTTTTCCCTGTTTACCTTTGCGTGCTTCTCTTGATTCTTGTATTTGAAAGTCAAATTTTCTATTCGGCTCTGGTCATTCCAATAAGAGTGCTTTGAAGTCCCTTATTTCATTAAAATTCCATTTTTTCTCCTGAAGTATTATACTCAGTTTTGTTGGGTAGGTGATTCTTGGTTTTAATCCCATCTGCCTTCTAGAAGCTACAAAGTCTTGTGTTATCCTGATTATGTTTTCATAGTATTTGAATTGTTTCTTTTTGACTGCTTGCAATATTTTCTCCTTGACTGGGGAACTCTGGAATTTGACTACAATATTCCTAGGAGTTTTCCTTTTTCATTTTTTTCCCCTTTTATTTTACCCTCTTGTTATGGAATCTCAGGGCAGTTGTCCTTGATAATTTCTTCAAGGATGATATATAGGTCTATTTTTTAAAAATCATATCTTTCTGGTAGTCTAATAATTTTTAAGTAATCTCTCCTGGATCCATTTTTGAGATCAGTTGTTTTCTCAGTGAGAAACTTCACATTGTCCTCTATTTTTTTAATTCTATTGTTTTTATTTTATAATTTCTTGTTTTCCCATTAAGTCTTTAGCTTCCATTTGCTCCATTGCTATTTTTAAGGAATTATTTTCTTTTTCAGGGAGCTTTTGAACCTCTTTATCTATTTGGACTGTTCTGGCTTTTCAGTCATTCTTCTCATTGGGTTTTTGGACCTCTTTTGCCATTTGGGTTACTTTAATTTTAAAGGAGTTATTTTCTTCACCATTTTGGGGATCTCCTTTAGCAATCTGTTAATTTGTTTATCATGATTTTCTTGGATCACTCTCATTTCATTTCTCAATTTTTCCTCTACTTCTCTTGCTTGATTTTCAAAATCTTTTTTGAGCTCTTTCATGGTCTAGGAATAATTCATATTTTTATATTGGAGGTTTTGGATGCAGGAGCTTCAACTTTGTTCTCTTCTTCTGGTTTATTCCTTGTTCTTCCTCATTACCAGTGATGTAAGAAAATACCTTTTCATCAAGAAAGTAGGAAACTACAATCTGTTTTTTCTTTTCTCCCCCATTTGCACATCTTCCCAGTAGCTTGCTTCAGCAGTGACTAGCACTGCCCAGGGCCAGGAGCCAGATCATTCTCTCTTCTCAGCCAGGTGAGAGACCCTTCACACCAACCTTCAAAGCTATCTTCAGCATTTGTGGGTTGAGAAGTCAGAACTGCAGCTGATTCAGTCCCCTGATATCTACTGCAGTTCTCTCTGCGTGGTCCATGCCAAACTGCTCTCCACTCTCAGCCTGGTGTGAGAGACCCTTCCTATCAACCTTCCAGATTGTCTTGGACTGGAAATTTGATTCAGTCTGTCATTTTATGGCTTCTGGTCCTCTAGAAGTTTTTTAGAGTCATTTTTATAGGTCTTTTGAGGGGTTTGAGGGTAGAGCTCAAGCAAGTACCTGCTTCTGATCTGCCATCTTGACTCTGCCCCTTGAGACAGCATAGAATATTGAATAGAGGTTTTGCATCATAGTCAGGAAGACTGGGGTTCAGGTCTTGTTTCTGATGTATATGGGTAATATGACCCTGGGAAAGTCACTTATCCTCACAGAGATCTGGGTAACACTGAGATATTATATCATAGGGAAGGTGCTAAGTTGTAGTGGTAGAGAGAATTTCTTCACCTAGCAGTTTTTTCTGCCAAGAGGCTTAGTTCCTATCTTTCCAGTTGAAAAAGAAAATACTTCCTGAAAAGTCATTTTCCTTCCCTGCTTGTACAGATAGAATGCAATAATGCATACAGAGTGGCCAGAACATCATTTTTGACAACATGATTGCATAGTGCAATTCTATAAGTATTTTGGAGTGTTTATTTTCCTTGCAGACGATGGATGACGACTTGTCAGGGAGGTTATAGAGGGCATGCTTTAACTAAGGGAAAGGTTGGACTGGATAAGCTCTAAGGTCCCCCAAAGAGCTAGAGTTCTATAATTCATGAGTGCTTAAGAAGTAACGGGAGATAAGTTTAGAAAGATAGCTTAGGGTTCATTTGAAGGCGATATTCAATGCCAGGTTAAGCATCAAATTTATTTTGGACACAATGGAATGACACAGAAGAAGCTGTTTTTTTTTTTTTAAAGCAGGAAGATATCTAATTTATGGTAGTAGTTTTGAGTTGTACTGGAAAAAGTGTGCTGAATTTATATTTAGAGGACAAGAGATCACATCTCAGTTCTGATAGTTGTTATTTTATGATCTTAGAAAAATAATTTAATCTTTTTGTGTATTACTTTTCTCATCTGACAAATAACGAATTGAATTTGATGACTTCTAAGATCACTTTGAACTCTAAATTTTTGAATCCTGAGATTATGGTAATTCCAGTGAGAGAGAGACAGAAAGAAAGAGATAGAGAGAATGAGACAGAGACACACACACACACACACACACACACACACACAGAAAGTCAGAGAGACAGACAGAGAAAGAATGAGAGAAAGGCAGAGAGAGAAAGACAGTAATACAGAGAGAGCAAGAGAGGGAGAGAGACAGAAACAGAGAGACAAAGAAAGACAGTGACAGAGAGATGGAGAGACAGCGAGATGTAGAGAGAGACAGAGTCAGAGAGGCAGACAGAAATTGAGGTTAAGAGTATCATTAAACAGAAAAATGTTTTTGATAACCTTCTTGCTTTCAAAGTTCTTTCTGTCAAAGAGCTTACTGTTTAGTTGGAAGACATGATAATATACATATAAGGAACCCAAACACCTTCATGGAAATGGGACAGACCATATACACAGAAAGATTGTGGGAGGGATCTAGGGGTGTTCTAGCAGTCTGGGAGGAGGGGTCTAGGGCAGGTCTTGAGGAGGAATCCAAGGAGGTTCTTGAAGGAACTGGAGTGACTAAAGGTCAGATTTCAGAAACCAAGACAACGGGATTAAGGGTGGGAAGTAGTTGAAGGCTACCTGGAAAGAATAGACAATGGAAGGCTAGGTTAAATTTAAGGATAGCTGAGATTAAGGCACAGTGATAATGAAGTTTATGGTCTCAAGCAAAGGCCATATCAAGGGGGCTTCCACAACTTATATACAAGAATGACTTCAAAAAAGTAAAAATTAAAAAGGAGAAATTAAATTTCTACTATCAGAAATTGCCCTGAAGAACAGTGGGAGCAAAGAAAACTTAAGAATCATAAATATCCCTGAAAACCATAACCATGCACAAAATCAAAGAAACAAAAAAACTGGAAACCGTATGTCAAGAAATAATACACGAAAACTTCCAAGACCAATTAGAACAATAGAGGAAAGTGAAAATAGATAAAATTCACTGGTTGCTGCATTAAGTCAACCTTAAGTTGAAATCTAATAGAAATTTCATAGCCAAAATTCAGAGTGTTCAGGTCAGAGAAAAAAAAAAAAACTTCAAGGAGAAAAGAAAATCCAAGTATTAAGGGACAATAACAAGTATCTAGGAATAATTAATTTAGAATCACATAAGACTTGTCATCAAGACACAAAATCTCAAGAACACAATATTCTATTCTATTCTATTCTAACCCTCCTCCACTTTACTCCCCAAAGCTCACAACAAAGGGAAAGAGGATGGTGTTTTAATAGAAAAGAGTTTCCACTTCTGCTACCAGAAAAGACAAGAACTGAGTAGAAACTCTGAAATGCAAATGTAGACGCCAAAGGAAACCTAGAAAGAAGAGTAATTTGAATAACTGGAAGGGGCTAACTAATGATTAAATGCTTAATGTCTAACAGGGAGAGAGTAGACAAATATCTCTTCAGGATTCTAATGTGTTTGTGTGTCAGATAAAATTAAAAAACAAAAACAGGAGATGCATTTACAAATTAATTCCACATAACATTTAGAGAACAACTTATTCTAATATTACAAAAGTTGTTAGCAAAAGACATAAGAAAAGAAGGAAATCTATCAAATTCTCTTTGGAAATAAAAGCTATTGATACTCAACCAGAAAAACAAAGTAGAGAAATAAAACTAGTGAACAATGATCCTAAATATATCAATGCTAAATGTTGAAATATAATATAAGCAAAGCGGTTGCAATAGCATAACAATAAAAAAGGACTATATATTATGACCATGTTGAATTTATACTAGTTATTAAAAATTTGGTTCAATATTAGGAAAATTATAAACACCACTGTTGTTCAATCATTCTGTTATATCTGACTCTTCATGGCCCCATGAACCATACTATTCATGGGGTTTTCTTTGCAAACCTACTGGAGGTGTTTGCCATTTCCTTCTCCAGTGAATTAAGGCAAACAGAGGTTAAGTGAGTTACCCAGGATGACATAGCTAGTAAATATCTGAAGTTAGATATGAACTCAGGTCTTCCTGACCCCAGGCCCAGTACTCTATCCACTGAGCCATTTAGCTATCCCTAGTAATTAATAATAAAATGAACAATAATATGAATATCAACAAATGCAAAAAACTCTTTTTGGCAAAATATAATCCCACATTTAATTTAAAAACATTAGAAATCAGGAATAAATTAATCTTTCTTCAACATGGCAAATAGAATCTATCTCAAACCATATGTCAGCAATATTTGTAATGCGGAAATATTATAAGAATTTTCTGTAACACCAGCTGTAATGCAAAAATATTTATTGTTACAATGATTATTTGATATAGTTCTCCAAAGACAGCTAATAATGGTATCCCATTGGATAGAGTAGGAGCCAAATCCAGGTTCAGATTATGATAGACTGTGCAATTTATGCAAGTCATTTAATCTCTGTCTTCCCTATCTGTAAAATGAAGTGAATAAAAAAGTGCCTATCTTCCAAGGTTAAAGTGCTATATAAAATAATTCAGATAAGACACTGAATCCCTGTCTTTCTGGCACATGCCTTCTGACACATTGGTTCAGAAGGACAAAAAGGCACTTTCTTCAAACATACCAAACATGTTGTTTACACTTAACAATGTCTGCTTTCATCTTAGGTAAACTAAAAGTTTTTCTAGATCTCTCATTTTCTGTTGATTCATTATTTCCAAAACCATCATGTGGTACCTTTGTAGCCACAGGACAATATTCTTTTGGTAACACCAACTCTATCCTGGTACCAGAAGAGATCATTTACAATCACATATAGCATCCCTTTGTATAACTTGAATGTCTGCCATTATCTCTCCAGCCTTTAAGGGAATGGAATCTGAGTCTTGAAGGTTATTTCTCTGCTCCTTAGTCTTGGTATTATTTCTGTCTGAACTCCATCAGTCATTTGCTCTATCATCCAGGGATGATAAAGGGAAAGATGTTTGCTTCAAGTCATGGTCTATCTTTAGTATCACATTGCCTTCAGGACAAGGCATCTGCTTTCATGTAAGTCTCAACTGGCAAATAAATCCTGAATTCATAGGTAGTTAGTACTTGTCTGCTACTCACCTCACTCATGTATCACCTAATTTAGTCCTAGTCATAATATGACAGAGGAATTGTTGCCTAGTGATACTTGAAATCCAAATTTATGTATATATTATTTGATCTTTTCAAAATGGCCCACTTCAAAGATAAGAGCTACAGTTTATTTATTGGATAGTGAATATCACTGTCAATAACATGTTGGATGAGAAATACAATTGGTTTCTGCTGAACATCACTATTTTGATACATGAACGTTCTCAAGTTTAGGTTATCATCTGTATATAGGACACTCTACAGTGCTTCTGAGACTTGGGAGCTCTGTAACTCTGAATAAATCACTAAATGTCTTTCAAGTTCAGTTTCTTTATTTTTGAAATGGATACAATAATAGTACCCATCCCAAAAGGTTGTTGAGATGATCAATTGAAAAAACAAAACAAAACATGCAAAACACTGAAAATTTTAAAGAAAAAGTATGAATTCTATGTATTAACAATTACATCAGAACTTAGTGTTGACTGAAATGTTAGCTTTTGTAATGTAGTGTTTTTGAAATATAGTGTTGACTACATGAAAGTAGCAAACAGAAGCAAGTAAGTATATAAAGCAAAAGCTGAATATACATTAACAGTATATGAAAGATAAACCATCTGCAGGAAGTCAGTGATATATGCATAGAATCAGCAAATTTTTCAGTAGAACATAATTTGGTTTATCAATAACCAATACTATTCACAAACGCAATAAATATATTTGGAATCCTATGAAATATAGTGAGTCAATCATGTGAAAAATAAATCATGAAAAACAAAAGAGTTGAAGTCAGAATTGGAAAGAAATATGTACACTGAGGAACACCTGATTTAAAATTAGAATCAAAGAGATTAAAATTTAAGCAAAGCAAAAATACATAATAAATTCAACTTAAAGTACAAAAATATCGGAGGAAGAGAAACAGATCTTAAATATGACCAGACCCATGTGATACATGTATGCTAATGAGGCAGATCTTTTCAGAAGCAACGAACATAATAACAAAATATATACACATACATATTATACACACACACACACACATGTGTATGAGTATGTATCTATATAATTACAGTGCCTGGCTGCATCAGTAAGCACACTGACATATAGAAGCATGGGGGCCGCTTTTAGATCTGAATTTATAAAAGAAAAGGCAACTTTTGAGGGGTCAACAATCACTTTAATCACATTCAGCATACAGGGATCAACAGACAGACTTCCAGTTGTACGATCATTGCATACATTCATACATAGTTATCAGAGAGGGAAGCACCAACATCTGGTTTTCAAAGCCGGGGAACTGCTTAGTGGATTCCCAGAGTCTCATCTGGTATATAAACCTTCTTCCAAAACAAAGTCCTAAAGCAAAACCTCCCATTAGAGTATACATAATCTTTTCAGAGCCAGAAGACACAATTCCTAGTGATCCAGTGCCTCATTAACAATCAGCAAAAGGTGTGGACCTTCATAGGAAACAAGTCTTCCCTAAGCAAGCCTTCCTCAATAGCCCCACCTGAGGCCTGTCAATGGGTGGTGAAGATTTTGAACTCCCATTACACCGGCACATAGCAGGCTCCAAATAAATATTAATTTATTAATTGAGATGTATATGCAAAGCAGCATAGGTACCCTGTAGACGCCATGCATGGGGTTTCTCATCTGGGATATTTTGACTTTTTTTCTTTGCAATTTTTGTTCAGAATTTTTTTTTTTAATATGAATGTGTCTCTACTTCCATCTATATTTCATAACTCTAATTCTAGTCAGAATTACAAAACACAGAAAATCAGCATTCTATTGATGCAAATTTCATTCAAGTTAGTGAAAATGCAAGGAAAGTGCTTTCAATGCTCCAACAAGGGGTCACTCAATCATTTTCCAAAATCTCTTCACAAGTGCTCTCCCAACTTTACACTCTGAACTCCTGCAGAGACAATCTCATGGTCGTCACTGTTCCAACTCCTTCCACTCCCTCACTTTTTAGGACACTGGAAAGACTAAGCAGAGGGGCTGAATGTCTGAGACTCTGAGACCTTAGGGGGCCTCAAGTTGCAAGTTTTTCCCATCTTAGTTATCTTATCTCCTCCCCTTTCCCCTAGCTTCTCAGTGATCTTATTCCAATTTCAGTTGAATTTCTGGCCTCTGGACCTTACTAGTTAGGGTCACCTTATACTAGTTAGTAACTCAGGTGGTTTCTACCTTGGGCAGATAGAGACTTATACAGAGGAAAAAACTGGCTAAAGCTATTGCTTACATGAGTATCTAACGTGAGTAACAGTAAATCACTCATCTAAGGTCAAAGAAAGGAAGGCAAACAATCAGCTCTGGGTACTGATATCTAACTCTTATTTCCTTTTTCCTATCCCATTGCTTCTTGTCTGTTTTTATACCTATAGTTGTCATAGTCTTTATATTTTCCCATTACAGGGAGGGAAATGGGTGTGATCAGAAATATTCTACCACTCATTTCTCTCTGTGTTCTCCAAATTAGCATCCCCCTAGAGCTCTGGAATAAATCATTTCTGAGTTGAGAGATGGTATAGGCACAGCACGGGTAGAGGGCATGGTATTGCAGTTACACTGCAATTGTATTTGTGAGACAAGAAAAACATCAAGATTTTCCCATAAATGTGAGCCCACCATACTGAATGGTCCTGTGTCAGTGTCTCCCATGTCTCACAATCAATTTCAGAGTTTTTCAGAGACCTTAACATGGTCTTTGTGTCACTTCTTCTGGCCTCCACATGAGTGTGTTTGCCTGGTGTGAGTCCTGTGAGCATTAATATGCATAAAAACATATATAAACACATCCATACACAATAATATATACCATTCATGTGCACATGAACATATATGTACATGTATGTATGTCCATAAGTTCCCTCCATTGATGGAGATCACCAACTGACTTGCAATTTATAGAGAATGGCAGGAGCCTTTAAAGATTAAATGACTTTCCCTTGATCACTGTCGGTGGCAGTGCTTATATTCAAGTCTTCTTTACTTCCTGATTTCACTATCCTGTGAATAAAAAAAATGAAAGAAATGAAACCAGCATGGTCTTCTAGTTTCCTGGCACAAATTATTTTCTGCATTGGGAAATGTGTGGGCTGGGATTTCAAAACTAGATAGATATAACCAATAAACTTTAGTCTTGGGGAGAACTACAAAAGAAAGATGCTTGTATCTAAGTTCCATGTTTGTCTTCCCCGCCTTCCACTTTGTTCTTCCTGACTTAGCTAAAATGAAAAGAATTTTTAAAGTAAATCAGATTTTAGTTGGAATGTCAGTAACCAGTTGATTACTGAAAGAAAATATCAGTCAGCTTGAACAGCATAGAAGGCAGAGTTTACATCTTGCTTTGAAAGGGCTGGGTCAAAATACAAGTTCCTTTTTCCTGATTAAAAACACTCAGGGAATGTAGGTCCTTAATAGCACTGGTATACATTCATCCTCACCTGGCTTCTATATAAAACTTAATTCATGTCAACATTGTGCTGTTAGTGAAATCCAGCCCTTACCTTGGTTGTGGCAGGAGAAGACATGGGGAACCCCTGAGTCAAAGAGTACATGAAGAGTATGGAAAGATCTCTTGGAGCTTTACAGGACCCTTCTTTACAAAGTAACCCATATTTTGATAGAGCCTTATGGAATTGTGGAAAATCTAGCCTGTCAGATTTGTCAGTTACTTAGAAATGATAAGTAAAGGGATTTTCAGTGTGTCCTCCTCCATTCATGGCCCCCCTCATCTATAAAATTTAATTTTCATTGTTTATAAAATGTCCCACCTCTGACACATCTTGGCTCCATGAACTGGGCAAATTGCTTAACCTTTTTCAGGGCTTTTGGCAAATCTGATTATAAACAGCAGATAAAGTACCCCCCTACACTGAAAAAGGTAATTCTTACCTGTAGTTCTATGTATCATTGAAATCGTTGTCCATTACCTATCGATGACAAACATTTCTCCTCCAAATCAGCATAATATAAAGGGATTAAACAAATAAATGATAAATCAAAAAATATGACAATAAACCAAAATGTGCTCTTGTACAAACTTTTGAACATCTATTTCTTCTAGTCTCACATTGATACATTATTTAAATGGGTCTATAATGTATATATGTGTACATAGTGACATATCCACATGTGTTCACATTTTGACTATTTTCCCATAGAATGTGTGTGTGTGTGTGTGTGTGTGTGTGTGTGTGTGTGTGTGTATAGGGAAATGCATCAGGAGCATCTGTGTGCATGTGTAATTGAATTGCTTTATATTCTTGTTGATTTTTTTTCCCACTTTCTAAGAAGCCTGGAATTGAAGGCATCTAAATATTCCATCTATTCTCTAAACTACTATGCAGGAATTCTGCCATTCAACATTCATGACAAGTGACCATTCAGTCTCTCCTTCAATAATTTAATATCATTTTGTTAACTTCCCATAGGGTGCAGATCACTGTGTCAGGTGCTGATGAAAATACAACATACAAATAAGAGATAGTCTCTTCCCTCATGGAATTTATAGTTGGGAGAGTGAGTGTTTTATTGCACCTGAGAGTAGAAAATCAAAATGCTATGTGATTTCCAAGATAGAATGTCATAACTGATAAGGGTATTTAAGGGAGCCTTCCAGAAAGTAGATTCTGAATCAATCCTAAAGGATAATTAGGAATTCAATTATTAAGAAGAGAAGAAAAGATTTCAAGGCACAGAGAATGCCATGAGTCAGATGTAGAGGGGAATAAAATGGGGTTGCTTGTGAGCTATAGTTACAGAGCACAATGAATGGCAGTTCAATAATGAACCAAAAATGTAATTATTTTAGAAATTATATAAAGGACAAATTAAGAGAAAAAGTACAGGAGAGACTGGAATTTGGAGGCTATTGCAATAATCTAGATAATTCATAGTAAGATACTTTACTAAGGAGGTAAAAATGAAAAGGATACATGGAGACATGTGGTAGTGGCAGAACTGAAAGGACTGGGTGTCTTGTTTACATTAAGAAGTAAGGGTGTGGGGAGAGCCAAAAAGACAAATCCAAGATTTTAAACATATTAGAGAAGATGAATGGTCAAACCACTGTAATTGTAATTTAAATGGAAAGATCTTTTTTATTCATTAATAGCCCCATATGATCTGCTTAGATCACCTGGAAGCTTAAGTCACATGTGGCAGAGAAGCTTGCTGAACAGGCAGAGCAGGAAGGGTGGAACACAATTGGAAGGAAGTGAGTGAGCACTTGTGAGGGGCAGAGGAGAGAGGACCCAGGCAGGCAGGCATGGCAAGTCTCAAGCTCGTGAGTGTTAGCTTGTGAGAAGGCCCTAGCAAAGCAAGGGAGGCTTGGGTTTGCTGCCTGCAGTGATCATGTTTATTAACATCTTGGTCACCATGACAGATTTTGCTTTCTGGTTCTGGGATTTGGCTTTCTGGTGCCTACATAAATGTTTTTCTTCTGCCTTCTATATGGAGAGTCCATTATACTTTGCAACTGAGAACTACACTGGCATATTCACAGTCACCACCAGTGATGTGAATATTGCCTTGGTGATACATTTGGCATCACAAACAGGATTGTAGAGTATGAAATCTCTATGTTGAGGCAGAAAGGATTTAGAGGAAGAAAGTAATATATCAGATTGGAACGATTTAACTTTTTCATCGCTAGCCAGAGAAGGGTCCAAGAGCATGGGACCCTATGAAAACTGGGAAGCAAGGTTACAGGAGGGGGAACTTGGAAATGTGGAAAGGCATTTGCAAGGAATAGCAATAAGACTAGGGAAAGAATTGGTAGGGGTAAGTAGGAGAGACTGGGATTTATTAACAGAGTGCATAAGTGTAAAAACAGAGATGAGCTGCTTAAGGAAAAAATTCAGATGGGAAAAGTGTTAGGTAGTTTGCATGGGAATTCTCAGCCTTCAGGCTCTCCTTTACAAGAACAGTCTGGGGGAACTCAGCTAATGGAAAGATTGTTCATTTAGCTCAGAAGAGGCTAAA
This sequence comes from Bettongia penicillata ogilbyi, assembly GCA_023548195.1. NCBI lineage: Eukaryota > Metazoa > Chordata > Mammalia > Diprotodontia > Potoroidae > Bettongia > Bettongia penicillata. The sequence continues at coordinate 3,365,035 of JAJHZJ010000139.1, forward strand.
GGCTGACAAAAGAAATTCACATATGACCTCTGTACAGACCCAGTCTAGTAGCCACAGTGAGCAAGGAAGTGAAAAAATTTTAGAGGGAGAAATTTCTTAGGCAGAAGTATGCCCAATAGTGAGGTGGAAACAAGAGAACCAAGGATGTAACACAGTGTTTAGGGAAATAATTGAGGATTTTGCTCAGCAGAAAGAAGATATTTTGAGTCAGTTCATCCAAAGGATGGGAGAATAGTTAATATCTTGGATGGTGAGAATTAGTGATGAAGGGAATGGAGGAGTATCAATAAATAGCATGAACTATTTGAAATTTATGGGTATCAGAATCCTTTTGTACATCAGACTTTTAGAGATTACAATATGCATGGAGGCAATAATACAACTAATCTGTTAGCTTTGACTGCAGAGGGCTGCAGTAGGCAATATTCTACTGACTCTGTGTGACCTAGTGAAGACAGACCCTGGCATTCACTTAAGGACTGTATAAGAAAGTTAAAGGAGGTGATAATGAAGACTACTATAATGATGGAAAATTCAGGTGCATAGAATGATACTCTCTTTGCAGTTTACCATAGGAATATAATAGTGAAAATGGCTCCTCCTACTTATAAGCACTTGATTTTGACTCTAATATTTGGGAAAATATGGCACCCTTTTTCAGAGATGCTGGACAAGATTTCATAGTTAAGTGACTTAGGGAACTGGGGAAAGACAGAATTCCTAAAAGAGAAGAGTAAATAGCCAGCAGATTCAAAATCAGAATAAATTGACAAGGAGAAAATTGTTTACTGCTCTATTGAGATCGGGGGTAGATTCTGAAAGCATGGATGGTATTCCAATTAATGAACTATACAGAACTTACCGGAAAAGGTATTTGGTACTAGACAAAATAGAGAAGCAAGAACTGTCCCTATAGATCCTGCTGAACCTTTGTATCCAACTTTGTTGCACCTTCAAGGAGAATAGGATGTTGGCCAAACCTCAGCTCAGATTAAAGATATACACAGATGGGTTTATAGAACCCATATCATTTTGACCACATATTGAAAAAATGGATCAAATACTGTAACTAGGGCATAATAGATACTGTGGTGGAGGCCTCCCTTACATATGGAAATGCTAATAAGTTTAAACATGGAATCACCATTGTAGGATTGGAAAGGGCTGAAATATCAGCCAGACAAGTCAATCTAATGACAAAAATTGGACAATTACCTAAGAAAGAATGTACCATGGTAATTGTACCCATTCCTGAGTAAATCATTGGAACAGATATACTGAGAGGTATGACTTTAAATTTACCTGAGGGGAGATACCAGTTTGCAGTAAGGAAGATAGGAATTAATACGATTTTAGTGGTGAAATAAAAATGGACCCAATAACTTTACCTGAACATTCAGAAGTGATTACTTTAAAGCACTATCATGTGCCAGGTGAGCAAAATGAGATTACCAATATGGTGGGGCAGAAGTGTTAGTCCCTACAACCACCAGATGAAATAATCCTGTCTGGCCAGTAGAAAAATCAGATGGGACACGGAGGATGGCAGTGGATTAAAGACAACTGAATAAAGTCACTCCTTCCTTGTATGCTGTTCCAGATACCATTACCTTAATAGAAAAGATTCAGAAATATGGTGGGACTTAATACACAGTTATTGATTTAGTTAATGCTTTTTTTTTTTTTTACTACCCCAACAGATTCAAAACAATGGGACCAATTTCCTTTCACTTGGCAGGACCAACATTAAACTTGTACACACTTGCCACAAGGATATCTGCATAGCTCCACTATTTGTCATAGGATTGTGGCTGAACATTTGGATGAATTAGGGCTACCTGGTATACAGCTTACCTACTACATAATATTATGATATAGGCAAAAAAAACTGTAAAAAAGGGGAGAAGAGTTTGACACTTAATTGAGCATATGAAAAGCAAAGAGTGGGAGATCACTCCTGCAAAGATTCAAGGACAAGCTCAAACTGTAAAGTTTTGGGTATACAATGGAATCAGGGGCTGCAAGAGAACTCTCTTGCAAGCCCAACAATATGTTCAGGATTTTCCTGTCCACCAGAATAAGAAAGGCACCCAAAGGATTATTTGGATATTGGTGACATCACATACCACATCTAGGATAAATTTTGAAACCCTTATATAAGATTACATGGAAAAAAAAAATCATGAATTTGATTGTGGATTTCAGCAGAGTAAAGCCTTTGATAAAGCTAAGGCTGCTATCCAGTTGACCCTAGTTTTATGACCTATGGAAAGGGGCCAAGTGGAATTACAAGTGACTGTACGGGATGAACATGCAAACTAGAGCTCATGGCAAAAACAACAAAACTGAAATGTACCCTTAGGGTTTTGATCTAGGAAATTCCCTTCATCTGGAGCTCAATGTAACCCCTTTTGAAAGGCAGTTGTTACCTGCATATTAGTCTTTGGTAGAGACTGAACATCTGATTTTAGGCCATGAGGTAACACTAAGGTCTGGGATACCAATTATGACCCTGGTAATAAGAACCCTAGTTTCTCATCGAATTGAACATGCACAGGAACCTAGCATAATTTAATAGAAATTATATATTCAAAATAGACCTAAAACAGGCTAAGGTGGAGTTTCTACTTTACATGAATCTATAGCAAACATTGATACTGAGGGAAATGACACACCTTCAGAACCAAAGAAATAATTGGTACAATGGTAAAATAGAATGAGGGATATGATGGATTAATTGAAGAACAAAAAAGATATGCATGGCTTACTGATGGGACACATATCTGGGCCACAAAAGATATTGGAAAAAGATATCCTATAACCCATGTACTAGGTGGACTTTGGAAAGTACTGGGATAGGTAGAAGTAGTCAATATGTTGAACTTATGGCAGTATACCAATCTATTAAAACAGAATAAGGAAGATAGTGTCATATATTCACTGATTCATGGGTAGTAGCTAATGGATTAGCTTCATGGATGCCTATGTGGAAAAATAAAAATTGAGAAAAATATGGCAAACAAATCTGGGACAAAGAATTGCAGAAAGATATATGGGACATATCTTTGATTTCTGATTTGTCAATTTTTCATGTAAATGCTCACGTGGCCTTTGCCACGCCAGAACGTGAGTACAATGCACATGCTGATCAACTAGCAAAGATTGCTACTCAACATTTCTTTCCTACTCTGATACCAACTGATGATCCAGTATTAGCAAAATGGGTCCATCAAATGGCCGGTCATTTAGAGGTCTAGGATACACACCAGCGGGCACAAGATCAAGATATTAATAGCTTTCATTCATTGTTAAAACAAATAACTGAAGAATATTATGTATGTCTTTTTGGAAAAGGAATGAACTGTCTGTTGAGTAGTAACTGGAGAGATAGCAAGAGGAAAAGTTACAACCCAAATTTGGCAAATAGATTATAATGGACCCCTACTCCAAGATAAAGGATGCAAATTTATATGTGCTTGTGTTGACACCTATGGAGGAATAATATTGGCTTGTCCCTGTAAGAATGCAAGCCAGAAAAACACCTGTAAAACTTTAGATACCCAAAGTCTGAATTATGAAACCCCAATGCAGATTCAAAGTGACAATGGGTCACATTTCAAAGGTAGTAAAATGAAGAGATATTGTGTATTAAACAACATAGAATGGATATATCAAATTCCATATTATCCACAAGAGTCTGGGCTAATGGAAAGAATAAATGGATTATTTAGAGAATAGTTAAGGAAATTAAGTTCTAATAATTCTTATCAACATTGAAAAGATAATTTGTTCCTTACTTAATTTGAATAATAGACCACTGGGAAGAAGTATACCTCTCACCAGAATGATGACCCCAAACCTGCAAATTAGAAAATAGCAAACACATAAGATCACAAATGTTGAGTATTGGACTGCAAGGCCAGATGTTCCAGCACCTTATTCCAGGACACCTGATTTGACAGAATGTAATTTACATTTTTTTAGAGGACTTTTGGTTGGACAGGAAAGAAATAAGGACAATCTCTGCTGGAACATACATGAAAATCCCTAAGAATCACTTCGAACAGATGTTACCTAAGTCAGGATTAGCAGCTCGAGAAATACATGTATTAGCTGGAGTGATAGATTCTAATTATCAAGGAGAAATTATTGTGACATTCCAAAATTTAGGTGATGAACCCAGTTTTGTAAAAATGATAGAATAGTTCGAGTGATTATTATTCCTCATGAAACAAAACCACTTGTGAAAACTGATCCTTCTTCTGAAATAACTAACGGAGGAACTGAAGGATCAAGTTCTACTGATAGAATAAAATTGGGAGCTAAAGTATGGGTAAAACAGAAGCCAGACAACTTTCCAAAGGCTGTGGAAATAATACCATATGGGAAAGATAATACAGTACCTGTTGTTTATTCAGGAGAGGATGATTACCAAATTCCATCCTTAGCTCATATATTCTACCATGAATGAGGCTATGACAGTGGGCTCATTGACCCCAGAACGATAACTGATCCTAAATCTACTCTGCTTCTGGTTATTGTTTCCTTGTTTCTTTTTGACTCTTTGTCTGTTAAACTTGTTTGCTAGGTTTGTTTCCTATAGGTTTAGTAACCTTCATCTACAGATGCCTGATGGCTTAAGCCAGATGTTACTGCCTATCCATGTCTGGACAGTGATTTGTCCAGATGCTAGCTAAAGAACTGATCTCTCAAATGGGACCTCTTAGGGCAGGCAGAAGTCTACATACAATCTCAGCAGGAAGTAATTATGGAAGAAGAGACCTTTGTCCCTTATTCTAAGATTTCGGGCCCCATTTGTTGATGGGGTATAGAAGGCCAGTGCTGATGGAGTCCGGAATGTGAGGTATTGTCCAGGTTTTACTTGAGATTTGTACTAGCATAAAGACCAATTTTCTCAGAGTTGATGGACCATCCCACCCCTGATAAGTAAAGATGAGATCGTCCTGGTGGTGTACCCTGAGGTTGTTACGCAGAAGGGACTAAGACATGGAAGCAAAAGATGTAAACCAAAAATGTTCTCATGGGAATAACCTTGGTGGCTTGCTTAAGAGAGTATATAAATCTTGACCTTCAGATCAATAAACCTGTCATGTATAGATGGTACAGGTTTGCCTAGCCCCCGCTGCTGTTATCTCTTTGTTTTCTATCACCCCCGCACTTCCGATCTGCCAGTTGTTGGCAATAGGGCAATGATATGGTGCTTGTGCTCAAGCCATACCCTGAAATATTCTTTTATTTGCTCCTTATGTGTGATCCCCATTATACTGTTGTAAAGTTCTATTGACACCAGTTGTCTTAGATGTTGTTTTACATGGTTATTTTCTGTTATCCCAGGTAAAGTTTTGTTAATACCAGTTGCCCCACTGGACTGCTGTAAAGAATATGAAAAGTCTTGCAGTTGAATGTAATAGCAGTTTAAATGGAACAACCTTTCTCATTCCTTAATAGACCCATATGATCTGCGTAAATCACCTGGAAGCCTAAATCACATGTGGTGGGAGGAACCTGCTGAACAGTCAGAACAGGAAGGGTGGAACAGAACTGGGAGGAAGTCAGTTAGTGCAGTCAGGGTAAGGGAGAGGGGTCACAGGCAGGCAGACATGGTAAGGCTCAGGTTACTGAGTGTTTGCTTTTGAGAAGGCCCTGGCAGAGGAGAGGGGAGGCTTGGGAATGGTTTTGCTCCCTGATGTGATCATGTTTATTAACTTCTTGGTCACCATGACGGATTTTGCTTTCTGGTTATGGGTTTTGGCTTTCTTGTACCTAAATAAATGGTTTTCTTCTACCTTCTCTATGGAGAGTCTGTTATACTTTGAGACTGAGAACAATGCCAGCATAGTCATAGTCACCACCAGTGCTGTGAATATTGCCTTTGCATGGTTATCTCTATAGGAGTCAGAAGGATGGATGGATGAGTTTAGGGTGACTATTATAGTTTATACATGTTGAGAATGAGCCATCAAGGCAACATTGATTTGGATAAATGCTGTATGACAATCATTTGAGCATCACAATATAAGAGGTAGAAGAGGTCTCACAGTACAACATACATCACAAGAATAACTTTCTTTACCAAATACCATACAAATGATTAGCCTTTGCTTGAATATCTTTACTGAGTACAAATCTATTAACTGCTGAGGAAGGCCATTCCACTGTTTAATAGCACAATTTGCAATAGAGAGCCCCTAAATGTTATTTAATAGGGGAATGACATGATTAGATCTGTGTTAGCTGTACGGATTATTATCTGATATGGGCAAGAAGTAGTTTTACGTAAGTGAAGTGATGTGACAGGAGGGGAAAAGTTGTTGGAGAGTTGAATTTCATGTTTCTGGATCTTTGAGTATGTGTAGTGTAATCCAAATATATGCTGAAATATATTATGTCCATATCTGTCTGAAACAGAGCAGAAGATAGGTAACTCTACTCGTTAGAAAGTTTTATTTTTTTCTTACATAAAACTGAAATCTATTTACCTTAAGCTTCTATCTACTTGGCACTACTTTTATCTTCTGGAGCCCACAATAATAATCTTTGTCATATGGAATGACTCTTCATCTATTAGAATATTGTCTTTGTGTTTACTCAAGGCCATATACTTCCCTTTCCTCTAGCTACTCCTCACCTAACGGTGTTTAGAGACCATTTCTTGGTTGTCATCCCTTGGACATAATCCATTTTATTTGTGTCTCTAAACTGACCACAATCTTTTCTGATACCTCCAAAAGTACAGTAAGACTATAACCTACCTAGTTTTGGACATTATACTTTCATTAATGTAGCATAGGATCAAATTCATTTTTTTTGACTGCCATGGTTACCCTGTTGACTCATATTGAGCTTGAAGTCTCTGAAAAACCCTATGTCTTCTCCCCTCCACACAAATCAGTCCTATCAAACCTATGCATATGGTTATTAGATATAAAGAAAATAATTTCATTGTAAAATATAAAATCAAGTAACCTTCCTTTTCTGACATTCTTTATGCCTAGTTAGGGCTGAGATAATGTAAATCAAATGACACTTGTCATTTGAATAGTACCTTTGCCTAGTTTCATTATGACAGCTAAGCTTTAGGACTGTGCCATTTGAAATAGCCTCAGAATTGAGCAAACAATTGAATCTAAAATATGAATGATCTTGATCATAATGGTGTTTTAGTTTTATTTGTTTTATTGTTTTTTGCTTAAGAATGGTGATGAAGAAAGACGATAGATAGGAAGGTGAATATGTGTGTATATGTTTTTATGTGTATGTGAATTACACTACATAGAATACAAATATGTATTAAATAGCATATTCATAAATTTCCCCCTTTTAGCATAGGAATACTTGGAAAATAATTTTTATGAAACGTTGGGCCTAAATGTAATAGTGTAAAACTTTTGTTTTCTGTTTATGAGAAATAAATCTTAGCAAGAAGAAGAGTAATTTTTAAACAGAATTATTGACTTTAAAAATCAAAACTCTCTCCAAAAGAATTTTAAGCCTGTGTATGGTGAGAGGAAGGGAAGGCTCATCTTTCTATTATTTTATTCTCTACTTTATTTGCTTAAAAGTACCATTTGGGATTAAAGCTGATTCCTTTGGAGAAATATTTTCTTCCTCATCATAAAAGATGATGGATTTACAGTGAAATTATGTTTGACACTTGAGAGAATTCCTTAAAGTAGGTTGGCTGAATATTTGGTATTTTTTTAACTCTAGATCTAATCATAAATTTTAGCCTTATTTTCTCTACCTAGTCTGCTTGACTACAAGAGTATTTGTAAGATAGTGTGAGTGATTTAAAAAAAAATATATGAGCTTTTAACAATGAAATATAGACACCCTGGAATGCCAGTGGTCTAAATTAGGAAAGCATCAATGACAAAAATATTGTTGTGATTAATGTATGGAAGCTACTGTATAGTTACAGTATACAGAAATGATATGAAACAATTACTGTAATATGCATTTTTGTCATTATAAAATGATTTATCATCATCACAGGCATGTGAAAAGTCATTTTCCAATAACTAGCTCACAAAACGTAAATGTCAAGCACATATATTGTATTATATCCTATCAAAACACTGACATCTAAAGAACTAAAGCACCCAACTCAGTACTAAAGCACATCTTAGGAAAACCAAGACCAATTTGTATTATAGATTTTTAGAAAATACAGTTGAGACTTCAAGGTTATCTGGTACAATCCAATCACTGTGGAGAGTTTTTTTGGCCCAGTAGACTTGAATGGTTAATATCTTCTTCATTCTATCCTTTTTTTCTTCCTCTATTCAAAAGGTCATGAAATTATTGATGTGTTTTTCTACTATATCTGCATGTCACATTATTCTGCTTTTCTCTCTTTTGCTCTATGTCTGATAGAGTATTTTTTTCATTTGTCCCTTTATTATTGTAATGTCAATGACAACAGATTCTTTTTTGTCCTTAATCCAAATTGATCATCTACACAAAGATTCAATTTTTAAATTCTTAGATAAATCCAAATTGTTTTTGAATTTGAGGGAAAAAAAAATTGTCAGGAAAAGCCATATTGTCAAGACAGGATTCTGGTCTATTAAAGCAATTTACTTGAGAAAAAGAGAGTCACTGGCATTGCAGCGATATTTACATGCATTTGAATAAGTAGGAGGTACTGAAAGAAAATAAAGGTATGGATGAGATGAAGAACTAGAAAAGAATGAGGTAGAGTCCTAGTAAAAGCAAGGTCCTTAGTGGGAAACCATAAGGAAGATGTAAAACTGCTTTAGATATTATATTCTGCATCAGGAACCATGAACTATAAAAGGTAAAATTCTGTAACATGGTTAGGGAGGAATCTATATTGATTTCAATCTTTTGTAGTACTAGGTACATCAGGGATATATATGCATTGAGTATTCTGGCTTTGTATATTAGTAGCTCTTTAATCTCCTCTACTGGAAAGTCTTAAATGGTATCTACTGTCTCCAGAAGTGGCTCCTATTTACTGTTATTTTGAACCCCTTGGGAGTTCATGCCAATGGTCTGAGAGATTTACAAATGAAAATTATTTAGTCATGCCTTAAAAGAGAAAATAATTACCAAATAGGCCTACAAGCATTTATTTTCCATCATGACAAGAATCTGCATGTTTGAATTAGTGGAGCTTTGTTTTTGTAGCTATTATAAACAGTCATGCTTCATGTGCCTAAGTGTTTTGCTGTTGTAGTAAATACATCAAACTCTGACCACTTTTGGATAAGTGTATTCTTGAAGTTTCTTAACCTGTCATCAAATTATTTTCAAACCACAAAAGTGTTTGACATTCAAGCACAAACTGATTCTCAACAGAGATCAGATAGATGCATGTGCATAGTTTTTCATGTATGTTCTGTGCAATTCACTAAAGCAGCTTTCTCATTTACCTCTTTTACCCCATAATAATAATTTATTATATATGTAATCACATTTGCATTCTTGTAGCACAGAAGTCAGGCTGTTTCAAAAAAACACCCTCATTGTCCTTGTACATGACAAGCCCCCTTGAAATGATCACAATTAGATCATCACAAAAATTCTCCTAAACGACAATATAATGGCTCTCGTTACATTCCTTAGGCTATTTTTTGACTAAAATCTATTCTCTGAAAATGCTACTATTTCCCAAAGAACTGTTTGGTAACATTGGTTGATAGTAGCAGTTCAGTACAGTTTTTGTGAGAGTACAGTTGATGTGATAGCAGTGGAAGAATAAAAGAAAGTAATATCTGAAATGATTTTCCCCTCACAAAGTTTAATTGACATACAATCATTATTTTTTCTAAAAGTATAATATGCAAGTAAACTTTATGTACATTTGTCAATTAATACATTGATTACCAGACAATAGAAAAGTAAAAATTTTATATTGTAACTAGCTACTCATTTTTGTCAGTTGGTTGAGTTATTTTTTTTGAAAAATGAATTTGTCTCTTAGTAAGACAGCTTGTAACAGTCTCCAACCATTTGACACTTCCCACAACATATCTGTGTACATATTTTTACTTCATTTCTATTTTAATTTAAAATACATAAGTAAACTCAGAGCCAGAAACCATAAATGTTCATTCAAATTTTTTTTAAAAAGTTCAATATTGAAATTAAGTTTATATAGGATTATTATATTATGGCAAACATCTTTAAAGTTGTAAATTATTTCATTAAAATATCATTTATTTTAAACAAAATTTATAAAGTAAAAAATGCAATATGAAATCTTACAGATTATGGCATCTGTATTAGTTTTGTATTATTTTAAAATAGTTTTTAGTTTTTGTATTATTTTTAAAATTCTTTTTTTAAAATATAAATTTATTTATTTAACCTTTTACATTCATTTTCACAAAATTTTGGGTTCCAAATTTTCTCCCCATTTATCCCCTCCCCCCAACCCAATAAACCCAGAATTCTAATTTTCCCTATCACCAATCTGCCCTCTCTTCTATCATCCCTCCCTTCTCTTGTCCCCATCTTCTCTTCTATCCTGTAGGGCCAGATAACTTTCTATTCCCCACTAATTGTATTTCTTATTTCTGAGTAGCAAAAACGATATTCAACAGTTGTTCCTAAAACTTTGAGTCCCAAATTCTCCCCATCCCTCCCTGCCCACCCATTCCCTTTGGGAAGGCAGGCAATTCCATATAGGCCGTATCTGTGTAGTATTGCAAATGACTTTGATAACAGTCATGTTGTGTAAGACTAACTGTATTTCCCTCCATCCTATCCTGCCCCCCATTGTTTCAATTCTGTCTTTTGATCCTGTCCCTCGCCGCGTGTTGACTTCAAATTGCTCCCTCCTCCCATTGCCATCCCTTCCATCACCCCCCCCCTGCCAACCTGGTAATCTCCTTCTCCCCCATTATCCTGTATTGTAAGATAGGTTTTCATGCCAAAATGAGTGTGCATTTTAGTCCTTCCTTTAGTCGAATGTGATGGGGGTAAACTTCTTGTTTTTTTCTCAGCTCTCCTCTTTTTCCCTCCACTAAAAAGTCTCCTGCTTGCCTCTTGAATGAGAGATAATTTACCCCATTTCATTTCACCCTCTGTCCTCCCACTAAATTTCTCTCTCACCGTTTACCTTAATTTCTTTTACGATATGGTCCCATCCTATTCAATTCATTCTGTACTCTCTGTCTCTGTATGTGTGTGCATGTGTGTATGTGTGTGTGTGCATGCATGTATATGTGTGTGTGTGTGTGTGTGTGTGTGTGTGTGTGTGGTCCCACCAACTACCCAGATACTGAAAAGTTTTAAGAGTTACAAATATTGTCTTTCCATGTAGGAATGTAAACAGTTCACTTTTGGTAAGTCCCTTATGACTTCTATTTGCTGATTACTTTTTCATGCTTCTTCTCATTCTTGTGTTTGAAAGTCAAATTTTCTTTTCAGCTCTGGTCTTTTCATCAATAATGCTTGAAAGTCCTCTGTTTCATTGAAAGACCGTATTTTCCCCTGAAGTATTATACTCAGTTTTGCTGGGTAGGTGATTCTTGGTTTGAGTCCTAGTTCCTTTGACTTCTGGAATATCCTATTCCATGCCCTTCGATCCCTTAATGTAGAAGCTGCTAGATCTTGTATTATCCTGATTGTATTTCCACAATACTGGAATTGTTTCTTTCTAGGTACTTGCAATATTTTCTCCTTGACCTGGGAATTCTGGAATTTGGCCACAATGTTCCTAGGAGTTTCTCTTTTTGGATCTCTTTCAGGCAGTGATCGATGGATTCTTTCAATACTTATATTGCCCTCTGGTTCTAGAATCTCAGGGCAGTTTTCCTTGATAATTTCATGAACAATGATGTCTAGGCTCTTTTTTGGATCATGGCTTTCAGGTAGTCCCATAATTTTTAAATTGTGTCTCCTGGATCTATTTTCCAGGTCAGTTGTTTTTCTCATGAGATATTTCACATTCTCTTCCATTTTTTCATTTTTTGCTTTTGTTTTATGATTTCTTGGTTTCTCAGGAAGTCATTAGCCTCCATCTGTTCCATTTTAATTTTGAGAGAACTATTTACTTCAGTGAGCTTTTGAACCTCTTTTTCCATTTGGCTAATTCTGCTTTTGAAAGCATTCTTCTCCTCATTGGCTTTTTGAACTTCTTTTGCCAATTGAATGAGCCTATTTTTCAAGGTGTTATTTTCTTCAGCATTTTTTTGGGTCTCCTTTAGCAAGGTATTGACCCATTTTTCATGCTTTTCTTGCATCTCCCTCATTTCTCTTCCCAGCTTTTCCTCCACCTGTCTAACTTGATTTTCAAATCCTTTTTGAGCTCTTCCATGGCCTGAGCCCACTGGACATCCACCTTGGATGTCTGGGATCCAGAGGCCCCGACCTCCACGTCTTTCCCTGATGGTAAGAATTGTTCCTCATCATCACAAATGAAAAGCGGGAACATCTGTCCCCAAAGAAAGTAGTTTTCTATGGTCTTATTTTTCTTCCTTTTTCTGGGCATTTTCCCAGCCAGTTACTTGACTTCTGAGATTCCTCTCCACCCCGTTCTAGATCTGTCCAGCTAGTGCTTGGGGTCTGAGATTCAAATGCTGCTCCCCAGCCTCAGGGCCTTCTGTGGTGGGTGTGGCTACTATTCAATGTGAGCTTAAATTCTGGTGCTTGGGTGGGGCAAGGCCACCTGCCAGGCTCAGTTCCCTCAGGGGGTTTATGCAGACCTTTGGTAATAGCCCTGAGCTCCTGTCTGCTAGGGAGTCCTGGGCTGCAGCTGCGTCTGCTGCTGCCTCTGCTACTTCCTCCTGAGGGGGCCCTACTCACAGAGACACCCCGCACCCCACTTGGGCAGCCTAGAAGTCTCTCTCACTGACTTGAAGCATCTGTTAGTGGAGGGACCTTCGTGGCTGCCGGAGATTCTGTCCCTGAAGCCTCGTTGGATCTCCTCCTCTGGGGCCATGTGGCCAGGGCAGCGGAAAGGTGGGCTCCATATCTGGTGTGCAACGGACCACTGGAGATGGCTCTCTAGGGCTCCCTGGTCATGACTTTCAGGTAGTACCATAATTTTTAAATTGCCTCTCCTGGATCTGTTTTCCAGGTCAGTTGTTTTTCCCATTAGATATTTCACATTCTCTTCCATTTTTTCATTCTTTTGGTTTTGTTTGGTGATTTCTTGGTTTCTCGTAAAGTCATTAACCTCCATCAGTTCCATTCTAATTTTGAGAGAACTATTATCTTCAGTGAGCTTTTGAACCTCTTTTTCCATTTGGCTAATTCTGCTTTTGAAAGCATTCTTCTCCTCATTGGCTTTTTGAACCTCTTTTGCCATTTGAATGAGCCTATGTTTCAAGGTGTTATTTTCTTCAGCATTTTTTTGGGTCTCTTTTACCAAGGTATTGACCCGTTTTTCAAACTTATCTTGCATCTCTCTCATTTCTCTTTCCAGTTTTTCCTCCACCTGTCTAACTTGATTTTCAAAATCCTTTGTGAGCTCTTCCAAGGCCTGAGCCCACCCGACATCCCGCTGCAATGTCTGGGGTACTGAGGCCCTGCCATCCACGTCTTTCCCTGATGGCAAGAATATGTCCTCGTCGTCAGATCTGAAAGTCGGGATTATTTGCAGATGTTCAAAAAAACTCTCTGTAGTCTTATTTTTCTTCCCTTTTCTAGGCATTTTCCCAGCCAGTTACTTGACTTCTGAGATTCCTGTCCACCCCCGCCTAGATCCGCGCAGCTAGTGCTTGGGGTCTGAGATTCAAATGGGCTTTCCGCGGCAGACATGACTGCTATTCAATGTGAGCTTTAGTTCTGGTGCTGGGGTGGGGGCAGGGCCACCTCCGAGGCTCAGTTCCCTCAGGGGCTTTATGCAGAGACCTTCAGTAATGGAGTGGGTAGGGGCGGGGCCATCTCCAAGGCTCAGCTCCCTCAGGTGGTTTATGTAGAGGCTTTCAGTAATGAAAATCCTTCCTGCTGCTGGGGGAGTCCCGGGCCACCGCCGCCGCGCGCCACCATTCCCTCCGCTGCCTCCCCCGCCAGCCGCTTCCTGCCCCCGCCTCTGCCTCTGCCACTTCCTCCTGAGGTGGCCTGAGCCACGGAGATACCCTGTTCCCCTCTCGGTTGTCCCAGCCTTCTCTCTCACTGACCTGTATCTTCTGTGGGCGGAGGGACCTTCCAGGCCACTGGAGGTTCCGTACCTGAAGCCTGCTCGGATCAGCTTCTCTGGGGCCACTGCCAGGGCAGCGCTGGGGTGGGGTCCGCTTTCTGGGGTGCGAAGTCCCCTGGGGACGGCTCTCCAGGGCTCTCTGGAACGGAAATCTCTTCCACTATGTTTCTGCACACCCTGCAGTGATCCAGAACTTATGGGAGGCTCTTCTTACATTAAATCTATGGGCTGTGTGTTCGGAGCTCGTATATGTGCATCTTTCTACTCCGCCATCTTGACTCCGCCCTTCCAGGGCTCTCTGGAACGGAAATCTCTTTCACTGTGTTTCTGCGTGGCTTGCTCTGCTCCAGAATTTGTGGAGAGTTCTTTTTTACAGGAAATTTATGGGCTGTGTATTCGGAGCTAGCATATGCAAGTCTTTGTACTCCACCATCTTGGCTCCTCCCCTATTTTTAAAATTCTTACAAAATATTTCACATAAAATATTTGTAACTATTTTGTATTTGTACTTTTATATTTTTTTTTTTATTTAGAGTTTTCCTAACTTTGGATAAAATAAAATGTTATATTTTGTGATTATGTAATGTAAATTTGAATTTGCATCTTCTTTGGGTAAAATTGTTATTAATTATGTCAGGAAAATTATGAGTAGTAGATTAAATTACCTTGGGTGCACAAAATTTTTGTTATTGTTATTATGAAACGTTCAGGATAAATACCACTGGAAGGCATTCAAGAACCTGTGTCATACAGACAAATTTCCCTGAGCTTGACTTCACACTACTCTCTGCCATATAACTTGTACTAAGCATAGACTTAACTACTCTTCATTTCCTCAACAATACCCCATACTTTTCCACCTGTACTTTTATACTTCCTTCTGTTTACTCTTTTATTTCCCTCTTCCTGGAATGGTTTTCTGCCTTCCTCTCTTAGCTTTAGCTGTTGCAACTCAATACTTCTTTCAAGATCCAATTTAAGAATCACTTTTTTACTGAAGCCTTAATGATAGCAACACCTGGAATTCCTTTTATTTTTCGCCATCTATCCACTCATATAGCATTTTGTGGGGCTCTGTTTTGACACTTAAAATATCAACATTGTGTTCTACTTAAATATTTGTGTAACATAGTTTGTGGTTTTGGTTTGTCCTTCCTTCTGAAGAAGGACCATGACATCAGGTCTTGACATGACTTGCATGAAATTGAATTAGAATGAGGGACAGTTATGTAAAGTCACCACCCTTACTGTCTCCTCTAGAGTCATCTGGGTCTGATGGGGTACAAGCCTAAGGTGAGACCTTTGAGACCTTTGTCCCTTGGGCCAGGAGGGTTTTGTTCCCATTTGTCTGAAGGGTCCTGGACAGCCTGGCCTTGGAGGGTTCCTTGGCATTCTGTTGAGGTCCCTATGGGCCAGCCAGGATACTCTCCATCTTATTAAAATCCTATTGTCTGGACTATCTTTTTTTGATATTCTTTTGATATTCCCTACCGTTGATCCTATTACTGGTCTCTACTAAGCAATTATTTCCCCTGTTAAGACCATTTCCAGGGCTCCAGAGTTCTTGGCAACGCCTGGATTCTCCCTCAGTCTTTTTCTGTATTTAAGTTCCATCTCACCTCCATGAAGGCGCTCAGATTCAATTTAGCTCTGACTCTGTCTAGCTGAGATTGTACCTAGCCTGCTTGTTAATACAAGCTTTACAAATGCATAGGCTCCTCAAGAGTCAACCCAGTATGGTGAATCTTCAATAAACTTGGTTTTCTTTTGGTTTTAAGAAGACTTGTGTCAAATTCTTTGGAGAAGGACCCAGCATGTTGGTATTTTGGGCGTCCCCAGCACCCCAAAGCTCAACAGGTCCAGTGGCCGGATATAGATCAGGACAATTAGAGATGGCCCAGGATGCAATGGGAGATTTTGGCCTTTTTAAAGCTAAGGTCTTGTCCTGTTCTCACTTTGAGTGAGGCAAGCCTATTCAGTAAATAGTCTTGTTGAAGAAATTAGTCAAGGGATAGCTTCTTTAATTAAAAAAAAATTAAACAGGGAGGGGAAAATACTGAGGCTTGTTGGACAAAAAAGAAACAATTATTATTTGCATTCACTTTGAGCTTGGAGGGCCCAAAAAGTAACCATTAAGTGGTGTTTGGGCAGGGACCTACTGTAGTCCAATCAGAGAAATGCAGAGTAAATTAGGTGCAAGGTACAGTCTTTGAGAAAAAAAAAATCTAGGCAGTAAATCCCAATGTAGCTAAGTATGTTTCAGGCATCAAATTTTACCTTCCTTTGGGCAGAGCATCAGAGCAGCTGGAAACTTGCCAGGTGTGCTACACTGCAAATAATTTGTTCAGATGCAGGCTAGATGAAATGGACTCTAAGATCCATCCAACTTGGAAATTTTCTGAATTTGAATTATGCCCTGGCTATGTATTGACTGAGTTCCTCAGGTAATTCACTTGATCATTATTCAGCCTCAGGTCTTATTTTGCCCAGAGGTGAATTTCATTGTGTCTGTTTGACTTAAAGCTATCTGACTGGACTAAATAGGTCTTAATGTCTTCTGTGTCCATTTTAACTCGGGCTACAATTGCTTCATGTATTTAAATTAGGTCTTTGTTTAGAATTAACTTTTTGAAAAATAAAAACTGAAGAAATTAGGTATTAACATCTTTAGCCCATGGCTATTAAGTAATAAATAGAGTACATTGATTGCACCTCAGCAAGATCTCCCCTACTTATGTGTACCTTGAAATCAAAGGAATGGCTCCAAATCTATACCCTGTTTTGTGACCTCCAGGCAACATCTTTGGCCAAAGCAGCAAAGCCAAAAAAAGCTTTCATGGCTTCCAGCTCTCAGTTTTCACTAGACAGTTATTCCAACTGAAATATCCCCTGATCTTTACAAATAGAAATGATTATTGTTTGAAGTGAGGATGAAAAGATTAGAGAAGGTTTACAGGCACATAAATTTTTGACAGAAAATGGCATTTTTTTTGTTGAGCAGAAGATTGCAAAACTAATGGAATTTTCTAGAAGTGCTATTTTTTCTTTCTCTATGCGTCTGCAGTGATAGTCAGTTGTGCTGTAGGTATTAAAACAATAACCCCTGACTTCTAAACTGCAGTTAAGCAAATTCATTGAATAGATAAATAAAGTAGTTAACAATTTTTTCCTAAAAAAAATAAAATAATTAAAAAAATTAATAACAAAAGCAACAAAACACATCTATACATAAAAAAGTCTTTTCGAAAGGCTAACTATATCTTTTTGTTCTTTTGGGTATTTATTAATGCTTCACAAACCCCTCTCCGATTAAATATTTCCCCCCACTGTCACTGCTGAATTTAGAAGTAGATAAAGTGGGGGGAAGGGATTAAATTTCCCAGACTTCCTGGTTTTGGAGAGCTGGGATATATAATAAGAAATTTTCATTACCATGTGCTTTCAGCTGATTTTCTTTTTCTGATATTTGAAAAGCAAAACAATAAAAAAAACCCAATACCATTGGCAAAGCAGTTCAATTTAATATTAAAATATAATTTAGAGTATAAAAGTGTAATTCAGTATGTAACAATAACATATTGTACTTACTCAACTTTTAAATAGAAAATTATCACTAGACGATTGAAAAGGTAATGACAATGAATATTGCATATACTCACACACATTTCCTAAAAAAAAAACAATTTCAATTACATGTCACTCTCCTGATTTCCTCTTCCATTTTTAAAAAAAAAACATTCTGTCTCTTCTTCCATTTATTCAATTTACTTAAACAAAAGCAAGGCAGTTATTGAATCTGTTTATCCAATAGGAAACTGCTTCCTACTCCAGTCTCATCTTTGATGGAAAAAGAAGAGAGACTATTGGAATAAATCTGACCAACCTCTTACAGTGCCTAGTGGAGACAAAGTGTTTAATAAATGTTTGTTGACAAAATAAATAAGTTGAATGGAATAAGAAGATATTACGCTGATCTTCTTAATTTCCCTGCTCTGACACTTCAAGTTACTACTGTGAACAACTTTATGGAGATCATTTAAATCTTTTTTTAAATGTCCCGAGAGCCTGAAATATAGAAGATGTTAAACAAAAGTTTTTGATTGATAAGTGGATTGATTAAATTCCATAATTCTCTTTTAATTTGCAAAATGGGGAAATATTCATGCCACTGATATCATAAGGGTGTTGTGTTGTACTGATGAAAATGTTTCATGGACATTAAATTGGAACTCAAAGTGAAAAACTCCCTTTTCCTAATGCACATGACCTCTGACACATACTGTATGTTTTTATGAGTCATTTGTAAACCTTTATTGCCCCTAGGAAACTCACTAAGTCTATGAAATTGTAGAGCAGTTACTAATTTTGAATTTATGTCTAGATTGTGTAATATAGATGAGAATACATACTGATAAACAAAGACATATTCATGTATATACATACATATATGGGCATGTACAGCTTATCCATTGGTTTGTAAGTGTGTATATACTTGTTCATATATGTATCCATTTATAGACATATGATAGTTTACATACTTGTGTGAATATATTTGTAGAGGATCTTAGACTCATTGGAGAATAGTTGTGTGTGTGGGTGTATGTGTGGGTGTGTGTACTACTGATAAGACAATATTTAATAAATAATTATCCATCTACTTGCATATAGTAATCTGTACAATAGATATTCTTTATCCAATTAATATTTCCTATGTGTTTAGGCCAGTCTTAAATGAATCTGTCATTTAAAAGTGCAACAATATTCCAGTGTTTGATACATCGTATGTCATCTACAAAAAAAGTTCATTTGGAGGATCTCTTGATCTACATGTCATTCTTCTTTGATTCTGTGTGGCAGAGCTCAATGAAAGAAATTTGATACATAAAGTTCTGTAAAATATATTCATGAGGTTGTTAGCAATACTGCCAGGAAACAGAAGAGCCAAGCACCATGCTGCTACTTCTGTGCATAGTAGTGGGTGTTTCCTACTCAGAAAACATGGGCCTAGAGAAAAATATCTCTGCATATAGTATTTATTTGTGCATATACTGTTGACAAGAAATACAGCTGAGAACAGACATAATTTATTTCTAGCATTCTTTCCTGACATCCTGTTGTGTCCTTTCACTTTATCCCTAACACTTTCTTCTCCAGTTTATATTTCTAGTTGCTTCTACTTGCTAATTCTTCACTATCCAAGTAGGAAAGGTTTTGAGAGTCATTTCCAAATGGTAATTGATTGATTAGATTTTACATTGAAGGAGATTTAGTCTAGTATTTAGTCCCAAGCATTAGCATTTTAATCTTTTCTCTCTAACTATATAACAAAAGCATACCTGCCTTTTGGTGAAACTATGTCTAAGTACAAACTCAATTTACTCAAAGGATTAAGAAAGAGTTAGATCACTCAGGAGACCTTTCTTTGATTTATCCCACTACTTCTCTGGGGAAAGTGCACCAAAGTTTGACCCAAGTGCGCCAGAAACTTATTTCTAAGAACTGACGGGTACCAGGAAAGGAGCTTTTGTTCTTCTATCACATATAAGACTGCACAAAACAGGTCATTTGATGGCTGCCTTTAGGTCATATTATAGGATTATCTCTTAAATTTCTGGGCATTTCTAAGGGATATCGTAGTTTTTATTACTGTTGTTATTATTAGACTGGTCAGGTCTCATAACTGAAAGTTGCCACCTCAAAGTTCCAAAAAGTGTTAAATAAAGTGAGTTGGAGTTGATTATATTTTGACTGCCAGAACCAAGAAACATGATATTTCAGTTTCTTGAACCATTGTAATACAGCTGAACTGAGGCTGTCCATAGTGAATTATTGGAAGTCACTCCACGTGTTCAGTCTGGAAGAAAAATGTTCATTTCACTCGACCCCAGGACCATTGCTTTGTTTGGTTTTTATAGCATCTAACAGATTTTGTCATCCGGAAATTTATATTGCTGCAAAACTGGCAGAAAGGGACCAGGAAAAAAGTAGATGAGACAGTTTGGAAGAATTTGGTATGATGCAAAATTTAATCAGAAGACCCAAGAATAGTGAAGGGGGCTGTACACGTGGATCACAGCAGCCTGAACTGCTTGAGGAAAGAAATCGCTTCAGAATCCTGATGATTATATAACTCGTGCCAGGTGGGATAATGTGCTTAGTTATTTCCCAAGACATTTAGAGGCCATAGAGAGATAGAAATAAAGAGTTAGATAGATCTACAGAGATGTATGTGTGTATATACATGTATATCTAGCTAGCTCTATATCTACATACATATATGTATTTCTAAATATCTCTATCCCCATGTCTATTATATATCTTTATATACACATATATATAACATGTGTGTTAATTTGTCTATATATGTATATATTATGTATGTACATGTGTATATTGTATACATAAAAGTAGAGTTCCTAGAATTAACAGAACATAGTTGCATGCTTTGTTTGTGAAGAGATAAATGTCACTTAAGTAATATTCCTCCATGTATATGGCATTGTACTTGGTTCACTCTCCGAGGAATCATTTTGTTTTTTAATATTCAGGTTGCATTGCAGTGGTGATTAAAGCCAAGGGAATATTTTGTTAGTTTTAAAGGGAAATTAGTCATAGGTGAGTGGTCCTCTAGACAACCTATCTGTTTTGGGGTCTAATTGTTTTTATTTTACTGTTTTGCTTCTGCTCCTTTCTTTCCTCCCCTTTCCTTTCCTTTTTGGAAGGTTCCATTTTCAATACAACCTTGCTATTTGTTGATTCTGCATTTGTAATTTCAGAAATGTTGACCCAATTACATGCTTAAGAAACTATTCCCTTGTGGAACACTTTACCTCTGACCTCATTTCTGAACTGTCCTTTTGGATGAGCCTATAGCTGATTGCATAGCATTGAACTAAGATTTGCTATAACCTGGGCATCAAGCTCATAGGAGAATTCTCATTAGATCATTGATCCCCCTCCTCTCCTTGCCCTGGCCTGAATGACAATTCACCTGAGGCTTTCTGGGTCATAAATGTAACTTGTTCTCTCCTTCAGATATGATTCAGTTAAATCCTCGTCTTGATGATTGTGATCTCAATGCATCGTTGGCCTCCAACCCTCCCCCATGGCCTCCCTCCTCATGCCGCTGGGATTCTTTATTTTCTTAGGATGGAAGTGGAGGAGCCACTTATAGGTTGGATCTTAATAGTGATTGACACAGGAATACCGATCTGCTTCATTATCAACATGGAATAGGCTGCTGATAGAAGGCCATAATAAATTTCCCATAGCTTTCATCATTACAAGGCAGTTTATTCTTCTACAGAAACCTCTAAACCTTAAATAGACTAGGAGCATATGCATGTCTGGTACTGCTATATGTCTTGCAACATATGCCACCACTTCAATATGGGACGAGAAATGCCATAATATTGACTTTCTTGGCCAGTAGGCATTAAAAAAGGGTGGAATGGAGGAATTAGTTTCACCCCTTGCTTGGAGGAAGGATATAAAGCAGCATAATTGAATTAATGACACAGAAATTCTAAATAATACTGTATATTCATTTATTCATTTAATCATGCATTACAACAAATGTTTGTTGAGCACCTATTGTATGCCCAGGACTCTGCTAAGTGTTGAATATATCCAAAAAAAAATCTGGGGTATTCCCTTTCTTGTTCATAGCATTCTCAGAAAAAATAAATCATCCAATACTCAAAGGATTCTGTAGGTCTGCATCCAATCAAAATCATAGCTCATTAGCTCCTATAAATTTTGTTTAATTTTTACTCTTAAAGCAGAAGACAAAATTAACTAAAATAAATTCATGTAGTGATGCAGCATACTTAAAGAAATAGCCATGGAAATATTCCCCATAAGCTTGGGACACATTCTCTCACAAACATAAACATGAATGGAAAGATTGCATATACCCAGGCAAGGAACATGTGGCTAGAACATGTGGAAGCACAAATGTAGGGTACTTTACCTCTGGTGGTTGGGGTATATATGTGGAGAGACCATTCATACTTCTGATGCATCAGTGATACTGATTATCTTCTGGCTCAACACCAGGTATTACTTTCTGCTGGGCCATCCTATTAGGTGGCACAATGGATGGAATGGTCCAACAGATGGAATCAGAAGGACCAAATTTGGACTTATACATTTACTAGTTTTTTGACTTGGAAATGTCATTTCACATTCTGTCTCAGTTTCATTAACTGTAAAATGGGAATTATACTAGCACCTATCTCCCAGGGTTGCTTCAAGGAAGAAATAAAATACAAATTTATAAAGTGTTTACAATAATGTCTGGCACAGCATAGGAACTGTATAAATACTATCATCATCATCATTATTTCATAAGCCTCTCTTGTCATTTTTTGCTACAACATATTATATATATATGACCTATATTATATATTTCTATTATATATATCTTCTCTCTCTCTCTCTCTCTCTCTCTCTCTCTCTCTCTCTCTCTCTCTCTCTCTCTCTCCCTTTACTAATATTTGGTTCACTTTGGTTGTTTCTTTGGTTTTGTGGACACTGTTGGACATTTGCTTACAGATTCAAGCTCAAAATCCTTAGTTTCATCATAAACCTGAAAAATTGAGGCTATTTGCCTTGGTCTCCTTTTCCTTCTTATCTTATTTCAGAATTTCTTTCTCATCTAATAAGCCCTAGATATTGTTCCTTAATATTTCCTCCTTTGCATTAGTCTATAATGAAAAGATATTGTTTCTCCTTACTAGACATCTCTTTACAGGTCTCCTTGATCCCATCATGTACTATATATTTTTATATTATTTTCTCCATTATCACATGCATAGCCAATAGGCATCTCAAGCTCATCATTTCCAAAACTTAACTCATTATCTCTTCATTCACAAACACTCCTCCTTCTAATATGCTTTTTTTCTGTTCAAGTCATAATTAAACTTTAAGTTCCCCAGGGTTGAGAGCCAAATAGAAGATTTGAGAAAATGGTTGGATTGCCTCCTATTTGGAGCACTGAAAACATATACACTATATTAAATTAAGGAAGTGGTGAGATCCAGGGTGGGACCATGGCTGTTTGCATGACAAGAACTGAAGGGGAGAAGTAGTACATGGGCCTTTAAAAGACAGACAAATTGAGAAGTTAGAGAGTTTGAAGAAGAATTATTATGAATCTTGAAATCTCCTAACATAGAGGACAGGATATGAGTATAAGAAGCTAGATTCTGAACTCCTTGAAAAAGGAGTGAGAAGGACTCACCAGTCCAATAGACAATAGCCACAATTGTCTGAATCTGGTGGAAAAATTTAACTGAGTGAACTTAAAAGAAAAAAAGGAAAGATAGGTGATGCAATAGAAATAGGGCCTGGCCTAGAGTTAGGAAGACTCATCTTCCTGAGTTCAAGTTTGGCTTCATACACTTACTAGCTATGTGACTCTGGGAAAGTCACTTAACCTGTTTAACACGGTTTCCTTATCTGTAAAATGAAGTGGCAAACCATTTCTCTGCCAAGAAAACACCAAAAGGAGTCATGAAGAATCAGACATGACAGAAAATTACTAAACAATAAAAAAAGAAAGAAGAGTTGCTGGGTGTTGGAGAATATAGAAGTGGTAATGAGTAGTAATAAACATCTCAATGTCTTTGTCAGGATCAGTGTATAGGAGTGTGGCAATAAAAGTACAGCCAATACTGAAGAAGAAAGGTGTGCATTGTCATCAAGGGAAGTTGAAACTCAATGAGATGGAAGTATAAAAGTCAAGAATTAAGGGAAATGTATTCACTATGGAATACAAATGAAAGAGCACATGGTAGAAGGGATGAACAGGGTTTAAGTATATAATGAGATGAACAGGGTTAAGGGAAAATAAGAATGACAGAATAGGAAATGGGGATTGGTGATAACTTTTGCCTTTGTGTTTGGTGATTTAATAACATGGGCATAGAGTAAGAAATAAGTGGAAGATTATTAGCTATCAGAATAGTAGCTGGTGGCAGATGAATGGTATTGTTCACAGTCCTGAAAAGTCAGGTTTTGAACAAGGACTTGGATATAGAGCCTTAGTCACTCCACACTGCTTTTATATGTCTGGCAGTTGCAAGAAGGTGGTACTATAGTCCAGTCTTGACTCACAGAAGGTGTTAGATAGATTCTGGGTTGCATCCAGCCTGACTCTCCTCCTGTCGAACTACATCATTTTGCCCAGCTAACAGAAGCCAGGTAGAATTCAGCTAGTCTAAGATTAAATATTTTCTTTTATTTCTGTGTCTGGGATAGAGATGATTCAGGATTAGAAATTCTCAGAGCGCCTCTCTGACTTCGCATGCAAATAAATTTGAATAAAAATATTAATGATAAAGACAAAGTAATTGTTGCTCACTGAGCATTCCTACCTTTATTAGGTATCAATAAGAAGAAACCCATGCTTTGATACTATATTTTGCTGAAAAAAAATTTCATCATCTTCTTACACATCTAAGATAGTCTATTCCTTCTAGAAACTTATAAATCTCTGCTAAAGTTGTTTTTAAGATTCACCTGTAATAGATGCTTTCAATTATATGATCTAACCAGTAATCATAGCCTAAGGCCAGAGTAATAAGTTGAAATGTGAAATGATAAGTGTTCTTTCCAAGAGTAACAGAGAGTTAGAAAAGTCATTTGTTATGAAAATTGAGTTTCAACACAAATGTTGTTCTTGAAGATAGTTTAAGTGCAAATTCTTCTGTATGATCTATTTTTCTCCCCATTACTTTGAGATTACTTAAAATTTCTCTGGGGAATTATTCATTCAAAGTCAAAATTCCAGTGATTAGACAATAACAGACAGTGATTTATTCAGCTTTTCCTCTGGCCCAAATCCTTCTCTGCCAAATTCAAGCAGTGCCTTCTAAGGCAATGAAGAAGTGAATTCATCATGTAAAATGTTTGTTTAAAATTATTTAGCCTGATAAATAAGAGCCGCAATAGCATAAAACAATGGAGATTGTCTCAGTGGGTTAAGAGATGATTGAAAGGTCACTTAATAGTAGTCAAGTCAATGTTTATTATTAAAGTATACTGATCTATGTCTTAGTCTCTATCAAGGAATATCTTTTTTAAAGCTTGCATAATTCCTTATATTAGACTAGAGGAACATTTCTGTCAATGAGTGGGCCTAAAGAAGTTTAAAACTCCTTTGGAGAACTCTTAAATTGAACCTCTGTGAAAGGGAGATAGCTTGATGAAAAATGTGCTTGATTTGTAGTTAGAAGGTCTGTGTTCAAATTCTGGTCCTATTACTTACTATCTGTGTGACCGTAACCTCTGCAGATCTCAGTTTCTTCATCAATCAAGTGAGAGGAAAGGATCTAAGTGGTCAAAAGACCATGCTAACTCTTAATCACTAATCCTACATTGGTTTCTGTCCATGGTTACAACATTAAACCCTCTTGGTCAGTGAAACATGGATCTGGTTTAACCCAACACAAGGATTTAATAGAATTCAAAGATTTTACTATCCATCTCCAGAGAAAGAACTGATGGAGTGTGAACGCAGATCAAAGCATGCTTTTTTTTTTTTGCTATCTTTATCTCTCATTTTATAATTTTCTTGCCTGTATTTTCTTTCACAACATGATTAAGATGATAATGTGTTTTGTATGACTGCACATGTATAACCTATATCAAATGACTTACTTGAGAAGTAAGGGTGGGAGGAGAAAAGGAAGGGAGAGAATTTGGGTTTAAAATTCATAAAAGAGAATGCTAAAGATTATTTTGCATGTAATTAGGGGGCAATAAAATATTAAATCATTAAAAAAAAGAATTCAAACGTTTTGCATTATTGCTCCCTTCAGTCTAGTATTACTTGGCTTTTTCCTTCCCGCAGGTTTAGCAGTAATAGTGGTACCAACCCCAGAAAGAGGAACCTCATGAATAGTAGCAGCAGTACCAGAGCCCTCCAGGGCCTTACTTATAGTTGCAACTGGGGTAGGAAGTAACAGTAATGCTAATAGTAATAATAAAAATAACCATAAATAAGATAGTAGCAAGTGGTATTACAGAAACAGTAACAGCAGTATTTGAAATAATCATATTCTGAGTAGCAATAGTGGTAATAGTGAAAATCAGAATTGAGATAGGAGTAGCAGCTTATAAAAATTATTTATATATATAATATGTATAATACTTATATCTATATAACATATGCATATAATATATATTTTTATATAATTATTAAAGCTTCACAATGTGCTTTAATATTTAATTTTGTATAATAATAACAGTAATAAGTATTTTTATGGATATTTAAAGTTTATGAAGTACTTTACAATTATTTTCTTATTTGATCCTTACTACAACTCTGGGAGGTAGGCACTAATGGTTTTTTTTTTTTTTTTGCTTATTTAACATTTTAGTTTTCCTGAGTTACTTGTAAAAATATTACATTTGATTTTAAAATTTGAGCTCTAAATTCTCTCCCTTTCTCCCTCACCTCCCCCCCTGCCCCGAATGAGAAGGCAAGCCATTCAACATAGGTCACACATCTGTAGTCATGCGAAGCATTTCCATAATAGTTATGTTGTGAAAGAAAACACAGACGAAAAAACTCAAGAAAAATTAAGTTTAAAGAAGTATGTTTTAATTTGTATTTAGATGCTACCAGTTATTCCTCTGGGGATGGATAGCATTTTTCATCAGTTTAGATGTTGTCTTGGAACATTGTACTGCTGAGAATAGCTAAGTTACAGTTTATCATCTTACAATACTGCTGATACCTTGTATACAATATATGTCACTTTAAATCAGCTAATGTAACTCTTTTCAAGATTTTCTGAAAGCATCAAGCTCATCATTTCTTATAGTATAATAGTATTCCACCATAATCACATACCATGACTTATTCAGCCACTCCTTAATTGATGAATGTCCCCTCAATTTCCATTTTTTTGCCCCCATAGAAGTGCTGTCATAAATATTTTCATATATATAGGTCTTTTTCTTTTTCATTTTTTTATCTATTTTGGGATACAGACATAGTAGTGGTGTTGCTAGGTCAAAGGATATGCATGGTTTTATAGCCCCTTGGGCACAGTTCCAAAATGTTCTACAGAATGAATGAGTCAGTTCACAACTCCATCAACAATGCATTAATATCTCATTTTTCCTATCTCTATTCCTATATTGGTAGTTTTCTTTTTCTATCTTGTTAGCCAATCTACTAGATATAAGGTAATACCTCAGAATTGTTTTAATTTGAATTTCTTCAATTAAAAGTGATTTAGAACATTTTTAATATGGTTATCAATAGTACTGATTACTTCATCTGAAAACTGTTAATATCTATCGATCATTTGTCAATTGGGTAATGACTCATATTTAAAAAAAAATTGACTAAGTTCTATATATGTGTCAGAAATAAGACTCTAATAAGAAAAACTTGCCTTGTTTTTCCCCAGTTACTATTTGTCACTGTATTTTTCTCCATTCTGTCCTCCTCATTTATTCTAATCTCTCTATCCTTTCACCCAATTCCTCCTGACAAGTATTTTATTTCTGACTACCACCTCCCCTAATCTGTCCTCCATTCTATCACCCTGTCTTTCTCTTATTCCCTTCCCTTTCTACTTTCTTGCAGGGTAAGACAGATTTCTCTACCAAAAGAGTGTTTGTTATTCCCTCTCTGAACCAACTCTGATGAGAGTAAGGTCCACTCCCTCCTTTCAACTTCACCATCTTCCCCTCCATTGTAAAAGATTTTTCTTACCTCTTACATGAGATAACTTACCCCATTATACTTCTCCTTTTTTCTTTCTCCCAGTGCATTCCTCTCTCACTCTTTAATTTTATGTTTTAGGTATCATTATTTCATATTCAATTCATGCCTAAGCCATTGATCTGGATAGGCTCCTTCTAATTGCCCTAATGAGAAAGTTCTTTGAGTTACAAGTATCATCTTCCCATGTAGGAATGTAAACAGTTTAACCTTATGTAGTCCTTTATGATTTTCCTTTTATGTTTACTTTTTATGCTTCTCTTCATTCTTGTATTTGAAACTCAAATTTTCTATTCAGCTCTGGTCTTTTCATTAAGAATGCTTGAAAGTCCTTTATTTCATTGAATATCTGTTTATTCCTTCTGAAGTATTATACTCAGTTGTGCTAGATAGATGATCCATGGTTGTAATCCTAGCTCTTTTGCCCTCCAGAATATAATATTACAAGCCCTCAGATCCTTTAACATGCAGGGAGCTAAATCTTGTGCTTTCCTGACTATGATTCCATGATACCTGAATTTTTTCTTTCTGGCTAATTACCCTGAGAACTCTTGAATTTGGCTATAATTTCTGGGAGTTTTCATTTTGGGATCTCCTTCAGAAAGTGATCAATGGATTCCTTCAACTTCTATTTCACCCTCTGCTTCTAGAAAAATAGAACTGTTTTCCCTGACAATTCATTGAAAGGTGATTTCTAAGCTCTTTTTTTAATCCTGGCTTTCAGGTAAACCAATAATTTTTAAATTACCTCTCCTGGATCAATTTTCCAGGTCAGTTATTTGTCCAATGAGAAATTTCACAATGTCTTCTATTTTTTTTTTTTGTTTTGGTTCTTTTGGTTTGGTTTTATTGTTTCTTGATTTCTCATAAAATTACTAGAATCCATTTGCTCCATTTTAATTTTTAAGGAACTATTTTCTTTCAGTGAGCTTTTGTACTTCCTTTTCCAAGTGGCTAATTGAACTTTTTAAGGAGTTTTTTTTCCTCAATGAATTTTTTTTGCCTCTTTCCTATTTGGCCAATTCTGCTTTTTAAGGCAGTCTTTTCTGTTAACTTCTGTACTTCTGTTATCATTTGGCCTAGTCTGTTTTTAAAGGTATTATTTTCTTCTGTGTGTGTGCGTGTGTGTGTGTGTGTGTATGTGCGTGTGTGTGATTTACCAAGTTATTGGTTCATTTTCATTATTTTTTTGCATCACCTTAATTTCTCTTTCCTTCTGTTTTCTACTTCTCTTACTTGAGTTTCAAAATCCTTTTTGAGCTGTCCTATGGCCTGAGATCAATTTGAATTTTTCTTGGAGGCTTTTATCTTCTTCCAAGTGTATGTTTTGACCTTGTCACCATTGTAAGTTTCTATGGTTAGAATTTTTTTCTGCTGTTTGCTATTTTCCCCAGTTTGTTACTTGACTTTTAATTCTTTGTTAAAGTAGGGCTCTGTTTCCAGGGTAGATTGCATACCCAAGCTTCAGAGGTTTTGTTTAGAGATATTCCTAGGTCTCTGTAAGCTTTCCATTTTTCCAAGTTGATATGATCTAAGAAGATGTGTTTACTGCTCTTCTAGTCTGTGCTGTGGTCTGTGAGTGACCACAAGTACTCTTTTCTGCCCTAGAACAATGAAGAGGTTTGCCCATCCATTGTGTTCACAAGCTCTGGTGTGCTAGTACTCCTCCTCACCCTGGGACTGACACTCAAGACTAACAGGCAGATCTGAGTATATGCAAAGCAATGAGTCCTGCCCCCAATTCCAGCAAAGAGACCTGTAATCTTTTGATTGTTCATCTCACCTACCATCTGTGGGCTAAAAGCAGCAGAAGTAGCCACTACTGCCGCTGATTGAGTGACTCCCAAAACCTGCTTCTGGTTTGTTGGAACCTGGTTTGTGTTGACACATCTGTTCTGGACTGCTCCACTTTCACCCAAGTGCAACAGACCTTTCCTGCTGACCTTCTAAGTTGTCTTTGGACTCTTGTGGGCTGAGAGGTCTGGAAATCACCAGTGCTGCCACTGATTCATTCCTCCATTGGCCTCCTTCTGTTTTGTTGGATTTGGTCTACATTGGTTCAACTTATACTGAACTTCACTCCTCTCTAACGCTGGTGCAACAGACCTCTCCTGCCAGCCTTCTAAGTTTGCTTGGGCTAAAATATTTTTTCACTAAATCTTTTTTTGGATTCAGCTGCTCTAGAATTTATTTAGAGTTATTAATTAAAGGTATTTGGGGAGGTTCAGGAAAGTGCTCAGGAGAGTCTTTGTCTTTACTCTGTCATCTTGGCTCCACCTCCTCATAGGAGTTATTATTGGCCCCATTTTGCAGATGAGGAAACTGGGACACACAAAGGGTAAGTGACTTGCCCAGGGTCACACAGCTAATAAGTATCTGAATTTGAATTCAAGACTTCTTGACTCTAAGCCTGGCACTTTATCAATTGTGCCACCTAGCTATTTTGAGTGTATAAAGAAATATAACTCTATAATGTAAGTGAAAGTTACCCTCAGAGGGAAATACCTAATGAGAGGAGGAGGGAAGGGTAACCAGGAAAGTCTTTTATGGAAATTGGAATTTGAGCTTAATCTTAAAGGTAGACAAGAGGAGGAGATGAAGAGGGAGAACATTCCATATTGGGAATACTAGCAACCAATAAAACCAGATTAAGAGATGGAGTATTGAATGTGAGGAAAAGTGTGAAGACCATTGGAGTATAATGTGTATGTTGGAAACTAGGGTATAAAATGTAAAATTTATGATTAGAAAGATAGGAAAGGTCAAGAATTTTTTATTGGCTTCCTGAAGTAATAGGGAATCACCAGAATTTATTGAATAAAATGGTCAGAAATGTGCTTTAGGAAATCATTTTGGCACCTGGGTGGAAAGTAGACTGGAGTGGGTAGAAATTGGAAGCAGAATGACCAACCGTCAAGCTACTGCAGTATAGGTATGAAGTATTAAGTGAGGAGGAAGGAGAGTGGCTATGTGAGTTGGGAAAAGGGTAAGTGAAGCAGGTCACCTAATGTATATTAGACTCCTACTTACCATATGACAGTATCATGTTAGGTGCTGGGAATACAGAGAAAGGCAAAAATCTAATGCCTGCTCCCAAACAGAAAGCTTCTTCTGAGGAGTGTACATCAAACAGAAGAACACAATCATGAAGAGCTCTATTTATTCCATTTCCTAAGTCTTTGTCTTGTGCTATAAGGATTCAAGTACCACATGCAGAGTCACTGAATCTTTTTTTAAAGATAGACTCTAAAAGGAATGCAGATCAAGTTGTAGATGGGGAACATGCCATATGTTCTACATTCCTCTTTCTTATTCCAGAAGGAGCAGCCATGGTGAATTAAACAAACCTAAGTGTTTCTTTCCTAGAACTCCTGGCTTTGAAGTGCCCTATGATATCTAGGAAAGACTGCAGGTGTGCAGCCATGTGGTTGGTAGTTGTTTTATTTTGAACTGTTTTATTGCTTGTATTATTCCTAAGCCTCTAGTAAAAAGCTATATACCATTAAGTATGTTTTGAATCTTTCTATAGGGGGCAACTCCATTATGCCAAAGTCATATGTCTGAGGTGCAGAGAAATATATGAGTTCCCAGAAAAGGCAGGGCTTGAGAGAAAATTCTAATTCTAAATTCACACTATCTCTACCTCCAACTGTGACAAGAAGGCTCAGTTACCCATGGAGAGACAGAGCTGGGAGATAGAAAGTTAACTAGTTCCTGAGAATTGTCATTCTTTCAACTTTCCTTTCTTTTGCTCAGCCACTTCTAAAATTCTCTTCTTCTAATCTGTAATTATAGAACAGATATCACAGTATTGTGAAGAGTTTATTCTTTTCTTTTCAGTGATTTTATTTTATTATTTATTTTTTTCAGAATATCATGAGAAAAAAGAACATTTTCCGGGAAGTTTATTGCTATCCATTATGAAAAAGGTCAGCAGGGTGGACCAACATTGTAGTTGTTAAAGTGAGACTTGAATACCTAAGGACAAGGTCCTTTTTGCTTAGTAGGTTGAGTGTAATGACTAGCCAATATACCCGGTGTTTAAACAAAGACAAAATGAGGCTCATGTCCTGTCTTCAAGGAGCTTGGATTCTATTGGGGGTGGTTGTGTTGGTGGTATGTAATAGGACTAGGTGTAATAGGTGGCATGTAATAGGATTAGCAAATGCTATGTAACTTGAGGGGGAAGAAAGTAGAAATACCTATGGAGACAAGGGAAGACTTCCTATAGAATATGACACCAAAGAAAATCTTGAATGATGTCAAAGATTCTTAAAAGAATAAGTAAATACAATAGAGTTTTGGGGAAGACCATTCCATGAACATGCAGTCTCACTGAGGTTGGTTAACAGAAAGCTGAATTCAGGGAACAGAGTTGGCTAGTTAGGCTAGAACGGAGAATACGTGAAAGACAGCAATAGTAAATAAGTCTGGAAAGGTGCTTTGGAGTTAGATGATATACAGTGGATAGTACACTGGGGTTGGAATGAGTAAGATCTGAGTTCAAATACAGCCTCAGACACTTACTAATTGTATTACCTAGAGTAAGTCACTTAATCTCTGTCTGCTTCAGTTTTCTTAATTACACAATATGAATAATAATAGTACCTGTCACCCAGGGTTATTATGAGGATAAAATGAGATAATATTTTTAAGCTCTTGGCTCATAGTAGGTTTCTATGTTTATGCAAATTGCTTTCTTCCTAAAGAGTTTATATTTTGTCTCAGGGGCAGTAGGGAACTGATCTTGGTCAGGAAAGTGACATACTTGTTAAAAAGATTGTTGAGGCAGCAAGGCAGAAAATGGAACCGGATCAAGGAGGAGGTGGGGGTAGGGACTTAGAAGCAAGGATTCTATTGAAGTTATTGCAACAATCCTGATGAGCAGTGAGAAGGGTCTGAACTAGCCTGGCAGATCACACAGGATTTTGCTTATTTGTTGGTTGGTTGCATTATTTTTAAAGGATACTGTCTTCATCATTAGTAAAAGCCATTTCTTTCAATTCTTAAGTAACTAGATAAAGGAAAGAGCTTCTATCTGTGAGAAGTCAGCGATCTCTCTTAAAGTGATTCTAGCACTACATTGCAATAGAGAAACAACATTAATTTGGATCCTGGGACTTTTTAGAAGTACTTTATTGTCTTTTCAGTTGAAATAAATGTTCTTTTACTCTTTAAATTATATTATAGATATACTATATTTTATTTTTGAAATTGCCAGCATTATTATGCTGATGACTTTATCCTTTAAAAACACATTTGTGAAGGAAATGGAGAGAAGGCTTTAATGATGGATGGATTTTCTTGGATGACTAGAGATAAACTAATTTAATTTTGAAAGAAACTTATAGGCAAGCAACATTCTTTATGATGCCTTATTAGTAATACATGCTTTCTGTAATATTTTCTTTACTTTTTGTATTCTTTTTCACTTGAGATTTTACAGATATGCTTTTTATTTTACTTTGATGATGTTTAAATAAAGTTAAAGCAAAATATATTATTTGGAAAATCTCTGAGTGATTTATTAGCTATCAGAAATTTTGCCTAAAAATGTAAATAAATAACTTGGAGTTTGGGTGGCTAAATTCTTCCACTTTTTAAGTTAAGGGAAAAAGCAAACATTACTGTATAAACTTAAATTCATTTCTTTTCCTTTATGATTATAGGTATCATATGGAATTTCAAGATATTTCAGACCAACTCATAAAAGTAATTGATGCAGTTTTCCAGTAATTCAATTCCCATTTATTGTCTTTTTTGGAAAAAAAGAGGTATTGCAGGTCTATGTTATGATATCACCTACTACTTTTTAACACATTTATGTATATAATATTTCTAATCACTTGACCTGTGTAACATAGTCTACAGCACTTTGGTTGAAGGATTCTTGGCTTACATAGAATAAAAATTCATGTAACTTAAAATCAAAGTTTTCTTTTTTACTGCTATGACTTAAAAAAAAACACATTTCCCTATAAGGAAACAAACAAATAAAGCAAAAAGAACAATGCGTATTAAAAATAAAGAAAAATGTTACCATCTGCTTTTTGATTTTGCCATAAGTTTTTGTTGAATACTGATGTCTTATCTCAGTAGTTGGAGTCCTTGAGTTTCTTTAACATATGGTAGTTTTTTAAAGAAAATATATTTTTAAGTTTCATATGTCTATTCTGTTCAATAATGAATTTTTCTATTTTTTAAATTAGCAATTGATAGTTTTGGTGATCAGCACTTTGTAGTGTAGTTTTAGATCTGATTCTACAAGGCCCTTTTGCTTCTCCATTTTCCTCCATTACTTCTCTTGAAATTCTTGACCTTTAACTTCTGTAGATAAATTATTATTGTTTGAGCATAAAGGAAACTCTTTTAGTTTAACTTGGTGTGTGTGTGTGTTTATGTGTGTGTGTGTGTGAATGTGTGCTTGTGTGTGTGAGGCAATTGGGCTTAAGTGACTTGCCACACAATTAGGAAGTGTCAAATGTCTGAGGCTAGATACTCCTGACTCTAGGACTGGTACCCTATCCACTGTGCCACCTATCCACCCATGAAACCCTTGGTTAGTAATAAAACTTGTGCTCATTGTTCCTTTGGCTCCACATTGAAACAATGGGAATGAATATACCTTGAAAGTGTGTCCTTTACATAGCAAGAACATTACAGGGAGTATCAAAAATTTCAAATCATGTAATTCCAGAACAATGTGATTGGAACCTTAATTTGATTTCATTTAGGCTTCAAGTTGGGAGGAGTGGATAAGCAATGAGTGGAGGGCACCATTTTCACTATATTACTAAATTTGACATTGAACTCATGACATTAATTGATTATTTAAGTAATAAGCTATTTTTTCCTATTAAATTCTACACTTTTTAATCAGAATTTTGTTTTACCTTCTTTTATGACAATGCATAACACAAATCACGGTAAGATTTCCGAGTTTGTTCAGATTGCCCTAAAATTGAACTTAGCTCTTTTTCTGGGGAGTAGGTTAAATTGCTATTGGTATAAAGTCTCATTAGTCAGACTTTTGCTGAAATCATCTTGCTTAGTAATATATGATCCCTTGTGGTTTTCCCAAGAACACATAGGATTTAATGCCCAAAATTTTAAAATGAAGATAATAGACACTAGCATTATGTACCTTGTCACTTTCACCAAAAGAGACTTTTTGCTAATTTTGAAAAGCCATAAAGAAAGCAGTGAGCTGATGGCTAGAGTATTCTTAGATTTAATCTGATGAAACTCTTCATTTTATAGATGAGGAAACTGAGGACAAAGTAATTGAAAAAAGTTCCTTTGGGTGAGTAGAGAAATTGAAGGTAAAATGACTTCCCCAAGGCCTAACTGGTAATAAGTAATGCATGGAATAACTTTTTTCTTTTCATCAAAAGTCTTATTTCACTTGGCATGGAACTGATAAAGTTGATAACAGAATTATGATTTCAATATTAGATGGATCCAGGGATATTCTTGGTAAATGTTTCTGAAAACAGATGACACACTCTTAAGTTTAATCTGCATTTATTGACATGTTCTCATAACTCTTTTTTTTTAGTCTAGAAAATCAACAACAATGGATCAAGCACTTAGTTTTCATCTATTTCTAAGGTGTAGATGAACAGACTGAATATTATACAATCACAAAACTTATGAACTGGCTCCGGTACTTGGATATTACATTTAATTATTGATGAATAATTTAATGAATGTTTATTGGGTGCTCATTGTTTTATACTGTCAGGCATCAGAATGTGATATTGTCTCTTCCCTCATCTAGTATATAATTTGCTTGAGGAGGGAATACATTCATACACAAAAAAAATGTACATAAAAGCACTAAAATTGAATGGAAAAGTCTAAAAATAAAATAAGGCAAAGAAAAATGACCGCACAAGGGACATCGTAAAACTCTTTTAGAATATTGGATTTGACCTAGATCCTTATGGATGGATAGAATTTGAATAAGCAGAGTGTACAGTATTGACATTCAATTCCATTACTTAGGAGCAAACATGATATTCCTAGGACAGTGAAAGGACGTATAAATACATATATTTGTGTGTATATATGTGTGTGTGTGTCTGTGTATAGACACATATAAACATGTATATAAAAACATACATATATACATACACACATACATATATCATACTCTGCAATACAATATCTAATAATTTTTTTTAAAAAAAGAATTAATAAAACAGTCTTTGAAAAGAAATATAAATATCCTCAGCAAAGTCCAGGAAATGACTACAGTCACATTTACCTGGGCCAGTGATGGGGAACCTATGGCCTCAAGGCTACATATTGCCTTCTCAGTCTTCAACTGTGACCTTTGACTGAATCCAAAGTTCACTGGATTTGTTCTGTGAAGTTTGGATTTAGTCAAAAGCCACACGTGAGAACTGAGAGGACCACATGTGACTTTGAGGTCATAGTTTCCCTATCACTGACCTAGGTGTTAGCAAAGACCTTCTCATGTGTAGTATAGGAACTGTATATGGATACTTTTCTTCAAAATGCTGAAATGTATTGCCAATGTAAGGGATCCATTAAATTATATTTTATTACAGAGGAAAGAATGTATGCTATAACTGTTCAATAAATAAAGCCAATAAGAAGAATTTAAAAGACTAAAAATAATTGGAAAATATACTGATATATTTACTGCCATTAATTCACATAGAAAATTGATGAAATATTTTTAATTGTTAAGCTTTGGTAGCAATAGACTTGAGGAGATTTCATTTCCCTTGTTTTTCTTGACAAAAATTTTGATAGGCCATTGTCTTCATTGAAATGGTCTAGTGGATGGCATATAGAGGTGGCTTGATATGGGTAGAGACAGATAAGTGGTAGATGGAAGCAGATAGAGGACTGGGCCTCTAGACAGGAAGTTCTGAGTTAGAATCCACTCTCAGAGACTTAGTAGCTATGAGATGCTAGGCAAGTCACTTAACTTCTGTTTGCCTCAGTTTTCTCCTCGCTAAAGTGGGGATAACAATGGCAATAATTGCACCTTCCTCTCAGACTTGTGAGGATCAAATGAGATAATATTATAAAACAGGACAAAGCTTGAAATGTATTAAGTAGTATGTAAATATTGGCTTATATAATCATCATCATCTTCAGCAGCAGCAACAGCAGCAGCAAAATCTAAATGTACATTTGAATGAGCATTAATCTTAATAGAAACTAAACTTTAAGCAGCAGTTAGTACACAATTATTTCTTCAGAACCTTGATCGACAGTCATAGTATTGTTAGATATTTGTGTGATTGGTTGGCTTTAGAGAATGATATTACTGCAGTTAAGATTATATTTTCCATTCTTACAGTTAAGAACTTCATAGCACTATATAGCCATATAATCTTAGGTCTGTCATGTTATGGTATTTAGACATAAGAGAAATTAGTAGGTGGGAAAGTCTTTTGAGAATGATTATTAATCTACTCTCATGAAATTTTCCAGCAATTTGAATATTGTTTTTCTTTAGTTTTGGAGACACATTTTCTGAAGTTACTACTCCTTACTTTTCAAGACTATTCTCTCCACAAAGAGCTTGGGAAACATGTTTTGTTTTGTTTTTTTTCCAAAGAAGCAAGCATGGGGCAGAGCCAAGATGGTGGAGTGAGAGCAAGGACTCACTTAAGCTCTTGGACAAACTTCTTAACATATCTCCAAAAAGAGAATCTCACCAAATTATGGAGGTGCAGAATCCAATAGGAGACAGACTGTGGCAGATTCAAAGCCCAGGACAGACTGGAAGGTCCACGGGAAGGATCTGTTCCATGAGGGTGAGCCCACAGTACACAGAGCAGCACGTCCAGGGCAGTGGAGAGGGAGGGCCCCAGGAAACCTGAGACAGCAGTAGGTGGAAGCAGCAGACTTCAGGGTGAGAGAGCAGCAGAGCCCAGTGAGTGACAGCAGCTGAGCACCAGATATCAGCCACAGCAGCTCCTGGGACTTTCAGCTTGAGGATTAAATTCTGTAAGTCACCTACTTGAACTTCTGGGAGCCAGGATGGCTGAGTGATCAGTAAATGCTCGTTAGTCCCCTCTTAATGACCTTGAAAGGACCATAAACTATTTCCCCAGAAAAATCCTGGATTAGCGGGAATAGCAGAGGGGAAAAATAGTCTCATAACACCTGATGCAAGGAAAATAGTTAAGAAGGATTCCTACTACTGTAGCAGAAGCAAATCAAAAGGAAAGGAGACCCAGGGTGGAGGAAACTCGCACTACGACCCAGGTAAGCCTCAGTGCCAGAAGAGGAGCCCCAGGAGGGTTGGAAACTCCCACTAGGCTGCAAGTGGTATAGCACCAAAATTCTTAGAGGAGAGGTGGGGGAGTTGAAGGAAGAAATTGACAGCAAAACTATACTAGTGGGGAACCTCAACCTCCCCCTATCTGAACTTGATAAGTCTAACCTGAAAATAAGCAATAAAGAGGTTAAGGAGGTAAATAAAACTCTGGATAAGCTAGATATGATAGATCTCCGGAGAAAATTGAATGGGAATAAAAAGGAATACACTTTTCCTCAGTGGTACATGGCACAGATACAGAAATTGACCATGTTCTGGGACATAAAAACCTCACAATGCAATGTAAAAAGGCAGAGATAATTAATCCATCCTTCTCAGATGCTAATGCAATAAAAATTATATGTAATAAAAGGCCATGGAAAGAGAAACCAAAAATCAATTGGAAATTAAATAATCTTATCCTAAAGAAGGAGTGGGTTAAAGAAGAAATCATAGAAGTAATCAGTAATTTCATTCAAGAGAATGACATTAATGAGACAACCTACCAAATCTTATGGGATATTGCAAAAGGAGTTCTTAGGGGAAGTTTCATATCTTTGAATGCCTACATAAACAAAATAGAGGAAGAAGAGATCGATGACTTTGGCATTCAATTGAAAAAGCTAGAAAAATTGAAAATCCCCAATTAAACACCAAATTAGAAATACTGCAAACCAAATGAGAGATTAATAAAATTGAAATTAAGAAAACTCTTGAATTAATAAATAAAACCAAGAGTTGGTTTTATGGAAAAACTAATAAAATTGATAAATGTTTGGTAAATTTAATTAAAAAAAGAAAGAAGAAAATAATCGAATTACTAATATCAAAATTGAAAGGGGTGAACTCACCTCCAATGAGAAGGAAATTAAAACAATAATTACAAATTACATCGCTCAACTTTATGCCCACAAATTTGATAATCTAAATTAGATCGATGAGTATTTTAAAAAATACAGTTGCCCAGATTAACAGAAGAGGAAGTTGAATACTTAAACAACCCCATCTCAGAAAGAGAAAATGAGTAAGCCATCAATGAACTCCCTTGGAAAATATCTCCAGGGCTAAATGGATTTACAAATGAATTCTATCAAACATTTAAAGAACAGTTAATTCCAATACTCTATAGACTATTTTTGAAAATTGGAGAAGAAGGAGTCCTCCCAAATTCTTTCTATAATACAAATATGGTTTTGATACCTAAACCAGGAAGAGAGAAAACTGAGAAAGAAAATTATAGACCAATTTCTCTAATGAATATAGATGCAAAAATTTTAAATAAGATTTTAGCAAAATGAATACAGCGTGTTGTCATGAGAATAATACATTATGATCAGGTAGGATTCATACCAGTAATGCAGGGCTGGTTCAATATTAGGAAAACTATTAACATTGTCGACTATATGAACAACAAAACTAACAAAAACCACACGATTATCTCAATAGATGCAGAAAAAGCTTTTGACAAAATACAACAGCAATTCCTATTAAAAACACTGGAGAGCATAGGAATAAAGGGAACTTTCCATAACATAATAAGTATTATCTGCCTAAAATCTTCAGCAAGCATTATATGCAATGGGGATAAGCTAGATGTATTTCCAATAAGATCAGGGTTGAAATAAGGATGCCCATTATCACCACTATCATTCAATATGGTACTAGAAATGTTAGCTGCAGCAATTAGACAAGATAAAGAAATTGGAGTAAAAATAGCCAAAGAAGAAACTAAGTTATCACTCTTTGCAGATGATATGATGATATATTTAGAGAATCTCTGAGATTCAAGTAAAAAACTACGTGAAAAAATGAACAATTTTGGTAAAGTTGTAGGTTACAAAATAAACTCGCATAAATCTGCATTCCTATATATTAGCAACAAAGTCCAACATCAAAAGATAGAAAGAGAAATCCCATTTAAACCTAGGATAAACACTGTAAAATACTTGGGAGTTTACCTGCCAAAAAAAACCCAGGGACTATATGAACACAATTACAAGACACTTTTTGCATAAATAAAGTCAGATGTAAAAAAACATCAGTTGCTCGTGGGTAGGTCAAGCTAATATAATAAAAATGACAATAAATTAATTTACTTATTTAGTGCCATACCAATTAAACTATTAGATAACTATTTTCTAGAACTGGATAAAATAATATCAGAATTCATGTGGAAGAACAAAAAGGTCCAGAATATCAAAGGGACTAATGAAAAGAATGCTAGGGAAGGTGGCCTAGGGCTACCAGATCTCAAATTGTATTATAAAAAAGCAATTATCAAAACCACTTGGTATTGACTAAGAAACACAAGGGTAGATAAGTGGAAATATATGAGGCACTCAAGACACAGTAGGCAAGGAGTATAGCAATCTCCTGTTTGATAAACCCAAGGACCCCAGCTTCTGGCATAAGAACTCACTGTTTGACAAAACTTGCTGGGAAAACTGGATAACAGTGTGGTGGAAACTAGGCATAGACTCATGCCTGACACCATACACAAGAATAAATTCCAAGTGAGTACATGATCTAGATGTAAAGATTGATACCATGGACAAACTGGAGGAGCTAGGAATAGTGTATTTATCAGATTTATGGAGAAGGGAAGAATTTTTGACTAAAGAAGAGATAGAAAGTGTTATGAAAAGCAAGATGGATAATTTTGTTACATAAAACTGAAAAATTTTTGCTCAACCAAACCCAATGCAACCAAAATTCGGAGGGATGTAGTAAATTGGGAAAGAATTTTCACAGCTAATCTTGGGGATAAAGGCCTCATTTCTAGAACATATAGAGAACTGACTCAAATGTACAACCATACAAGGCATTCCCCAATTGATAAATGGTCAAAGGATATGAACAGGCAATTTTCAGAGGAAGAAATTAAAGATATCTATAATCATATAAAAATGCTCTATCAAAACAACTCTGAGGTACCACATCACACCTATTAGATTGGCAAACATGAGAGAACAGGAAAATGATAAATGTTGGAGAGGATGCTGCAGAGTTGGAGCACTGTGAGCTCATCCAACCATTGTGGAGCGCTGTTTGGAAGTATGTCCAAAGGGCTACAAAAATGTGCATACCCTTTGACCCAGAAATATTACTTCTAGGACTGTATCCCCAGGAGATCATAGAAATTGGAAAGGGTCCTGTATGTACAAACATATTTATAGAGGTACTCTTTGTAGTTGCCAAAAACTGGAAATCAAGGTGATGCCCATGAATTGGGAAATGGCTGAATAAATTATGGTGTATGAATGTAATGGAGTACTATTGTGCATAAGAAATGATGAACAAGAAGACTTCACAGAGTCCTGGAAGGACTTATATGATCTGATGCTGAAGAAAAGAGCAGAACCAGGAGAACTTTGTGCACAGCAACAACCGCATCGTGAGAGAATTTTTTTTCTGGTAGACTTGGAACTTCATAACAACAGTTGAACTTAAAAAAAAGTCCCAATGGTCTACTAAGGTAAAATGCCTTCCACACTCAGAGAAAGAACTATGGAATTCATTCACAGAATGTAACAGATCATGTGTGTGTGTGTATGTGTGTGTGTGTATTATGTTTTGATTTGTTATATGATTTCTTCCATTTATTTTAGTTTGTCTACACAGCATAACTATAGTGAAAAAGTATTCAATAGGAAAGTATGTGTAGATCCTATATAGAATTGTATGCCATCTTGGGGAGGAAGGGGGGGTGGTAGTGATTGTAGAACATTTAAAATAAAAATAAAAAAAGAAACAAGCATTCATTAAGCATTTACTACATGCATCAGAAATATAAAGCAAAAAATTCCAACCCTCAACAGATTTTTAAATAATACAAACAAGGAATCTATCTAGCAAAAGAAATTGTTATTCTTTCTTCAAGTGATTTCTATTTGCCAAAACAAACAAACAAAAACAAATCTCCTTTCCGAAACTTAGCTCCACTTCCTTGCTGCAAAGAACTGTCTGACGTCCCTCCAAAGAAAATTTCAAGTTTCCAAGTTATGACACCAGAATTTAGATTCCAGAAAGAGTCCTAATAAATGATATAAACCGTAAGTGCCTTCTACTTTCTGAGATGTGAGATTATTTGGATCAGATTTCACAATACAAAAAAAGACCATATTTCATCTTCTCACTCCAAATTCTCTCTTTGTCAAATCCTGCCTAGGAAAAAAGGGATTCTAACCTCATCTTGGCCACTACTTAGTTCTGTAATCTTGAGGAAAGTGTTCAACTTCCATGGGCTTTATTTACTCATTTGCAAAGTGAGTTTAGGCAAGCAAAATTCTAAGATTCATTCCAATTTTTAAAAAATCTATCATTCTCTGACTTAGTATTTCCCCTTTTATCCATTTTGCCTTTCCTAACTGTTCTACTTTGCATTTTATCAAAATTATATCTCCAAAATCATTGAACTTTATAATTTAAAAAAAGATTTATAGACCACATAGTCTAAAGGTTCCTTTAAAAAATCAATTTCCTGTTTATATTAAATGTTATTTTGTTTTTAAATTTTGAGTTTTATTCTCTACCCTCCCACACCACGGAGAAGGCAATATGCTATCAATTACACATGTAAAAATGCAAAACATATTTCCATATTAGCTGCATCAAAAAATGAGAAAAAAGAAAACTATACTTCATTTTTCAATCAAAGTTCATCAATTCTCTCTGTAGAGGCAGAGTATTTTTTCATCATGAGACCTTTGGAATTGTTTTGGATCATTGTACTGATTGAAATAGTCATGTCTTTCATGCTTGATCATCATTACAGCATCACTGTGTACAGTAACTTCGTGTTTTTTTCTAATTTCACATTGCAACAGTTCATAGAAGTCTTGCCATTTAAAAAAAAAAACATTCTTTTGTCATTTCTTATAGCACAATATATGTCTATCATATGTCACAAGTTGTTCAGACATCTCCCAGTTGGTGATCATACCCTTAATTTCTGATATTTTTGCCACCACAACAATTAGCCACTGTAAATAATTTTGTACATTTTTTATTTTATCTTTTCCTGGTTTACTTAATCTCTTTCAGATACAGACCTCTTAGTTTTATTACTAGATTAAGGGGTACAGTCAGTTTTATAGTCCTTTGGGCATAGTTGCAAAATGTTTTCCAAAAAGACTGGACCAGTTCACTATTCCACCAATAATTCATTAAGTTACCTATTTTCCTCTAATCCCCTGCAGCATTTTTCGGTTCTCATAGGTGTGAGGGTTCAATTTGTATGCCTCTAATGTGATTTAGAGCATTTTTGCTTATAATTGTAGCTAGGATTTTTTAATGAAAATACTTGTTTACATCCTTTGACAATTTATCAGTTGGGGAATAGATCTTATTGTCATAAAGCTGACTATGTTCTGTACTCAATATATTTTTGAGAAATGGGGTTTATATCAGAAAAACATATTATAATTTGACATTATTTAATTGTCCATGATATCATTTAGCAAAATATAGCTTCCCTGATTATCACTTTTAACTGGGTGTATTTTTGCTTTTGCTTTGTCTGAGACAGTGATTCCTTTTCTATTTTTTTTACTTCAATTGAAGAATGTTAGATTCTGTTCTAACCCTTTATTTTAACTCTGGGTGTGTCTTTCTGTTTCAGGTGTATCTCATAAATAACATACTGTTGGATTCTGATTTCCTTTTAATAAAATCACTTATTTAATTTCTCTTAGGAAATCCAATATAGGTTGTGGCCATTCTGTGGCTTGGCCTGTAGATGTTTTCCCCTCTTTTTGATTTATGTCTTGGCCACCCTTGACATCATAATAGGTCTTTGTCTTTTGTTTTAATCATGTGTTCAACCTTGTTTGAATTGTCCCATGTTAAACCATGTTCTGTATATTTCTCACGTGACAATTCAAACTTTTATGTTTATGGCTTGTTTAATCTACTATATGGCTCTTATTTTGGTATTGAATGCCATTATTTTTAAGGATGATAGCAACATCTTAAGCCAGAGAGTTTCAGATATGGAGCAGGCCCCATAAAATCAAAGGTACAGTCTGATAACTGCCTTCTCAGACTTTCAAGGCTTTAGACTCTAATTTGTGTCTAAATAACCATTCTAGTACAGTGATTGGTTCCCACTCCTACTACATAGCTGAGATTCAGCAGATTCAGAGTAATTCTGCTATTGGTCTAGACTTGTTCTAGGCCAAAAGATGACTCTATTCTGTTCTAGAGACCTGGATTGCTGATCTAATACAGTTCAGAACTCTTAGAGACAAGTCTTCAATCAGTTTCTTTTGTCAGAAATGAAGGCATTTTCTGCCTTGGGCCTGAAGCTAAGTTCATGATAGGGTCTTGGAAATCCTATGCTACTGGCCTGATCCTTGAGCTGAGCCAGTGAACTATTTTGAGTGTTCCAAGCTGCTGGCCTACTTCTGTTCTCACTTAGGGATTGAGCCTCTGACATGCTCTAGGCAAAGCAGAATGGTGATTTAACTCTGTTCTGGGTTTGGGGCTGAATCCAGAATCTACTTTTGT
Source organism: Bettongia penicillata ogilbyi (assembly GCA_023548195.1). Taxonomy (NCBI): domain Eukaryota; kingdom Metazoa; phylum Chordata; class Mammalia; order Diprotodontia; family Potoroidae; genus Bettongia; species Bettongia penicillata. The sequence goes on from JAJHZJ010000139.1 coordinate 3,409,732, forward strand.
CAATTCTCCACTGTTATCTGTTTGAAGCCCTGGTGGCCAAGTTCTCAATCTCAGTCCCTCTGGGAGATACCATCATGCTTTCTTTGGTCTGGGAGGGAGTCTTGGAGTGTTTTCCAAAGTTTTTGCTGTTTTTACTGTGGTCAATTGTCCATGGGTCAAATCTGTGGTCTTAGAATGAACGGATACCCCAACGTAGTTTATTCTTAGACTTTCTTATCATTTAATCACACTGGAGGTATTCTGGAAGATTTGTTCTAATAGTTGAGGCAGTGGAGGCCAAGGATCAGTTGGGGCTATGCTACTTTTGCTCCAACATCTTGGCTGGTATCCTGAGTTTGCATTTTCTCATTCCTCTCTAAGTCTAATTTAACCTTGTTAATTGTAATTATCCAGGACTCAATTTTGTGGCAATTTTCATTCTTTTTTCATTGTTCTAATCAACATGTATGTTTATTTCAAAGTCCTGCTTTAACTCTGCATTAGTGTACATATCTTTTCATGATTTTTAGATTTTTTTCATTCCTTTTGCTTTGTATATTGTAATAATATTTCATCACATTCAATATATCACAATTTATTTATTTCCCAATCAATGGATACTTATTTTGCTTACAATGTCTTTACTGCCATTCAAAATATTGTTGCAATGAATATTAACATGAGAGATTCTTTTCTGTCTTTGGTTTCTTTGAAATATTTGCCCAGCAAGTAAAATCTCTGTGTCAAAGGATATGGGAGTTTTAATCATTTATTTTTAAGTACAATTCTAAAACTGGAATTTTTCGAGTAATTTACAGTTATATTTTTTATGCCTTTTTGCAAATTTCATGTGTAGGTTGCAATAATTATTTCAGCTCTTGGGATGGTGAACTTAGATTCTTAAATTTTAGCATCCTAATAATCAAAGAATTAAATTGAATTAATGTTGTTTTGGAAAAAAAGTATTCTTTTTTTTCTTTACTTTCAAAGAAGAAGATGTTGAATGTTCAGAAAAATAAATGGATGAGATGCTTTTGAATAAATGTGCATTCACAAACATTTTTTTTGTAACTGTCACATATGATTTATAGGTCATATCTGAGGATCAGTGCTTTGTTGTTTTAATAAAACCTTGGTAAAGTTGTTTTCTTTACATCTGCAGTACCTATTTTTATTTTTCCATTTTAAGGACTACATTTTAGCATTACCAGCAATTAAACAATTGTCCTTGCTCCCTACTCACATGAGGCCAAACTAAAGTGAAGGCTACAGAGAAACAGATCGTACAAAAACGCATACTCTACCTGACTGTTTTATTGTCTGCTTTCTTAGACCTGGAGAAGGTTACCTAGAGATAGACAGAGTATGACCTTGAAATTGTTGCTAGCCAATCAGAAACTTTAATATAGAAACCCTAAAGGAAACAAACAAACACATAAAAAGGTCGAAACAACTTTTAGGTTAACATTGTTTTATTCTTGGCAATAGAATGACAATACATTTACAGTAATATGTTTTGAAAACCCCATTTGAAAATCTAAACCTCTCCCTTTGCAATTCAGAACCTTATTATAATCCTGAAACTTAAGCCTGATCCTTTGATTTGGTAAGTGACATTTAATGTGTTTCAAATGGAGGTAAATGATTCACTCAGAATCCTCTTCATGGTAATTTTCAAAGGCATAATATTAAAATAAATTTATTCAATATATTAAACTAAGCATATACATATGTACATATATATACATATATGCATGCATATATATATATATACACACACATACATGCATATATCAGCTCCTACCACAAAGAAAGATTACAAATTAACCATTTAATTTAATAAAAAAAACATTTTCCAGAGCCACAAAAACTGTACTGAATTTATTTTTGGATGTCCAGCATCCAATACGTATGCAAAGCTAGTTAATATGAGAAAATTAATAAAATGCATGAAATCAGTATCAGGGAGCTAGACCCTCTGGCCTCTACACCTGTGGCACTTTGAAGCCCAAGATATTTCTCTTAAGCAGTATGTCCTTATAGGTTACACATTTTTTCTCTTTATAACATCTAAAATGCTTGTGGTTCTTTCACTGGTGCCCTTGGGTTATATAATTTACATGTTGTCTTCTTTAACCCTGCAAAAAGACAGCTTGTTCCTGAATTAACTCTCCAGCAAGGGAGGACAATACCTAAATTGCACAGCAGGTGGCATTCTACTTGACCACCTGGAGTGATGGACCTGAATTTCTTTCCTCCATACATCCTTTGTATAAATTTGGAGTATTCCCACTGGTCATCCAACAAACACTTAGACTGCTTCTCTTCAAAGCTAAGCACCAATGTTGATGGAAATTGAGATTAACCTAACAATCTAAATATGAAAATATAAGCCTATGGTATAGGCATAATTTTAATGCTACCACTTAGGTCTAGAACTTAGACCCTTCTCTCTCTCTCTGGTCATCTTTCTAAGTCTCTGTGTGTGTCTCTCCTCTTCCTGTTTCTCTCTCTGTTTCTCCTCCAACAATTTCTTTCACACACACAGGGCACATAAGAAGAATTCAGAGACCTAATATATCATAATCTCAGTTTTCTATACTGTAGCACATATTTTACACGTAGAAGCAAAATATTGAAATTTAACAAATATTTTTATATATAGCCATGCATACTAAGTTATTTCCTTTGTTTCTACTTCCATTATAAGATCTTTGGAGGTGACATTGGGAAATTCTCAAACTACCTGCACCTGTAGCTCATGGAGGAAAAGATATTATGGATGTTTTTGGAACTCCTCAGTATCACAAACAATAATACAGAAAAACAAGGTGAAGAGGGATGAGAGAAATATCTTCTCCTCTAGTGTACCAGCCAAATGTGAGTCACTCTAGCTGAAACTTTGGTACTCAGTGATTCTCCCTTGTCTTGCTTTAATTCTCTCAGCTCCAGTGTCTTGGTCTCTCATCCATAATATTTATCCTTAGCATGCATATTACTGGGCATTCCAATCCTAATGAAAGCCCAAAAGACTTTAAAAACCCAGGACAACAATAACCTATGCTTTGCTGGGTGCATGGAGGTCTAAAAGTGAAATTATCAAAACAAATTAATTGAAGAATCATCCAACCCTGGCCAGTATAGTAGATATTTCATTTTATTGAGGTTTCTTTCATCTTATTGAGCTCATAGAAGCTTGCAGTCCCTGAAGTTCTTAGTGAGAAGGGGAAAAGCCAGCATCTCACACATATGCTTCAATAATAAGAAGCTATATTGCTGCTCTTTCCCTCTCCTCAAATGATCATTATCCTTGGCCAAGAGGAAAATTACATTTTTAAAGAGAAGAAGGCAAAACACGGGAATGGATTACATTTTTGAATCCAGAAAATAAATTGTATCATAGGTGAGTGTTAGCAGGCATCTTAGAGATGTACGAAGTCCAACTTTTACTTACAGACAAAAGTGAAGCACAAGAGAGGTTAAGTCACATAGCTAACTAGTGATAGAAATAGAAGAAATAAGTTGCTATAGAGAGAGCTGGTCTTACAACCAGAGGACCTGGTTTCCATTGTTCTCTGTGACAATCCCTGTGTAACTTCAGAAAAAGTCGAGAAAAAGTCGTTTCATTTCCCAGGGGCTTCAACCTGTTTATCTATGAAATGAGATGCTTAGGAGCAAATGGCATATAATATTCTTTCCAAATCCTATAAACTTGAACACCACCTGCATGAAGATGCATCCATGACTCGTTTTCACTGCACTTCTTTTACTCAGCCTTAAGTACAAATAGATAGTTCTTCAGGGCATATGACCTATCAATTCCGACAAGTGAACAGATTATATCAGTATTAAGGTACGCTATTTCTTGTTCATTGAACCTGAAATAATTAATGACTTTGGTTTCACCATCTCATAAAAGACATATTAACTCATTGGCCATTTATCCATGATAAAAATAGTAATTTGATGTGTGGAGGAAGAGACTTGGAGAAAATATTTTCCTGAATATTAATGGTACAAACCATGACCCTGCTGTTTTTATCTCAGTTTTGGTAAGTTGTTGGAACTGAGTATCACCACAGTAATTCAGTTTGATGAAAATCATGAGATCATAAAAATAAAACGAACACTGAGGTATACATTTTTTATCACTTTATTGAATTTTTTTTTGATGGAAGGTGAAAACCTCCAACTGAGAAGCTGTAGCATACACAGTGTCCACACCCTGGTAAACCATCTTGACAGATGAGCTAATCAAAAGTCCTCATACCTGCTGGTGAGGTGAGGTACATGTGAAGACATTCCCCAGTGGAATAGATAGATGAGGACAATTTGTTCCAACAACCATGAAGGTGGCTGAAGTAGGTGCTCTAAAGTGCCTAGAGCTTGGTCAGACAATGAAGATCTCAAGGTTATCAGCTGCATCCCAGGCTATTGCTAATTGTCTTGGTTTTTGTCCTGTCACCAGACTTAGATGACTCAGGAGAGTAAGATCGATGACCCTGTGCCTCACTGAAATTCAATCCTCTAGCAAGTCATGACATCACTTGTGATGTCGATGCCATTTTTCCTCTTTGAAAACAAGAGAACAACAAGCACATCTTTAAATTTAATGTTGAAAAACCGTTCCTGGGTCCCACAAAAGCTGGAATACTGTGCCACTTTCTTCTCTACTGAGAGATCTCTTTCCTCTGGATTCAAGCATGAAGTTGGAAATAAGTCCAATTCTGGAGGGCCCTTGCATCTCTTAGATGGATCAGGTTCCATTTCCACACACTTTTGCTCATCCAGATGCCCTGGGTAAAAGTTTAGTTATATCTTTGGTACAACAAACCAAGTTCCCCCAAAAGTGAGAAATAGAAAAGTACTTAATGTACAAATAAAATAAAGCATAGAATGAAAATTATAATACACATACACAAAATGAGTATTCTCTTTTGTATGTCCCCTATCAGCCTATTCAATTGCCAAAACAATAACTTAAGTGTTGCTGCAATAAATAATTTTCTAAGTGTACTAATTCACTGTGACATAGAGTGTCTAAGTCAGTAGGCTTGCCCCTAAATAGGATCTGATCTCATTGATATGAATTTCTAATGCACTACAAATGGAGAGGATGAGATCAATTTATTAAATTGTCTTTCTGATTTTGGAGGACTCCTGTGGAATATGGACACAAACATATTATTGATTTATCTGAAGTCCTCTCTACCTCTTCCCTACAGTGAAATCTGACTCATTCATTATTGCTATTTGTCATAAACATTGTAAAAAATATTTTGTATAAGGATGACTATGAGCACTAGGGAAATAGATTTCCCTACAGAAAATTTGCAAAAAGGATTTCAGTAAATGAGTTCTACAAAAGCTATTCAAAAGTCAGTTTTTAAAAAAATGACCCCACACAGGTAGTAAGCCATAGATAAAGGATTTGAATCTTTGGGAGAAGGCCAGGCTTTGCTCCAGCTCAGTAGATAGCTATTGTTCATTATTATACATCATTTTCATGTGACAAAAAAAACTTTAAAAAATATTTAGCATGGTTCCTGGTATATAGTAGGTCTAAATAAACGCTTACTCTCTTCCTTAAATGTTAAGTTTACTTTTTATAAAGAAAAAATGGTGCTACATGTATGTGTGTGTGTGTACGTGTGTGTGTTTGTGTGTGTTTTCATCATCTCTCTGCTTCTACTGGAAACCAACACCATTATTTTAAGTTCGTGCCATTATCACTTAATGACTATAATACAATAGCTTAGATAGTTGGGGGAGGTGCTGAGTCAGGTTTTAATTGGTAGGTACAACTCCCTCCCCCCAGATAAGAAGGGTCTTTCTTCTGTAGTTGGAGGCAAAACTGAGAGGTAAAGTCTTGAACTCCTTCACAGCATAACTAGTAAGACCTTTACCCTTCTACCCCAGCACAGTTGGGCAAAACAACTGGTTTGACTGTGATATTCTCCAGTGAGCAATTGTATAGTTAAAAACATTAGAAGCAAATCATCTGGCACTATAGATATAAAATCTTGTAGAATTATCTAAGTAGGAATAAGGAAGTGATTATATTGTTTGAACTATAGGAGGGGACATAAAGTAGAACACCATCTTGTGTCCTTTCAAGAAACCCCGGAAACCAATCCCTTTAAAAAAAAAAAAAAAAAAAAGGAGATTCTCTTAAAGTGATTCTTCATGGAAAGGCATTCTACCTTTTTTTTTTTTTTTTTACCAACTTGACATGAAATTACAAACTATCTCACCACACATCATGCACTACACTTGGAAAACTATTTCTACCATTGAGAACAAGAGCTTCTCATCCCTTTATGGGCTGATGATGGGAACAGATTCACATTGGCTTCCTTTGATTCTCCCTGGAATTGTAGAAATTCATTTAACCCTCTTTTGTGGAGGTGTTCCTGTACTAACTTCCAACCTCTTGATTATTCTACCCTCAGATTTGCTCAAGATGGAAAATAGAAAATTGTTATTACAGATTTATAAAAATAGTCATTATTATGACTAACAAGTCTCTCAAAAGTGTAGGCAGATAGTATAAATGTGATAAATATTAGAATTAAAATCTCAGTTTATAGACTTGATTTTCTTTGACAGCTAATATAAGCTTATTCTAAGCAACTACTTTTACAGTAGCCAAAAGGGTATAAAGTGCAAAACAGAGTGTTCTAAATATATAATTGTTAAATACTATTTTAGTAAAATGATCCAACTTTACATTAAAAAGAAAAACCTAGGAATAAACAGACCAATTCAAAAATGATAAACTGTCCATTTAAAGCTAAGAACTACCTGCAACAGAGAAATAGTATTAGAAGACTTTCTAATAAGATTAGGGCTAAAGCAAGTGTGTTTTTGTATGTGTGTGGCTTAAAAGAAACTAAGAAAAATAAAGAAAAAATATCTTTGATCTGCATTCAGGCTCAACTAGTTCTTTTATCTGGAGATGAAGAGCATGTTTCATTTTAAATCTTACAGAATTATCTTGATCATCGTATTGCTGAGAATAGCTAAGGTGTTTCTAGTACATCATCATATAATATTACTGTTACTGTGTTCACTGTTCTCCTGGTTTAGCTCATTCCACTTTGCAGCGATTCATGTAAGGCTTTTCACGGTTTTGTTTTTTTGTTTGTTTGTTTGTTTTTTCTGGAGATTAATGCTAATCATTTCTCAAAGCACAATAGTATTCCATTACAATCATATACATCATCTTGTTCAGCCATTTCTCAACTGATGGATATTTCAATTTCCAGTTCTTTGCCTCCAATAAAGGAACTGCTACAATTAAGGGATGAAAAAGAAGAACCCACTGGTAGAAGGGGAAGGGAAAAAGTAGCATAGGATATATATATATATATATATATATATATATATATATATATATATATATATATATATATATATATATATCCTTTTCCTTTTGCATCTCTTTGTAATACAGATCTAGTAGTAATATTGCTTGGTTAAAGGGAATGGATGGTTTTACAGCTCTTTGGGCATAGTTCCACATTGCTCTCTAGAATGGTTGAATCAATATACAACTGTATCATCACATTAGTGTTTTAACTTTTCCACATCCCCTCCAATATTTATCATTTGGAGTTTTCTTAATTTTCATATCTCTCATCAATAGTGATTTAGAGCATTTTTTCATGACTATAGATAGCTTTGACTACTTTGTCTGAAAATGATCTGTTCATATCCTTTGATCATTTGTCAATTGAGGAAGTATTCTTATTTCTATAAATTTGGCTCAGTTTCAAATGTTTGAGAAATGAAGTCCTTGTCAAAGAAACTCACTGTAATTATTTTTTCACAGTAATAAGTACCAACTATGCGGTTCCCTTCATCTTAATTTCCTCATTTATCCTCCTCTCTCTTTCCTTTTACCCTGCCCATTCTGAAAAGTGTTTCTCTTGTGACTTTTACCTCCCCCAAAGTTCCTTTCTTTCTATCAGCCTCCCCACTTCTCTTAAACCCTTCCCTTCTTACTTTCCTGTATTAAGATAGATTTCCATACTCAATTGAGTGTGTTTATTTTTCCCTCTCTGGGTCAAATTCAATGCTCCTCTCCCTGCTTCACTGTAAAATGTCTTTCAGGTATTTTTTATGTAAGATAATTTATCCTAGTCTACTTTTCCCCTTCCCCTTCTACAAGTGGATTCTTCTTTCTCATCCCTTAATTTTTTCTTTTAGATCATCATACCATCACATTCAACTCATATCTCTGTTTTCTATCGATGTGTATTCCTTCTAACTACCCTAATAATGAGACAGTTTTAGGAGTTACATCATTTTCCCATGTAGGAATGTAACTAGTTTAATTTTACTGAATCCCTAATGATGTCCCAAATAAATATTTTGGTTTTGCCTTTGAGGAAGAGAGTTCATTATATTTTGTGAATTCACCCTGGAAATATGCATGCATATTCATAGCAGCTACTATGGACATCACATTAGTGTTACATGGCTGAGATCAATTCACAGTTTTGTTTGAGTCTTTGTGTGTAGGTATTTTGACTTTGTTGTTTTCCTCTGAATGTGTTTTGATTTTCTTTGTCACTATATTAACTTTCTTTGGTTAGAATTTTTTTCTGTTCTGTGCACATTTTCCAACCTATTTCTTAACTTTTAACTCTATGCTAAAGTGGGGCTCTGCTTCTGAAGTGGGGGGAAAGGTATTGTCCCAAGCTTCACTTTTTTGTGAATTCGTTTTCAGAGTTAATTCTTGGGACATGTAAGTTTTTGATTCTTCTAAGGAGGTATGATCCAGGGAGAGGTATGTTTACTACACTTCTGTACTATGCACTGGTTTGTGAGCCGTCACAAGTACTCTTTTCAGCTCTGGAACTGTGACCGCAATCCCTATTTCCCTGTGGCCACAAGCTCTGCTATGCTAATGTTTCTTCTTGAACTGGGACTAATACCCAGGATTGTGACCCAAATCCAAGTATAGGCAATAAAACAGAGTCCTCCCCCTGGTGCTAAGTGAGGGATCCCTGTAAATCTCCTTAAGAGATATGGAAACCACCATTGTTACCACTGATTCAAGCACCTTGAGACCTGCTCATGTTTTGCTGGGGCCTGGTCTATGCTGTTGTAGCTTATGATGGATTGAACTCTTCTTTCACCTTGGTGTAACTGATTCTTCTTGTGGACCTTCTAAGTTGTCTTGGGCTGGACAATTGTTCCCTTCCATCTTTTTTGTGAAGTATTTGGAGGAGTTTGGGGAGAGCTCAGATGAGTCCCTGCCCTTACTCCATCATTTTGACTCTGCCTCCTGAACTGAATCTTCAGTTTCCTTTTATATGTTGCTTTCCCCTATTACAATGTAGACTAATTCAAGTTTGGGGCATTCTTCTGGCTTGTATTTTATCCCTAGTGCTTATCATAGTGGTTCGCATATAATGCTTGCTGCTGCTGATGTTATTACATCAAGCCATGGTGAAAGTATTGTATTCAGAGGAACCTGGGAGAACTTCTAAAGTAGAGTCTGGGAAGATCTGATGTAAAGTGAGAAGAAACAGAAATTTGTACAATAAGTAAAAAAAAAAAAAAAAAAACTTAAAAAAATGCTATGAAAGACTAAATAACTTAGATTTAAGCCTTGACCAATCATGAAGCCAAACCACTCATAATGAAACTCTTGTCACAGACTGACTAAAGGCATAAAATGGGACATACATTTTAATGTCACTAACGTGTGGAATTGTTTTGCATGACTATATCTTTGAGGAGCAGAGAATTTTGGGGGTAGTTGGAATAGTGCAAATGATATTTTTTAAACGCAAAAGGAAGAAAAAGAGAACAAGAATGAATCACTTGAAATGCACAAAAATCAACTAAAGGAAGTTCACAAGTGAACAGAGACAACCAGGGAAGTGTTGGAACTACTTTGCTAAACTCTAAATATGCAACAAAAAGTTGAAATTATTGGACATTCATGGTCTCATGTAATTCTTCTTTTCCCTTCTTCTTGAGATAGGAAAATGTTCTATTTATCAACATGTGTCAAGTTCATAATAATAAAGAGGACAGTTCAGAGAAGAGAAATAGTTACCACTTGGGATAGCAATCTCCAATTCATGATTTTGCCTTTGAGAGATCACAAATCCTTGCAGCAGTGTTTGGTATACGAGAGACAAAGTTATGGTGTACTTTAAAAGATTTAATACCTGTTGTTTTTATGTCTCTTCTTGATAGAGATGGACGGATAAATCAGTCACCCATGAATTGGGGTCTACACTCCTCTTTTATTATCGAAGGTAGCAACATAGGATGATTGTGTAAAGAATGTTCATACTTAAGACAGTGAGACCTTTAGCAACCTCAACCATCTGGAACAGAGATGTAACCAGACTTAGATGAAACAATCTTCTGAGTGATGAAAAATTACTGCAACAAAGACTTAGGCCTTCAGGTCACAGACGAATTGATGCAGAATTATGTCTTCTATCTTCCCTGTAGGTGGTTTTTGTGACAACAGAAAGAAAATGCATATGTAACTTATCAGTTATCATTGCTTGGTCAGTTTTGCCTGATTGTTTTGCTGTGTCATAAGGGAGAATTTCCTGGAGTTGTATCTGGAAATGACAGTAGTATAGATATAGACAGATATAGATATAGATTGATACATTCACAAACACATCAACACACATATATATTTATATATATACAGACATATATACATATATACACACATATGTCATCAAGAAAAAATATTATACAAAAGATACAATGGTGTACAAAATAAAAATTAACTGATTTAACAATTTTGGTTTTCTGGTTGGTTAAAGTAGGAAGACAATTAAAAACAGGGAGTTGAGGGATCAATATAAGAAACTGACATACTGTAAAATGACAACCAATAGCAAAGGAAGATGCATAAAGGTTTCAGAATCACTAACTTTTTTAAAAAATATAAATTTATTTATTTAACTTTTTACATTCATTTTCACAAAATTTTGGGTTCCCAATTTTCTCCCCATTTCTCCCCTCCCCCCACCCCAGTACACCAAGCAATCAAATTTTCCCTATCACCAATCTGCCCTCTCTTCTATCATCCCTCCCTTCTCTTGTCCCCATCTTCTCTTTTGTCCTGTAGGGCCAGATGACTTTCTATTCCCCATTAACTGTATTTCTTATTTCCTAGTAGCAAGAACAATACTCAACAGTTGTTCCTAAAACTTTGAGTTCCAAATTCTCCCCATCCCTCCCTCCCCACCCATTCCCTTTGGAAAGGCAGGCAATTCAATATAGGCCATATCTGTGTAGTTTTGCAAATGACTTCAGTAATAGTCATGTTGTGTAAGACTAACTATATTTCCCTCCACCCTGTCCTGCCCCCCATTGTTTCTATTCTGTCTTTTGATCCTGTCCTGCCCCAAGAGTGTTGACTTCAAATTGCTCCCTCCTCCCATTGCCCTCCCTTCCATCATCCCCCCGCCTTGCTTATCTCCTTCTCCCCCACTTTCCTGTATTGTAAGATAGGTTTTCTTACCAAAATGAGTGTGCATTTTATTCCTTCCTTTAGTCGAATGTCTAGGCTTTCTAGGGCTCTCTGGAATGGAAATCTCTTCCACTGTGTTTCTGCGTGGCTTACAGTGCTCCAGAATTTGTGGGGAGTTGTTTTTACAGGAAATTTATGGGCTGTGGATTCAGAGCTAGCATACGTGAGTCTTTCTACTCCGCCATCTTGGCTCTCCCCCCCAAAATCACTAACTCTTAAGCAGTCTGGTATTGTTCACAACTCAATAGGTCCTAGGGCCTTCAGTGTTTTATGGAAGAATACAATATAAGATATTCAGAATGAAATTAGGTATTTTTTTGTAGATTTAAAACAAAACAAAAAAAAATCATCTTGATGGTCAAAAAGGAACTTTTGAGTTTTTTAGAAATTTACTTCTGAGAAATACTTCCTTTCCTCACTTACCTGTTTGATTTTATGAACTTGTGATTTTATCATTGTAGAGAATTGCAGTGCTGTGCAATCTCAGTCATCAAGTTTTATTCTTCCTCACCAGTCAGTTGTCAAGTTTCAGTGATTTTACCTCCATATCATCTCTCATATGTGTTGCCCTCCTCTTCACTCACACATCTACCCTATTGAAGACCTGCCTCACTTTTCCCCTTTGTTATTGTAATAACCTCATAATTGGACTCCCTGCCTCAAGTTTCTTCCCTCTCCAATTGGTGTTCGAGCTCAAAAATGTCAAATAGGCTTCTACTTGGCTGAAGCCTCTTAAATCTCTATTCATAGATGCAAAAGGGGTTTTCCTAAAGCACAGGTCTGACCATGTTACTGACATGCTCAAAATATACCAGTAACTTCCAGCTGACTCAAGGATAAAACACAAATTCCTCTGTCAGGCATTTAAAGCCCTTCACAATTGGGCTCCAGCCTCTTTCGAAGTTTAATACCCATGACTTTCATTTAGGTCATCATTGAATGGGCCAAATGGGTATACTTCCTTTTTCTCACATATAAAGTTTCACTTCCACTCTCCACACTTTTGTGGGGATTATACTTCTTCATCTCTCTGCCAGTTAGAAATTCTAGCTCTAATTAAAGCTGTCTTTACGTACAGTCTCTTATATGTGGACCTTTCAGATTTCTCTAGCTTATACAAATTATCTTGCGCTCTTCAGTAAGTAATGTTTATTTATTTATATCCATACATATCACTTACCTTTATAGGAAGTATCAAGGGGGTAGGGAGGTTTCATTTTCGCCTTTTTGGTCTTTGTACTCCAATACCCATCATATTGCTTGACACACAATGGTGCCTTATCAATACAGATCTGCAACTCACCTTGTCACCCATTGTCTCTAAGAGATTCTTGGTTAAACAGCTATTTTGTGTCACAGATAGAATTTGAACCCAAGTCATGCTGAGTCCATGTGACAGTCTTCTATCCATATTATATTCTATACATATACATCTATATTCATTGATTTTCTCATTTACTGGTGTCTCACATAAATGAGGTATTAGCACATTAATTTATGAGCCATATGAGGCTATCAACACTCACTCATAATTTTTTTTTGAGGCAATCAAGGTAAAGTGACTTGCTCAGGGTTACAGAGTTAATGTGTGAAGCTGAATTTGAACTTAGGATCTCCTGGCTCTATACCAGTGCTATATCCACTGTACTACATAGCTACCCCTCATTCATAATTGTTTAAAATATCACTGTCAAAATATGGAAAGAATGAAAACTTCCATGTCCTTAAAAAATTGCTTCTTATGTTATCTACAGTCATGTGATGGCTGCTGACAAGCCCAAAAATAAGAAATGAAGCTGATTTCATCGATGGGAAATAGTTCAGCAAATGGACACTGTTCTGAGGCAAAAACTGCCCATGGCTTTGGTCTTAATAACTTTCCATTGAGCACACTTCCTGTGGCACAAGTGAAACAAGGTTTGATTTATTTTTGATGGATCTTCTCTATACCAGAACTCTATTGCTTTCAAAGCTGCTGCCGCAAGAACACCTGAAGTGATTTTTATCACTGCCATAAAAGCATTAAATGATTCCAGGTGCCAGAGACCTTTTTTCTGGTCTGCTGTTTGATAAGTGAAGTTGGTTGTTAAAAAAAAAAATGTTTTTCTGCTGCTTTAACTTCTGACATACTCCTCTAAAAATCTATATTCTATACCCAACAGGGCATCTGCTACTTTATAAATGCAGGTAAGAGCTGACAGATTGAGACTGGTCAAGCACTTATGCATGATGTATTCCACCTATTGAAAATCAAGACTTTTTGAGACAATTTACCTTTTTTCCACTTGTTTATTGTTTTAGACCAGAACTTCCACTAAATAGAGGTTATAGATAAACACATTAGATATGTATTACTGTCATTGTTGGGGATTTTTTTTTTTTTGCCAATAAATATATAAAGAATTCTCCAAAAGTTCAGCATACCTCAACCCTTAGTAAACACCACAGGCATTAGAAAAAAAAAATCAGTTTGATTTTTTAAAAATTTATTTATTTAACTTTTAACATTCATTTTCACAAAATTTCGGGTTCCAAATTTTCTCCCCATTTCTCCCATCTCCCCCCAAAACGCCAAGCATTCTAATTGCCCCTATCAGCGATCTGCCCTCTCTTCTCTCATCCCTCCCTTCCCTTGTCCCCATCTTCTCTTTTGTCCTGTAGGGCAAGATAACTTTCTATACCCCAGTACTTGTATTTCTTATTTCCTAGTAGTAAAAACAATACTCAACAGTTCTTCCTAAAACTTTGACTTCCAACTTCTCTTCATCCCTCCCTCCCCACCCGTTCCCTTTGGGAAGCAAACAATTCAATACAGGCCATATCTGTGTAGTTTTGCAAATGACTTCCATAATAGTCGGGCTGTGTAAGACTAACTATATTTCCCATCATCCTATTCTGTCCCCCACTGCTTCTGTTCTCTCTTTGGATCCTGTCCCTCCCCAAGGATGCTGACTTCAAATTGCTCCCTCCTCCCTCTGCCCTTCCTTCCATCATCCTCCCCCACTCTTCTTAATCCTCTCCCCCACTTTCCTGTATTGTAATATAGGTTTTCATACCAAAATAAGTGTGCATTTTATTCCTTCCTTTAGTCAAATGTGATGAGAGCAAGCTTCATGTTTTTCTCTCACCTCCCCTCTTTTTTCCTCCACTGAAAAGTCTTTTGCTTGTCTGTTTTATGAGAGATAACTTGCCCCATTACATTTCTCCCTTTCTCCTCCCAATATATTTCTCTCTCACTGCTTAACTTCATTTTTTAAAGATATGATCCCATCTATTCAATTCACTCTGTGCTCTCTGTCCCTGTGCATGTATATGTGTCTGTGTGTGTGTGTGTGTGTGTGTGTGTGTGTGTGTGTAATCCCACCAACTACCCAGATACTGAAAAGTTTCAAGAGTTACAAATATTGTCTGTCCATGTAGGAATGTAAACAGTTCAATTTTAGAAAGTCTCTTATGACTTCTCTTTACTGTTTACCTTTTCATTCTACCTTTCATTCTTGTGTTTGAAAGTCAAATTTTCTTTTCAGCTCTGGTCTTTTCATCAAGAATGCTTGAAAGTCCTCTATTTCGTTGAAAGACCATTTTTTCCCCTGAAGTATTGTACTCCATTTTGCTGGGTAGGTGATTCTTGGTTTTGTTCCTGGTTCCTTTGACTTCTGGAATATCCTGTTCCACGCCCTTCGATCCCTTAATGTAGAAGCTGCTAGATCTTGTGTTATCCTGATTGTATTTCCACAATACTTGAATTGTTTCTTTCTAGCTGCTTGCAATATTTTGTGCTTGACCAGGGAACTCTGGAATTTGCACACAATGTTCCTAGGAGTTTCTCTTTTTGGATCACTTTCAGGTGGTGAAAGGTGAATTCCTTCAATATTTACTTTGCCCTCCAGTTGTAGAATATCAGGGCAGTTTTCCTTGAAAATCTCATGAAAGATGATGTCTAGGTTCTTTTTTTGATCATGGCTTTCAGGTAGTCCCATAATTTTTCAATTGTCTCTCCTGAGTCCATTTTCCAGGTCAGTTTTTTTTCCAATGAGATATTTCACATTTTCTTCCATTTTTTTTTATTCTTTTGCTCTTGTTTTGTGATTTCTTGATTTCTCATAAAGTCATTAGCCTCCATCTGTTCCATTCTAATTTTGAGAGAACTATTTTCTTCAGTGAGCTTTTGGACCTCCTTTTCCATTTGGCTAATTCTGCTTTTTAAAGCTTTCTTCTTATTGGCTTTTTGAACCTCTTTTGCCAATTGAGTTAGCCCATTTTTCAAGGTGTAATTTTCTTTAGCATTTTTTTGTGTCTCCTTTAGCAAGATGTTGACCTGTTTTTCATGCTTTTCTTGCATTTCTCTCATTTCTTTTCCCATTTTTTCCTCCAGCTCTCTAATTTGATTTTCAAGATCCTTTTTGAGTTCTTCCATGGCTTGAGCCTGTTGAATATTTATTTTAGATGTTTGGGATACAGAAGTCTTGATTTCTCTGTCTTTCCCTGATGGTAAGCATTGTTCTTCCTTATATGAAAGGATGGGAGGAGATATCTGTTCACCAAGAAAGTAACCTTCTATGATCTTATTTTTTTTCCCCTTTTTTGGGCATTTTCCCAACCAGTTACTTGACTTTTGGACCCTTTGTGAAGAGTAGGGTATACTCTGCGAATCTGTGTGATCTCAGTTCCTCTAAGGTGGTACAATCAGATGTGTACTGATCTGTATGCAGGGAGGGATTTTTGTGCTCAGAATCTTAGCAGATACCTCTCCACAGCCACTTGACCTCCTGTTCCACCAAGCCCGCCCTGGGGGCTGATTTTTCAGATAAGCTGGATGGGCAGGGCCACCATTCAGTTTGAGACAAAGCCCAGGTTGGCCAGGGCCTCCACCTGAGGCTGAGGCCAGACTCAGCTCTTCAATGCCCCTAGGGGTTTTTACACTCCAACAATGGAGCTTCTGTAGTGGCTGCTGTGCTGACTCTGTGTCTGCTGCCTGCTGCTGGAGATATGGGAAGGCCCTTCTCCCTTCCTGGCCTGCTGATAAAACCCCGTCACTGACCTTTGGCACACATGGGCCAAGGGATCTGAGGCCCCGCTTCTGGGACTGGAGATTCTTCCCCAGAGGTTTCCTCCTCCCAGAGTGTCATCATGCCAGGCTGCTTGGCCAAGACTGGGCTGGGCTCCGTGCTCAGCTCCTGTGTCTGGTGTAACCAATGTTTCCTTGGGCCTTTCAGGTCACTGTGAGCTGGAAATCTCCTTCACTCTGTTGTTCTCTACTTTTGCTGCTCCAAATTTGTTGAAAGTCCCTCTCTACAGGTATTTTATGGGCTGTGGGGAGGAAACCTGCATAATTGTGTCTTTCTAGTCTGCCATCTTGACTCCACCCCCAATTTGATTTTTAAAAAACAATTTCTATATAGTTGATTTCTCTGTTGAATATTCTTTGCTTATTGAAAATTATTCCCATGGCTAACTCACACTCTTTTTTACTGCAATTTAAGACACATACCCTGGCTCCAGTTGGGTACTAATTAATTGTTGGTGGAGTTGTGAAGCAATCCAACAATTCTTGAGAAAAATTTGGAACTATGACAAAAGGACTATCAAACTGTGCTAAACCTTTCATCCAAAAATACCACTACTAAGTCTTTATTCTGAAGAGATCATCAGAAATGGGAAATGACCCATATGTACAAAAATATTTATAGCAGCTCTTTTTGTGGTGCAAAGAATTA
This sequence comes from Bettongia penicillata ogilbyi, assembly GCA_023548195.1. NCBI lineage: Eukaryota > Metazoa > Chordata > Mammalia > Diprotodontia > Potoroidae > Bettongia > Bettongia penicillata. The sequence continues at coordinate 3,426,952 of JAJHZJ010000139.1, forward strand.
GAAATTGAGAGATTGGCCATCAATTGAAGAATGACTGAGGAAGTTGTGGTATATGAATATAATGGAATATGATTGTGCTTTAAGAAATGATTAGCAAGATGCTCTTAGAAAAACCTGGGAACACCTGACCTGATGTTGAGGGAAGTGAGAAGAACCAGGAGAACACTGTACATAGTAATAGCAACATTGTGTAATGATCAACTAAGACTGACTTAGCGCTTCTCAGCAATGCAATGATCCAAGGCAATTCTAAAAGACTCAAGATAAAAAATGCTATCCACATACAGACAAAGAACTATGGACTATGAACTATTGCTTTCAATTTTTTGGCTTTCCCATTTTGTTCTGCTTCTTCTTTTACAACCTTACCAATATGGAAATATGTTTACATGACTGAGCATGTATAACCTATATCAGATTGCTTGCTGTCTTGGGGAGGGAGGGAGAAAACAATTTTGAACTTAAAATCTTATAAAATGAATGCTGAAAACTATTTTGAGCCCTTCCATGGCCTGAGCCCATTGGATATCTATTTCAGATGTTTGGGATACAGAGGCCTTGACTTCTATGTCTTTCCCTGATGGTAAGCATTGTTCTTCCTCATCAGAAAGGAAAGGAGGAAAGATCTGTTCACCAAGATAGTAATCTTCTATGGTCTTATTTTTTTTTCCCTTTTCTGGATATTTTCCCAGCCAGATACTTGACTTCTGAGATTCCTCTCCACCCCCGCCTCACCAGTGCTTGGGGTCTGAGAGTCAAATGCTGCTCCCCAGCCTCAGGGCTTTCAGCTGGGGGAGTGGCTGCTATTCAGTGAGAGATTAAGTACTGCTGCTCAGGTGGGGGCAGGGCCACCTCCCAGGCTCAGTTCCCTCAGGGGGTTTATGCAGAGATCTTCAGGTCCTGTCTGCTCCGGGATCCCCTGGCCGCCACCTCCCTGCCACTTCCTCCCAAGGGGTCCCGAGCCACGGAGACACCCCGCTCCCCTCAATGATAAGTATGCAACAACAACAAATTACATTGTTACCTTACAGAATTGTTAGAACAGAACTCAGTAACTTATAGTTACTAGCAGAATCATTTGGAAGGCCAACATCCAAACTGTGTGAGGATGCAAAGCTATCTTGCCAAGGCAGATAATTAGCTATTTCACACTTTACTTCTACTGAGCGGGCATACCAAACACCAAGCACCATGTTCTCTCTAGTGATCTTTCTTTCCAATGCTAGATTCTCCCTTGGTGCTAGGGTCTATTTCTGCAACTGCTTAGACCCTCTTAAACAGCCCAATATCAGAGGGAAAAAATGGGACCTGAAATGGAAGCAATCCTATTCTAGGTTCTGACTCTCCTTGGCAGGGAATATCCTCTTCATTTGCGTTCATATTGGGAGAGGGAGAGAATATACCACTGAACCTTCCAGACAGTTCATAGAGTTATACTTGTACTTGGAAATAGAAGATAAGTTGAGGAGGAGGTCACTCCTTTAGTGTATCCATGGAATTCTGGTTTAGCAGCTAATTGGGTGACTAAACTCAAAAATGATCCATACGTATCCAGAAGGCATCAGGATCTAATCTTCCACATGCCCACCAGGAATGACTGCTGAAGATATTCTAGAATTGTGTGTAAGGATAAAGGGAAGATCAACCAAATAGCACTGTAGTTATCATTTATATATCTGAATTTTTTTTAATGGAGATAATTCAGCATTTTTAGAATATCTTCTAAGGTGTTAGACAATCACAATAGCTAAATTTTATATAGTACTTTACATATATTACCTCTGTTTTATCCCCTCAATTACCCTATGAGATGGGGATTATTATTTTTCCAATTTTGAGATATGGAAAAAAATTCTGAAAATGTGTTTAGGGGTGTGCAGTTAAGTGTCTGAGAGAGAATTGAAACACAGGTCTTGCTGATGTCAAGTCAAGAATTCTATCCTCTACATAACCCACTTACCTCAAGGACCTTTTACCCTCAACTGTCCAATAAAAAAAAAAAAAACAACCTGATTTCTATTTGTTTTTTAATTATTTGACTACAGAAGTTATTGATTGCATATTTTTCATGAAGTAGGGCATAGGGAAAATTTTGCACAGAATACAAGGAGGATTAAGAAGGTCTCAAAAATGAAATTCTGAAGTTACACACACACATACACACTTCCAATGAGTGGGAAAAGTACAGTCTATTAGAAAACAGTTTTATAAGTATGTAAAGATTACTTGAACAAATTTAAATATTTTATTAAGAAGTATACACGGAAGAAGGAAACAAAGGCCAGTAACAGATGTATAGCACTGTTCTCTGTAACTAGTGTCAGATGTGCTCATAACCATGGGGGGACTAAATTCAAGGTTGTTGAAGACACCATGGTGGTAGGAACCACAACGTAATGTAACAAAGTGAATAAGCATGCCAGGATAACTTGACATAGAGATACTTTGCTTTAGGGGAAAGAAAAATAAGAAACAAACAAAGTAAAAACCCCAACAATATCCTGTGCTCTTTTGGCAGCAATATCTTTCCATTTGCTGCACAGTCAGAAGAGGCTATTTCTTTAAAAACTGCCAGATTGGGACACTTTTATGCTACATTCAAAGAAGGTGAAAGTTTACCCATAACTTGGGTACCATGAACTTGACTGATGGGAGGGAAGATTACCTTCCCCTACTTGTCTTTCTACTCTTGTCCTTAAAGAAAGTTTTGGGGTATTCGTCTTATTCATTTCCCTATGTTCTGCTTGATTTTAGTCTTCTAGGGGTGAGATGGTTTCCCCACTGTATATAGAATCAGGCCATGGTGATCTTATAACCAGTATATATATTGCGGCCAATCAGCCTGGAAGAGAGGCTCTTAGAAATAACTGTGATTGGGATTCAAGGCCAAAGGGAATATGGATCTGAAAATTGGGACCATGCTATTACACTGCGAATATAAACCTCTTCCCCTTCCCAAAGTTTGAGCTATTATTATTATTATTATTAGTAGTAGTAGTAGTAGTAGTAGTGGTAGTAATGGTAGTAGTAGGAGTAGTGTGTGTGTATGTGTACGTGTACGTGTATGTGTATGTGTGTATGTGTGCGTGTGTGTATGTGTATGTGTATATGTGTACATTTGTGTGTAGGGGTCATATTTATGTTTCTGAGTATTGGAGGAGTATGTTGATGATTTATATTATGCTTTTGTAGTAAATATTCCTTTGTGAAAATGAATTCAACTATTACTGGGACTGTGGGATAGAGGACCCCGTTTCTAAGATTAAGGAACACCATTGCTAGGGACTTGAGCCAATGACAAGAGATAGCCTAGAATATCAGCATGACATTTTCAAGTCGAAGTTATGTCAAACTAAATTCATTTCCTTTTATGGAATAGTTACAAAACTAGCAGTTGAGGAATAGGTTAAAAATATTTTATATAGATTTTAGGAAAACATTTGATAAGCTCCTTTAAGGGTACCAGAAAACCCTGGGGGTGGGGGATAAAATATAGTACACTTGGCCTTCAGGCAGTGATCACTACTAGAATACTATCAAGAACAATTTAATTAAAATGACAGGACATATAAGTGAGGGGAGAGCTTTTCAATAGAAAAAAAAAATCCGCTTAAATCTTGGCAGAAGACACAAACTGGATAGAGAGTTCTCCATTTATGGATGTTATGTAGGTAAAAGTCTAACTGAGCTAGGACAGGAAAATACTTTTTTATATGAAATTGAATTCTTTGTCTAGGAGCCAAGTCATGCAATTGGTTGCAACAGGTGTGTACAACAGTTGTTACCTGGTGGTCAAGTATTTGAATATTACATTTGAAACACAGAAAGATGGTTTGTTCTGCATATCTTTAAGTAAATAAATTCTTTTGGAAGATCCCCTCTTATGTAGAGCATTAGAGCTCAGAATAAACTAAGACTATTGAATACCTGAAGACAAAGATGACAGAAACTATTTGACTTGGGTTTGGATGCCATTTGGAAAAAAAATGAGGATAAAAAAGATGAGACCACTGCTTGGGTTGGATTGGAAAATGATTAATAACTAAAGAAAGTAGACAAAACTGCTCAATTCATATTTTCTTATGTGTGTTCATCCAAGAGAATAAATTGCTGCTCTTTTTTCCACCCCTGGAAATAACAGAACAAAAATGGCTAAAGATACTGATGCCCTAGATCAATAAAAATATAGTAAAAGAGAACCTGATTGTCCTTGATGAATTTCAGACAAAGAAGAACCTATCTCAGATATTGAAATGAATGGAAGATATGGCTAAGGCACTGTAAAGCAATATTTGAAAGATCACAGACAGTGGGAGAGGTATTATGCGATTTTGTTATAGTTGAGTCATTTCAATTTCCCTAACTCTCTTCTCTCTGTGACTCCATTTAGGGTTTTTTTTCTTGTCTTTGGCCAAGATACTGGATTGGTTGGCTATTACCTTCTCCAGCTCTTTTTGCAGATGAGGAATTGAGGAAAACGGGGATAAGCAACTCATCCAGGTCACAGAACTGGCATCTAAGGTCATAACTGAACTCGGGTCTTCCTTGGGCTAGGTCTCACATTCTATCTACTGCATCACCTACCTGCTCCAGTCATAGAATTGGAGAAGGGCAAATGTTTTTTCAATTTCAAAAATGGGTAAGAAAATAGATTTTGAAAAAATAATCTATGTCAGTAAACTTTACTTTGATGCCTGGTAAAATTAAGTACTTATCATGAAAGGGAGAGTGAACATCTAGAAAGGGAAAGGGTCATTATAAAGATACAGCATGGCATCATCAAGGTGAAGCCATGGCAGAATAAATTCATTTCCTGTTCTGAAATACTAAACTAGCAGATGAGGAATGCATTAAAATATTTTATATAGATTTTAGTAAAACATTTGATAAAATGCCTCATATTATTCTTATGGGAATTAAGGAGACATAGAGACTAGATTGTAATAAAACTAAATGAACTTAGAATGCGTAGAAAGACCGGACTTAAAGAGCAGTCATTAATGGTTCATTGTCATGTCGTCAGGAGACCCTCAGAGGATTGCCCCAGGGATAGTCACTTGATGCCATACTGTTTAACATTTTTATTGGTAACTTGAATAAAGGCAGCAATGACATGCTTATCAAATTTGCAGATGACACAAAGCTGGGAGGGTTAACTAAAGCACTGGATGACAAACTGAGTATCCAAAGAGATCTTGACAGGCTTGAGCATTGGCTGAATCTAGTAAGATAAAATTGAATACATATATATGTGCAAAGTCTTATTACGGATTTAAAAATCAGCTACCTAAGGATAGGGTGAGGAAGGTATGTTTAGATGGCAGTCTGTCTGAAAAATATTTGGATGTTTTCAAGAACTGAAAGTTCAATTACTAAGGAGTTTGACATGGCAGCCACAAACAGTAATGCAAAAGTGGACTGTTAAGAAAATTTTACAAAGAACGAAAGGGCAGAGGAAACTCTCTACTCTGCTGTACTCAGAATCCATTTGAAATTGTGTCTTATATGCTGAAGTTTAAAGAAGACATTGATAAGCTGGAGAATGTCCATAAGAAGAAACCCAAGCTGATGAAGTCCAAAATTATGAGTCCACATTCCATGAAGATCAGTTGAACTGGAAATAATTCATGTAGAAAACAACAAGAAGACTCCATAGGGACATGATGACCATCTTCATATATTTGAAAGGCTATCACAAGGAGAAGAAATAAATCTACTCTGGGTTCAGAAGGCAAAAGCCAGAGCAATGGGTAGAGGATCATAAATAGGCAAACAGAGAATTCAATATCAGGGAAATCATCCTAATATTTAGAGATGTCGAAAAGAGGAAAATGATGTTTCAGTGAGTATTAGGTTCCTTCTAACTGGAGGTCTCCAAAAGAGTGGCTAGATAACCACTTTGGAGGAATGTTAGGGAGGAGAATTCTTTTGAGATTGTGTTCTAAGACACTGAGATCTCTTTCAACTCTAACTTCTGTTATTCTACAAGGCATCTTGGTTCAATAGAAAGAACACAAGCACTGGAATCAGAAGACCTGATATGAAATCCCAGTTCTGTATTCAGAGTAGCGGTGAATTAACATTTGATAAGTCACCATTTCTCTGAACCTAAATGTCCCTTTATTAAGTAAGAAAATTTCATCTACTCGTCTCTAAGGTCTCTGTTGACTGTAAAAGTCTGTATTCCTTGCATATAACCACTGACAAATATTTATCCTTTAGTGTAATGTTTGATGCATAGTATATGCTATATGAATGTTAGTTATTAGCATTATTATAATTATTATTCAACAGTGAAAGCCAAATTATCTGGCTCTGTTATCTTCATATGCTTGATACAAACATAGAAAGGGAAAAGACTACAAATGAAAAAGTACCAGCTGTGTGGAGTTCTTGCCAGAGGGAACTCTGGTGCACTTAGTCCTAGGTCCAGGGTTTCTGACTCTACCTGATGACCAGTCCAAACAGATATATAAGTTAAAATTCATCTATGAATGGTGTTAGACCATTTACAATCCTTTTCTTCATCAAATGAGGTATGATCACCAGGGCTGTATAAACAGAACTGTGAAGTAAGGTTTTTATTACTGATCATTCATTATCTTCATTACATCTATTCAAAGAATAAAAGTGCTAAACAATTTCTTAAAAGTCTAAGGAAAAGATCAAAATTACACACACACACATACATATATAACATACAAATGTGTATATAAACAAAGTAGAGGAGAAAAAGAAAATAGACTCCAACATATATAGAGTTGGCAAGTATCTGTGTAGTGAAATTTGGGAACTATGGTAGGCTCCCTTAACTAAAAGCCACACTTTGGTGCCAACTCCCCACAATGGACTCCTTTAGGTCAAAGCTTTGAACATTCCTATGCAACCAGTATAAAGAATGAAAGCACTAGACATTTTAGATGGGGAAAAAAGGAGAACACTAGGGGAAAAAGGAGAGAAGACAAAATAAAGGATTAAATGATTTGAAGGAAAGTAGACTATTTCAGTGTTTTGTTTCTAGTTATCCTTGAGTTTCATATTGTAAAAAAAGTTATATATAACTACATAACCATATGAAGAAAATCCAGCAATAAAGTGAGATGTTTTATGACCTTTTTGTATTATAATTAATGCCACTTTTTATAGCAGCTGTTTGTTATAATTCAACTATTTTTCACTCCATAAGAATAAAGTATAACAATGAATAAAATATGATAATAATAATACTTACAACCTTTGCTACCATTATTGATGTACTATGTCAAATTCAATAGTAATTTTATTAACTCTGTGAGCACTGTCAGAGACCTTGAGTAAATTCAGTTGTGACATTAGTGTATGCATATGTTTATGCTCTGGAAAATGATAAAGTATCAAGTACAGGCACAAGGCCAAAAAAAATGACAAAAATAAGCCATGCTTTCTTCATGATTTTATTTTAAAATGTTTGTTTCTCTGCCCTCTCTTCTCTTAAGGCCATGTAGTATGCCCTTGATGGATACTTGTTTAATTGAATTGCACTAGCTTTATTTCATATACACTTTCAGACAATGAAAGGATGTAAATTAAACCTTATTTTCACCTTTAAAGTAATGATTGAGTTTTGTAGTGATGTTGTCTAGTAGGACTGGATATGGAAAAGAAAAATAAAGCTGTAGTTTCTACTAATGATCAAATTTAGTTGTCAGTGCACATTCAGTTTTCAAATTAGAATCAGTGTTCTTCTTGTGAAACAGAAGTTTCCATGGTGTGTCCTTTAAAAATGTGCCATGTTGAAGGGTGGAGCCAAGTCAGCAGAATAGAAAGATGGACTTGTAGAAGTTCCCCCACATAGCCCATAAAATACCTGTAAAAAATGACTAAACAAATTCTATAGCAGCAGAAGTCACAAGACAACAGAGTGAAGGGAATTTCCAGCCCAGAACAACCTGGAAGGCCAACAGGAAGAGCCTATCCCACTGGGTGTGAGTGGAGCACAGACTAACATGGTCCGCACTACCTGGCAGGGACAGGACCTGAAATAGACTTCAAGGACCCTCTGGAAGCAGCAGTTCTAAGATTGCTCAACCCACAAACACCACAGACAGCTTCAAAGGTAAGTGGGAGAGCACCTTCACCCAGGATAGGGGAGCTTGGTCTGGACCACTTGCAGCAGCCACTGCAGGGACAGCATTGATTTTTGGAGTCTTCCACCTAAAGCCCTTGGGGGAATTGAACAGCTTCTCTGAATCTCAGTCCTTAGTCTGGCCCCGGGGTTAGGAGCAGTGGTGTAGAGGAACTGGAGGTGGTTGTAGTGAGGGAATTTTACTGGCAGATTCTGGGCAGAAAAGTTTTTGGTTGCTCCCAGACCAGTACTCAGGCCAGGAAAGGAGTAAACTCCTCTCTCTTGACTATGCCAGCTTGGAGGAACTGAGAACTTATAGGTTACCAGAATATACCCTCCAATTGACAAAGGACTCAAAAGTCAAGTAACCAGTCTGGAAAAAATGCCCCAAAATGGGAGAAAAATAAGACTATAGAAGGTTACTTTCTTGGTGAACAAGTATTTTCTTCCATTCTTTGAGATGAGGAAGAGCAATACATACTATCAGAGGAAGTCAAAACCTCCAAAATAAATATGCAATGGTCTCAGGTCATGGAAGGGCTCAAGAAGGATTTTGAAAATCAAGGAATAGAGGTGGAGGAAAGAATGGGAAGAGAAATGAGGAAGATGCAAGAAAATCATGAAAAGTGAATCAACAGCTTGCTAAAAGAGACCCAAAAATGCTGAAGAAAACAACATTTTTTAAAAATAGGGTAACTCAATTGGCAAAAGAGTTCAAAAAGTCAAGGAGGAGAAGAATGCTTTTAAAAGCAGAATTAGCCAAATGGAAAAGGATGTTCAAAATCTCACTGAAGAAAACAGTTCTTTCAAAATTATAATGGAGCAGATGGAAGCTAATGACTTTATGAGAAACCAAAAAATTACAAAACAAAGCCAAAAAGAATGAAAAAATGGAATATAATGTGAAATATCTCATTGGAAAAATACCTGGCCTGGACAATCCATCCAGGAGAGACAATTTAAATAATATGGGACTACCTAAAAGCCTTGATAAAAAAGAGCCTAAACATTGTCTTTCATGAAATTATCAAGGAAAACTTCCCTGATATTCTGCAACCAGAGGGCAAAATAAATATTGAAATAGTTCACTGATCACTTCCTAAAAGAGATCCAAAAATAGAAATTCCAAGGAATATTGTAGTCAAACTCCAGAGTTCCCAGGTCAAGGAGAAAATATTGCAAACAGTTAGAAAGAAACAATTCTAGCACTGTGAAAATACAATGAAGATAACACAAGATCTAGCAGCTTCTATATTAAGGTATTGAAGGGCTTGGAATATGATAATTCCAAAATCAAAGAAACTAGGATTAAAACCAAAGATCACCTACCCAACAAACTGCGAATAATACTTCAGGGGAAAATTTTCATTCAATGAAATAAAGGACTTTCAAGCATTCTTGATGAAAAGACCAGAATTGAATAAATAATTTGACTTTCAAACACAGGAGTCAAGAGAAGCATGAAAATGTAAACAGGAAAGAGGAATTATAAAGGACTTTCTAAAGTTGAACTGTTTACCTTCCTACATGGAAAGACAACATTTGTCATTTTTGAGACTTTTCTCTGTATTGGGTAATTGGACACACACACATATGCGTGTGTGTGTGTGTGTGTATAGAGAGAGACAGACAGACAGACAGACAGAGGCAGAGAGAGACAGACAGAGACAGAGACAGCAGACAGAGAGCACAGAGTAAGCTGAATAAGAAGGGATCATATCTAAAAAAATGAAATTAAAAGGTGAGAGAGGAATATATTGGGAGGAGAAAGGGATAAATAGAATGGAGCAAATTATCTCTCATAAAAGAGTCAAGAAAAAGCTTCTTCAATAGAGAAGAAAAGGGAGGAGGTGAGAGGGAAAAAGTGAGGCTTATTCTCTTCACATTTGTCTTAAGGAGGGAATAACATGCTCACTCAATTTGGTATGAAAATCTGTCTTACACTAAAGGAAAGTAGGGGGGAGGGGGACAAGTGTGGTGAGGGGATTATAGAAGAGAAGACAAATGGGAGGAGGGAGTAATTAGAAATAAACACTTTGGGGGAGGAATAATGTCAAAAGAGAGAATAGAATAAATGGGCGCAGGATAGGATGGAGGGAAGTATAATTTTACACAGCATGACTATTATGGAAGTCTTTTGCAAAACTACACATATATAGCCCATATTGAATTACTTGCCTTCTCAGTGGGGATGTGTGTGGAGGAAAGGAGAGAAGTTGCAATGCAAACTATTAGGAATGAATATTGAGAATTGTTTTTACATGCAACTGGGAAATAAGAGATACAGGTGATGGTATATAGAAATCTATCTTGCTGTACAAGATAAGAGAGAAGATGGGGATAAGGGAAGGGAGGGGTATGATAGAAGGGAGGGCATATTGAAGGAAGGGGTAATCAGAATGCAAAGTGGTAAGGAGTGGGGAGAGGGAAGAGATGAGGGGAAAATTTGGAACTTAAAATTTTGTGGAAATGAGTGTTGCAAACTAAAAGTAAACAAATAAGCATTAAAAAATAAAATGAAAATATGACATGTAAGCAACAAATAACATGACTGGGAAACTATTTAGAAACCCACATTCCAAAAGCACTACTTTTAACAAATTCTAACTTCAAAATATAATACTGCCTCCATGAATTGTCTCAAAGGACAGGCATATGTATAAAGATGTATATCCTTGTTTGGGGAAGAGGGAGGCACTTGTCCTAATGGTATTTGCCTACCAATTAAGTTATAACTTCCCTGAGAAACCAATTCCTATACAAAAGAGGGGAAGTTGGGAACATACTGTGGAAGAAAGGCAGGAATATGATTATCATAGGACGAGAATATGTGAGCCATAGGTGATATATGACCCACTTTTCGAATGGTTGATCACACACCCATTAAACTCAGGCCATGCTGGAGAAAAAAGATATATGTATATGGTTTTTTTTTTTCAGTAGAATTTTTTTCTCCAGTCAAGAAAATTTTTAATATTCATTTTTTAATATTTTGAGTTCCAAATTTTCTCCCTTCCTCCCTTCCCCTTTCTCTTTGAAAAATAGTGGGGCAAATTGATATAGTTTATACTATATTTATTCTATATCATTTTAAATTTTTCCATATTTATTATTTCCATACTAAATATGGAATATTTATTTCTATATTAGTTACAGTTGTGAAATAAGAAACAGATGAAAAGAAAAAAATGAGTAAAAAATAAAGTAAGTGAAAAAAATTTGCTTCAATCTGCATTCAGATTCCATCAGTTCTTTATCTGAAAATGAATGGCATTTTCCTTCATGAGTCCTTTGTACTTGTCTTAAATCATAATGTTACTGAGAAGAGCTGAGTGACTCATACCTGATCATCACATAATGTTTCTAATATTATGTACAATGCGCAAGTCCTTTTTAGTATTTTTCCCTAAAATCTGTCTGTTCATTTCTTATTGCAGAATACTATTCCATTATATTCCTACACTGTAGTTTGTTCAGGTATTCCTCCTCTGATAAGCATCCTCTTAATTTCCAATATTTGGCCATGCTGGAAAGGTCTACTATTAATATTTTTGCACACATAGACCCTTTCCTCCTTTTAGTTGTCTCTTTGGGATTAAGGCCTAGTAGTGGTATTTATGGATCAAAGGGTATGCAGTTTGGTTGCCCTTTGGACATGGTTCCAAATTGCACTTCAGAATTATTGGATCATTTCACAACTCCATCATCAGTATCCAAGTTTTCCCATGACTTCTCCAACATTTATCATATCCCCTTTTGTATCCTATTAGCAAATCTGACAGGTATGAGGTAGTATCTCAGAGTTGTTTTAATTTGCATTTCTTTAATCAAAAGAGATTTAGAGCACTTGTTCATATGCCTACAGCTTTCTTTGATTTTGTCATCTGAAAACTATTTATTAATATCCTTTGAGCATTTATTAATTGGGGAATGGCTTCTATTCTCATAAATTTGACTTAGTTCTCTATGTATTTGAGAGATAAGGCCTTTATCAGAGATAGTTGTAAAGCTTTCTGATTTCCATCTAATTTTAATTGTATTGGTTTTGTTTTCACAAAAGCTTTCTAATATAATCAAAATGAACTATTTTACATTTTGTAATGCTGTTAATTGCATGTTTGGCCATGAATTCTTCCCTTCCCCATTGATACAACTGGTAGACTATTCCTTGTTCTTCTAATTTGCTTGTGGTATCAAATCTTTATGTCTAAATCATGACAAAGGTTGTATCTAACTTTGCTAATATTCTATTTACCTCCTTAGTTTCTTTCTTGCTTCTTTTTTTGACTGGATTTATTGAGTTCTGAGAAGGGACAGTTAAGGTCCCTACTAGTATAGTGTTAGTGTCCTTTTCTTCCTGTAACTCACTTTCCCTTTTGAGAATTTGAATGATATAACATTGGGTACATATAGTATTGATATAACTTAATTGCCTATGGTACTTTTTAGCACGATGTAGTTTCCTTCCTTCTCTTTTTAAATTAGATCTATTTTTGCTTTTTTTCTTTGAGATCAAGATGGCTATGCTTACTTCTTTTACTTCAGCTGAGACTTAATAGATTCTGCTTCAACCTCTTATATTTACTCTGTGTATATCTCTGATTAAAGTGCATTTCTTGTAAGCAACATATTAAAGGATTCTTTGATCCACTCTGCTCCCCACTTCATCTCACCTGACAGGTAAATATGAAGAGAGGAAATTAAGTAAAGAGGTTAGGTGGCAACTGATAGAAGAGGGGCAGATCAGAGAATGTGGTAGATACAAGCAAAATTGTGGTGAAGTGGAAAAGAATGAAAGGAGAGAGAGGACAAATAGGAGGAAGAACAGGATGAAGGGAAATATATAAAGAGTGATCATAACTGAATGTGAATGGAATGAACTCACATAACAGAAGCAGATAGCAGAATGGATCAAAAACCAGAATCTTGCAATATGTGGCTTACAAGAAAGACACCTGAAGTAGAGAGACACATTGAGCAAAGATGAGGGACTGGAACAGAATCTATTATGTTTCAGCTAAAGTAAAAGAAGCAGGGCTGATAATCCTGATCTTAGACAAAGCAAAAAAAGAAAAAACAAATGGACCTGAGGGTAGCAGAGCCAAGATGGTGGAGAAAAAGCAGGGGACTTCCCAAAAGCCCTCCAAATACTTGTAAAAATGACTCTAAACAAATTCTAGAGCAACAGAACCCACAAAATAACACAGTGAAACATTATTCTTCAGCCCAAGAAAACCTGGAAAGTAGATAGGAAATGTCTTTTGTACTAGGTGGGGTACAAGACATAGTCCAACGTGTGTGGCATCAGTCAAAAAGGTCAGAGGGAAAACTCTGTGGGTCCTGAGTGAAAGAGGTCTAGTTGGGTCCAATCCCAGTAGCAGGGTGGTGGCAGCAAAAATGGCAAAGGCTGCTTCCAGAGCTCTGCGCCCACAGCCTATAACAGATTGAGCAGCTGATACAAAATCTCAGAAGGCAGGGACAGTGCACCTACCACACCCCCCCACTGAAAGCAGAGTTCTATCTAAACAAAGAGTTAAAAAGTCAGTTTGGCTGGGAAGATGAAAAAGATAGTAAAAGAACTCAGATTTGGAATCTTACTTTCCAGGTAAGTGGTTTTTCTAATGAGATAGTTCACATTGTCCTCTATTTTTTCATTCTTTTGGTTGTGTTTTATAATTTCTTGATTTGTCACATTCGTTAGCTTCCATTTGGTCTATTCTAAGTTTGAAGGAATTATTTTCTTCAGTGAGTTTTTTGAACCTCTTTTTTCATTTGCCTAATTCTGCCTTTTAAGGCTTTCTTCTCATTGGATTTTTGAACTTCTTTTGCCATTTGGGCTAGTCTATTTTTAAAGCCTATTTTTTCTTGAGCATTTTTGAGGTCTCCTTTAGCAAGCTGTTGACTCATTTTTCATGATTTTCTAGCATCACTCTCATTTCTCCTTCGAATTTTCCTCTACTTCTCTTACTTGTTTTTAAAAATTCTTTTTGAACTCTTTCATAGCCTGAGACAAATTCCCATTCTTCTTGGAAGCTTTGGATGTGGGAACTTTGACCTTGTTTTGTTCTGTTTGCATATTTTGATCATCTTTGTCACCAAAGTAAGATTGTATAGTCTTAGGTGTTTTTTAATGATATTGGCTCATTTTCCCAACCAAGTATTTGACTTTTTAAACTTTTAATTAAGGTAGGACTCTGTTTCTAGTGTGGAGGGTGTACTGTCCCAGCAGCACTTTTGTGCAGCTATTTTCTTTTTTTTTTAATTAATTTATTTATTTAACTTTTTACATTCATTTTCACAAAATTTTGGGTTCCAAATTTTCTCCCCTTTTATCCCCTCCCCCCACCCCAATACCCCAAGCATCTAATTTTCCCTATCTCCAATCTGCCCTCTCTTCTGTCATCCCTCCCTTCTCTTGTCTCCATCTTCTCTTTTCTCCTGTAGGGACAGATGACTTTCTATTCCTCATTAAGTGTATGTCTTTTTCCTAGTAGCAACAGCAATACTAAACAGTTGTTCCTAAAACTTTGAGTTCCAAATTCTCCCCATCTCTCCCTCCCCACCCATTCCCTTTGGGAAGGCAGGCAATTCAATATAGCCCATATCTGTGTAATTTTGCAATTGACTTCCCTGATAGTCGTGTTGTGTAAGACTAACTGAATTACCCTCCATCCTACCCTGCCCCTCATTGTTTCTATTCTGTCTTTTGATCCTGTCCCTCCCCAAGTGTTGACTTCAAATTGCTCCCTCCTCCCTTTGCTCTCCCTTCCACCATCCACCCCCTTGCTTATCTCCTTCTCCCCCACTTTCCTATACTGTAAGATAGGTTTTCATACCAAAATGAGTGTGCATTTTATTCCTTCCTTTAGTCAAATGTGATGAGGGTAAACTAATTTTTTTTCCTCAGCTCTTCTCCTTTCCCCTCCACTAAAAAGTCTCCTACTTGCCTCTTAAATGACATATAATTAGCCCATTCCATTTCACCCTCTTTCCTCCCACTGCATTTTTCTCTTACCATTTACATTAATTTTTTTCAGCTATGGTCCCATCCTATTCAATTCACTCTGTGCTCTCTGTCTGTGTGTGTGCATGTGTGTATGTGTGTGTGCGTGCATGCATGTACATGTGTGTGTGTGGTCCCACCAACTTCCGAGATACTGAAAAGTTTTAAGAGTTACAAATATTGTCTTTCCATGTAGGAATATAAACAGTTCACTTCTGGTAAGTCCCTTAAGACTTCTCTTTGCTGTTTACTTTTTCATGCTTCTTCTCATTCTTGTGTTTGAAAGTCAAATTTTCTTTTCAGCTCTGGTCTTTTCATCAATAATGCTTGAAAGTCCTCTGTTTCATTGAAAGACCATATTTTCCCCTGAAGTATTATACTCAGTTTAGCTGCGTAGGTGATTCTTGGTTTAAGTCCTAGTTCCTTTGACTTCTGGAATATCCTATTCCACGCCCAATGATCCCTTAATGTAGAAGCAGCTAGATCTTGAGTTATCCTGATTGTATTTCTACAGTACTGGAATTGTTACTTTCTAGCTGCTTGCAAGATTTTCTCCTTGAGCTGGGAGTTCTGGAATTTGGCCACAATGTTCCTAGGAGTTTCTCTTTTTGGATCTCTTTCAGGTGGTGATCGATGGATTCTTTCAATACTCATTTTGCCCTCTGGTTTTAGAATGTCAGGGCAGTTTTCCTTGATAATTTCATGAAAGATGATGTCTAGGCTCTTTTTTTGATCATGACTTTCAGGTAGTCCCATAATTTTTAAATTGTCTCTCCTGGATCTATTTTCCAGGTCAGTTGTTTTTCCCATGAGATATTTCACATTCTCTTCCATTTTTTCATTCTTTTGGTTTTGTTTTGTGATTTCTTGATTTCTCGTAAAGTCATTAGACTCCATCTGTTCCATTCTAATTTTAAGAAAACTATTTTCTTCAGTCAGCTTTTGAACCTCTTTTTCCATTTGGCTAATTCTGCTTTTGAAAGCGTTCTTCTCCTCATTGGCTTTTTGAACCTCTTTTGTCAATTGAGTGAGCCTATTCTTCAAGGTGTTATTTTCTTCAGCATTTTTTTTGGTCTCCTTAACCAAGGTATTGATTCGTTTTTCATACTTTTCTTGCATCTCTCTCATTTCTCTTCCCAGTTTTTCCTCCACCTGTCTAACTTGCTTTTCAAAATCCTTTTTGAGCTCTTCCAAGGCCTGAGCCCACCTGACATCCCCCTGGGGTGTTTGGGGGACCGGGGCCCCACCTTCCACGTCTTTCCCTGATGGCAAGAATATGTCCTCATCATCAGATCCAAATGTCGGGATCATTTGCATTTGTTGGAAAAAACTCTCTATAGTCTTATTTTTCTTCCCTTTTCTAGGCATTTTCCCAGCCAGTTACTTGACTTCTGAGATTCCTGTCCACCCCCGCCTAGATCCACCCAACTAGTGCTTGGGCTCTGAGATTCAAATGGGCTTTCCCCGCCGCCGCCCAGCTGCTAACCAAATGTGAACTTTAGTTCTGGTGCTGGGGTGGGGGCAGGGCCGCCTCCCAGGCTCAGCTCCCTCAGGGGCTTTATGCAGAGACTTTCAGGAATGGAGCGGGGCGGGGGGGGAGGAGCCCACCTCCCAGGCTCAGTTCCCTCAAGGACTTTATGCAGAGGCCTTCAGTAATGGAGCGGGGTGGAGGGGTGGGGCAGGGCCATCTCCCAGGCTCAGCTCCCTCAGGTTCTTTATGTAGAGACTTTCAGTAAAGAAGATCCTGCCTGCTGCTGGGGAAGTCCTGGGCTGCCGCAGCTGCTGCCTCCGCTGCCGCCCACGCCTCTGCCTCCGCTGCTTCCTGTCCCCGTCTCTGCCGCCACCACTTCCTCCCGAAGGGGCCTGAGTCACGGAGACACCCCACTCCCCTCAGCCAGCCAGCTGTCTCTCTCACTGACCTGCAGCCTCTGTGGGCGGAGGGACCCTCCCGGCTGCCAGAGCTTCCGTCCCTGAAGCCTTCTCGGGTCAGCTTCTCTGGGGCCGCGGGCAGGGCAGTGCTGGGGTGGGGTCCGCTTTCCGGAGTGCGATGGACCCTGGGGACGGGTCTCCAGGGCTCTCTGGCATGGAAATCTCTTCCACTCCATTTCTGTACACCTTTCAGTGGTCCAGAATTTATGTGGATCTCTTTTTACATTAATTCTATGGACTGTGTGTTGGAGCTTGTAAACGTGTGTCCTTCTACTCCACCATCTTCTTGTGCAGCTATTTTCAAAGACACTTCTAGCGACCTTTAAATTTTACACTTTTTTCAAGGTGGTATGAAAAAAAGAGGTATTTAGGGGGCAGAGCAAAAATGAAAGAGTGGAACCAGGAAGTTGCTGAGTTCTCCACCTAAACCCATCACAATGAATCTCAACAAATTCTAGAGCTCTGAAAGCCACAAAATGACAGAGTGAAACAGATTTCCAGCCCAAGATCGTCTTGTACTGGGCTTGGAGAAGAATGAAGCACAGCACCACCACAAATGGGACTGAAGCAGGTGTTATGGCCACTGAATCAGTGGTAGCTTTAGCAGTTTTCAGAATTCTCAACTCACAAAGCCAAAGACAGCTTCAAAGGTCAATGGGAAAGCTTTCTTTCCTGGGTGAGAAGAAGATGGTCCAACCCCAGCCCCAGGGCAGCAGCACCCACTGCTGTAGTGGTGACTACCTTTGGAGTTCTCTGCTTATAGGCCCTGGGGGAATCAAGAATCTGGTCTGGGTTGTAGTCCTGGGTGGCAGTCCTGGGATGAAGAGGAGCACTGGTGTGGAAGAGTTGGTGGTGGCTGTGTAGAGAGAATCCACCAACAGTTCCAGGGCAGAAAAGAGTGCTTGTGATTGCTCACAGAGGGGTACAGTCCAGGCGAGGGGTAAACACCTCTCCTGTGGTCATATCACTTTGAAGGAACTGAGAATTAAATATTCCTAGACATATCTCTGAAAATAGCTGCACAAAAGCTCTGAAAATTTGGACAGTACACCTTCCTCTCAATAAAGAACTCAAAAATCAAGTAATTGGCTGGGAAAATGATCCAAAAGGAGAAAAAAAAGACTATAGAGGTTTACTTTCTTGGTGAAAAAATATTTTCTTTTGGCTAGGAATACCAAAGCATACCACTAGAGGAAGACAGTAAAATCAAAGGTCATACTTCCAAAGTCTCCAAGAAAAATATGAGGTGGTCTCAGGCCATGGAAGAGCTCAAAACAAATTTGAATATCAATTAAGAGAAGTAGAGAAACATTTGGAAAGAGAGCTAAAAACAATCCAAGAAAATTATGAATAATAAATGAGTCAACAGCTTGGTAAAGGAGACCCCCCCAAAAAAAATGCTGAAGAAAATAGCACCTTTAAAAATAGACTAATGCAAGTGACAAAAGAAGTCCAAAAAGCCAATGAGGAGAAGAGTGCCTTAAAAAGCAGAGATGACCAAATGGAAGGTCCAAAAGCTCAGTGAAGAAAATAATTGCTTCCAAATTAGAATGGAACAAATGGACACAAATGACTTTATGAGGAATCAAGAAATTATAAATAGAATTAAAAAAATGAAAGGAAAAAGGAAGATGATATGAAATATCTCATTGGATAAAGAACACTGACCTGGAAAACAGATCCAGGAGAGATAATTTAAAATTTCTTAGACCACCTGAAAACCATGGTCTTAACAAAAGTGCCTAGACATCATCTTTCAAGAAATTAACAAGGAAAACTGCCCTGATATTCTAGGACCAAAGGGTAAGATAAAAATGGAAAGAAGCTACCTATCACCTCCTGAAAGGGATCTAAAAAGGAAAACTAGTTATATCGGAGCCAAATTCTAGTAATATTGTAGCCAAATTCCAGAGTTCCCACGTCAAGGAGAAATTCAAGTAATTTGGAAACACAATCAGGATAACAGGATTTATCAGCTTCTATATGAGGACTTGGAACACGATATTCCAGAGATCAAAGGAGCTAGGATTAAAATCAAGAATGACTTATTGTAATTTTCAATTAAAGTTAGTGGTGGATGGGGGAAAAGTTAAAGATCAAAACCCCCTCCCCCTTAATAGACCTCAGATAACTTTTCTTAATTTCTAATGAGGTGCTGGGTCATGAGGGTCATGCCTTCCAGCTTTAAAAAGTGTATATATACTCTGAGGTGAGATTTTATTTTGGGGCTTATTTTTCACAAGAAGATTTGAGTGCCAGATGAGACTCTGGGTAGCCACGAAGGAGGCCCCTGGATTTGAAAACCCAGATGTTAGTGCTTCTTTCTCTGGTAGTGATGTAGTCTATGTTCAGACAGTTGGAAGCCCTGTCTGTTTGTCTGTTGATTTGTGATTTCTGTTTGTATTTTCTCTGAAGTTCAGGGTGCTTACTTTTTCCTCTGAAGTTCAATATATGTGCTAGATTAAAGTAGATTGTAGACCACACAAAAGTTGTTTTCCTTTCAGAAAAGCAGATCTAAGGATTTATGCATCAGACTTTCTTGCGTATTCTGGGATCCTTGCTTACATCTACCCAGCAAAACTGAGTATAATACTTCAGGGAAAAAAATAATGGAATTTCAATGAAATAGAGGACTTTCAAGCATTCTTACTGAGAAGGTTAGAGTTGAATAGAAAATCTGACTTTCAAATAGAAGAATCAAGAGAAATATGAAAAGGAAAACAGTAAAGAGAAGCCACAAGTGACTTATTAAAGTTGAACTGTTTACACTCCTACATGGAAAGATGATATTTGTAACTCATGAGAGCCTTCTCAGTATTTGGGTAATCAGAGGGAATCTATCTATCTATCTATCTATCTATCTATCTATCTATCTATCTATCTATCTGTCTGTCTGTCTGTCTGTCTATCTATCTATCTGTCTGTCTGTCTCTCTCTCTCTGTATATAGATGTGTATGTGTGTATATGTATGTATACAGAGAATGAGTTTAATATGAAAGAATACCTAAAAATGTAAAATTAAGTATTGAGAGGAAAGAGAAAGGGAGAGGTAGAATGTAGTAAATCATCTCATATAAAAGAGATAGAAAGAGCCTTTAAAATGGCGGGGGGAAAGAGGGGCTGTGAGACAGGGAATAAGTGAAGCTTACTTTCATCAGATTTGATTTAAGGAGGGAATAGCATACATTCAATTAGTTATGGAAATCTATCTTATCCTGCAGGATGGTGGGGGGAAAGTGGATAGGAGAAGGAGGATAACAGAAGGCATGGCAGATTGGGGGAAGGTATAATCAGAAGCAAACACTATTGGCAGGACAAGTTAAGGGAGAGAACGGAATAAATGGAGGGCAGGACAATATAGGGAGAAGTGTGTTTGGTCTTTCACAACATGACTGTTATGGAAGTGTTTTGCATGGCTACACATATATGACCTATATAGAATTGCTTGCTTTCTCACTGAGGGTGAGTGGGTAGGGAGGAAGGGAGAGAATGTGGAACTCAAAGCTTTAAAAATAAATGTTAAGAATAGTTTTTGCATGCAACTGAAAAATAAGTTGTACAAGCAATGGGCTATAGAAATCTGTCTTGTCCTACAGGAAAACAGATAAAAGGATGATAGGATAAGGGGGGGATGAAAGAAGAGAAGGCAGATTGGGGAAAGGGACTATTAGGATGCATACTGTCCTGGGGTGAAAGGAAGGGAAAGATGGGGAGAAAATTTGAATTCAAAATCTTATAGAAGTAAATGTTGAAAACTGAAAATATATTAAAGGTAAAAAATACTAAGCAAGGCAAATTTATACTTTATCAGAGATATGTCATCAATATATTAATCAAAATGGAAATATTTAGGGAAATACTCAATGCCAGAACAAAAGTCTCATACTTTAACATTGATAACATTGAGTTAAACCTAACCACCTAATGCCTACTTTTGACAGCAGGGTATCATAGTAATAGAGTGGATGTGGATCTGTCCCTCAAATCTCTCGAAACTTATTCACTCCAACCCACATCCACTCCAGAAAGTCAGAGTAGCTCTCCACATGGACAGCCATGCAGCTACAACTTGCTCTCAGTAGACTAATCATAACCTTGACGTAGTGGAATTATACATCTCCACTCATAAAAGTATCTCCTGAATCCTCATTGGTGTGACTGCAGATATCTGAGGTCTTTTTTAGGGAATATTATGTCTTACACATTATCTCCTCATCTTCTAAGAATCTCTGGTCTCCTGCTGAATGGATACTTCTCTGTGACTCTCAGGTGAGTGAAATAGTGTTAAGTTCCTTTAGCTAACAACAGCCCTAACACAAAGTCTATAGTGCTTCGCAGGCTAAGACATGACACTTTCGGTGAAAGGAAATTTTCCTATAGAGGGCGCTACAGAGCAAGGCAACTGTTCTTTCAGTCAGTTCTTTAGATAAGAGTGTGGGTTCTTCTTCTAATCATTATCTTCAAGACAGATCTTTCCTCTACTCAGATAAGCTCCCTATTGTAGCATCAGATCTGTCTGTAAGCTGCATATAGCTTTCATCTTCTCAGCTCTTCTCCTAGTCTTTCCTATTTGTTACTTTCTATCTTCTGCAAGCAAGCTGTATGTTAGTTTCTCTGATTTCTCACCTGTACTTTTGATTCATGAACTTTTGTTACTAATTCTATTTTTGGCTTCTCTTACTTCTAATCTGACTTTTGATGCCTCAAAACAGGGACTTCTCATGGAGTGACTGTCTCAAACCTAGAATGATAGCACAAATGTCCGTGTTATCTATAAGATTTGGCATAATTAGTTATACAAGAGTTCTAAAACATTATTTTGTTACAGTTTCCCACCAGTAAATCTAACATCCTAAAACCAAAATCCTGTATTCAAATTTCCTACTGGGAAACTATGTGCTGCAGTAATCTCTACAATAAGGAAATATTTCTTTGTGAGATATGCTTTCACTGTGGTCTTTTCTGAACTTTCTATTTCTCCTGAAGCACTTTTCATTTAATAAAATACTTTTTTCTCTCAGATCCTGCCATCACAGTCTTTCTCTTCAAGATAATTTTTGTCAGTTCACACAAAATTCCCATTTCTTTCCCTCTCAGCAAAAAATAAAAGTCCTTGGAAGAAATAGGAAGTATCTTAAAATAAATATGTGTATGTATATACATACATACATATATATATAATATATATATATAATTGAAGAATATTTTAACCAGAAAAAATGCATTCTTTTAATACATCAATTACATCAATGGTATTTTATTTAATTTGGGAATATCAAGGAAAATTTTAATCTGTGTTCATGTGGATATATTTAATCATTGAAGTAGTCTTGGTTTTCCTTGTACTGTGCTCTGAGACATGATGAGGCAGGCACAAAATGTAAACTCTGAATAAGGAACAATAATAATAGTCTTATCAGAGGAGACACTGGAAGTGTTAAAATGTGGGTGTGTAGCATTACTAGCCAGTAGAAAACAAACAATCAAAAACAACCCCACAAATAAAAGTACTCAAGGGAAATTTCACTGCCAAACAAAAAAATCAAATTCCAGGAAAGTTAAATGAATTGGGATTTATGATAAGGTAAAAAAAGACCCAACATGTCACAGATGTCAGATTTGCAATGTGGCTAGCTTTCTGCTCAGTATCAGGGTTTAGTTTTATGGGAGTATATAGCCACATCACTACCATTCCTTTCCCTCTTAATGCACTGCAGCTGTTCTGTGTCCTGGTTCTGACATTATTTTATTAGATTTTTTAGTTTTTAACATCATAAATGTTCCAACACATCTGTGACATGAACATTTCCTCTGTAATGTGTGTTTCACCCTTACATTTCATTCTCACTTTTGAAGGAAGATTCTCTATCCTGGGCATGAGCCTTTAATTAAAAAATAAAATAAAAAAGTTGAGACAACTTAAAAAGGCTTGTGGTGAAGTCATTGAATGAGTACCTATTTCTAATCTCATTTCTTCTTCATCACTTCAACACAGATAGGTGCAAAAAAGCAAAGTGGTGGAAAGCAATAATATGAAAAGAGAGGAAAGGAAAGGATTCCTTACAAAGAAATCCTATGTGGGGAGAGAAGTCAGAAACTAAAAAAAAAGAGCAAAAAAAAAAGGTCCCCATAAAATCAAAGAGTATGGAGGGAAGGAGGGGTGGGGAGAAAGCAACAAGAAATATCTAAAAGAGAGGAATGTTACAGTAATATTTCCAAATATCTCCCCCTCTCCAAAGGGAGAAAGGAAGAACTACAGTCAGCCTGTTAGACAATTGGCATTAATTAAGCACAGATTATGTGAGAAGCTTAAAGACATAATTAAAGAAATTATATATAAATAAAATAATTAGAACTGAAAGAATTAGAAAACAGACAAGAAAACTGGTTATTTAGAGCAGCACTTCTTAAACTGTGGGTCAGGCCCCTTTATGGGATGTCAAAGAATTTGACAACAGTAAAAGGTTTCGGAACATGTAATGACCATAAATTAATTTAAAAATTAAATATGTGTTTCTGGTAACTCTTACCCATGGTGCATTACACAATTCCACTGCTTTCTTGATTTGGACCAAGGGAGCTTTGCACTACACATACCTTCAAGCCATGTATTGTCAGTGAAACCTGCTAAAAAGTGAAAGGGGTTTGCAGGTAAAAAAGGTTTAAGAAGTCCTGATTTAGAGCATAAGATGTGAATATGTGTATGCATTCATGTATGTGTATGTATATATGTACGTGTATATTTATATTTATACATGCATGTACACTCCTGCACATATACATCCGTATGTGACTGCAAAAAGAATGAAATTTATGGTGCAACATTTTAGATAAATAGCAGGACATATCAGGAAAAGATCAAAGGACAGCAAAATCACAAGTCTTTTCAAATTATAGTATCAGAAATCAAAGGGTCTTAGAAGCAATCTCATCTACATGTCCCATTTTGCAAATGAAAGGTCTCACAGAGAGTAAATCACTTTTCCATGGACACATAGCTAATAAGTGTTAGAAATGATATTTGAATCTATATCCTCTAGTGTACATCCCCATAATGTATAGTCAACTCTTCTATATTGCCTCAAAGCAAGTAACTTTGAAGACAGCTCAGTGAGGTAAGCTAAAAATCACTGGCTTCCAAAAAGGATGAGGACCAGAACATGATGAAATGAAAAGCTTGACAATTACTTGTCTTGAATCATAAAATAAAATTGATCAGATGTATTTAAAGGACAAGGAAAAGATTGACAGAATGGACAATGTGTATTAAAACATTGGAATCCTGAGCATATCTCAATCAGAAATGCAGTCTTCAAGCTTTGAGGTTAGAGAAAACCACCTTTCAGCAGTAGACCACTTAATTATCATGAAATAATAATTCAAATTTCCCAGGACTACTCCTCAGTTATAGGAAAATAATTCAATCCTGATATATAATACACTTAAAAGTGAGCAAAATGAATTGAATTGAAAAACAACACTTTGCAATGCTAAATATATACCTATAGGTGAAAAGGGATTGATTTCCAACAGAATCAATACATTTCCATGATTCCTTTTGAGACAATCAGAGCTGACAGAAGTTTTGGGAATAAAACTAGACAGAAGAAGTTTGAAAAAGGTAAATAAATGGAAACATTATGAAAATACTGTTGCTTACATGTTGCAAGGAACATAAAATACTATAATTTTGTAGACATATTTTCTAAAAGCTGTCGAAGAAATGAAGAATAACTTTGGGTTTGATCAGATAGAAACATTCTAGAAGAAACTAATTCAAAGTTATCTAGTATTTCTTCAAATCAGGGAAGCACAATGGAAGTTTATGCAAAGAAAGAGGCAACATTATGGGAAAGATGGGTGAGATACACTAAATGGAATTGTTTTCTCTACTGAGAAAGTCATGAAGTCAAAGAAGAAACAGAATTTTTGTGGGTGTGGTAAGAGCTTGACTGAACATGAAAAGGGAAAAGGAAATGACATTCTAAGTTGTCCACAATAGGTTGAATTTTTATTAAACAAGATTTGCATAACTAAGGCTAATTTAAAAAAATATAAAGGAAAAATCCATCAATGTTCTGGGGTCTTGGCTGGAAGAAAAGGGCTATGGGAAAGAGGAAGGAAATTGGAAATAAATGCAATCAATCAATCAACCCTTATTAAGTGTCCACCATGTTCCAGGCACTGTGCTAAGAGCTAGGGGGAAAAAAAGGCAAAAAATAGTCCCTGCCCATAAGAATCTCACAGTTTATTGAAGAAACAACATACAAACAAATATATGCATTAAAACTATGTGTAGAATAAATGGGAAATAAATCAGAGAAGGATGCATTGGAATTGAGAAGGGTGGGGAAAGTCTTTAAAAAAATGGGATTTTAGTTGAAACTTAAAAGGAAACCAAGGAAGGTGATATTTGAAGTTGAGGAGGAAGAATATGCCAGGCATGGGGGATAGCAGGACAATATACCTAGAGTTGGGAGACAGAGATTCTTATTCATGGAATAGCCATGAGGCCGGGCACTGAGTCAAAGAGTACATGATGGGGAGTTAGGTCTTGTTTAGTGAAAGGTATTTTCATACCCAACCATATGTCCGTGTTCTTCCCTCCTTTGACCAGTTAAATGAATGTGACATTCAATTGTCCTTACCATCTCTTTCTCCTTGTTTGTGTAATTTTCTACTTGTGTACCCTGATTAAGGTGAGGTAATTTTCCTCAATTTTCTTTCCCTTTTGCTCAAGTATATTTCTTTTCCTTTCCCTTCGTCTTTCTCTTCTAAGATCATCAAAACACAACAAAATCATATTTAGGTCTTTTCTGTTATTAGACGCTGTGGTTTGTGGAGTCGCTTGTATCTTTTCCTCATATTAAAATATAAAGAGTTTAATCTTTATTGTATCCCTTATGATTAATCGTTCATCTTTTCTTTTTCTGTTTCCCATGGTATTTGGATTTGTATTTCAAAGTTTCTCCTGAGCACTGATCTTTTATTTTTTAATAAGGAAAATTTGAAAGTCCTCTATTTCATTAAAGGTCCACCCTACCCTCTCCCATTAGTGTGTGTGTGTGTGTGTGTGTGTGTGTGTGTGTGTGTCTGTATTTCAATAAGAAGAAAATAAACCATTATAGAAATTTGTGTATGTGTGTTGCTGGATGTGCGTGTATGTGTATTGCTGAATAGCTTATTCTTGTTTATATACATTTTACCCTCTGGAATACTGCAATTAATTCTTCATGGTGCCTTATAGTAATGACTTCTAAAATTTCCATGATCTTGACTTTTGTTCCTTGATTCCTTGGAAAAAAATCATTCTTTCTAGATGCATACAATATTTTTCCCTTTGATCTGGAAGGCATGAATTTTAATTATACTATTCCTGAAGTTAGATTTCTTCCAGGACATCACTGGAGCACTTTATTTCCATTTTGCAATCTGCTTCTCAAATATCTCGGTAGTTCTCTTTTATGATTTTTTGAAATATAATGTCTAAACTCTTGTTTTGTCATGGCTTGTGGGCAATCTAAAGATTCTTTACATATCTGTCCTTGATCTGTATTCCAGGTGAGTTTTTTTATGACACATTTAAAATTTTCTTTGTTTTGTTTGTAGTCTATTAAAATTTGTTTTATTACTTTTTCCTCATAGTGTCATTTACTTCTATTCTGTCCATCTTAATTTTGAGGGAGTTTGTTGCTTAAGCACAGTTTGTAGCTCTTATTTCAATCTACTAATTCTATTTCTAATTATTTTTTTCCCAAGACCTTCATTTATTTTCATTTCCCATCATTTGCTCCATCAATTATAAGATACTACTATGGTAATATCTTTGATAAGTTATTAAACCATTTTGGGCCTCAGTTTTCTCATTTGTAAAGTCGGAGATTTAGACTAGATTACTCCTAATTCTAGATGTGCTTCCAACTCTAAATTGATGATTCTGTGATCCTGTGAACTTGCCTTTCATTTAAACTCTAGCACAGGTGCCCTTTGAAGAAGGCCATGAAGGCTATTGACTGGAACCCATCCATTACTTTTACTTAGCCTTGCAATTTGTCCTGGTTTGTTTCAGGGAATGTAAATAACCAATAGGGTAAATAGACACCCCATTCTCCTAGTTATTGGCTATTCTAAGGACAATTCTATTTTTTTGACTTCAGGTTTTCCCTCACCTCCACTGGCTTTTCTTATGCCTGAAATGTTCTGCCTCTTTGTCTCTGCCTTTTATATTCTATCAAATCTTAACCAAAATTTCACCTTCAACAAGAAGCCTTTTGAGTTCCCTTACTGCTAATGCCTTCCCTTTAAGATAAATTCAAGTTAAATTGATGAATAGGACAGAAAAGGTAAGTGGCAAATGTTGAAGGGAATGTGGGAAAAGTGAGACATTAATGCACTGTTAGTGGAGTTCTGAACTGATTTAACCAATCTGTAGAACAATTTGGAATTATGCACAAAAGACTATAAAAACATGCATACACTTTTACCTAAAAATACTACTACTAGGTCTATATCCCAAAAGAAATAAAGAAAAAAAAGGACCTATGTATACAAAAATATTTGTAGCAGCTCTTTCCTGGGGGCAATGAATTAGAAACTGAGAGGATGCCCTTCAATTGGGGAATGCCTGAACAAATTACGGTGTGTGATTATGATGGAACACTATCGTACCGTGAGAAAGGATGAGAAGCATGCTACCAGACAAATCTAGAAAGACTTGCATGGACTGAGGCAAAGTGAAATGTACTGTGGACAAAGAATAGTAAGATGATCAGCTGTGAATGACTTACCTATTCATATCAATACAGTGACTCATGACAACTCTGAAGAACTTAGGATGAAAAATGCTATCTACTCCCCAGAGAAAGAACTGATGGTGTCTGAATACAGACGGAAGTATACTTTTTTCCTTTATTTTTCTTGAGGTTTTTTTTTTTTGTTCCATATTCTCTTTCACAATGTGACTATGATGGATATGTTTGCTTGATTACACATGTATAATGTGTATTGAATTGCTTGCCTTTTCAATGAAGGTGGTATGGAGGGAGGAAAAGAGAATTTGGAACTCAAAATTTTAAAAAATGAATATTATAAAGTGTTTTTATGTGTAACTGGGGAAAACAAAATGCAAAAGATATATATATATATATATACACACACACACACACACACACACACACACACACACACACACACATAGATGGAGAGATAGAGATAAATGGTAGATATTTTTTAAATGTCTGAGGCTAAAATTGCAGTCAAACCACAGTATTTTCAACTCCAGCATGTTATTTACCACATCACCCTCCTAACTTTAACACAATGCCTGGCATATAATGGCACACACTTACTAATTACTAATTGATTGGTGGGAATTGAGGCCAGGTCCTCAGGTTCTAGAAGTTATGTTTCATTCCACTGGACTATGATAGCTCACACTTGGATCATCATTTGATTACTGTGCTAAAATTTCTATATTCTTTGAAGCACCCTCATGTGTGCCTCGTTTGATTTTAGGATGAAGTTTTGAATTGCATCAAAATGTCCTGCCTATCAATTCAGATTCCACCATCAAAATAATTACTTTTAGGGCTATGTTACACACATATAAGTATAATCACACATAATTGTATGTAAACATAGGCACACATGCACTCATGCATATTGTGTGTATCTATACACACATGCACATATATAATTTACATTCAGTGTATGAAGTGGGTAGTTTTTAGAGGACTATTAAATTTGAATTTCTTATTACTTCAGCAATTAAAAAGATCTTGACTGAATTATTTCTCATTTATTAGTTAAAGTAAATACTCTTCCTTCATTTTTAGTATGGTTTCTTAATTTCTTCCTGAACTCTCCTAGGGCAGCTGCATGATATCCCATCTTTATAATTAAATTTCAATCTGTTTCACTGATCTAGTCTACATACATATCCTGAAAAATTCAATCTATCTCATTTTATTTCAGGTATCTTAGCCATATGAAAGCCTCATACTATAACCTGACTTTTGCAGGAAAAGGTATTATATCACTAACTGAAAAAAATAATTTTCTTTTCTTTTCTAGGGCTCCATTCCTAGATCCCCCACAGGACATGATGGGTAAGCAGCCTCATTGAATGAGGAATCAATATTCCATAACACTTCCTGTTGTCTTCTGCCATGCCTCAGTAGCACTGATCTTTCCCCACTTTCCTTTCTCCCCAACAGGTGGCAGTTAGGTGATACAGTGGAAAGGCTGAAGTCAGGAAGGTCTGAGTTCAAATTCCAATTCAGGCACTTAAAAGTTGTGTGACTGTGGGTAAGTCATTTAACCTTGTCCAGACTCAGTTTGCATTTAAATCACAGAATTCTTTTAAGGAATAATTGAGATATTATTATGTATAATCTTCTTTGCAAAAATTAAAGTTCATTATAAATGATTATCAGCATTAATTTCTAGGACCTCTTTATTAGTTACCATCTCCTCATTAAACTGTAATCCCTTGATGGCAAGAACTGGCTTATTACTTTAATATGAATCTCTTGCATTTAGCTGATTGCTGACACATAAATGTTTAATGAGTCCTCTATTATCTATCTTTATCCCCCCACCCCCTCTCATCTGTCTTTCAGGCTAAATCAATTGACACTTGTATATCTGACTTACAGCTTTGAGAAGGATGAAGCACACCATTGTTAAATTGTATTTGAGAAGGGAAGACAATAGATTTTAATTGCACAATTATGCATATATTTACACATATGTGTGTGTAATAATATGCATATATTCCCGACTTCTTTCTCTTAATAGATACAAAGGATATATAGAGAAACATATACATGTTTGTATGTGTGTTTTTTTGTGTGTAAACTTGTCTCTTTAAAAACTAAATGTAAAATTGAGTTACTACAGCAAAAAAAAAAAAAATATGAGGGTCTATTTCTTTTCCTGATCTGTCACTGAGGTGAGCTATGTTTGACTTTGGGAAAATGTCTTAAAAATCCCCATTTCCACAGATGCATTGTGCAAAGGGTAATAAGACTGAACCACTTTATGATAGAGTATTGTTGTGTGTAATGATTAGCTTTTAAAATGTCTGTGAAATATTTGCTCTTTTAAGAGATTTGGCACTTTTTTGACTCACCATATAAATGGAGGAAATACTATTACTAAAATGTCTATATCTTTTTGAACATTAAAAATTGATTTTAAACAGAAAGGATTGCGAATTTTCAACCTTATTCAGCTACAACTGCACTTCAGTATTCATTGTTTCCCTTGAAAGTGAATTTAACCTCTTACAGATGAAGAGGTGGAAGTAGGTAAACTTGAAACACTTGCATGGAAGGTTCTCTCTGGGCTGGAATCTTCTTTTTATCTGAACTTGGAACATTCTATATTACTGATTGATCTTTATGGTCCTAGAGCTCTGCTCTTCAGTGTCTGAAACCAGCTTTTGATCTGTTGGAGATTGAGGCCTTTGGCATTACTCTCTCAACATTTAGAATTCTCTCTTTTATGCATTTTGGGTTGTTTCTGTCTTAAACTATTTTAAAATGAAGGTCAAAAGTTTCCCTTTGACTTAAGGATGAATTGGCCTTGCTAAGTTTCTTATATTTTCCCTCCTGTTTAGAGAGGTAATTTTTTCTATCTAAATCAGCTACATTCTATGGATATTGTAGAGTTTATACTCTATGGGGCCATTCTACCCACTCTACATCTGGCCCATACTAATTCCAAAAGCAGCAGGGGAGGCAGTGGGCTAAGGAGCAAGATAGACAGAATTTGGGTAGACTCAGAAATTTTATTCTGATATTTGCTTGTGGTTTTCTGCTTCCTTTCCCTCTGCTTTTTCCTCTCTCCAAACCTAAATCTTGGAGATATTGTTTATGGAGATGATCTATGTGTAGTTAGTCTTTTTGGGAGTTCTACTGGCAATTTGGTAATGCTCTATGGAACTGAACAGAATATTATCCAATCTAGGGTGTGTTTTTGTTTGTATGTGCATGTGTAGTGGGTAAAATGTACATTGTGCCTTCAATGATTGAAAGAGTGTTGTAGACAGATTCTTTTAAAAATGAGAAAGTTGCAATAGCTTCTCCCCTTCCCTACTGTCAATACACATATTTGAATATGCATGCACCCAAAAATACACATACCCACACTCTTATAGGGTAGAGATAAACAAGTGTTGATGACCATCTTCTTAGGTATTTGCTTTTAATCAAATTAAACAAATATTTCTTGATTACTCACTATGTACATTATGTATTTTCCAAGTAATATCAGGTAAACAAATGGAAGAAATATCAAATAAAATCGAAGCGGATGAGTGAAAAGATGCATTTTTCTTTAAATATTTAGTTAGCAGTATATTTTATTCTGGTACCATAATGACAAACTAGTACTTCTTTGGCCAAATAGCTCAAAATATTGAGAATTAGAAATATGACACCAACTCAAAGTAAATCAGAAGACTAATTCAGGCCACATAGGGGAATACACTGTCTTTCTAGTTTTTAGGTTGTGAAGTGGGATAATTTTTCTTACTCACTTGCATGCAGTGATCCATTTTTTTTTAGTACTGAGATTTACATGTAACATACATATTAAAAATAATTTTTCTCCACAAATGTGATTTCATTAACAAAAATATCAAAATCCTATAAAATACACACATACATATACACACATATGCAGACATATGTATATATGTGTGTATACATAGGTTATGTAGTGTATTGTGAGTGTTTCTCTCCTCTGTCCCAATACACACACCCTGGGAAGAATTCCTAAATGAAAAGAGTTTTAAAAAAGAATGTTTTTAATGGAGATTAATATATAGTTGTTTTGTAGAGAACTTTA
Source organism: Bettongia penicillata ogilbyi (assembly GCA_023548195.1). NCBI lineage: Eukaryota > Metazoa > Chordata > Mammalia > Diprotodontia > Potoroidae > Bettongia > Bettongia penicillata. Next base: position 3,458,842 of record JAJHZJ010000139.1, read on the forward strand.
ATAACCACCATCTTTTCCACTCTTCACTTCTGCTTTCTGACTTCAACAACTTTGATCATATCATAGCTTCCAAATAAAACTTTTCTTGATTTTAGAAATTTAACTACTCTATTAAGAATCAATTAAGATGTTACTTCCTTTATGAAACCTTCCTTGATCATGCTACTTGGAAGTGAACTCTTTCTCCTTCGAATTTCTATAGCACTAGAGCAAAGTTGTCCATGTAAAAGTCCTATCTCTCCTATAAGATAATAACATATTCTTTTAAAATATATATACATATATATATATATATATATATATATATATATATATATATATATATATAACACTTATTTATTTTTCAGTTTTCAACATTCGCTCCCAAAAGAATTTGTGTTCTAAATTTTCTCTCCCTCTCTCCCCAGGACAGCATGCATCCCATCCACTCCTTCCTCCAGTCTGACCTCTCTTCTGGCAGCCCTTTTCCATCCCTCTCCCCTCTATTTTCCTGTAAGAAAAGATAGATTTCTATACCCCATTGCTTGTACATATTATTTCCCCGTTGAATGCAAAAAAAATTGTAACTTTCATTTTTAAAGCTTTGAGTTCCATATTCACTCCTTTCCTCCCTCCCTGCTCACCCTCGTTGACAAAGCAAGCAATTCAATATAGTTCATACATGTGCAGCCATGCAAAACACTTCCATAATTATTATGTGGCAAAAGACAACCCACATTTTCCTCTGTTCTATCCTGCTCCCCATGTATTCTATTCTCTTCCTTGACCTGTCTCCCCACAATAGGGTTTGCTTCTGATTATCCCTTTCCCCAATTTTTTGTCCCTTTTATTATCTTCCTTCTATCACATTCCCCCTTTCTTCCTGAAGGATAAAATAGATTTTCATACCCAAATGAATGTGTATTATTTCCTCCTTAAGCCAAATTCAATGAGAGTAAGGCTTCCTTATTCCCTTTCATCTCCCCCTCTTTCCCTCCATTGTAAAAGCTCCTTCTTGTATCTTTGATGTGAGATGATTTGCTACATTATGTCTTGCTCTTTCTCTTCCTCCTATTGCATTCCACTCAACAGTAAATTTTATTTGTTAGCTATTCTCCCTTTACATTAAGCTCACCCTATGCCCCCTGTCTGTGACTCTCTGTCTTTTTCTTCTCTCTACGTACATATATGGATATAAATTAATATGCATATGTAGGTATGTATACACATATACATATATAAACATATACAATATACACCTATATATGTCTATCCATATACATATATACACATACATACACACACACACACACACACACACATATATATATATATATATATATATATATATATATGTTCCCTCTAACTGGTCTAATACTGAAAAATATCTCATGAGTTATAAATATTAGCTTTCCACATAGGAATGTAAATAGCTCAACTTTAATGAGTTCCTTATGGCTTATCTTTCCTATTTATCTCTTCATGTTTCTCTTCATTCTTGTATTTGAATGTCAAATTTTCTATTCAGCTCTGGTCCTTCCAGTAAGAATGCTTGGAAGTTCTCTCTTTCATTAAAATTCCATTTTCCCCCTGAAAGTTTATATTCAGTTTTGCTGGGTAGATGATTCATGGTTTTAATCTTGTCTCCTTTGACTTCTGGAATATTATATTCCAAGCCGTTTGATCCCTTAGTGTAGAAGTTGCCAAATCCTGTGTTATCTTGATTGTGTTTCCCCAGTACTTGAATTATTTCTTTCTGGCTGCTTGTAATATATTCGTTTTGATCTGGGAACTTTGGAACTTGGCTACAATATTGCTAGGAGTTTTCCTTTTGGGATCTCTTTCAGGAGGTGATTGGTAGAATCTCTGAATTTCTATTTTACCCCCTAGTTCTAAAATATCAGGGCAGTGTTCCTTGATAATTTCTTGAACGATAATGACTGGGCTCTTTATTTGATTATGGTTTTCAGATAGACAATTTTTTTTTAATTCTCTCTCCTGGATGTATTTTTCAGGCCAATTGCATTTCCAATGAAATATTTCGCATTGTCTGCTACTTTTTCATTCTTTTGGTTTTGGTTTTAGTGTCTTGATTTTTCATAAAGTTATTAACTTCCATCTGCTCCATTCCAATTTTTAAAAAATTATTTTCTTCAGAGAAATTTTGGACCTCCTTTCCCATTTGGCCAATTCTGCTTTTTTAAGGTATTCTTCTCCTCATTGGCTTTTTGGACCTCTTTTGTCATTTGGGTTAGTCTATTTTTAAAGGCATTATTTTACTTAGCATTTTTGTGTTCTCCGTTAGCAAACTGTTGACTTGTTTTTCATGATTTGCTTGCATCACTCTCATTTCCCTTCCCAATTTTTCCTCCACTTTTCTTACTTGATTTTCAAAATCCTTTTTTTGAGCTTAGCCGTGACCTGAGAACCATTTCATGTTTTTTTTTTTTTTTTGGAGGCTTTGGATGTAGGAGCCCTGACCTTACTCTCTTTCTCTGTTTGTATGCTTTGGTCTTCCTCCAGCTGTATGCTTTGATATTCTTTATCTGAAAGGATGGAAGAAAACACTTTTTTTCACCAAGAAAACAGCCTTCCATGGTCTTTTTTTGGACATTTTTCCAGCCAATCACTTGACTTTTGAGTCCTTTATCAAGTGGAGGGCATACTACCTCATGCCTCAGAGGTTTCGTGCATCTGTTCTCCAAGATTTCTCTAGGGACCTGTAAGTTCTTAGTTCACGTGAAGTTATCTGATCATAGGAGAGGTGTTTACTCCTCTTTTGGCCTGCACTTTGGTCTGTGAGCAACCACAATCACTCTTTACTTCCCTGAAACTGTGAGTAGGATTTACTCTTCATAGCCACCACCAGTTCCACCACTCCATTGCTTCTCCTCATCCCAGGGCCACCACCCAGGACTGTGACACCCAGATCAGCCTCCACCATCTATAGGCCAAGCACTGCAGAAGCAGCTGCTGCTGAGGCAGTGGCTGTAGCCATCCTTGGCCTGGGGCTGGGACCAGATACATTCTCCTGTTATGAGGTGAAAGAGCTTTCTCATTGATCTTTGAAGCTGTCTTTGCCATTTGTGAGTTGAGAAATCTGGAAACTGCAGCAGTTGCCCATGATTTAGTACCCTGAACGTTACTTCAGTCCCATCTGCACCAGTGCAGCCCATGCTGGATTGGGCTCTGCTCTGAGCCCAGTGCAATAAACCCTTCCTGTCACCTTCCAGATTGTCTTAGACTGGAAATCTGTTTCACTCTGGCATTTTGTGGTTTCCGATGCTCTAGAATTTTTTCGGAATCATTTTTATAGGTATTTTAAAGGATTTGGGGGAAGAGCTAGAGAAAGCCTATGCTTCTACTCTGCCCTCTTGATTCCTCACTTCCCTCCCCCAGACTATAATATTTTTAAGCAATATACCTTACTAGTCTTTGGATTATCTGCAGAAACAACCATGACATAGATATCTTAATGTTGAAAACTGTTCCCCATTTCACGTGAGCAAACAAGCACATATGCAACATACTTCATAAATGTCACTCTGCCCAACCTGAGTCTTCATTCTTCCAATCTCTCTTCAGACTCACTTGTATATCATGAACCATTGTACCTGTTTGCATAAATCCACAAATTGCTACAGCTCCTGTTGGAATGAAACTTAAAAGAGCAAGAAGCATACTGTCCAACTTCAGTTGTTGAGTAAAACCTTATCAACATACCTGCCAATTTCAGAGTGGTTTGTTTTAGCTTTGACACTTTGAAGCTATTATTGAGATCCCTAATTCTTGGGATCTGAAGCTCTCCCTAGAGGAGGTCCTTGGCATTCAATTTCCCAGGGCCACTTTTTAAGATAAGGTGATAACTTTTCAGGTCATCTCCTTGGGACTTCATTTTCAAAGGACCTACATTTCTGGGAGGGAAACAATGTTGTTATAGGACCAATTCTGCCATTTCTTCCCACCCAAACACTTGATAGACTTTATTCTCTGGATGAACATACTCAACCCTTTGGACTCCATCACCAAAATAAGATCTAGTTCTAGTATGTGAAAATTTTAATGTATTATTGGACACTCTTTATTCAGTTTATTTTGTTCCCCTTAACCTTCACTTTGAAGCAGAGGATATTTCAGTTCTAATGACATCATGGAGACTGTAACTCAGATTGTAGGTCAATTGCTCTGTGGCAGAGATTGATCCATGTTAGAACCATACAGATACCTTTAGTCATGCCAAATAATTCCTCTGATTTGGTTTGGCAGCCCAAAACTGTCCCATTACCAATTAAGGACATGTCAGCTAATCTAATATGCAGTAGAGATTTCATGTTAACAATTTAATAAGTAGAGCAGTTGGCACAATCAACTATTTCACCTACCCCCAATGACTTATTTTATTTATAGATTTTATCCTGGATTCTAAGGTAATCAAGAAAGCATGTTCTAAGATTACTAAATTAATAAATAACTTAAAAAATCTTCTTTCTCATTATTGAAAAAAATAGTTTAAACTGTGGCCCCAACATAGTGTTTATTCAACAAACTGGAGAAACATTTTCCAAAAATAACTTGCTTGTCATTTCTTCCCTCTGCTCCCCTTTACTTCTCTTTTTCTTTGACCTCTCCTTCCCTCATCTCTCCCTCTCCTTCTTTATATAGATAGATAGATACATATGTATGTATACGTACAGGCATTTGTATATATCCACATATCTCTATACATACACATATATGTGTGCAATAAATACAAGAAGATAATGACAAAGGAATTATTCACAACACATCAGCTGTGAGAAAGTCATTGGCAATGTCAATTTTAACTATTTCCAAATACACTGATTTTAGCTCTGAAAACAATGTGACCATGCAGGTTTTTTTTTTTTAAGGGTGTCAGTTAAAATCTTTTAAAAAGAATTCTCTTCATATTTCTTTTGGAGATATAACATTAAAACATACCTCTTTCAGGAAAACTAATTCTAACAGTCCTTTTTCAGTGTTTTCTCTGTAGCCATAATATTCACAGTCTCCTCAAGTGACAGCTAAACTGTCACTTTCTTAAGATTCTATTATTTCTAAAAGATGTGGTAAGCACATGCATAGTTTCTGTGGGAAGGCTATTGGAGGTACCATACATTTGTCCCCATCGTCAAACATTTTAAGTCCCAGAAAAATCATTGGTGAGTATATCAAATGCACATTATTATCCTGTATTAATATATATAATTTTAATGCTATTACATAGAATTTTATATTTTGTAATAATTGTTCATATATTATGATATGTTGTGCAACATATCATTCTGTGCTATATTTAAATATTAATGGCATATTTAAGTGATATATCATAATACAAGCCACTACCTAATTGGCTACTTCCAGTAGTAAGAAAATAAAAAGGATACAACTCTATCAACAGTAACAATAATGTTAGTTTAGTATAATAATATTGTACATGCACATAATAAAAATTTAAAAAAGCAACCTCTAAATCTTTTTGAGATACTTCATTTAGCTAAGTTTTGTAACTCAGATGTACGTTCATTTTGTGGTGATTTTTCCACCTTATTTTTCAAACTGTACATACTTTTTTCTCTAGAAGGACAAGCACCTTACCAGAAAAGCCTATTACCAATTTAAGATGTACATAAATACTGTATCTGTTTGTCCTTGCTCATATAGACATTTCGTGTCTTTTCAACAGAAGAGATCTAGCTCTTCTCTCATCTACACAGTGTCAAGTCTTATCTGCTCTAGGGGAATCCATTCTCACAAGTGAAAATTCTGTGTCTTTATCTGAAGACTTCCCCTGTAATCTCCTGGCTGTCATGTTCCCCTTTGTCATTTTGCTCACTCTTCGGATTTCTCCACGACATTTCTCACTGTTTCCCCAAGACTGAAAAACATCTTTAATGAGACCTGCTCTCCTTATTAGTGACTGAGTAGCCCAGATAAAATGTTTCTTGATGGACCTCAGTCATTCTCACTTCAAAATCTACCTGACTTACTCTATGGAGTCTTCCATTTCCTCATCTACCACCTTATATTACACATCCCCTTTCTAGATCCTCTGTATCTATTGTCATTAGAAATAAGTATCTTGAGAACAGAGATTGTTTTGTTGCTTATATTTGCATCATGAACTATCTATCATCCATCTGACTATCTATCTATCTATCTATCTATCTATCTATCTATCTATCTATCTATCTATCATGACATGGTCTTCTTTGAAAATGAAGGATGAACACAGACCTGTGAGTAGACCAAGTTGCCTGAACGGAGACTCATCCAGCTGGCAGCTTATCCACTCCCTTCTGCCCTCCCCTTCATTCTCCATATGCAAAGAGATGTAAATTTGGATGACCAGAGGACTCTCAGTTAACTTGGGGTTTACGGGCTTTCCTTCCTTCTTTTCTTCCTTCCTTCCTTCCTTCCTTGCTTGTCTTTGCCAAAACCTTAAACCCAGTCCACTTTGAAGCCCATATATTGCACAATAATAGGGCCTTGTCCAAACCTTGCACAGCCTTCCCTCACTCAAAGCAAAGTCAAGTGCAAGTCATGTCATCATTTCTCTGATGTCATGGTCTTCTTGGAAAATGATACAGATGGTATCTATCTATGTATATATCTATCTACCTGTCTATCATATATTAATCTGTATTTTCTGATCAATTCTTCTTCCTACTCCTCAAAAGGGGATGTGTAAGTTAGCTCCCAAGAGTCTGTCTCCTACCTTTAAGAGATCTTGCATTTTTCCATGATACAAGAAATGAAGCAATTCATATAATACTAATAAAGTCCCAACCTTAATCCAATTTTGAGTTACCCAATTCTTTGATATTTAAAAAATATATAATTCCCTGTTTTTCTTCTTTGGATCTACTCCTCAGGTCCTGAGACCTCTATCTCTTTGTAGTTAAAAAAAATCACAATACTTATTAAATAGTCCATCATCAATCTTTCAAGCATAACACATCAAATTGTATTTGGCAATCTAATCTTGATTGTACATGTGGAACAAACAATAATAAAATAAAAGAATGATTACATATAATTAATATTTATCAACTTAAACAGTAAAAAGTCAAATGAATTCTGTCCTTCATCAACATTTATTGCTTTTGTGACCTTGGACAAGTCTCTTAATTTGTCTCTGTTGAAGTTTTCTAATCTGTAAAATGAAGGGGATTGTATTACTTACTTTACAGGGCTGTTGTCAGGATCAAATGAGAGAACATATGAAAATACAATATTCTTGCTAGTTTTTATTATAGTTATTATCATTATAAATATTATCAACTGCAGCAGTGCTGTAAGAAATCTTTTACTTTTCATCTGAAAGAACCAACCAACATCTGAAAGAAAGGAAAAACAAATCCCAGATGTAGGCCTTAATATGTAACAGGATATTGAGGTGGACCACTCTTAAATGGAGCTGTTTGATTCATTCACATAATCATTGGGATTATTATTATTTTTATTATTATTAGCATCAGCTAGGTGGCAGAGTGGATGGAGCACTGGAACTGAGGTTAGGAGATCTGAGTTCAAACCTGGCATCAGACACTAACTAGCTGGGTGACACTGGACAAAGCAATTACTTACTATTTGATTCATTTTCCTCAACTGCAAAATTAAGATAATACCTACCTATAAGTGTTACAGTGAGGGCAAAACTAGATAACATTTGTAAAGTACAATAGATGCTTAATAAATGCTTGTTTCATCAGTTTTTCAGTAATACAAGAGTGTATTTAGATATTTCATTATTAATTGCTAAAGCTGAAACTTCTGCTTAATTAATCAATTAGTTCTGAGTATCTAACCCCTGATGTATTATTTAATGAAAGGGAGAAGTCTATTTTCCTGTGGACAGTTGCTTCCCACCCCCTCCCTCTGTCTCTGTCTCTGTCTTTCTCCCTTCCTCTCTCCTTCTCTGTACCCAATTAGCCCTTATAACTCTACTTCTCTCCTAAAGCAAAGGAACCTCTATTTCTTTTCCAATTACAATACTACTATTAATGGTGCTTCTCTCCTATGAACCAGAGAAGAAATCAGAAAGCAATATAGTTGATCTAGCCTAATGAGCAAGGTTCAAAGAAAAGATGTTAATTTAAAGCCATGGGAGGTTGAACTGCAACAGAACCTTTGACTGACTGATTGTCATGTTCCTCTCCTCAGAACATCTAGCCAAATATCTTATATTCTCCTTCTTTGCCTTTTTCCTTCCTAAAACATAGAATGGACCTCGTGTCTTTCTGAAGCAAAAGAAAAATCCACTTAGCTCTAGCATAAATTGTAAAATACTTAGCAAGTTATTTAAAGACCTCCACAGTCTGACTTTCACATATTTTTTTCTTATTTCATTGCATGTGATTCTACTTCATGTACTCTCTGGTATGGTGAAACTAATTTGCTAACTCTTAACATAAAATTCCATCTCTCACCTCCCTTTCAATACACTTTTCTGTCACCTAAATTTGGAAAGTATTCCTCCTTTCACCTACACAACTTTGAATCATTATCTTCTTTCAAATAACAGTTTAGACAGTTTAGACACTAACTCAAATTAAATGTCTTTGATTTCTTCAGTTATTAGTCCCTTACTTTTATTTTTTTGTATTATTTTTGTTTGTACTTGTTTTACCCATTTATGTACATGATCTTACTTCTCAGCAAAATGTAAGTTTCTTGAGGGCAGGCACTATTGTATTTAGTTTCTGTTTTTATATGCTCAGGGATCGTTGTTCATGCTGTCACTTTAAGAAATTATTTTTCAAGAAAAAAACTTTTGAAGCAGATAGAAACACAGAGTAAAGGTTAAAGCTGGAGTAGAATATATTATGCTTCAGCTCACATAAGAAAAAAAACAGGTTTAGCAATCAGGATATTAGACAATGCAAAAACAAAGATTTAATCTTAAAGACTTAAGATCTAATTAAAGACATTAGATCCAATTAAAGACATAAGAAAGGAAACTAAATTTTGCTAAAAGTTATCATATACTATGAAGTACTATCAATACTAAATATATACACACCAAATGGAATAGCATTCAAATTACAAGAAGAGGGAGAAGGAGAAGGAAGAAGAAGAAGAAGAGAAGAAGAAGAAGAAGAAAAAGAAGAAGAAGAAGAAGAAAAAGAAGAAGAAGAAGAAGGAGGAGGAGGAGGAGGAGGAAGAGGAGAAATTTAAATGAGTTACAGTAGAAAATAGACAGTGATATTATACTGGTGGGGGCCCTCAACTTTCCCCTGTTAGTATTAGAGAAATCAAGAAAAAAAATGTGCATGAAAGAAGTTAAGGAGATGAAAAGAATACTAGAAAAGTTAGATATGCTAGGCCTCTGGAGAAAATGGAATGGAAATAGAGAGGAATATATGTTTTTCCAGTGGTACATGTCACCTAAACATCATTGACTTATATTAAACCATAAAACCTAGCAATGAAATGCAGGAAAGCAGAAAACTAAAGGCACACTTTTCAAATAATAATGCAATAAAACTACATTCAATAAAGGGTCATGAAATATTAATTTAAACAAATTGTAATCGACTCTATAATTTTTGTAATTTTTAATATATGTATGTATATATATATATATGTCTGTATAAATTTGTTTATTATTCAATTTAATTAAAAATCATTGGAAGACTAATCTAATCCTAAAAGAAGGGAGAATAAAAAAAACTATACAAGTAATCAATATTTTCAATAAATTGAACGACAAAATGAGACAACATACACAGATATATTGGATGTAGCTATACTTTATATGGAGAATTTTTGTATCTATAAACAGGGAAAGTGTCATATCTATAAATGTTTATGTCAGTAAAATACAGAAAGATCAGACCAATGAATTGGGCATGCTAAAAAATCCTAGAAAAAGACCAAAATAATAATCCCCAATTAAGCACCAAATTTGAAATCCTGACAATCACAGAAGTGATTAATAAAGCTGAAAGTAAGAAAACAATTGAAGTAGTTGAAAAAAATTAAAATATAATTTTATGATAAAATATATAAGATAAAACATTGGTTAATTTGTTTTGAAAACAAGAAAACCAAATTGCCAGTATCAAAAATGAAAAGAGTGAATTTACCATCAATGAAAGGGTAATTAAATAAATTATTAGTTGCTATTTTCCCATCATATGACATTAAATTATTTAAAGAAAAATAGATGAATATTTACAAGCATATATATGTATTGCAAAATATAAAATATACATTGTAATATATAAAATATATATTGCAAAAATATAAATCGCACAGATTAAAAGAGAGTAAATAAAATAATTTAATAACTCCATATTAGAAAAAAGAAAGAAATTGAAAAAAACCATCAATGAAAAAAAAGTCTTCTCTAAGAAAACTTTCTGAAGGACTAGATGGATTGACAAGTGAATTCTATCAAACATCTAAAAACAATGATTCCAAAATTATATAAACTATTTGTGGGAGAATATAGTAAAAGAAGAACTCACCATTTTGTGTGTATGCATGTGTATGTGTATGTGTGTATATAGGTGTGACAGAAATATAGTGCTGATACCTAAATCAGGAAGCAAAAAAAAAAAAAAGCAGAAAAAGAAACCATAGACCAATAAACCAATTTCCCTAATGAATATTGATGCAAAATTTTTAAATGGAATATTTTCAAGGCGATTATACCTATATTACAAGGACAATACATTATTACCATGGGGGATTCATACCAGGAATGCAGGGCTGATTCAATAGTAGGAAAATTATCAGCATAATTGACTATGTCAATAACAAAACCAATAGAAATCATATGATTGTCATAATAGATGCAGAAAAACCTTTTGACAAATTACAACAACCATTTCTATTTAAAAAAAAAAACACTAGAGAGCAAAGGAATAAGTGGCATTTTCCTTAAAATGGTAAGTGATATCTATTTCAAACCATCACCAAGCATTATCTGTAATGGGGATAAGCTAGAAATCTTTCCAGTGATATCAGGGATGATGCAAAGATGTACATTATCACCAGCAAAGTTCAAAACTGTACTAGAAATATTAGCTATAGGAACAAGAAATTTTTTTAAATTGAAGAAATTTTTATAGATAATGAGGAAATATAACTATCACTTTTTTCCAGAAGATATAACGGTATACTTAGAGAATCCTAGTTGTTCTGTTGTTTCTGTCATGTTCAATTTTTTGTGACCTCATTTTGGGTTCTCTTGGAGAATGTGATAGAGTGGCATTTCATTTCCTTCTCCAACTCATTTTTCTTTTTTTAAATGAGGATCTGAGCCCAATAGGATTAAGAGACTTGGGTAGGGTCACACAGCTAGTCAGTGCCTGAGGTCATATTTGAATTCAGGAAGAACTTCCTGACCTCAGGATTGGCACCCTATCCATTGTGCTTTCTAGCTGCCTTGGAGAATCCTAGAAAATCAACTAAATGACTAGTTGAAATAATTAACAAATTATGGAGGTAAATGGCAGAATGAAAGCAGGGACTTGCTTCAACTCTCCCCTAAACCTCACCAAATATTTGTAAAAATAGTTCTAAACAAATTAGAGCTGTAAAATCCACAAAATGACAGCGTGAAACAAATTTCCAGCCCAAGAAAACATGGAAGATTGACAGGAAGGATCTATTGCACCAGGCTTGGAGAGAAACACAGTTTGCTGTGGGCTGTGCTGGCATAGATCAGACCAAAAGGCACTGGATCACTGGTATCTCTGGCAGTTTCCAGACTTTTAACCAAAAAATACCAAAGACAACTTAGAAGGTCAGTGGGAAAGCTCTGTCTAGACAAGGGTGAGACACGAGCAAGGTCCAGTCCCAGGCTTGGGATGGCAGAGTTGGTAGCAGCAGGAGCAGCAGCTGATCAGAGGAGAATTGGAGGGATCTCTTTGCTGGCACCTGGGACAGGATTTTTTTTTTTCTTTGCCTTGTCACATTGCTGGGTGGCAGTCTTGGGTTGAAGAAGAAGACAGGTTTGGTGAAACTTGTGACCGCAGTGAAGAGGAAATCCTCCCCACAGTTACAAGGCAGATAAGAGTGCTTGTGGCCACTCACAGACCAGAGCACAGGCCAGGAAAGGAGTAAACACCTCTCCTTTGATCATACCATCTTGGAAGAACTGAAAATTTCCAGGTCCCTAGAAGTGTCTCTGAAAATAACTGTACAAAGACCCTGAAGCTCGAGTAGAGTCTGAAGTTTGAGCAGAGTCCTACCTTAACAAAGAATTAAAAAGGTACGTATTTGGCTGAGGAAATGAGCAAACAGTGTAAAAAACCCATTCAAACTCAGACTACAGAATCTTACTTTGGTGCAAAGAATATCAAAAGACACAACCAGAAGAAGACAGCAAAGTCAAAACTCTTACATCAAAAGCCTTCAAGAAAAAATGAATTGTTTGCATTAATTAATTTATTTTTTATTGGTCAAAAAGGATTTTGAAAATAAAATAAGAGAAGTAGAAGAAAAATTGGGAAGAAAAAAGAGTAATGCAAGAAAATTATGGAAGAGGTCAAAAAGGATTTTGAAAATAAAATAAGAGAAGTAGAAGAAAAATTGGGAAGAAAAAAGAGTAATGCAAGAAAATTATGAAAAACACGTCAACAGCTTGCTAACATAGACCCAAAAAATGACTCTTTAAAAAAAATAGACTAACCCTAAAGGCAAAAGTCAAAAAAGCCAATGAAGAGAAGAAGACCTTAAAAATAGAATTGGCCAAATGGAAAAGGAGGTCCCAAAGCTCACTGAAAAAAATAATTCATTAAAAATTATAATGGATCAATTGGAAGACAATGACTGTATGAGAACACAAGGAATTATAAAACTGCACCAAAAGAATGAAAAAAGAAGACAATGTGAAATATTTCATTGGAAAAACAACTGACATGGAAAATAGATCCTGGAGAGAGAATTAAAAAAAATTATTGGACTATCTGAAAGTCATGATCAAAATAAAAAAGAGCCTAGACATCACCTTTCAAGATATTATTAAGGAAAACTGCCTGATATTCTTTAACCACAAGGTAAAATACAAACTTAAAGGATCCACCAATCACCTCCTGAAAGAGAATGCAAAAGCAAAACTCCTAGGAAGAGTGTAGCCAAATTTCAGAGTTCCCAAGTCAAGGGGAAAATACTACAAGGAGGCAGAAAGAAACAATTCACGTAGTGTGGAAATATAATCAGGACAACACAAGATTTAGCAACTTCTACATTAAAGCATTGGTACCTTGGAATATGACATTCTGGAGGTCAAAGGAGGTAGTATTAAAACCAAGCATCACCTTCCCAGCAAAACTGAGTACAATCCCTCGGGGGAAATATGGACATTCAATGAAATAGTTGACTTCCAAGCATTATTGCTGAAAAGAACAGAGCAGAATATAAAACTTTCTATTATAATACAAGACTCAAGAGAAGTATAAAAGGGGAACCAGGAAAGAGAAATTGTAAGGGTCTTATTAAAGTTGAACTATTTATATTCCTACAAAGAAACATAGTGTTTGGAACTCACGAAACCTTTGTCAGTGTTACCCATATATATGTATTTATGTGTGTGTGTGTGTGTGTGTGTGTGCATGTGTGTATATGTATACAGAGCAAAGGATGAGTTAAATATTAAGGAATGCCATCTAACAAATAAAATAAAGGGATGAGAGAGGAATGTACTGGGGGATGGAAAAAAGGAGAGATAGAAGGAGATAAATTATCTCACATAAGGAAGGCAAAAGACAGCTTCTATATTGGAGGGCAAGAGGGAGCAGGTGAGTGTGAATGAGGGAACCTTACTCTCATTGAATTTGGCTTAAGAAAGGAATAATATACACACTCAAATGGTTATGGAAATCTCTCTATAGAGCAGTAGTGGGGAATGGGATAAAAGAGGGTGGTTGAATAATCAAAGTAGATTGGTGGAGGGTTAGTCAGAAGCAAATATGTTGAAAAGAAACAAGTAAAGGGAGAGAATAGAATAAGTGGGAGGCATTATAGGATGGATGGGAATATAATTAATCTTTCACAATATGACTATTATGGAAGTGAATTGCATAAGTAAACATGTATAAACTATATTAAATAGCTTGCCTTTTCAGTGAGGGTGGGTGGGGAGGGAAGAAGGGAGAGAAATTCGAGCTCAAAGTTTTAAAATGAAAGTTAAAATTTGTTTTTACATTTAGCTGGGAAATAAGATATACAGGCAACGTGGTATAAAAATCTATCTTGCCCTACAAGACAGTAGCAGAGAAGGGAACAGGAGAGGGGGAGGTGGGGTGATTGAAGGGAGGGCTGACTGGGGAAAGAGAAAGATCAGAATGCATGCCATCCCAGGGTGGTGGGGAGGGGAGAGATGGGGAGAAAATTTGGAGCACAAAATCTTGCAGAAGTGAATGTTGAAAAATAAAAAAATAAATTAATTAAAATAATTAAAGAATTTAGCAGTCACAGGTTATACAATGCACATACATAAATCATCAGAATTTCTATATATTGCCAACAAATTCCAGCAATAAGGAACAGAGAAATTCAATTTAAAATAACTGTGTATAATATAAAGTACTTGGGTGTCTCCCTGTCAAAAAAAAGAAAAAAACCCAGGAATTATATGAACACAATTACAAAACACTTTTCACACAAATAAAGTCACATCTAAACAATTAGTACAAATATCAGTTGCTCATGTGTAGGTTGAGCAATAAAGCAAAAATCACATTTCCACATAAATTAATTTACTTGTTTAGTTCCCCAGAAATCAAAGTAGCAAAAGATATTTTATAGAGCCAGAAAAAATGGCAACAAAATTCATCTGGAAGAACAAAAGTTCAAATATAAATTAATGGAAAGAAATGTGAAGAAAAGTAGCTTAATTGTATTTAATTTCAAACTGTGCTACAACATTGTAGTCATGAAAAGAATTTGGGATTGACTAAGAAATAGAATGATGGATCAGTGGACTAGGTTAGGTACCCAATATATAAAGTAAAGGACCACAGTAATTTAGTGTTTGATAAATTCAAAGATCTGAGATTTTGGGACAAGAACTCACTATGACAAAAACTGCTGGAAAAGCTGGAAATCAGTATGGCAGAAACTAGGCAGAGACTAACATCTCATACTATATTCCCATAGAAGGTCAAAATGGACACATGATTTAGACATAAAGGATGATACCATAAGCAAAGTTAGGGATCATGGAATAGTTTATCTATCAGATCTATGAAGAAGGGAATAATTTATGACAAAACAAGGGGGAGACAGAGCATTACTAGATGTAAAATGGATAATTTTGATTATATTAAATTTAAAGCATTTGCACAAACAAAACCAATACCACCAAAATTAGAAGGAAAGCAGAAAACTGAGGACAATTTTTTTTTTTGCACAAGAACTGTCTCTGACAAAGGCTTTATTTCTCTGTATAAAGAACTGAGTCAAATTCATAAGACTGTCAGCCATTCTCCATCTTATAAATAGATGAATGATATGAAGAAGTTTTTAGATGAAATCAAAGCTGTCTATATACATATGAATATCAGCTCTAATTGAGTACTTATTAGAGAAATGGGAAATTTAAACATATCTGAAGTACCACCTCACACCTATTGGATTGGCCAATGACAGAAAAGGAAAATGAGTGAATGTTGGAGAGGATATAGGAAAATTGGTACACTAATGCATCATTGGTAGAATTGTGAAATGATCCAACCTTTTTGGAGAGCAATTTGGAACTATGCCTAAAGTAAAATAAAACTATCCATATCTTTTACCCAGCAATATCACTACTCAGCTTATATCTGAAATATTTTTAAAGGGAGGGGAGGACCTATCTGTACAAAAGTATTTATAGCTGCTCTTTTTGTGGTAAAAGAATTGAAAATTGAGAGAATGCTCATTGAGAGAGATGAGTAAGTTGTGGCATATTATTATAATGAAATACTATTGTGTTTTAAGAAATGACAAGTGGAATATTTTCAGAAAAATCTCAAGAAGATTTATATGAAATGCAGTGAAGTGAAATACACAGAACCAAGAGAACATTGTACACAGTAAGAGCATTATTGTATATTAACCAACTGTGAATGACTTAGCTATTCTCAGGAATACAGGGATCTGAGGCAACTGCAAAGGATTCATGGTGAAAATGATATCCACTTCCAGAAAAATAACAATATACATTGAAGCATAGTTTTTAATTTCATTTTTTCATGGAATTTTTTGGTCTGTGTTTTTTTTTACAACATGACTAAAATGGAAATATATTTTGTATAATTGTACATGTATAACCTATATCAACTTACTTTCCATGTCAGTGAATGTGGAGAGTTGAGAGGGAGAGAGGATTTGTAACTCAAATTATTAATGTTTATTTATTTGTTTTGGTTTTCAACATTCATTTTCACAAAATTTTGAGTTCCAAATTTTCTCCTCATCTCTCCCCTCCCCCACCCTCAAACATCATGCATTCTGATTGCCCCTTCCCCCAATCTGCCCTCCCTTCTATCAAACCCCCCCCCTTCCCTTATCCTCATCTTCTCTTTTTTGTTGTACGGCAAGATAAATTACTATACCCATTACCTGTATTTCTTATTTCCAGTTGCATGCAAGAACAATTCTCAACATTTGTTTCTAAAAGTTTGAGTTCCAACTTTTCTCTCTTACTCTCTCCCCACCTATCCCCACTGAGAAGGCAAGCAATTCAGTATAGGCTTTATATGTGTAGCTTTGCAAAAGACTTCCATAATAGTCAGGTTGTGTAATACTAACTATATTTCCCTCCATCCTCTACTGTCCCCCAATAATTCTATTCTCTCTTTTGACTTTGTCCCTCACCAAAAGTGTTTGCTTCTAATTACTCCCTCCTCCCATTTACCCTCTCTTCTATCATCCTCCCACCCCACTTACCCCCTTCTCCCTTATTTTCCTGTAGTGTAAGATAGATTTTTCACACCTAATTGAGTGTGTATGTTATTCCCTTCTCAAGCCAAATGTGATGAGAGTAAGCTTCACTTTTTCCCTCTCAGCTCCCCTCTTTTCCCCTCCATTGAAAGAGTTTTTCTTGCCTCTTTCATGAGAAATAGTTAATTTCTCCCTTTCTCCTCCAAATATATTCCTCTCTCACCCCTTAATTTTATTATTTTGGATATCATCCCTTGCTACTGAACTCACTCTGGTGCTCCCTGGCTATACATATGTGTATAATCCCTCCAACTGCCCAAATACAGGGAAAAGTTTTAAGAGTTACAAATATGATCTTTCCATGTAGGAATGTAGACAGGACAACTTTAGTAAGTCCCTTAGGACTTCTCTTTCATGTTTACCTTTCCATGGTTTGCTTGACTCCTGTGTTTTAAAGTCAAATTTTCTATTCAACTCTAGTATTTTCATCAAAAATGCTTGAAAGTCCTCTATTTCTCGGAATTACCATTTGTTTCCCTGAAGTATTATACTCATTTGTGCTGGGTAGGTGATTCTTGGTTGTAATCCTAAATTCTTTAACTTTTGGAATATCATGTTTCAAGCCCTTTGATCCCTTAATGTAGAAGCTGCTAGATCTTATGTTATCCTGATTGTATTTTCACAAAACTTGAATTGTTTCTTTCTAGTTACTTTCATTATTTTCTACTTGACCTGGGAACTCTGGAATTTGCCTACAGTATTCCTAGGAGTTTCTCTTTTTGAATACCTTTCAGGAGGTGATCTGTGGATTCTTTCAATATTTATTTTACCCTCTGGTTCTAGAATATCAGGGCAATTTTCCTTGATAGTTCCATGAAAGATGATGTCTAAGCTCTTTTTCTGATCATGACTTTCAGGTAGTCCCATCATTTTAAAATTGTCTCTCCTGGATCTATTCTCCAGGTCAGTTGTTTTTCCAGTGAGATATTTCACATTTTCTTCTATTTTGTCATTCTTTTGGTTTTATTTTGTAATTTCTTGGTTTCTCATAAAATCATTAGCTTCTATCTACTCCATTATAATTTTTAAAGAACTATTTTCTTCAGTGAGCTTTTGAACTTCATTTGCGACATTTGGTTACTTCTGCTTTGAAACATTCTTCTCCTCATTGGTTTTTGGACCTTTTTTGCCATTTGGGTTAGTCTATTTTTGAGTGTGTTATTTTCCTCAACATTTTTTGGGTCTTTTTTTTAGCAAGCTGTTGACTATCTTTTCATGATTTTCTCACTTTAATTTCTCTTCCCAATTTTTCCTTCACCTCCCTTACTTGATTTTCAAAGTCCTTTTTGAACTTTTCCAAGGCCTGAGATCATTGCACATTTATTTGGAAGATTTTGGATGGAGAAGCCTTGACTTTTTTGTTTTCTTCTAATGTTATGATTGTTCTTTGTCATCGGAAAGGATTAAAGAAAATAACTTTTTCACCAAGGAAGCAACCTTCTATAGGCTTATTTTTTTAGGCATTTTCCCATCCAGTTCTTTGACTTTTGAGTCATTTGTCAAGGGGAGGCTATAGTCTAAGGACCTGTAAGTACTCAGGTCCTCCAAGGTGCCATAGTCAAGGAAGAGGAGTTTACTCCTCTCCTGGCCTGTAGTCTGGTCTATAAGCAGGATTCCCTCTGAACCTCTACCAGTTATACCTTACCCCAGGGCTGCCACTCAGGTCTGAGAATCAGATCAGCTGCTCAATTCCCCCAGGGTATATTTAGGCCAGGGCTCCAACAATGGAAGCTGTTGCTGCCTGGTTCCAGGGCTACACTGCACTCCCTTCTAATGGACATGAAAGAACTTTCTCACTGATCTTTTAAGCTGTCTTTGGCATTTGTGGGTTGATCAGATTTGGAACCACTGGAGATTCTGCCCCCTGCGGCATATTCTGATTCTGTCTCTGCTGCACTATTCGGCCAAAGCTGGACAGTGCTCCACTCTGTGCCCAGTGAGATAGACTTTTTCTCTCGGCCTTCCAGGCTGTCTTGGGTTGGAAATCTCTTTCACTCTGTCATTTTATGACTTCTGCTGTTCTAGAATTTGTTTAGTGATATTTTTTGCAGGTTATTTTATTGTCCATGGAGAAATATTTTTGCAGGTCCATCCTCCTACTCTGCCATATTGGCTCCACTCCTTAAAACTCAAATTTTTTAAAAAATTGAATGTTAAAATTTTTGGATATATCATTGGAGAAACACACTTAAAAAGAGAATCTTTACTGAACTACATGTGCATGTGTGCTTTATTTTTGAGACTCTCTTCTTTATTTGTTAGCAGTGTGATGGACTTAACCAGACTTGAAGGGTGATAGAAATTCCTATATGGTTCACCAGGAGATACACAAACCCAGCTTACATCCTGACAGTGCCTCCTTTCAGCTCTATGTAGTACACAGAAAATTTCTTACCCTTGGCCTTAAAATAGAGGATAAGTACCAGACATCCCTAGAAAATGTTACCATTAAATAATATATTATGGAACTGAGTTTTGTGGAGCTCTGAATTTTTAGGAATGTCAATGGAAGATATGTTCCTGTGATTTGTGAAAGACATTTTATTTCCTCTTATTTTTATGCTTAAGGAAAGCTTACCTTCAAAAGGCAGCATTTCTCAGTGAGGCTGTGGATGGGATCCTTGTACCGGATAAGAGGCTATACCTAATGACCTCAAAAACCTTCACATGTGCAGAGAGTTTATAATTTACCTAATTTATTTTGATGGAAAATATACATTTTTTCACTGACCTTCCAATTTTTCTTTGGTGTTTTGTGGTCCTGAAGTCTGGAAACTGCCACAGGTGTGAAAGATTCAGCCTCCCCAAGGGCTGCTTGGGTTATTTCTCTGCCAACTTGGCCCCTGCTGGACTGTGCCTTGCCCTCTGCCTGGTGTGATAGACACTTTCCAGAGACCTTCCAGGCTGTCTTGGGCAGGAGATTTGCTTTACTCAGTCATTCTTTGGGTGCTGCAGTACCAGAATTTATTTAGAGCCATTTTTTACAGGTATTTGACTGTGCTTGGGGGCAGTGCTCTAGAAAGTATGTGCTGTTACTCCGCCATCTTGGCTCCACCCCTGCATTTTTTTTTTTGATCTGCAAAATTACTTAAGACTGTGTACTTCCTTAACAACAACAACAAAAACTTAGTCTATGCAGTTTTGAGTTCCTCTTAAGAAGTACTTCCTTGTTTGCTTTTGAACAGGAAAATGTCCCCTTAACAGCATAGAAAAGCAAGAGAAAAAGACTTCTTTTTGATTTAAACACACAACACTTCTTTAACAGAATGTGCAGGACCAAGGAAGATAGACTAAACTGGGGACAATTTATATTCAATATAGGGAAATTGCATAAAGTATAGCTGGATACTGTTAACCAGGTGTCAGAAAAAAAATATAAACCAAGGGGCTATAAATTATAAAATATATTCAGAATTTAGAGGAAATTGAATAAATCTTTGAAAGTATTTAACATGTTTTAATTAAAAAGAGAATTGACAAACACAGGTGGGTTTGCAGTTAAAGTCTGGAGGTCCAGGCTTCAAATTTTACTAATCACAGTTGCTATCAATGCAACCTAAGGGAGTCCCTTACCCTCTCTGAAGCTCTTCTGTAATATGGAGGTGATAATACCCATAAGATGTTTTTTATAGAATTGTTAGAAAACTCAGATGGGATGGTACATATATAATACAGCTATTTATGGGCAACAGAATTGCTGAACAGCACTGTCATGTCAGCACAATGTCCTCAACTCTTTCTGATGAGTTGGCCAACCCCCTCACAATTCCTGGGTTGAGTTTCATAAAGCTGTTGCTGCCCCTGTTTCAGCCACCTGCAAAAGCCCACCTGTGGTATTGCCAAAGTGCATGCTCTAGACCAGCCACAAACCAGATATCACAGATCACTTTTGGCCTTTTGACTTGTCTCAGACTGGAAAAATAACTCACCTTGACCCAGTGTTGCTTTCCCATTTTGTTGTCTTTGCCACTCCAGAATTCAATTTGCAGCATTATTTTTAAATTTTTAGGAGGGGTATGTTGACAATATATTTTGCTAAGCATTGTGGAAGTTTGAGACAGAGTTGAAGCTTTAGACAGCCTTACTCTGCATGGAGTGTTTCCATAGCCACACACTCATACACTGTAATTTGTTAACTTCAGAACTCTTGTAATTCCAACTGATGTCAGTTGGAGCTGAAAGAGGGGTAATCTACTTACCACCCATACACATACCTTTGACACCTTCCTCTCTTCACTTTATCAGGGGGAAAATATAACCCTATATCAACTGTATAAACAATTCATCCTCTGTCTCTTCTCCCTTCTAGAGGGAGAAGAAGTTAAGGAAGGGGATTCTGTCATGTTACTCATTTGCCCCAGCATCAGGTGGCAATCCAAGTAAATTGTTCAAATATTTACTGTTCTCTTGTTGCCCATCAATTTGTTCCCTTTGATATAAAAGAAAAACAAGTTGCACACACCATCTTGGACTTGTGTGATTAATGATAAATGAGAGCAGCAGAAGAAATTGGGGAGAGGGAGAGTTTCTTTGCTTGTTAGGAGAGAGAGAGACGTTTGATTCCTTTTGGGAAAATTTGAGATGAAAGAGAGGAAACTAATTTGTTTATTTTTTTCTTTAAAGATATGGCAAATTGTATCCCTTAGCATGAGCTAAAGAAGGGATGAGGAAACATCTCTTGGATACCCATAGGAGAAAGACAACTTATAAAAAGAAAAAAAAATCATTTCATGGACCAGTAAGAGAAATTATTGAAGTTGTATACATATACACATATGTATATATATATATATATATATATATATACACATACATAAATATATACATATACCTACATACCTACATACACACACATATATCCAGAGTTATTAATTCAGGAAACACATAACAAATGAAAGAAGCTCTTTTCTCATGCAGAAACACACACACACACATAAACAGTACACGTAACAGTCCTACTAGATTTTATACTCCTTGCAGAAAATGATTATGCCTTTGTAGATGTATGTATTGAACACAATTCCTTGCATACAAAATGTGTTCAGTAAATACTGGAGGCACTCTAATGTAGTCAAAAAGGTACGGTACTTTACATAAGACTTTCTGTTCCTTCACTTTCTGTTATTTCACCATCTTGATATATGACCTTGAAGAAAGTACAGAATCCCTGTTTTCTTCTTTAAAATGTGAATGATTATACTTGTGCCTTCATAGGTTTTGTGAGGTTCTAATGGGAAAATATGTGTTAAAGAGTTATGGGATATAGAAGTGCTTTTTAAGTGGAAGCTATTATTTACTGAATGATATAATTGCATAGACTCAAAGCACATGCTTATTAAATTTTGCAGTTTAAAATACCTCTTGCTGTTCTCATTATATTTATTTGGAACAGTCATATTTTCCTTGTGTTTATAAGCATTATTATATGACCCAGCTTCCCATTCTATATAGCCACTATAACAAATGTTATCAATGGCTTTTACATATTGAATATATGGATTTGTTCTCCTTCAGAAACAATATGAAAATAGTTCAATGAGGCCAATCTTTAAATTTAATCTTGAAAAATGTTTTCAATCCAAGATGTGTGGACGCCAATGGGTCCTTGAGATATTTTCTTTAGGGAAATAGTTTCCAGATGTAACCAAAAATGTTTTCTATGCAAAAAGAGGCATGGGCATCACCCATCTCTCATGTATGCTAGTAACCCTATATGTTGATACTTTGCCCACCTTATTTGTCCAAGAGATGAGTATTTATTGACCAACTCTATAAAAAAAATCAGCATGATTTTGTCTCCATCAATGCATGGAAAAAGTAGCAAAACCCACCAAGATAAAATTTTTCAAACCGTTTATTTCTGGGATTGCCTCTGAAGCAAAATGCCCATTCTGGCCTCCAAGTTTCACCCTCCTCTTTGATAGGTACTTCAAAGAATTTTTCTTCTCCTACTAAATGTTCTCATCCCCCTTACTTTTAACACACACTAACCCACAGATAATGGCTATATGGAAGTGTGCAATATGATTCCTACTTATTTATAAACTTGAAAGCAATGACCAAGCACAAGTACATACTGATGCTGATTTCTTGTTGTCTTTTATTCTGGAAAAGCACCAAAATGACATCACTATTTTGGGGTAAAGGTACAGCATGTCTGGCTGTGACTGTTCAGAGCAGTATGAGCTTGGAAGGCTCTACCACAGGTTGGGCACAAATGGTGCATATGAATATTTGGAGTGGAAATGTCTCTAAATTTGCACACTTCACATTTCTTTTGAGCTACTGCCATTTTGCTTTGTTCATAGATTGCAGTATGTCATTTGATGTTACTGCATCATACTGGGTGCTTCATACCTGTGTCTTCCATATCTCACAATCAGTTCAAAGTTCTTCACAGACACCTTGAGAGTGGCCTTGTTCAGATCAAGTAATGTTATATATAGACCTCTGTTCTCCTGGCATTTCTCCTGGAGATGTCAGGCAGCAAATAATGTATCAACTAGACCTTAGCACTTTCTGAAATCACACTGACTCTCAGGAAAATGGCCTTCTCCTAAGTGAAGGATCAGTCTATTAAGAAGGACTTCTATGTGAGCACTTTCCTTGTGGGAGGTCTTCATAAAAGTCTTTTTGGTAAACATAAATTTGGTATTCAAGCAGCATAGGCTGTCATACTCTCTACAACAGAGTTTGAACACTTGGCAGTTCAACTGGAGAAAGAATCTTAGTCTACAGAACCTTATCTTGACAGGCGATCTTCTGAATCTTTCCAAGACAATTCAAATGGAAGTGATTCAGTTTCCTGGCAAGCACTGGTATACTGCCCAGTTTTCATAGGTATACAGCAATGAAGTCAGCACAATTTCTCTGCAAACCTTCAGTTTGGTGAGTCATCTAAAACCTATTCTCTCTTACTCTTCCCTTCAACCTCTCAAAACACTGAGCTACCTATGTCAATGTGTGTATCAACCTCATCATTTATGTATACATTCCTGGAAAATATGGTGCCAATGTAAATGGACATAATCTCAGCCTTCAAAATTTCTCCTCTTGCTGTAACTGATGTTTCCAAATGTGGATGATGTGGTGATGGCTAGTAAAGAACTTCAGTTCTCTTGATGTTAATTATTAGGCCAAAATTATCGTAAGCAACAGAAAGTTGATTCATACTTAGTTGCATCGCAGCTTCAGATGTAGCACTGAATATGCAATCCTCTGTAAACAAACAGTCAAACACTAATTGTCCCTCCCCTTTAGTCTTGGTTTGTTGCCTTTTTTGTCCTAGTTGGAAGAGTCCAACATCACTGAAAGTATCACACTAAAAGCATGGAATCAAGCACACAACTCTGCTTCACTCCATTGGTGATTGGGAAAACATGAGAGCATATTATCTAGAACCTGAGCAAGCATGCTATCATATAACCACATTTTGCCATGATTTTCCACAAACCGTCATGACTGATGGTATCAAAGGCCTTGTTCAGATCAACTAATATGTGCAGACCTCTTTCTGCTCCTGGAATTTCTCCTGGAGATGTCAGATAGCAAATAACATATCTACCATGGCTTGGCTCCATCTGAAGCCACATTAGGTCTCAGGTAAAGGACCATACTAAGTGAAAGATCAGCCTATTAAAAAGGAGTCTGGCAAGAATTATTCTAGCAATGACTAAGTGATGTACAAGAGGGGCATCCTTGAACTCCTAGGGAATAACCTTTTCTTGCCATATAACCCAAGAAATTTCTATCAGTCTCTGTATGAGCCGAGAACTTCCTGCTATTTAAATCTCAGCAGGAATAAATTCAGGAGAGGAATCTAATGGTATTCATAATATCTTCAGTTGGAAATTTAGCTAGAGTGAGATTGACTTCAACCTGAGGTATGTGCTCAATGGCTTCAACATTGATTTATAACAGTCTGTTGAGGATACTATGGAAGTGTTCAGCCCATCTCTCCAGGATAACATCCATATCCCTAATCAATGTGGTTCCATCAGCACAGAGTACGTGAGATGCAGCATAGTTCTTTGGCCCATAAATAGCCAACAGGACATAATACCAATGCTTTGGAGTTTTACCATTAGGGTAAAACTGAATTTTGCCTACTTTCTTAGTGAGCCAAGATACCTGCATCTCTCCAAGCTTCACTTGAATTTTACTTTGGACAGGGTTAAATGTTACCTTCTAAGAGACAAATTAACTATCCTGCTGGTAAACCATGTGAAGTTTTTTTTTTTTTTGTGGTTATTTTTTGTTGTTGAGGAGTTCTTGAATTTCCCCATTATTTTCATCAAAACAATGTTGATGTTTGTAAATATTCTGGCCCGTATGAGTAAATACAGTCCTATATACCAAATCTCTGAAAGCTTTCCACAACTTTTCTACCCCACTGTTGTGAACCTTGTGTTGTCTATTTTGTTGTCTGTTTTCTTTCCAAGTTACTAATTGTTCCTGCTTAGAAAAGAGTTCTAATGTGTTGACATTAAGTTTTCTGGTAGATTTCTTGCCTTGACAATCATGGAGGCATGTCTCTCTTAGTCATTGCTGGAAAAAATCTTGCTAGAGTCCTCCTTAATAGTCTGATTCTTCACCTGGAAGACGGTCATATCCTGAGAGCCAATGTGGCTTCAGAAAAGGCTGAGGAACAGTCAATATGGTGTGTACTGCCCTACAATTCCAGGAGAAATGCCAGCAGCAGAAAAGAGGGCTTTTGTAGATGTTTGTAGTTTGTAGTTTGTAGATCTGACCAAGGCTTTTGACACTGCTAGTTATGAGGGCTTATGGAAAATCGTTAAAATTTGGTTGCCCAGAGAAGTTCATCAGTATTGTACGTCAGTTTCATGATGGCGTGTTTACCTGGGTTCTGGATAGTGGAAAATGCTCTCCTCTCTTCCCAGTCGCCAGTGGAGTGAAACAGGGTTGTGTGCTTGCTCGTATGCTTTTTAGCATGATGTTTTCAGCCATGTTGTCACAAGCTTTCAGTGAGGATTAACACAACATCAAAGTCAACTACCATACTGATGGTAAGTTTTTCAATTTGAAAAGGCTACAAGCCAAGACCAAAGTAGAGGGAGTAATGGTGTATGATTTTCTGTTGGCAGATCATTGTGCACTCAATACAGTCTCTGAAACTGAGATGCAATATGCAACAAAACATGGATCAATTCTCTGCTGCCTGTGCTAATTTTGGACTAATAATTAACACCAAGAAAATACAGGTGCTCCATCAGCCACCACCACACCATCCATATGTGGAACCATCAGTTACACCAAATGGAGAAATTTTGAATGCTGTGGATAAATTCACTTACATTGATAGTGTACTTTCCAGGGATGTACACATTGAAAATGAGGTACATGCATTGCAAGAACTAGCTCAGTGTTTGGGAGGCTTCAAAGGATAGTTTGGGAGAGAAAAGGTATAAGACTGACTACCAAACTGAAGGTCTACAGAGCAGTTGTGCTGACCTCATTGTTATATGCCTGTGAAGCATGGACTTCTACCAGCACCATGCCAGGAAACTAAATTGCTTCCATTTGATTGTCTTAGGAAGATTCTGAAGATCAACTTGTAGAATAAGTTACTAGACACGGAAGTCCTTGCTCAAGCTGAACTGCTAAGCATTCACACTATGCTTCAAAGAGTACAGCTACTATGGGTCAGCCATGTTGTTCAAAAACAAATGCTTGCCAAAAAGACTATTTTATGGAGAACTCACATGGGGCACGCAATCACATGGTGGTCAGAAGAAGTGACACAAGGACACTCTCAAGGTCTCTCTCGAGAACTTTGGATTTGATTGTGTGACACGGGAGACATTGGCACAGGACTGCTCAACATGCCATGCCCATATCAGAAAGGGCGCTGTGCTCTATGAGCAAAGCAGAATTGAGACAGCATGAACTAAACATAGGATGCCCAAATTTGGAACACCAATTCCAAATATTCACATGAGCTATCTGTGTGCAACCTGTGGTAGAGCATTCTGAGCTTGTATTGGTCTGATCAGCCACAGTCGGAGACACTGAAACTTCTTTTTATCATGGTGATATCATTTTCAACCTCTTTGAGAATTAAAGACAACAACCGACCAACCAATCAATTCAAAAGATGCTCTAAATTACTATTTGTTGGAGAAATGCAAATTAAAACAATTCTGAGGTAATCCTTCAAATCTATTAGATTGGCTAAGAGAATAGACAAAGAAAATGGCCAATGTGGAAGGGGATGTGGGAAAAATGGGACACTGTTGTACTGTTGGCAGAGTTGTGAACTAATTCAATCATTCTTTTTTTAAATTTATTTACTTAACTTTTTACATTCGTTTCGACAAAATTTTGGGTTCCAAATTTTCTCCCCATTTGTCCCCTCCCCCTAACCCCAATACACCGAGCATTCTAATTTTCCCTATCACCAATCTGCCCTCCCTTCCATCATCCTCCCCACCCTGCTTATCTCCTTCTCCCCCACTTTCCTGTATTGTAAGATAGATTTTCATACCAAAATGAGTGTGCATTTTATTCCTTCCTTTACTCGAATGTGATGAGGGTAAACTTCATGTTTTTTTTTCTCAGCTCTCCTCTTTTCCTCTCCACTAAAAAGTCTCCTGCTTGCCTCTTGAATGAGATATAATTTATCCCATTCCATTTCACACTTTCTCCTCCCACTACATTTCTCTTTCACCATTTACCTTAATTTCTTTTAAGATATGATCCCATCCTATTCAATTCACTCTGTGCTCTCTGTCTCTGTATGTGCATGCATGCATGTACATGTGTGTGTGCGCATGTGTGTGCGTATGTGTGTGTGTGGTCCCACCAACTACCCAGACACTGAAAAGTTTTAAGAGTTACAAATACTGTCTTTCTATGTAGGAATGTAAAGAGTTCACCTTTGGTAAGTCCCTTATGACTTCTCTTTGCTGTTTACATTTTCATGCTTCTCATTCTTGTGTTTGTAAGTCAAATTTTCTTTTCAGCTCTAGTCTTTTCATCAAGAATGATTGAAAGGCCTCTATTTCATTGAAAGACCATATTTTCCCTCAAAGTATTATACTCAGTTTTGCTTTGTAGGTAATTCTTGGTTTTAGTCCTAGTTCCTTTGACTCCTGAAATATCCTGTTCCATGCCCTTCGATACCTTAATGTAGAAGCTTCTAGATCTTGTGTTATCCTGATTGCATTTCCACAATACTGGAATTGTTTCTTTCTAGCTGCTTGCAAGATTTTCTCCTTGACATGGGAATTCTGGAATTTGGCCACAATATTCCTAGGATTTTCTGTTTTTGTATCTCTTTCAGGCAGTGAGTGGTGGATTCCTTCAACACTTATTTTGCCCTGTGGTTGTAGAATCTCAGGGCAGTTTCCCTTGATAATTTCATGAAAGATGATGTCTAGGCTCTTTGTTTGATCATGGCTTTCAGGTAGTCCCATAATTTTTAAATTATCTCTCCTGGATCTATTTTCCAGGTCAGTTGATTTTCCCATGAGATATTTCACATTCTCTTCCATTTTTTTGTTCTTTTGGTTTTGTTTTGTGATTTCTTGGTTTCTCAGAAAGTCATTAGACTCCATCTGTTCCATTCTAATCTTGAGAGACCTATTTTCTTCAGTGAGCTTTTGAACCTCTTTTTCCATTTGGCTAATTCTGTTTTTGAAAGCATTCTTCTCCTCATTGGCTTTTTGAACCTCTTTTGCCAATTGAGTGATCCTGTTTTTCAAGGTGTAATTTCCTTCAGCATTTTTTTTGGTCTCCTTTAGCAAGGTATTGACCCGTTTTTCATGCTTTTCTTGCATCCCTCTCATTTCTTTTCCCAGTTTTTCTTCCACCTCTCTCACTTGATTTTCAAAATCTTTTTTGAGCTCTTCCATGGCCTGAGCCCACCAGACATCCACCTCGGATGTCTGGGATACAGAGTCCCTGACCTCCACGTCTTTCCCTGATGGTAAGAATTGTTCCTCGTCATCAGAATTGAAAGACAGGAACATCTGTGCCCCATCAAAGTAGCTTTCTATGGTCTTATTTTTCTTCCCTTTTCTGGGCATTTTCCCAGCCAGTTATTTGACTTCTGATATTCCTCTTCACCCCTGCCTATATCTTCCCAGCTAGTGCTTGGGGTATGAGATTCAAATGCTGCTCCCCAGCCTCAGGGCTTTCAGCAGTGGGCAGCACTGCTATTCAATGTGAGCTTAAGTTCTGGTACTAGGGTGGGGGCAGAGCCGCCTCCCAGGCTCAGTTCCCTCTCGGTTTTATACAGAGACCTTCTGTAATGGCCCTAAACTCCTGCTTGCTCTGGGAGTCCCAGGCCACTGCTGCCTCTGCTGCCACCTCTGCCACTGCCTCTCAAGGGGACCCGAGCCACGGAGATACCCCACTCCCCTCTCGGCCAGCCCAGAAGTCTCTCTCACTGACCTGTAGTGCCTGTGGGTGGAGGGACCTTTGCAGCTGCCAGCGATTCTGTCCCTGAAGCCTGCTCGGATCTGCTCCTCTGGGACCGCATGGCCAGGGCAGTGCAAGGGTGGTCTCTGCTGTCTGGAGCGTGATGGACTCTCTGGGGATGGTTTTCCAGGGCTCTCTGGAATGGAAATCTCTTCCACTGTGTTTCTACTTGACTTTCAGTGCTCCAGAATTTATGGGGAGTTCTTTTTACAGAAAATTTCTGGGCTGTGGATTCGGAGCCAGTGTATTTGAGTCTTTCTACTCCGCCATCTTGGCTCCTCCTCCTCACAGTCCTCAATCATTCTTTAGAGCAATTTGGAATTGTGTCCAAATATTTGTAGTATTACTTTTATGTTCACAAAGAACTGGAAATTGAGAGAATATCCATCAATTGTGAAATGACTGAACAATGTGTGGTATATGATTGTGATGGAATACTCTTGTGATATAAGAAATAATAAGCTAGATGCTCTGAGAAAAGCATGGAGAGACTTAGATAAATTGATTTGAAGTGAAATTAGTAGAACAAAGAGAACATTGTGTATAGTAAAAGCAATATAGTAAGATGATCAATTGTGAATAGGTTGGCTATTTTCAGCAGTACAATGATCCAAGAGAATTCTGAATGACTTCTCGTAAAAATTGCTATCCATCCCTAGAAAAAATATGATGAAGTCTAAATTCAGATCAAAACATCCTTTTTTTGGTTTATTTTTCTTGTGTTTTTGTTTTGGTCTGTGTCTTCCTTTGCAACATGACTAATATGGAAATATGTTTTGCATGATTATGCTTGTATAACCTATATTAAATTGTTTGTCTTCCCAATGAGGGGGGTGAGAAGGGAGGAGAGATTTTGGAAATTAATTTGAAAAGTGAATGCTGTAAAAAATTACATATATTTAAGTGGAAATGAAATATTAAATGAAAACGTTAGCTGTAGCAATAAGAAAAGGAAAAACAAATTTAAAGAATAAAAATGCAATAAGGTAAAAATAAACTATCACTCCTTGCAGATGATACAATGATATTCTTAGAGACCCTATAGAATTAACCAAAAACTAGTTGATACCACAAATTATGCAATTTGACAGGATATAAAATAAATCCATATTATATATTATCAGTATTTCTTTATTCTACAGACATATTCCATCAGGATGAGATCAAAAGAGAAATTCCACTTAAAGTAACTCCAGGGAACACACTTGGGACTGTATCTGACAAGACAAAAGGATTATTTGAAAATAATTTCAAAACAGTTTTTACACAATAAAAACCAATCTAACAAACTGGAGAAATATTAATTGCTCATGAGTAGACTGAGCCATTATAAAAAAAAAAATGATGTTTCCATCTAAGTTAATTTATTTATTCAATGTTATACTAATCAGATTATCAAAGAATTATTTTTAAAAGCTAGAAAAATAATAATCAAATTCATCTGGAAGAATGAAAAGTCAAGCATGTCAAGGGATATAATTAGAAATAATTGAAGGAAGATAGCCTTCAATTCCAGATTTCAAACTATTTCAAAATGACAGTCATCTACACAATGTGGTGTTGTCTATGAAATCGTGGCAGCTTAATGGAATAGATTATGTACACACTACAGAGTAGCAAATGACCACGATAAATTACTGGTTGATTACCCCCAAGATTCAAGCTTTGGGTAGAAAAACTCATTATTTGACAAAAAAATTGTTTATAAAACTGTAAACCAATTTAATAGTAACTAAGTATAGATCATTTCTCACACTGTATACAAAGATAAGGTCAAAATAGATAAATAATTTTTACATAAAGGGTCACATTGTGAGTAAATTAGGCTAGTGTGGAAAAATGTCAGATCTATGGGCAAAGGAAGAGTTTATGACTAAACAAAAAGTATATAATATCATGGGAAGCAAAATAGATAACTTTGAATTACACGAAATTTAAGGACTTTCACCCACAAAACAATAACAACAACAGCAAAAACTAAAATAGTGAGCAAAACAGGGAACTGGGGAAAATTACAGCCAGATTCTCTGATAAAGACATCATTTCTCAAATATGTATAGTGATAAGAAAAATTGATAAAAAATAAGAGCAACTCCTCAGTTGCAAAGTGTTCAAATGGCATGAACAATCAATATTCAGAAGATCAAATCAAAGCTATCAATAGTCACATGAAAATTCTCTATATCAGCAATGATTAGAGAAATGAAAATTAAACAATTCTGTGATATCATTTCACCCTCAACAAACTAACATGGCAGAAAAGGAAAATGACATATTCTGGAGGGAACACTAATTGGGGCACTAATTAAATGGCGGTGAGATTGTGGACTTGTCCATCCATTCTGGAGAATAATTTGGAAATATGCTGAAAGGGCAATAAAACTGCACACCTTTTGCCTGTGCAATACCACCATAAGTCTGTATCTCAAAGAGATCAAGGAAAAGGGAAAAGGACCAATTTGTACAAAAATACTATAGAAGGGATTTTTTTTTTGTGTGTGATGGCAAAGAACTGAAAATTGAGCAGATGTTCATCAATTGGGAAATGGCTGAAGAAGTTATTTTACATGATTATGGTGGAATACTATTGTGATATTTAATGAAAAATAGTTTCAGAAAAAATCTGGGAAGACTTATATGAACTGATGCAAAGTGAAGTAAACAAAACAGGAGAACATTGTACATAGTAATAGCAATATCATATGGTGATCAATTGTGAATGACTTAGTTACTCTGATCAAAACAATGATTGAAGTCAATTCTAAACAACTTATGTTGAAAAATACTATACATCTTCAGAGAAAGATTTTAACTTTATTTTTCCAGTGTTAGTTTTTGTCTGTTTTCTTTCACAATATGAGTAATATGTAAACATATTTTTCATGACTTTGCATATATAAACAATATGAAGTTTCTTGCCTTCTCAAGGAAAGGGGATAGAATTTGAAATTCATTTTATATACTAGATACATATGTGACAGATAGATATGTAGACAGATAGATAACATGAAATTGGAAAATATTTAATAAAATGAATAAAATATATATTTTTAAAACAGAGAGCCATCTTTTCCTTCATGACTCAGTTCATGTCACATTTTTCATGATGTCATCTTTTGTCCCTCCCATCCTGCAAATATATATAAAACTATAAATTATTCATCATTCCTAAAATATCACGTACCATTCAGTTGGCAAAGTAGTAATAGATGATGTTTTTTGACTTAGGGCCTGAGTTCAGTGTTAGTTCTGTCACCATGGACAAATTATTTAGTATCTCAGTTCCCTAGAAGACTTCCTAAGAATATGTTTTAGATAATTGCCAATCTAAGTCTACATATCTCCACAATATGAGTTCCTTACACTTGTAGCACATTCTCTTAAGCTATTATCCCCAAACCCAAGTCACGTTGGAATATTAGGTACCCAGAAGGTAATTTATATTTCTCCTTTCAGAGTTTTAAAGGCTACTAGAGTTATTGGGGGTTAAATTTTCTACCATAAATATCATAAGCCCCTATGAGTGTACTTTTCTTATTGATGAACTGATACGAATCAGTCAGCCAGACAAAAATAGCTTTTAGAAATATTTATTTAGTATGATTACATGTTGGGAATACAAAAATTTTGGTTCAAAGTATTCACCCACACCAGAACCATATTCTCCCACACAGATATACAAGGTCCTGGCAAAATTTGACTCAAGCTGTAGCAAGAGATGCAACGCAGGCAGTAACAAAACTCTTGAAAAGCTGTTTTCTTATCCACATGTGACCCTCATGAAGTTCCCTTTAGGCATGGTATAACTTTTGCCTGGGTTTGTTATAAAGTTCTGCAGTTGACTTTCTTTGGTATATTTAAAAATTCTTTTGGTCCTGAAACAGACAATTCTCTGTCAGCTCTTCTCAGGAATTTCCTAGAAAACCTCTGAGAAGTCCA
The DNA here is from genome assembly GCA_023548195.1 of Bettongia penicillata ogilbyi. Lineage (NCBI taxonomy): Eukaryota > Metazoa > Chordata > Mammalia > Diprotodontia > Potoroidae > Bettongia > Bettongia penicillata. Next base: position 3,492,160 of record JAJHZJ010000139.1, read on the forward strand.
TATTTCATGATTCTCCAAATTTCAAAAGATCATCATCTGTTGGAAGAGAAGAGAGAACCTCTTCTCTACCCCACCACCTGCCCCACCAAGAGATACCCTCTCAAGGGCTTGACTAGTCTCTTCTTTCCTTGAGACAGCCTTGACACACAAATATGAAGTTTATAAACTGACTTGAGTCTTATAGGGCATGACTGAATAGCCTTAACTAATGCTAATCTACTTGCTTTGTGGTATAATTTCATATCATCCCAGGGCATTCACTCCTTGAAAATTGATTAAGACTTTTCACACTTAATTTAGTGCCTTTGATTGCTTGATTGATTCGATAGAGATATTAAAATCATATTTAAGTTAGTTTCTTTAACTGAGATGGGAACGATTTATTAATTCAAATTGATTAATTCAAATTAAGTATACCCTGATAAAAGGAGCTAGAAAACAAACAACTCTTTAACTATTTTTCTAAATTCTGACATATTTATTTATGTTCCATCACCCTCTGTTTGTTCTAAGCTCCATGAGGTCAGGAATATTGTCGTTTATCGTCTTTCTTTTCCTAGCACTTTGTTTTAGCTTGCACCTAATTGAAACTAACCAAAACTCAGATTATTTATACTAGAGTGCTTAATTCTCATTTAGTCATATGGGCTAAGTGTAGGAAGAGGGATAGCATGCTTCTATACTATTCGGTATGTTCCTACAGTACCTCTTTAGATTTGGTTCATGAAAGTGGGTACCAACACAAAGGAATCATAATGGTTACTAAAATTTTCCTTTGCAAACATTCAACCTATGAAGACAAATATCCCTTCTGAACTGAGACATTTATAGAAAGCTCCTTGAAAGTACTTGTTAAAATACAGGAGATTAAGGGCGGAGCCAAGATGGTGGAGTAGAAGGACGCACATTTATGAGCTCCGAAACCACAGCCCATAGAATTAATGTAAAAAGAGACCCCCATAACTTCTGGACCACTGAAAGGTGTACAGAAAGAGAGTGGAAGAGATTTCCGTTCAGAGAGCCCTGGAGAGCTGTCCCCAGGGTCTGCCACACCCCGGAAAGCAGACCCCACTCCAGCGCTGCCCTGGCTGTGGCCTCAGAGAAGCTGATCCAAGCAGGCTTCAGGGACAGAACCTCCAGCGGCCAGGAAGGTCCCTCCACCCACAGAAGCTACAGGTCAGTGAGAGAGATGCCTGGGCTGGAGGAGGGGAGTGAAGTGTCTCTGTGACTCGGGCCCCCTCGGGAGGAAGCAGCAGCGGCAGCGGCTGGGGCGGCGGCGGAGGCAGAGGCGGGGGCGGTGGAGGCAGCGGGCGGATGCAGCAGAGGCTGCGGCCCAGGACTCCCCCAGCAGCAGGCAGGATCTTCATTACTGAAAGACTCTGCATAAACAACCTGAGGGAGCTGAGCCTGGGAGACGGCCCTCCCCCACCCCACTCCATTACTGAAGGCCTCTGCATAAAGCCCCTGAGGGAGCTGAGCCTGGGAGGCGGCCCTGCCCCCACCCCAGCACCAGAACTAAAGGTCACATTGATTAGCAGGCGGGCGGCGTGGAAAGCACATTTGAATCTCAGAGCCCAAGCACTAGCTGGGCAGATCTAGGCGGGGGTGGACAGGAATCTCAGAAGTCGAGTAACTGGCTGGGAAAATGCCTAGAAAAGGGAAGAAAAATAAGACTATAGAGAGTTATTTCCAACAAATGCAAATGATCCCGACTTTCGGATCTGACGACGACGACAAGGAAATATTCTTGCCATCAGGGAAAGACATGGAGGGCGGGGCCTCAGTACACCAGACATCCCAGGGGGATGTCGGGTGGGCTCAGGCCTTGGAAGAGCTCAAAAAGGATTATGAAAAGCAAGTTACACAGGTGGAGGAAAAACTGGGAAGAGAAATGAGAGAGATGCAAGAAAAGTATGAAAAACGGGTCAATACCTTGGTTAAGGAGACCCAAAAAAATGCTGAAGAAAATAACACCTTGAAGAATAGGCTCACTCAATTGGCAAAAGAGGTTCAAAAAGCCAATGAGGAGAAGAATGCTTTCAAAAGCAGAAATAGCCAGATGGAAAAAGAGGTTCAGAAGCTCACTGAATTTAATAGCTCTCTCAAAATTAGAATGGAACAGATAGAGTCTAATGACTTTATGAGAAACCAAGAAATCACCAAACAAAACCAAAAGAATGAAAAAATGGAAGAGAATGTGAAATATCTCATGTGAAAAACAACTGACCTGGAAAATAGATCCAGGAGAGACAATTTAAAAATAATGGGACTACCTGAAAGCCATGATCAAAAAAAGAGCCTAGATACCATCTTCCATGAAATTATCAAGGAAAACTGACCTGACATTCTAGAACCAGAGGGCAAAATAACTATTGAAAGAATCCATCAATCACCACCTGAAAGAGATCCAAAAAGAGAAACTCCTAGGAACATTGTGGCCAAATTCCAGAACTCCCAGCTCAAGGAGAAAATCTTGCAAGCAGCTAGAAAGAAACAATTCCAGTACTGTGGAAACACAATCAGGATAATTCAAGATCTAGCAGCTTCTACATTAAGGGATTGAAGGGCACGGAATAGGATATTCCAGAAGTCAAAGGAACTAGGACTCAAAACAAGAATCACCTACCCAGCAAAACTGAGTATAATACTTCAGGGGAAAATATGGTCTTTCAATGAAACAGAGGATTTTCAATCATTCTTGATGAAAAGACCAGAGCTGAAAAGAAAATTTGACTTTCAAACACAAGAATGAGAAGAAGCATGTAAAAGTAAACAGCAAAGAGAAGTCTTAAGGGATTTACCAGAAGTGAACTGTGTACATTCCTACATGGAAAGACAATATTTGTAACTCTTAAAACTTTTCAGTACCTGGGTAGTTGGTGGGACCACACACACACACATGTACATGCATGCACGCACACACACATACACACATGCACACACATACAGAGACAGAGAGCATAGAGTGAATTGAATAGGATGGGACCATAGCTTAAAAGAAATTAAGGTAAATGGTGAGAGAGAAATGTACTGGGAGGAAAGAGGGTGAAATGGAATGGGGTAATTACAGGTCATTTAAGAGGCAAGTAGGAGACTTCTTAGTGGAGGGAAAAAGAGGAGAGCTGAGAAAAAAAAAAAACAATTAGTTTACCCTCATCACATTTGACTAAAGGAAGGAATAAAATGCACACTCATTTTGCTATGAAAACCTATCTTACAGTATAGGAAAGTGGGGGAGAAGGAGATAAGCAAGGTGGGGGGGATGGTGGAAGGGAGGGCAAAGGGAGGAGGGAGCAATTTGAAGTCAACACTTGGGGAGGGACAGGATCAAAAGCAGAAGAGAAACAATGAGGGGCAGGGGAGGATGGAGGGTAATTCAGTTAGTCTTACACAACATGACTATCAGGGAAGACATTTGCAAAATTACACAGATATGGCCTATATTGAATTGCCTGCCTTCCCAAAGGGAATGGGTGGGGAGGGAGGGATGGGGAGAATTTGGAACTCATAGTTTTAGAACAACCGTTTAGTATTGCTGTTGCTACTAGGAAAGAAAACATACAGTTAATGAGGAATATAAAGTCATCTGACCCTACAGGAAAAAAGAGAAGATGGAGACAAGAGAAGGGAGGGATGACACAAGAGAGGGCAGATTGGAGATAGGGAAAATTAGATTGCTTGGGGTATTGGGTGGGGGGAGGGGATAACAGGGGAGAAAATTTGGAACCCCAAATTTTGTGAAAATGAATGTAAAAAGTTAAATAAATAAATAAATAAATAAAATAGAGGAGATTAAAAACTCTATTCTTTTTTTTAAATAAACTTTTTTATTTAACTTTTTACATTCATTTCCCCAAAATTTTGGGTTCCAAATTTTCTCCCCATTTGTCCCCTCCTCCCACCCCAATACACCAAGCATTCTAATTTCCCCTATCACCAATCTGCCCTCTCTTCTATCATCCCTCCCTGCCCTTGTCCCCATCTTCCCTTTTGTCCTGTAAGGGCAGATGACTTTCTATTCCCCATCACCTGTATTACTTATTTCCTAGTAGCAAGAACAATACTCAATAGCTTTTCCTAAAACTTTGAGTTCCAACTTCTCCCCATCCCTCTCTCCCCACCCATTCCCTTTGGGAAGGCAGGCAATTCAATATAGGCCATATCTATGTAGTTTTGAAATGACTTCCGTAACAGTCGTGTTGTGTAAGACTAACTGTATTTTCCTCCATCCTATCCTGTCCCCCATTGCTTCTATTCTCTCTTTTGATCCTATCCCTCACTAACAGTGTTGACTTCCAATTGCTCCCTCCTCCCATTGCCCTCCCTTCCATCATCCCCCACCACCCTGCTTGTCCCCTTCTCCCCCACTTTCCTGCATTGTAAGATAGGTTTTCATACCAAAATGAGTGTGCATTTTATTCCTTCCTTTAGTCAAATGTAATGAGAATAAACTTCATGTTTTTCTCTCAGTTCCCCTCTTTTTCCCTCCACTAAAAAGTCTCCTGCCTGCCTCTTCTGTGAGAGATAATTTACCCCATTTTATTTCACCCTCTCTCCTCCCAATACATTTCTCTCTCACCGTTTACCTTCATTTTTTAAAGATGTGATCTCATCCTATTCAATTCACTCTGTGCTCTCTGTCTCTGTGTGTGCATTCATGTATGTATGTGTGCGTGTGCAAGCATGCGTACATGTGTGTGTGTGTGATCCCACTGACTACCCAGATACTGAAGAGTTACAAATATTGCCTTTCCATGTAAGAATGTAAACAGTTCAACTTTAGTAAGTCCCTTATGACTTCTCTTTGCTGTTTACTTTTTCATGCTTCTTCTCATCCTTGTGTTTGAAAATCAAATTTTCTTTTTAGCTCTTGTCTTTTCATCAAGAATGTTTGAAAGTCCTCTATTTCATTGAAAGACCAGTTTTTCCCCCGAAGTATTATACTCAGTTTTGCTGGGTAGGTGATTCTTGCTTTTAGTCGTAGTTCCTTTGACTACTGGAATATCCTATTCCACACTCTTCGATACCATAATGTAGAAGCTGCTAGATCTTATGTTATCCTGATTGTCTTTCCACAATACTGAAATTTTTTCTTTCTAGATGCTTGCAATATTTTCTCCTTGACCTGGGAATTCTGGAATTTGGCCACAATGTTCCTAGGATTTTCTGTTTTTCAATCTCTTTCAGGCAGTGAGTGGTGGATTCCTTGAATACTTATTTTGCCCTCTGGTTCTAGAATCTCAGGGCAGTTTCCCTTGATAATTTCATGAAAGATGATATCTAGGCTCTTTTTTTGATCATGGCTTTCAGGTAGTCCCATAATTTTTAAATTATCTCTCCTGCATCTATTTTCCAGATCAGTTGTTTTTCCAATGAGATATTTCACATTCTCTTCCATTTTTTTATTCTTTTGGTCTTGTTTTGTGATTTCTTGATTTCTCATAAAGTCATTAGCCTCCATCTGTTCCATTCTAATTTTGAGAGAACTATTTTCTTCAGTGAGCTTTTGAACCTCCTTTTCCATTTGGCTAGTTCTCCTTTTGAAAGCATTCTTCTCCTCATTGGCTTTTTGAACATCTTTTTCCAATTGAGTGAGCCTATTTTTCAAGGTGTTATTTTCTTCAGGGTTGCTATTCATTGTGATATTAAATTCAGGTGCTTAAGTGGGGGACAGGGCTAGTATTCAGTGTGAGATTAAGATCACGTGCTCTGGTTGGGGCAGGGCTGCCACAGGGGGCTCAATACCTTCAGGGGTTTTATTCAGAGATCTTCAACAATGGATCCAAGCTTTGCGAGTTACTTTCCACTGCTGCCTCCCCTGCTGTCTTCCGAGGTGGCCCGAATCATGGGGATACCCCACTACCCTCTTGGTGAACCAGACAGTCTCTCTCACTAACCTCTGGCATCTGTGGGTGGATGGACCTGCATGGCAGCTGGGGATTCCATCCCTGAAGCCTGCTCATATCTACTCCTCTCCCTGCCACATGGACAAGGCAGGGCTGGGCTCTGTTCCAGGTCCGGTGCGCGATGGACCCCTGGTGCCAGTCCTTCAGGGCTCTCTGGAACAGAAATCTCCTCCACTCCGTTGTTGTGCAGCTTCCACTGCTCCAGAATTTGTTGGGATTTCCTCTTTACAGATAATTTATGGACTGTGGGTTCAGAGCTAGCATATGTGAATCTTTCTACTCCGCCATCTTGGCTCCTTCCCCAAGAACTCTATTCTGAAATAGTCCACCATGTCAGATGTTGGAGTTACTGATTTCCTACTTCGGGGTGGCAAACTCAACATCTCTGAGATTTAGTTAGGATGTATTTTAGAAGGAAGTCTAAAAGTAATAAAAAGTGAAAGAAAAAAGGAGGAAAGAAAAAGTGATAGAAAGAAATAGAAAAAAATAGGATCCCAAAGACCTAAAACCTTCCTAATACATTTAGAATATTCAATTTTAATACAATTTATGATAAATAGTATATGTTAGGCAGCATGATCTATTGTATAAAGAGCTTGCTTTGGAGACATCTGATGCTTATGGCATTTGGATGTATGCCCTAAGCAAGTCACTTAACTTCTTAGAGTTCTAGGCAGTATATATTGTACTCTGTGACCATATCTTTCAGAATACTTGAATTGATAGAAAGAGTTGCTCATCCAGGCTTTCCCTGTACCAATGGAAGTATGGGTACAGTACCCTATACCCCTAAGAGATGTATATGGTCATTACTGTGTACAAGTTAATTGAGTAAAGAACTGGATACTTCAGAGCTCCTGTTTTACTCCCCTCTGGTAACAATAACCTATATGGTCTGAAAAGTTTATTCACCTCACTTAGGGCCTACCTTGATGTCAGAGAGGATTGATATCCAATCTTTAATAACACATAACTCTTTTTGTTTAGTTAACGAATAGTTTAGATTAAAGAAGCTCACTATTGAATTGAACCATTAAATTTGAAAGCCCTAAATATTAATGTAAGCACTTTTCTTTTGTCTCTGAAGGACCTGGCAAAACTTGACAGGTCCCTATTCTGGTGCTTAAGCTTCTTGAGTGAATACAGTGTTTCTAAAAGATCTATATTTTCTAGCTATATAAGTCCATAGAGGATTCTAACATTTGCTAACACTCAAACTATAAATAGGTCTAAAGAACGTCACTCCAGTCTTCACATTTCCTAAATGAATCTACCCTTTATTTTTGGACCTTCAGCTTCCATTTGAAAATGGATAGTGTTATTGAAAATGATTACCAGGACTTTAACCAAGGTAAAGGATGGAGACAGTACATTCACGGGGGACACCTAACTCAGCTTTGACAGGATCTACTAATTGTCAGGATTCTAGTAGCATTTCACACAGGCTCTGGATAATTGATGAGATTTTAAAGACCGGATGTTTTACAAAGAATCTGTTCTGAGGCATAAAATCCATATTCTATGTCTCTCTTATTATTTGCGAAGAAAAAAAGTGATTTACTCAATGAACAAAGATAGTCACAGGAACATTGTGATTTTAGGCTTCTGCCAATCAATAAAGAGAACCCCACTTTCCTTTTTTGGGGGGCTAAAGTTTTTCTTTCATAAAGGAGTTATGGATTCTTTAGGGAATGTTAATTCAACATGCCTCTAAGAAGATTGATTATTTTTGTTTCAAACAACGGTTGTTCTTCAGTTATATCCACCTCTTCATGATCCCATTTGGGTTTTCTTGGCAAAGATAATAGGGTGATTTGATATTTCCTTCTCCAAATCATTTTACGGATGAGAAAACTGAAGCAAATAAGATTATGTCACTTGCACAGAGAGTGAGGACATATTTGAACTCAGGTCTTCCTGACTCCATGCACTGTGCCACCAAGCTTCCTCTTTCTAATGATATCATTCATCAATTACAAGAAGATGATAAATGAATGAGCTGTATAAAGGAAGAAAATCTGTATCTATTCCAAAATGGCCCCAAAACTTTTTACGGATATGTAATTGGTTCTGTTTGTAATGCATGTATTTTATTTAATGTACAGAAAAGAAAAAAAAAATTCTAAGGATGGGTCCCTAAGATTTATGAGACTGTCAAGAATTTCCATGATACCAAAAGAGTTAAGAGCCCTTGACCTAGAGAATGAGAATCACTATTGATTTCAAGGGAGTTTTCAAGAAAAGCAACTCCCATTGTCTTGAACTGGATATTATTTGATGGACTGAGGGGAGAAAAAAATTATAAACAACAACCTTAAGACTTGACTTAAGGGTCTGAGTAGAGTCAACAGTATGACTAAATAAAGTGAATGGGAATCAAAGACAGAAATCTAGGCTTAGGGATTGGTCCCTGAGCTGCAAATCTATTACATAGTTCTCTTTTTAGGATTATAAAAGTGATATCAAAAGTTTTGGGGCAGTTTTGGACTAGCTACAGTTTTCTTCCATTGTGTGACTCAGTAAACATTCCTGTTCTACAACTTTCCTAACTCTTGAAAGTGCTGGGTGTCCATAAAGTACACAGGATCCCACTATTCTAGTGATCTGATCACTTCAATAAATTGTGAGAAACAGGTAACATTTGTCATAGATCATTTCTGAAGAAAATAGAATGTGAAAGGCATCAATTAAAGTATATGGAAATGAAAAAGACATAAAGGATTGCAGATCAGTCAATGGGAAGTTCTAAAAAGCAATTAGTGACAAAAAGAGAGAAAAGAGAAGAAAGATTAAGGAGAGAATTGCCTGTATAAAACTAGGGGATTTTGTATGTGAATCAAGATAAAGAATGTAGGTTCAATTTTCAATTAATTTTATTCATTTATTTTAAACCCACAAAACTTTGGAGGAAATTTAAATGAAAAATCTGCTATGGATATAAAATAATGCTAATGATATACCAATAAAAGTGTGTTTTAAAATTGTTATGAAGAAATCAAGCTCTGTGTCACAATGATGACAGTGTGCATGCACACACACACTCACATGTATTCCAAAATAATTTTGTCATTTCAAATAATAAAATATGTATTTTCAGATGAAAAGGAAAAAAGAAAGCAGTTCAATGGATTTATCTTTTGAATCTTAGTCACTTTTAGAGAAAAGTGGTATGCATTATAGTGGTCCATTTGGAGAGAAAAAAAAATTCCCAGTGAATACAGAGAAGAACAGTAAAAAAAGAAAGTGATACTTCTCAGACCAAATGATATCTTTTTACTTTTGCTGTCTCCCCCCCAAAAATTTGTAAAATACAATTTAAACATCTATCACATGATATCTATCCTCACCAAAGGATATCATAATGTAGAGTCTGGTGTCAAGAACTTCAAGGTTATCTTCCTAGCAACTTTTGACCTTGTTACAAAGGAAGTGAATTTTACATAAAAACAACATCCATGAACTTTTAAGACAGTATTTTCACAACTGATTTTCAATATAGTGACATTCTTTGTGTAATTGTTTTTATTATTGGCATGATAATGCATTATTCAGAAATAGGATACACAGACTTCACCAGAATGCAAATTCATGGTATCCCCAAAATATTGATTCCTTGCATTGAAACTTCCTTCCAAATTTGCAAAGTCAATATCAATTAAAGTATGCTTCCTCAGGAGGAAGAGAACAAGTCCTGTATGTGTGTGTGTGTGTGTGTGTTTGTATATGTACTGTTGCTGTTTTCCTCCCAGCCTGATATCTTCATTTTTCTTTGTCTCATTAAAGGAGCCACCCCCTAGTTACTTCTTAACCAAGTCCATTCAATGAATGGGCATCACCTCACCCTAAGTGAGTACCTGAATAGATCTTGGTCTAAAGGGGCCAAGATCTCCCAGTGCATCCTGGGTCATCTCCAGTCATCCTGATGAATATCTGCTCACTGGATTCAGATGGCTCTAGCAGAGAAGTGAGGCTGATGACCTTAGACAACCCTCCCTCACTCAGAACAAAGTCAAGTGCAAGTTATGTCATCATTTCCCTGATGGCATGGTCTTCTTCAGCAATGAAGGATGAACACAACAATAGACACATATAAAATTTCCTTCTCTCAATTTAATTATGTCTTCTTGGACTTTATGTAGGTTTACTCTACCTCATGATCTAATCGTGTCACCCCTCTTGACATTTTATCTGTCTTCCCCAGAGTCATTTGCCTCCTAACAGTTTCTGCAGGTTTACATCTATTGTATGTAATGTTATTTTTTGCTTTTTGATTTGTTTCTGTGAAAGTCCAGGCTATTGAGACTTATCAGGAAGACTCATTAGAATTAGTCCCCAGCCTATTATTTTTATACAAAACTTTAAGACAAGTCACTTTTCTGATGTTTTTGCCCTAAAATATCCAGAAAGAAGTCATGATATCACTGTAATCTTTATTTAGTGCTTTTTACAAGTGGTTATTTGTGCTGGTTCTTTGTTCAGGGTCTGACTGTTGACAATAAATAAATTTTACCCTAGCTAGTAAATTACTCCATTCATTCCAGCTTTTCACAGAAACAAAAGAAAGCGATGAATCTGGAGCCCAAAGAGGTTTATTCATAAATATCTATTTTGTTTAAGACACTTTGGGTCTACTTGGTTGAAGACATATTTTCTTCATGAAACCACTGGAAAAGCCTTTATTTGAAAGTAAGAAAAATATGAAATTGGACCCTCCTCCAAATTTCCATCTAGTAACAAAACTTCCTTGAAAAATTAATAGCTTGGGGAAAAGTTGCCAGATTTACTTTAAGCTGGATATTTTGAGGAAGTCCAGGTCTTCAAATTTTAGCTAAAAAATATTTGAATTGAGAGATAATTGATTTTCTTTTTCTTTGCTCTCTCAGCTTTTCTTACCTTCAAGAAACTTTTCTAGATTTTCTGAGGAAGGAACTGCTCTCATTTGTTCATATTAGAAGTGAAAAATAGAGGAAATTCTGGTAGTCAGGACCATATATCTTAAGTGACTCTGATAATAGTTTTAGTAAGTGCCTTTTTCTTTAGAGATTCAAGTCCAGACTAGCAGCCACTAAAAGCCTTTCCTCACTGACAATGTCTGAACTCACAAGGGAAATAAATTCTGTCAGTGTGAACCTATTCCTAAGTGGGATAAAATTTCCTGACTAGCATTTTGCTACTTAAAATTCAGTTGACTAGAGAAGATATTTTATGATTGTGAAGCATAAAGCATGTCATTGAGGTGGCTCACAGTATTACTGCATTAACTACATTCTACTTCAGGGAGGCGGTGCTTGTGGGATAGATATGTTCAGGGAGTTTAGATGATACCTATATTATTTTCATGTGCCCTTAGAAAACAAATAGGTAATTGTGAAGCACAAAGAAGAGTGAAATTAATTTGTACATTACAAGGGAGAGTGACAATTTATAGCTATTAATTAGTTGTGCTTCACCTACTTTTCCCCTAGAGGACTTAAGTGAATTAGAATCAATGTGTCTTTTATGGTGATTTTTTTCAAATTCCCAGGTATTGATATTTTATTTTAGCATAAGTTAAGATTGATATTTTGTTTACCTCAGTCAGAGAAGTTCTTGAGAAAGTAAGGGCAGAATCTCTTGTGACAGATTTATTGAAACATCTTATTGAACACAAGGGAAAACTCTCTCTACTAGCGAAGGACAAAGAATATTCAACTATACATTTTAGTCTCTCCCTCTCCCTTTTTTCTCTTTTCTTTTTTTTAATAATGGATCTCTTAATGAAAAATTATCCAAAAAAAGGTGGAAAAAATGAGGTGAAGATAATTCTGATAGGAATAGGACTTTTTATTTACAAGGTACTTTTCAGTCACTATTTGTCTTCACCTATTCTCACTCCCCTCACCCCACCCCCCAAAAAAATAAAACTGTGAATGAGCTGGTGACACAAACAATTATCATCATTTTATATGATGGAAGAGATACAGTCAGAGTGGTGCATTTACTCAAGGTCATTGAGCACAGCTCTCAGTGATTATGAATTTATGCTCCCCATTCTGAGTTGTATTTGAGTCAAGTTACTAAGAAACATACTTTAAATTTTCTGGTGTTAGTCAATATTTTCTGATTCAGTTTGTGGCAAGCCTTATACCTTCAGAACACAAGAATTTATGAAACTTACTATTTTGGAGTAAAACTAAGTCATAGCATCCCTGTGTTCTCTCTCTGATTATAATCATACCAAAGCTACTTTCAGTAACATCATACCAAAAAGTTAGGATTATATTCTTAAATATAATTTCAACCTAAATTATTATTATTTTGTCATTAAAAATTGATCTGAAATGTGTATATATGTATATATAAATGCACCTTTATGTATATATATATATATATGTATAATACACATATGTATGTATGTCTATGTGTGTGATTGCCTATGTGTGTAGATATGTATATATGCCTGTGTGTGTCTACACATACATGAAAGTATAAATGTTTATCTAAGGACATTTATATATACATATATAGTTATTTGTGTAATTAATATGTTCCAGGCATTGTTCCTTCAGGTATTTTGGCTACTGAGGATCCAGGGAGGATAGGGGAAGAGGTCACATCACCAAAGGCCTTGGCACTGTCAGTTGGTTTATGAACAGAATTGTGTATGGCTTTTACTGGAATTAATGTAAAACAAGCACTACCATCTACTTAGCCACTGTAACCCAAGACCACAAGGCCTTTTCATCTGACTTTCAACTGTCCTACTTTTCAGTTTCTACCTCCAATATCAATACAGTGTTTTACACATAGGGAACAATAAATGCTTTCTGATTCATTCATTTCATTGGCTGAAAGAATTCCTTAAGCAGGAAATATTGTTTAAGGATGCAGATCTGTTTCCTTTTTATAATTTATATTCTTAGTGTGAACACATTAAGATTATAAATCATAAAAAGGCACCCAGATTAAATGGCATACTTAGGGTCATCTAGCTAGTAGGTTTCCAAGTCAAGATTAAAATTGTGGTCTTCTTGTCTTCAAGGCTACAATCTCTAACCACTATACACCATCCTCTACAGAAAGAATGATCAAATAGTATTAATATTATAATTATTACTGGAATATATTCATTAAGCAACTATATATAGAAGGTACTGTGATAAGCTCTGGCAAAACAAACATTAAAATTAGGATTTTTTTTTTTTTTTGCCTCAAAGGAGTTTAGTTTCCAATAGGAGAAAACAGCATATATAGGAATGGTGGCCAGTGAGGGGTGTTTTGTTTAAGGGTAGTGAGTTTGATACATTCTTTCCAGAAGAAAAGTAGTATTGGTTTGGTCCTTATTCCTAGAACTAGAGGTTTAAAGTCACAATGCAGGCTGGTAGATGGAGGAGCGAGTGCTGCAGCACTCCCAATTCGAAACAATTGGGGGAGAGTTGAGAGAAATTATTGTGAATCCAAAGCCCAGAGAACAGGGGAAGGAGTCAGGGTACTATTAGAAGTGGAAGTTGAGTCTTGAGAAACTCCTTATCTATGTGTGTCTGGATGCCTTATTTCCTATTGTCTCCTACTCTACTCATTTAGCATAGTGTTGGTTCAAAGAGACAGTGGAGGTGACACAAGAGTGAGAGAAGTGGAAGAGAGATTTATCTTCTTCTGCCCCATCAAAAAACGATTGCTAATGAGGAGTCATCTTCTTTCTTTGTCATGAGATCCTATTGTAATACTGACCTCAAGTTGACTTCCTATCTTTTAAAGATTGCTTTTTTGTAATGGCCATCTTCCATCAGTCAATAGTTTTGCCCCTCCCAATTTTTTCAGAAAGTAGTAATCTTATTTTTGTAAAGATATCACCAGGTATTAGTAAGCTTATTAGAACATAAGCTTCTTGAGGGCAGACACTGTTCCACTTTTGTATTTGTATCCCCAGAGCCTTGCTCAGTCTCTGACACATAGCAGGAAATTAACAGATTTTTGCAAATTGATGGATATGTATATCTAGCAATAATTCAATTTAATTCAAGGAGCATTTATTAAATGTCTACTTGTGGCAGGAGTCATTTCTATTTCATTCAGGCTGGCAGGAAAACCATTTAACTTTCCTGTTGCCTGGGATATAAAAGCCCAGACAAAGGGGAGTTAATGGTAAAAATTTCACATTGCCCTTTGTCTGCTCTCTGATATATCTTTTCCCAGTTGTGTTGTATGTCCAGGAGGATCTGAGTTTTATCTTAAACCTTGTATTTAAAAAAAATGAGTCTTGTAATCTTTGATTCAATAAGGTGGTTTTTATTTATAGTTTTTGTCTTCTTTAAGTGCTCATTTTATTTTTAAGATTTTGTTATGATTCAGTCTTGGCTTATATTTGGTGTTTTAAGTAGATTTCTGACCCCCTATCCCCACCCCAGGGGCTTCAATAGTTAATTTATTTTTTTTCTAATGGAAGAAAGAGGTGCAAGACAGAACGTCCTTGCTGATGATATGATTAGAAAGGAAATTTCATTTCTCATTTATAGAATCATTTTTAAAATAGAAAAAGGTCTATTTTGTTATAAAGAGAGAGTGTCCATTGAATCTGTGAGGTTGGTAGGATGCATTTTTGAGTAACTGAATACCAAAAATATTTCCTTGCCCTTATTGACTATCCTAGGGAATTTGGATTGATAATTAAAGGAGAACAAATTAAATTATCCCTATGTATTCAACAACTAGAGTAAAAGGTAAATGAGCTTATAAGTTTTAGAAAGCATATATTGAAAGGAGCTTAGCATTTAAAAGATATGTTGATTGTTCAGGTGAAGAGGTGCATATACATGAATGGAAAGATTTATAGGTTACAAGGATAAAGCATACTTTCTGACCTAACAGTTTCTCTAGATAATTCATATACTTCATCAAATCAGGCTTATGAGAAAGGAAAACATGGGAGGATGTCATGATGAGCAGAAAGTAGAGTGTGTCATAAAAGAGATTTAGATTTATTATATTACTGCAGGTGGATACTATTTTATACAAAGTGGCTTCCAGGAGATGGGAATGAAAGAGTAGAAACTTTGAATGTTAAGGATATTGTGTAGTTGCTAGAAAAAGCCAATAAATCTCTAGAAAAATACCTATTTGTGTTAAACAATCCATGAAAGATGATATGAGTATTTATCAGTTGTAGAATCATATCACTGGATAAATTGATACATAATTTGCCCTTTCAAAGTTAGTTTTATCAATTGTTGGTCCTAAATATGAGGTGTCCTTTGCCTCTCTTCCATGAATAAAATGAGGAGTTCTGTGTACTTGTCGCCATAAAGGTGAATTCCTTCTGTACTCAGTTTCTCAGTAGAGGAGAGTCAAAAAGATGGTGAAATTTTCAAGATGTAATACTACTGGGTCAAAATTTATGGTCCACTCTGATAAGCCCAATTCCTTATGGCAAGTTTTCTTTGGGTACGATTAGAGTATGACTTTGGGAGCAGAGATAGCTGAATGATGCCAGGCTTTAGTTATGGACATTCAAAGCCAGATCAATCAACGAAATTTCTGCAAGAGATTGATGCAGTCCAGCTGCTATTAAATGGGGCTATCCACACAAATAAGCATAATGAGGATGATGGGAGAAGGTAAGATTTCCCCTGCTTACTGAGCAGACCTAAGGACAATATGGTCACCTGAAAGGAATTTTGGATATGACTTTTAAAAATAAAGTAGATAAGATAATTGATAGTCAGCTATAGGAATGTTAAAAAAATTAGTCTAAGTCCTCAAGGATGAGGGTTGCTTGACTAAAATTAGATATTCTTGAAAGCCTCCAACTCATCTATTTAGTCCTCCTATCCCACCTGGTTGTTTATTTTTCTGTTTTAATTGTAGGCAGATAGGGTAGAGGGTGATATTGTAGGTCATATGTCAGAGTTTCTGTGATTTGTAAAGGGAGAGTTGACAGACAGAAAAAAAATTCATGATTCGGGCATTCAGATTACAATTATACCTTAAAGGCTTAATAAAGGTACTTCTATTTGGGGGTGGGGATAACAAAGGGATACTCCTGTTTAGCTGGAGGTGAGTGGAATACTCTTTGACTCATTTGTGGTGGCTGACCAGGGGGACATATTATCAGCAACAATATTATGAGCTTTTGTGCATGTGTACCTATATAGGAGCTTACCTGTAGCTTCTGTGACTGTTATTATAGGTAAGGATAAATGGGATCCCTTGGAGCTACTTGAACCGCCCCTTGTAATGAATATTAAACAATATAAAGTCTCCCCAGGGGAGCGGTGAAAGACATTTTTTTCCCAGTAATTTAAATGAAAGAAGATAGAATGCTTCATTATACAAAATCCTCTTATAATAACTCCATGTGGCCTGTGAAATAGGCAGATAGTATCCTGGTGATTGACAGTATATTGCCCAGAACCGAATAAAGTTATGCTGATTGCGGCAGCCATTCCTGATCTTGTCCCTATTATAGTCCAGGTGACCCAGGAACTAGGTCAATTGTACTATATTTTACCAGTGTTATTTTTCTCCATTTCTATGACTGAGACCAGTCAAGAAAAGTTCAGTTTTACTTGAGATGGAATTTGGCATGCTTTCAGCATTCTTCCCCAGGGTTATCTGTATTTTTCATATTACTCTGGTTTGGGTAGAGCCTTCCATGGCTAATGGCATAGATGTCAACCAATACATTGATGATGCAATGTAGATTGGGCCAGATTAGGCCATACCGGCTCAGATGTGACACAAGGGGAAGGAGTATAAAATTTTAGGAATTTATTTGATGTTGAGAATCTAGATATAACGAGTAATAAACAATTGATACTAGCTCCCTCACAAACTAAAAAGGCAGAAAACTCCAAATTAGAGTATAGAGAATTGTGATGGTCCCTATTTGATGAGCTAATTGTAAGTGTTCCTCCTTTGTCTAGGGATCAAAGTAGGCTATACCCTTGGAAGATTAAGAATACAGCATTCTCTCTTTTTGGGCCTTTATGATCCTGTGGGATCATTCATCCATTTTATCAAATGCTTTCAATGAGGATGAACATGGCATCAAGGTCAACTATCACACTGATTGCAAATTCTTCAATTTGAAAAGACTACATTCCAAGACCAAAGTGGAGGGAATGTTGGTGCATACTTTTCTATTTGCAGATGGCTGTGCACTCAGTGCAGCCTTTGAAGCTGAGATGCAACAAAATATGGATCAAGTCTCTGCCTGTGCTAATTTTGGCCTAATAATTAATACCAAGAAAACACAAGAGTTCCATCAGCCATCACCACACCATCCATACATGGAACCATCAGTTACAACAAATGGAAAATTTTTGAATGCTGTGAATAAGTATACTTACTTTGGTAGTGTTCTTTCCAGAGATGTACACATTGACAATGTGGTTGACACACTCTTTGCCAGAGCTAGCTCAGTGTTTGGGAGGCTCCAAAGAAAAGTTTGGGAAAGAAGAGGTATTAGACTGACTACTAAACTAAAGATCTACAGAACCGTTGTGCTGACCTCATTGTTGTATACCTGTGAAACATGAACAGTCTACCAGCACCGTGCCAGGTAACTGAATTACTTCCATTTGAACTGTCATGGGAAGATTCTTAAGGTCACCTGGCAAGATAAGGTACACACACTGAGGTCCTAGCTTGAACTAAACTGCCAAGCATTCAAATTATGCTTCAGAGAATCTAACTCTGATGGTCTAGTCACATTCAAATGTAAAATGTATGCTTGCCAAAAAGACTATTTTTATGGAGAACTCACATGGGACAGGCAATCATATAGTGGTCAGAAAAAGTGATACAAGAACACCCTCAAGATCTTTCTCAACAACTTTGGATTTGATTGTGCAACATGGGAGACATTGACACACGACCACTGAGTCTGGAGGTGTTTTGTTCTACAAACAAAGCAGAATTGAAACAGCACAAAGGAAACATAGGATATGCAAATTTGGAGTAACCACCCTAAATGTTCACACAGACTATCTGTGCCCTGTCTGTAGTAGTGTTCCAAGCTCGTACTGATCTGATCAGTCACAGTCACACACATAGAAATTTCGCTTTATCTTGGAGAACTAAGGACAACAATCAACCAATCATGATCCCGTGGGATTTATGTTCTTAAAGGTCTCTACTGATAAGAACCTGATTGAGTGAACTCTTTGGTAGACACAGAGGGATGACTGTCACATTCAATGACTTTTAGACTTCAGGAACTATCAGCTGCCTGAAGCAGGCCCTCCTTATAGCATTTGAGAATCATCCACTTACATGTAATTAAGTCTTGGTTGACACTGAATTGATGACATCACATCATGCTATCACTCTTTACTTGGAGTTGCCCATTATAAATTAAGTAATGCAGGATGGATCCTATAGAAAGAGAAAGAGCAGGCTTCCATTGTTAAATGAAATAGTGTGTCCAAATCACCTCCATTGTGCACTTCTCCCATGTCAGCATCTTCCATTAGAGGCTGGGATACAAAGGCTAAGATCTCTAGTCCAAGTCTCAATGTCTTATCTCTGCTCCTGCCTATGAGGACTCAACTCTTCCAAGACTTTTTTTTTTTTTTTGCTCGGTTTACTGAAGATCTGAGTTCTATGAGAAAGGCATAAAAATTTATGTATAATATTAGTATGTAAGTATATATAGGAATCTAAAGGTATAAATAAGAAATGTAGATAGCTGAAAGAATAAGCAGAGATGGATGTACAGCATGAATTTGAGGGTAAATGTTAAACAGCTGGCTCTCCAAGGGAAAATAAGTGAAGTGGATACATTTCTAAGTTTAACCTTTATTATTAACTTATTCATCATCATTTTTTCATGTCTACACAATTAAGATAATTAAAATCAAGATCCGATTCTAACAATTGCTGATTTCTGAGACATAAATGCTAACACTGTAAAATGTAATATTTGGAAGCTTGCATGAGCTACCTCGCAAATACCCCTGGAGAATTAGTCAGTCCTCTTAGTTAACTGAGATGTGAGATAGGTAGACAATATTTTGTATTTACACTGATTCCTGGTGTGTGGCTATGGAGTATCTCAGGTTGTCTAAGCCTAAAGCTCTAGAACCTTGAAAAAAATGGACTCCTAAAAGCACTCCCTGTTAAAGTCATGACTAAAGGAGGAAATTTTTTAATCCTTCCCCATGCAGTTGCTGATGGGAAAATCAGAGGCTTAGAGGAATCTAGAAAACATCACTAAAGATTATGATGTCTTTGGAAAAAAGGAAGCCAAAAGCAGATGCCATTCACATTCTGCCTCTTCTTTCTCAAGGTACTCTCCTGTCTAAGAAAATTTCAGGAGAGGCATGATAACTGTCTTTAAGTATCTGAAAGATTTTCAGGTAGAAAACTGATCAATTTAATTCTTTTCAGAAGGTAGAACTCAGAGCACCTGATAGAAGGTACAAAGGGACACATTTAAGCTTGCTGTTTGTTGGGGGGGAGGTAAACAATAACAATAACAATAGCAACACTAAACTTCCTAATAATTAGGAACAAGTTTTCTAATAACTGGGACTACCTTAAAGATGTGAAAATGATATTTTTTTTGCCTTTGTGAGTACCATGTTTATCTGGGTTAGAGGTGATTCCTTTCAGGTTTCAGATGTACCATATTCCTGAAGTTCCATTAGATTATATAATTATAAGAGACTGAGAGGATGTCTATCAGTTGCAAAATGGCTAAACACATTGTGGCATATGAATGTAATGGGATGTTATTTTTTGAATTTTTAAAATTTTGATTTTTCAATCTTTTAATTTTAATTATTCTAATTTATTTTTAGTTTTCAACATTTACTTCCACAAGATTTTAAGTTCCAAATTTTCTCCCCATCTCTCTCTTCCCCCAGTGTACTCTGATTACCCTTTTTGCCCATCTGCCCTTCCTTCCATCACTCTCCCTTTTCTTATTCTTCTCCACTTTATCTTCTAGTGGGGCAAGATAGATGTCTATATCACATTGTATGTATATCTTATTTCCTAGTTGCATACAAAAACAATTTTCAACATTCAATTCAATTTGCATTCCAAATTCTCTCCCTTCCTTTCTTCCCACAAACTCTCTTTGAAAAGGCATTCAATTTGATATAGTTTATACATGTGCTGTTATGGAAAGCACTTCCATAATAGCCATGTTGTGAAAGACTAACTGTATTTCCCTCCATCCTATATCCTGCCCTCCATTTATTCTATTCCCACCTTTGACCCTGTCCCTCCTCAAAAATGCTTGCTTCTGACTACTCACTCTCCCAATCTGTCATCTATTCTGTCATGCCCCCTTTTCCCTTCTCCCAACTTTTCTGTTGGGTAAGAAAGATTTTCATAAACAATTGATTGTGTTTTTTATTCCCTCCTTAAAACAAATTCAGTAAGACAAAGCTTCACACATTCTCTATCACTTCCCCACTCTTTCCCTCCAATATAAAAACTTTTTCTTACCTCTTTTCTGTCAAATGATTTACCTCATTCTCCCTCTCCCTTACTCCTTCTTTCAGTATATTCCTCTCTCATATCTTTATTTTTAGATGTCATCCCTTGACATTCAACTAATCCTGTACCCTCTATCTGTCTATTTCTATCTTTCCATCTCTATCTCTCTGTCTCTCTCTTTATAAACATATAAACATATTTAAATTTATATTTACATTAGTGTATACATATATGTATATACATATACACATGTGTGTACATATGGACATATATACATGTGTGTACATATGTACACACATAATATATATGTTATTAATATATATTTCTTCCTATTACCCTTATACTGATCAAAGTCTCATGAGTTATACATATCTTCTTTCCAAGTAGGAATATAACTAGTTTAACTTTAATAAGTCCTTGTGATTTCTCTTTCCTGTTTACCTTTTCATGATTCTCATGATTCTTTCATTTGAAAGCAAATTTTCTATTTTTCTCTGTTTTTTTTAATCAATAATGGTGTTAGGTTCTCTATTTCATTGATGTCCACTTTTCCCCCTGAAGGGTTGTATTCAGTTTAGCTGGGTAGGTGATTTGTGGTTTTAATCCTAGATCCTGTGAGTTCTGGAATATCATATTCCAAGCCCTCAGATCCCTTAGTGTAGAAGCTGCTAAATCCTATGTTATCCTGATTGTGTTTCCACAATATTTGAATTTCTTCTTTCTGGCTGCTTGTGATATTTTCACCTTGACCTGAAAACTCTGGAATTTGGCTACAATATTCCTAGGAGTTTTCCTTTTCTATTCTCTTTCAGGATGTGATCATTGGATTTTTCCCGAAATCAGTTGTTTTTCCAATGACATATTGCAATTTGTCTTCTATGTTTTTCATTCTTTTCATTTTCTTTTATAATTTCTTGATTTCTCATAGCATTATTAGCTTCCATCAAGTTTTAAGGTATTATTTTTATTCAGTCAATTTTAGGACTTCCTTTTCCATTTGCCAAATTTTGCTGTGTAAGACATTCTTCTCCTCATTGGCTTTTTGGATCTCTTCTGTCATTTGGATCAGTTTATTTTTTAAAGTGTTATATTCTTTAGCATTTTTTTGGATCTCCTTTAGCAAGCTGTTGACTTTTTTTTAGTGATTTTCTTGCATAATTTTTACTTCTCTTCCCAATTTTCCTCTGCTTCTTTTACATGATTTTCAAAATCCTTTTTGAGCTCTTCCATGGTCTGCAATCCATTCATGGTTTTCCAGGAGGCTTTGGATGTAGGAGTTTTGACTTTCTGGTCTTCTTCTGGTTGTCTGTTTTGATCTTCTTTGTCACCAAAGTAAGATTCTATGGTCTGATTTTTTTTCTACTGTTTGCTCATTTTCCCAGCCCATTACATGACTTTTTCACCCTTTGTTAAGATAGGACTCCATTTCCATGGTGGAGAGTATATTGTCCCAAGCCTCAGGGATTTTATACAACTGTTTCCTGAGACACTCTTAGGGACCTGCAAATTTTCAGTTCTTCTCAGGTGGTATGATCAAATGAGAGGTGCTCACTCCTCTCCTGGAGTGTGCTTGTCTGTGAGTGACCACAAGCAGTATTTTCTGCCTTGAACCTGTGAGGAGAAATCTCTCTCCATCACCACCATAAGCTCCACACAAGTGCTCTGCCTTGCTTCAGGACTACCACCTAGGAGTTTCATCCTGATAGAGGCATAGGCAAAGCAAGGCATTTATACTTCAGTTACAGCAAAGACATTCCTGCAGTCCTCTTCTCATCAGTCACTCCATCCCCTCACAGCCTGTGGGCCAAGAACTCCAGAAGCAGCCACCACTGTTGTGACTGTCCTGAGGCAGTATCTGAACTATGCTCCTCTCTCACCTAGGTCTGACAGACCTTTCCTACTGACTCTCAAAGTTATCTTATGCATTTGTGGGTTGAGAAATCTAGAAACCACAGCAGCCAGTGATGCAATGCCCTGAAGCCTCTTCTGGGTTTTGCTGGTGCCAATCTGTGCTGGTACAGCCAACATTATTCTGTGCTCCTTTCCCAGTCTGGTGCAATAGACCTTTCTTGTCAACCTTTCAGTGTAGTTTGGGCTGGTAATTCGTGTCACTCTGTTACTGTGTTGTTTTTGCTGCTCTGTGACTTTTTATGGTCATTTTTACAGGTATTTGGAGGGGTTTGGGGGAGAGTTCAAGAAAATCCCTGCTTTCATTTTGCCATCTTGTGTCTGCCCCCCTGGAATATTATTGCTCCATAAGAAATGATGACCAAGCAGATTTCAGAAAAAAAAAAAACAAAACTAGAAAGACTTACATGAACTGATGTGGAGTAAAGTGAACAGATCCAGGAGAATGTTGTATACAGTAACCGCAACAATGTGAGATCATCAACTATGATAGACAACTCTTCTCAGAAATGCAATGAATTAAGACAATTCCATGACAAAAATGAAAAATGCTATCCACATGCAGAGAATGAACTATGGGGTCTGAAAGCAGATCAAGCATCTTATTTTCTCTTTTTTTTTCTTTTTTGTGCTTTTCCTCCTTTGGTTCAGATTCTTCTTTTACTATACAACTAATGTGGGAATATGTTTAACATGATTATATATCTATAGCCTATGTCAGATTACATGTGATCTTAAGGAAGAGAGAAGGAAAGGGGGTGGAAATTTAGAACTCAAAATGTTACAAAAGTGAATATTGAAAACAAAAAATAAATTATTTTTACAAAAAGATAAAATAATTGACTATAAAATATTGTGAGACCTAGAGCATATAGGAATAGGCTTCCAGTCAGAGAAAGAATAAACTTAATAGGTATTGGTAAAAAAATAGTTTGTCTAGGCTTTTTCAAATCTAATGAAAAAGGCCTTAAGCTTAAATAGAGAAGGGAGGAAGAAAACTGCCTATGTATTTTCAAGCTTAATATCTTTGAGAATGGCTACAATGAAGAGAAGAAGAAAATTAAAAGTAGAGACAACCATAAATGCAGAGGAGGAAAAAAATCTAAGAGTTAGTAATGAAATCTGTAGCATGAAGTGAATATTCACAAATGTTCATAGTATGGATATAATATGATATACTCTGGAAAATCTAATTCAAGGGGGGAGATTTTATCTCATAGGTTTTTCATGAAGTGGTTTGTTTAATCCCATGACTGAAACAGGAACCCAGAAGAGAATGCCTTATTAAAAAAAGAACAAGGTAGAGAGTGGAGAATGAGGAGGGAGGTGTAAATAGGCAAGTTGTGGCATTACAGTAGCAAAATAGCATTGTATAGGTAGAAGAATGACTATGTCTCAATGACAGGAACTAAAATTGCTGGGGTTTTTTTGTTTGTTTTCGGGATCAATCTCAATGCCTAGAACACAGGACAACTTTTTGTTCATTCAAAATAAGATTATATATTTATGTGTCAGTCAAGATATTGACTTAAAAGAGAGAAGTGGGAC
The DNA here is from genome assembly GCA_023548195.1 of Bettongia penicillata ogilbyi. Lineage (NCBI taxonomy): Eukaryota > Metazoa > Chordata > Mammalia > Diprotodontia > Potoroidae > Bettongia > Bettongia penicillata. The sequence goes on from JAJHZJ010000139.1 coordinate 3,515,949, forward strand.
ACTGGTAAATATGTATAGAGTCATAAAATCAATCAAACAAGTACTTATCAAATGCTTACTATATGCCTATCAACTTTATGTGAGATGTTAGGGAGAAAAGTGCAAAGATGAAAGAAATTGTACTTGAAAGGCTTTGCATTACAGTGGAGAAGACAACCACTACAGAGATGCATATATACATCATGAATATTAAAAAAAGTAAAATATATGCAAACTAGGTAAATACAATATAGTTTGGGAAAGAGGACATTAAAAGCTTGGGGGATCAGGAAATACTTTTTGCAGAAGAAGATGCTTGACTATATCATTAAGGGAAAGGGTGGTCCTGTGAGTCATAACTAAGGAGGGAAGGTATAGAAATGGTGAAAGGAGTGTTTATGTGAGAAACTGAGAGGTCAATTTGGCTGGATCACAGATTGTGAGAGATAGAGGAATGTCCATTGAGACTGGAGTCAGTTTGAATAGGACTTTGCATAAGTGGAGGGTTTTATATTTGACTGTAGAAACAATAGAACACAACTAGAGTCAGTTGAATAGGTAAATCATATGTACATACTGAAGTGTACCTAAGGAAGTTACTTTGATGGCAGCATGGGGGAGAAATTAGAGTGGAGAGAGATGAAGCAAGACAGCAGTTACAATAAGGTAGGTGAGAGATGATGATGGCAATAAATAAAGTGGTACTTGTGTGAGTAGAGAGAAGAAATCAGATATGACATTGTGAAGATAGAAACAGAAAAAAAGTGGCTAAGTATGGTGATGGAGAATAAGGAGTTGAGGTTAAAGCCAATATTAATACCTAAAAGATAGGAAGGATCGTGATGTCGTTGTTTGTTGTCAGTCATCCTTCCTTTTTCAAAAGGACCAATGACATTTCAGGGATTCTGTAAGAACTTAAATGATATGGAGTTGCACAGAGTCATCAATGATACTTTCTCTTCCAGTCACCAAAGTCCAGTGGCAGGACAAAAGTCTGGCAAGACTGGTCATGGTCTGGAGTACAATGGGTGACTGGCATCTTTGAAATGTGACCAATCTCTAACAGCTCCACAGCACCTGCTTTAACCCATCATCATGGCCATTGTAACAAACTATTCTCATCTATCCACTCCACCAAGGAAAGTCTTCACAGTCTCACTGATGGGTACAAGTCCTACAGGTTACCTTCAGCCTGGTTTAGTTCATCTGTCCAGATTGTTTGGGGTGTGACTGTTGTGTATGCAACAGTTTCCTGGAGCCACAGGTGACAGTGAAAGGTGGACATTAACAGGTGATAAGTGGCTTTGAAAAGGGCTAGGCAAGCCACTGCACCAGAGGTAGTAGTCTTCTTTGAACACACCATACTCTGCGAAGAATGGTGGCACCTTTTGACAGAAATACAGAAGTTTGAAAAAGGTGAGAATTTGGTGGAGGTGAGAGGAATAAGTTCAGTTTTTCAAAAGTTTAAATTGTCTCTGGAATATCATTTGATTTGTTCAAAAAGCAATTGTTGATGTATCACTAAAAATCAGGGAAGAGATGGAATTGAATGTTTCTATGAAAATATAATAACAACATACATGTGTTTACATAAATATGCATCACATGTGGCACAATTTCTGTTATATAGTAAATATTATATATAAACATGAATATGTACCATGTGTAATACATGTCTTCATAATATATATACATATATCTTCTATATCTTATGTGTGCAAATATGTGTTTATGTGAAATTTATTCATTGGACTATAGATGAAGGGCTGTGTATATGTATATCATCTATATGGACTATAGATGAGAGCTGATGCTACTAAGAGCATGTGTAGAGAGAGGGCAGGACAGAATCCTGGGTAATTGTGAAGTTAGAGGGTATGATATGGATGATGAGCTAGCAAAGGAGAATGAGAAAAGTCAGAAAGGTAGTAAGAGAACTAAGAAAGAGTAGTGTCAAGAAAATCCAAAGGGGAGAGATTATTGAGGCCCATAGTAATCAATAGCATCTAATGGAGTAAGATGAGGAGAAAAAAAGAGAAGAAAACAATATGTAGCACACACCAGTGTAACTCCTACTGCCTGAAAGTAGATTAAGTTTTGCTCCACTCCCTGGTACTTTTATGAGTGCTTGGGGCTGTTTAGATTCTCTGGTTGTAGTCCCTACTAATGACATACCCTCCAATTATAGGGGAGGTCACTTGCACCCCAGTTCCATTAATGGATGATATTTTACAAAGAAATATTTGCTTCTGAAGGTATAATTAACAAATACAGAAAATCACTCCCCCAAACAAGTGAGAAGCATAGTATATTCCCTCACCCCTTTGTACTACTTCAGTCTCTTGGGAGGGGAAGAGGATTAGGTTAATAAATTGGTTCATTTCATGGATACAGATCCAGTCCCAAGTCTCAAACCCTCCTCGGGTTTGAATAGCAGGAACCCTGGCTTCTCAGGACTTACATGTTTGGCTGTCATGGCTGACATACTCTCCTACCAGCAATCCTCAAAGGACACAAGATCATCATGTGTATAACTTCTGTGTGAAATAGAGATCACTACTGACACCTGAAATCAGGGGATGCACATAACCCAGAATAGGAACAAGCAAAACTGGGCCTGTTATTCAAAGTCAGAATAGACAAGTGAGAGCAGGGGAAGAAAAAATCTTGTCCTTCTCACCAGTTCAGTTCACAGCCTCCATGATATATATGAATGAACAGCAGAAGGAACTGATACGAAATAGTGGTCAAAAAAGAACAATAGTAAAGAAAAAATGGCTGTCTCACTTGTTTAAAGACACAAGAAGTCAAACAAAGGGGTTACTTCCACTCATGTGTTAGAGCAGACCTGCATAACCTAAATCTCACAAGCCACTTAAGACTCTTAGGCTGTGTGTGACACACCAAAGGATTTCCTCTCCATGGGAAGGATGTTTTCCTCTACATTTTTCATGGGCCACCAGGAGTCCTTTGGTGTGCCAAAAGTCACCCAAGGGATGCAGGTTGTACAGGCCTATGTTAAAGGATTCAGAGGCCTCCTTTCATTTTAGGCAACCTGGATATGTTACAAAGACCTCTCAAAAAACCTGCATGTTAGGTGAACTGGGCATGCCCCAAAAAGCTGAAAGTTGAAAAATATTATGATAACAATATATTACAAATCCCTTGGAAACAGACTATTTGAGAAATGGAGCACAAGCCAGGGTTTGCAGTAGATCTGTGCTGCTAGGAAACTTCACTTATTCACCCATACAACTAGAACTCTTTTTTTGTACTCTATAGCATTTTAATTTTTTTCCAATTACATGTAAAGATAGCTTTCGACATTCCTTTTTAGAAGATTTTGAGTTCCAAATTTTTCTCCTTCCCACTTTTTCTTTCTGTCTACCCAAGAGAACATGTAATCTGATAGAATTATGCATGTACAATGATGTTAAACATATTTCCATAAAAGTCATTACCTATTGATTGTCAAAGAATATGAACAAGCAGTTTTCAGAGGAAGAAATTAAAACTATTTATAATCATATGGAAAAAATGCTCTAAATCATTATTGATTAGATAAATGCAAATAAAAGCAACTTTAGGTCCCACATCATACAATCAGATTGGCTGTCATGACAAAAGAAAAAAAACTATAAATGCTGGAGAAGATGTAGGAAAATTGGAACTCTAATTCATTGTTGATGGAGCTGTGAACTGATTCAATCACTCTGGAGAGCAATTTGAAACTATCTCCAAAGGGCTATAAAAATGTGCATTCCCTTTGATCCAGCAACTCTTCTTCTTGGGCTATATGCCAAAGAGATCATAAAAGTGAGTAAAGGACCCACATGTATAAAAAGATCTATAGTAGCTCTTTTTGTGGTCACCAAGAACTGGAGATTGAATGGATGGCTATTAGTTGTAGAATGACTGAACCAGTTATAATAAAGGAATGTTCTGGGATGTGCTATAAGAAATGATGAGCAGGTGGACTTCAGAAATACCTGGAAAGACTTCTATGAACCAATGCTCAGTGAAGTGAGCAGAACCAGAAAAAAATTGTGTACATATTAATAGCAACATTGTTCAATGACTGACTTTGATAGACTTAGTTCTTCTCAGCAATGAAAGGACAACCCCAAAAGACTCATATTGGAAAATGCTATCCATATCCAGAGAAAGAAATATGAAGTCTGCAAAAACAACCCAAAAAAGAAAGCAAATAGTAGTATGCTTCAATCAGCATTAGGATTCCGTATTTCTTTCTCTGAATGTGGAGAGTATTTTCCATCACAAGTCTTTCGTAGTTTTCTTGAATCACCATAATGTTGAGAAGTGCCAAGTCTGATTGATGAACACACCATTTTTCTGTAACTGTATAAAGTCTTCTCTTATTTCACATCACTTCACTTAGTATTAGTCCATGTAAGTATTTCCAGGGTTTCCTGCCAATCATTTCTTATAGAACAATAGTGTTCTATTACATTCCTATACCACAATTTGTTTAGCCACTCCCAAACTGACATCTCTACAATTTCCAATTCTTTGTTACCACATGAAGAACTGCTGTAAATACTTTTGTATAAATAGGACTTTTCCCCCTTTTTGATATCTTTGGGATATAGACATAATACTGTTATTGTTGTATCACAGAGTGTACAGATTTTATAGCACACTAGGCATAGTTTCAAATTGCTTTGCAGAAAAATGTTTGGTTCACAACTCCACCTACAATGCATTAGTGTTCCAAATTTCCACATCTTTTGTAATCGTTTTTCTTTTCTGTAATATTAAACCAATGTTATAGGTGTGAGGTGGTAACTCAGAGTGGTTTTCATTTGCATTTCTCTAATCAATAGAGATTTAGAGCATTTTTTCATACCACTATATATATGTATATATATATATATGTACATATATATACACATATATATATAGCTTTGATTTCATCATCTGAAAACTGATCATTTATCAACTGGGAAATGTCTTGTATTCATGTAAATTACATTCAGTTCTCTATATATTTGAGAAATGAAGCCTTTATCAGAAACACTGACTGTAAATATTGTTTTCCAACTTTCTGCTTTCCTTCTAAATTTGGTTGTATTGGTCTTATTTATGTGAAAACTTTTGAATTTAATACAATCAAAATTATCCATTTTGCATTTGATAATGTTCTGTATCTCTTGTTTGATCTTCTCCATATATCTGACAACTAAATTATTCCTTGCTCTTCTTTTTTATGATATCATTCTTTCTGTCTAAATCATATACTCAAGTCCATTCTGGAAAATCATATTACAAGCCCTCTGATCTGTTAATATGGAAGCTTCTAAGTCTTATGAAATCATGGTTATGGCTCCTTGATATTTGAATTGTTTCTTTCTGGCCACTTGCAATATTTTCTCCATGCCTGATAATTCTAGAATTTGGTTATAATATTCCTTGGAGGTTTCATTTTGGGATGTCTTTTAGGAGATCATTGGTGGAGTCTTTCAAGGACTATTTTATCCTCTGGTTCTAGAATATCAGAGCCATTTTCCTTGATAATTTTCTTGAAAGATGTTTGGGGGGGAAGTGCCAAGATGGTAGAATAGAAGGATGAACCTACTCTAACTCTACCCCCATAGCCCATAAAAATGTTTGTAAAAATGACTCTAAACAAATTCTAGAGCAGCAGAAGCCACAAAATGACAGAGTGAAAGAGATTTCCAGCCCAAGACAGACTGGAAGATTGACAAGAAAGATTTATTGCACCACACTCAGAGCAGAGTGCAGCCCAGTTTTGGACACAGGGCATGGTAGGGATAGGACTGGAGCAGGTCAGAGTGCAGAATTACAGGCAGCAGCTGCAGTTCCCAGACTGCCCAACCCATAAATGCCAGAGACAGCTTCAAAGGTCAGTAAGAAAGTTTTTTCATCTGGGTGAGAAGGGCAGGGGCAGCCACTGTGGAAACAATATTCATTTTTGGAACTCTCAGCCTAAAGATCCTAGTGGAATCAAATGACTGATCTGGGTCTCAGTCATGAGTGCCAGTCCTGGGGTGAGGAGGAGAACTGGTGTGATGGAGCTGGTGGAGGCTCTGGAGAAGGAATCCTGCTCACAGAGCACAGCACAGGCCAGGAGAGGAGTAAACTCCTCTCCCTTGAGGAACTGAGATCTTACAGGTCCCTAAAGTATACCCTTCACTTGACAAAGGACTCAAAAGTCAAGTAACTGGCTGGGAAAATGCCTAAAAAAGGGAAAAAAAATAAGACCATAGAAGGCAACTTTCTTGGCGAACAGACACTTTATTGCATCCTTTCAGGAGAGGAAGAACAAAACATACCGTCAGAGGAAGACATCAAAGTCAAGGCTTCCACATACAAAACCTCCAAAATAAGTATACTATAGTCTCAGATCATGGAACAACTCAAAACCGATTTTGAAAATCATGTGAGAGAAATAGAGGAAAAACTGAGAAGAGAAATGAGAGCAATGCAAGAAAATCATGAAAACAGTCAATAGCTTGCTAAAGGAGACTAAAAAAAAATGCTGAAAAAACTAACACCTTTAAAAATAGACCAATTCAAAAGGCAAAAGGGGTCCAAAAAGCTAATGAGGAGAAGAAAGCTTCAAAGCAGAATGGACCAAATGGAAAAGGAAGTTCAAATCAAGAGAGGCATGAAAATGTGAACAGGAAAGAGAAGCCTTATGGAACTCACTAAAGTTAAACTGTTTGCATTCTTACATGGAAAGATGTTATTTGTAACTCATGAGACTGTTCTCAGTATTAGGGTGTTTGTAAGGAATATCTACCTACCTCTTTATATATATATATATATATATATATATATATATATATAGATGTGTATGGGTATATATGTATGTGCATACTATATATGTGTAGTTATAGATATATGTACATGGGTGAATGTGTATGCACACACACACACACACACACACACACACACACACATATATATATATATATATATATATATATATATATATATATATATAGAGAGAGAGAGAGAGAGAGAGAGAGAGAGAGAGAAGAAAAAACAGGGTGAGCTAAATATGAAGGGAGAATACCTAAAAAAATAAAATTTACTGCTGAATGGAATGTACTAGGAGTAAGAGGAAGGGAGAGGTAGAATTCTCTCACATAAAAGAGGGAAGAAAGAAATTTTACAATGGAGGGGAAGAGGGGGGAGATGAAACAAAACAACTGAGCCTTACTCTCATGGGATTTGGATTAAGGAGGGAATAACACACCCTCAGCTGGATTTGGAAATCTGTTTTACCCTGCAGGAAAGCAAGGGGAAGGGGACAGGAGAGGGAAGATAACAGAAGGTACAGCAAATTGGGGAAAGGGATAATTAGAAGCAAACACTTTTGTGGGAGGACAGGTCAAGAAAGAGAATAGAATAAGTTTAGGCCAGGATATCTTTTTCAACATAGCTATTATAGAAGTGTTTTGTATTGTTACACATGTATGACCTATATTGAATTGCTTTTTTTCTCAATAAGTGTAGGTGGGGAGAGAGGGAGAGAATATGGAACTCAAACCTTTAAGAATAAGTGATAAAAATTGATTTAGCATGCAATTGCAAATTAAGTGATACAAGCAATGAAGCAGAGAAATATATTCTTCTCTACAGGAAAATAGAGGGGATGGAAGAAGGGTGAGTAATAAAAGGGAAGACAGACTGGTAGAAGGGGTGGATGGGGTGCATTCTGTCCTGGGGTGGGGGTGTGGAAAGATGGGGATAAAATTTTGAATTCATATTCTCATGGAAATGAATGTTAAGAATGAAAAATAAATAAATTATATATTAAAAATAAATAAAAAAATATGGATTAACAGAAACAAAAAAAATGAAAGAGGTATTCTGGGCTTTTACTTTTATTAATTGTGACTTTAATGTGGTCCAATAATTCTTAAGTTGTTTCACCTGAATTTCTTTTCCAGGTCATTTGTTTTTCTAATGACATATTTTATGTTTCTTTCTATTTTTTCATGCTTTTGATTTTGTTTGAATGAGTTTTGATGTCTCATAGGGTCAATAGATTGTGCTTGTTCAATTTTAATTTTTAAGAAATTATTTCATTCAATTAGGTTTTTCATCTCCTTTTGTATTTATACAATTCATTTAGAGGAGTTGTTTTCTTTTTTTCTTTTCTTTACTTTTTTTTGTTTTTATGTCACATTTATTCTTATTTTATTTTATTTTATTTATTTTTTTATTTATTTAACTTTTTACATTCATTTTCACAAATTTTTGGGTTCCAAATTTTCCCCCCTTTTATCCCCTCCCCCACCCCAATACCCCAAGTAATCTAATTTTCCCTATCTCCAATATGCTCTCTCTTCTCTCATCCCTCCCTTCTCTTGTCTCCATCTTCTCTTTTCTCCTGTAGGGCCAGATGACTTTCTATTCCTCATTAACTGTATGTCTTCTTTCCTAGCTGCAACAACAATACTAAACAATTGTTCCTAAAACTTTGAGTTCCAAATTCTCCCCATCCCTCCCTCCCCACCCCTTCCCTTTGGTACGGCAGGCAATTCATTATAGGCCGTATCTGTGTAGCTTTGCAAATGACCTTCCTGATAGTCGTGTTGTGTAAGACTAACTGAATTACCATCCCTCCTAACCTGCCCCTCATTGTTTCTCTTCTGTCTTTTGATCCTGTCCCTCCCCAAGTGTTGACTTTCAATTACTCCCTCCTCCCTTTGCCCTCCCTTCCATCATCCCCCCCCCGCAATATCTCCTTCTCCCCCGCTTTCTTATACTGTAAGATAGGTTTACATACCAAATTGAGTGTGTATTTCACTCCTTCGTTTAGTCAAATGTGTTGGGGGTAAACTTCTTGTTTTTTTTTTTTTTTTTTCCCTCAGCTCTCCTCTTTTTCCCTCCACTAAAAAAATCTCCTGCTTGCCTCTTAAATGACATATAGTTACCCCCTTCCATTTCCCCCTCTTTCCTCCCACTACATTTCTCTCTCACCATTTACCTTAACTTCTTTTAAGGTATGGTCCCATCCTATTCAGTTCAATCTGTGCTCTCTGTCTCTGTATGTGTATGCATGTGTGTATGTGTGTGCATGCGTGTGCATGTGTATGTGTGGTCCCACCAACTACCCAGATACTGAAAAGTTTTAAGAGTTAGAAATATTGTCTTTCCCTGTAGGAATGTGAACAGTTCATTTCTGGTAAGTCCCTTAATACTTCTCTTTGCTGTTTACTTTTTCATGCTTCTTCTCATTCTTGTGTTTGAAAGTTAAATTTTCTTTTCAGCTCTGGTCTTTTCATTTAGAATGATTGAAAGACCTCTGTTTCATTGAAAGACCATATTTTCCCTTGAAGTATTATACTCAGTTTAGCTGGGTAGGTGATTCTTGGTTTGAGTCCTAGTTCCTTTGCCTTCTGGAATATCCTATTCCACCCCCTTCGATCCCTTAATGTAGAAGCTGCTAGATCTTGGGTTATCCTGATTGTATTTCCACAGTACTGGAATTGTTTCTTTCTAGCTGCTTGCAAGATTTTTTCCTTGAGCTGGGAGTTCTGGAATTTTACCACAATGTTCCTAGGAGTTTCTCTTTTTGGATCTCTTTCAGGTGGTGATCGATGGATTCTTTCAATACTTATTTTGCCCTCTGGTTGTAGAATGTCAGGGCAGTTTTCCTTGATAATTTCATGGAAGATGATGTCTAGGCTCTTTTTTTGATCATGAGTTTCAGGTAGTCCCATAATTTTTAAGTTGTCTCTCCTGGATCTATTTTCCAGGTCAGTTGTTTTTCCCATGAGATATTTCACATTCTCTTCCATTTTTTCGTTCTTTTGGTTTTGTTTGGTGATTTCTTGTAAAGTCATTAGACTCCATCCGTTCCATTCTAATTTTGAGAGAACTATTAAATTCAGTGAGCTTTTGAGCCTCTTTTTCCATTTGGCTCATTCTGCTTTTGAATGCATTCTTCTCCTCATTGGCTTTTTGAACCTCTTTTGCCAATTGAGTGAGCCTATTTTTCAAGGTGTTAATTTCCTCAGCATTTTTTTGGGTCTCCTTTACCAAGGTATTGACCTGTTTTTCATACTTTTCTTGCATCTTTGTCATTTCTCTTCCCAGTCTTTCCTCCACCTGTCTAACTTGCTTTTCAAAATCCTTTTTAAGCTCTTCCAAGGCCTGAGCCAACCCGACACCCCCCTGGGGTGTCTAGGGTACTGAGGAACCGCCCTCCATGTCTTTCCCTGATGGCAAGAATACGTTCTCATCCTCGCCATCAGATCCGAAGGTCGGGATCATTTGCACTTGTTGGACAAAACTCTCTATAGTCTTATTTTTCTTCCCTTTTCTAGGCATTTTCTCAGCCAGTTACTTGGCTTCTGAGATTCCTTTCCACCTCCGCCTGGATCCGCCCAGCTAATGCTTGGCCTCTGAGATTCAAATGCGCTTTCCGCGGCAAGCTTTAGTTCTGGCGCAGGGGTGGGGGCAGGGCCGCCTCCCAAACTCGGTCCCTCAGGGGCTTTCTGCAGAGACTTTCAGGAATGGAGCGGGTGGGGGCGGGGTGGGGGGCCTGCCTCCTATGCTCAGCTCCCTCAGGGGTTTTATTCAGAGGCCTTCAGTAATAGAGCGGGGTGAGGGCAGGGCCGTCTCCCAGGCTCAGCTCCCTCAGTCTGGAAAGACCTTCAGTATTGAAGATCCTACCTGCTGCTGGGGGATTCATGAGTCCTGGGCCACTGCCGCCTCAGCCGCTGACCACGCCTCTGCCCGCCGCTGCTTCCTCCCGAAGGGGCCCGAGTCACGGAGACGCTCCGCTCCCCTCCCCTAGCCCAGCCTTCTTTCTCACTGACCTGTAGCTTCTGTGGGCGGAGGAACTTTCCTGGCTGCCGGAGTTTCCCCTGGGGCTTTCCTCTCTGAAGCCTGCTCGGGTCAGCTTCTCTGGGGCCGCGGCCAGGGCAGCACTGGGGGTGGGGTCCGCTTTCCGGGGCGCGATGGACCGGCTCTCCAGGGCTCAGTGGAACGGAAATCTCTTCCCCTGTGTTTATGCCCCCCCTGCAGTGATTCAGAATTTATGGGGATCTCTTTTTACCTCAATTCCATGGGTTGTGGGCTCGGAGCTCATAAATGTGTGTCCTTCTACTTCGCCATCTTCACTCCACCGAGGAGTTGTTTTCTTTAGTGGAATATTTCCCCCAAATTCAGCCAATTTTTTTTCCAGGTAATTGTTTTATTTCATTTTCTAAGTTGTTGACATTTTTTCTAATTCTCCTGCATAACTCTCATTTCTTTCCCCATTTTCCTATCTCTCTTATTTGAATTTTACATCCTTTTTTGAGCTCTTCCAAGAGAACTGTTTTGGGCTTAAACCCAATTCATATACCCTTTTGAGGCTTCACATGCAGGCATTTTGACGTTGTCCTCTTCCAAATTTGTGTCATGATGTTCTCAGTCATCATAGTAGCTTTCTATGGTCAGGACTCTTTTTGTTTTGTTTTGGTTTTTTTTGCTCATTTTTAAAAATTGAGCTCTGTTTTTGCCACACAGGGAGCATTTTCCCAAGCTTCTGTTGCTAGGGGCCAGGAGTCTGGTCACTGCCTTTCCAGAGGTCCTCTGGTGCTTGCAGCTTGCCTCCAATACTGGAGTGGCCCTGCTTTGTGGTGCCTGTTGTGTTGGGGTTCTGGCATTGGAAATTTACCTTCTGCATTAGCCTTCTGTGTCAGGACCAAGGAGGCCTCAGTTGCTGAGCTCTCCTGTGGCTAAGATACTTCCACTGGCTTGCCCAGATGCCATCTTCACTGTGCTATGCTCCCCTTTTATTCAAATGGGATGGACCTTTTCTGAAATTCTAAGGAAGTCTCCTAGTGTACTTGCAAACCCTGTTTCCTAAGTTTCTCTCAGAAAGACTATAAGTATTGTGACAGAATGTTTAAGAAAGAGATAATAATTAAAATAAAATGTTGAGAAATGAAATCGTTTGCACTGGAAGTTTTGAAGTAATAATTGAGAAAACTACTTAATATGAAGTAATTTTATTATAGAGTCAAGGAGGTCTATGTTTTATCTATTGTCTGTGGTGATCTATGAAGAATATGTAGAGAAGAGAAGAAAGGGATGAGGAAAAATCTTTTGACTGTTAAAACTTTCAATGATATTATAAAGAAGCTTTGAAAAAAAGAATGTTGTGAGGAACTGGCAAGCACAGTGTATTTTGGAAAAACTATTTCCTCTGTTTACTGAAGAGAAGACAAAATGGGAGAAGCAGAACTAATCTTGAGAAATATTACAAGGATTAAAAAAAATTAATTAGTATCTGAAATGAACTCAATGGAATAAAACTAAGTTTCTATTTAAGTGAAAAGAAGCCAACTCCTTTTGAGTTATCTGAGATCTATTGGCAGATTTAGTTGCTTTTAGTCATATTTAGTCAGTCAAAATAATGCAAATAGTTATGTCTATGTTAATTGTGTTTAAATTCATTTCCATGTAGTATATATCCAGTTAATATTTGAATAGTTATTGCTTAAAATTTTTTTTTCTATTTCATTAACTAGTAAGTAACCGGGGTGGGAATATAAGTTAATAAAAAGATTATAATGTATTAATAAGAGACAAAATGACTTTCTAAATCAGTGGTGTTAAACTCTCAAAAAAAAAACCATTCCTATGAGCTGGCTTCATAATGACTTAGAAAAGCATAAATTAAGATTATCTATGCTTTATTGTATTTTTATTTATTTAAAAAATTATTTCTCAATTCCATTTTAATCTGGTTTCAAGAGTACTCAGAGATTTAGACTCAAGAGTTACCTACCTCTGCTCTAAATTAGTGTAAAGTTTGGAAGAATATATGGAAAAAGGGTAAATTTTTTTTTTGTTGAGTGTGGCCAGACTCCAGACTCCATGTAACCACAAACCCTGTTTATCCATTACAACCTATTATATGTGAGGATTTTTGCAGGCTTTTCCTTTTTTTTCTTGTAGTTATGTCTATAAAGATAGAGAGTGATGACAATTGATGATGCTTACTTACATATTTAAATTAATTTAATTTTCTCAGTTTATTATATATTATATAATGTCAATATTTAAAAGTATTGTTAAGTTATATATGCATATATATTTGTCCACATGTAAATATAAACATATATTGACATTTTTGTGTGTACTACGTATAACTTATCAATATTCATTTAAATTATGGCTTTGTAAATTTTTTCCACTAAATTAGATTATTATACAAATAATGATAATAAGCCATAAACAAATCTATTATGAAACAATTCTTTCATATACATACACTTTTATCATCAGCATCAGTTCATATAAATCTTTCCAGACCTCTCTAAAGTCTTCCTCTTGATCATTTCTTACAGAACAATAGTATTCTATTACATTCATATACCACGACTTGTTCAGCCATACCTCTGTTGATATACATCCCATTGATTTCCAGTTTTGGCCAACACAAAGAGAGCTGCTATAAATATTTTGTATATCTGGGACCCTTTCCTATTGTTATGATATCTTGGGGAACCAGACTTAGAAATGGTATAGTTGGATCAAAGGGTATGCATATTTTTGTAGTCCTTTGGGTATAGTTCCAAATTGCTCTCCAAAATGGTTGGATCAGCTCACAGCTCCACCAACAGTGAATTAATTTTCCAACTCTCCTATATCTTCTCCAATATTTGTCATCTTTCTGTTTTGCCTGTGTTAGCCAATCTGATAGGTGTGATGTGGTTCCTCAGAGTTTTGATTTGCATGCCTCTAATAAATAGTGATTTAGAATATTTTTTCTATGATTACAGATAACTTTAATTTCTTCCTCTGAAAATTTATTGTTCATATCCTTTGACCATTTATCAATTCTGAAATGACTTGTATTCTTGTAAATTTGATTCAGTTCTCTATACATTTTAGAAATGAGGCCTTTATCACACACACTAGTTGCAAAATTCTTTCTCTGCTTTCTGTTTCCCTCCTAATCTTGGTTACATTGTGTTTGTTTGTGCAAAGACTTTTCAATTTAATATATTAAAAAATACCCATTTTACACTTAACAGTGTTTTCTATCTCTTTTTTGGTCACATTTTCTCCATTCTCCATCAATCTAACAAATACACTACTCTTTGCTCGCCTACCTTGTTTATAATATCATGCTTTATATCTATATCATGTATCCATTTGGACTTTATTCTTTTGTATGGTGTCAGACATTGGTCTATGACCAGATTCCACCGCACTGTTATCTAGTTTTCTCAGCAATTTAGGAACAGTTTAAAAGAGGAATTCTTTTATATAGATGAGGTGCAAGAGGAAGAATTGATACAGAGGAATTAGATGAGGGAGGAGGGCTGTTAGTTTTAGTAATCTACTTTCAATGGGAATAGGTTTAAGAGGGCACTATATATATATGTACATATGTGTACATATATACATATATATGTGTGTGTATGTGTGTGTGTGTTCAGAAGAGTAAAAAAGTCCTCTAAATTCAGAAGAAACAAAATAATGGAGTTATAGGGAGAGGGGAGAGGACAAGGGAGAGATCTTTAGAGGGGAGAGTGAGGGAATAAATGAAAAGTGGGGTATAGAGGGATGTTTAGATTTATGGGAAGGATAGGGGAGGGATTTTTGGAGATGGGTAGGCAAGTAATATGAGGCCAAGGTAGTGGATGGAAGTACAGTAGAGGAGGCAGGAGGGATAAGAAACAAGAGATATGCACAAACATGAAAACAAATGTCAGAAGTAGCATATTTTTGAGAAAAATATGTGTTTATATGTGTATGCATATTTCTCTAACTATAGAGAAACATATCTAAACTCTATTGTAGCCTTCTGGAGGGGGTGGAGGAGGGAAAAAAGAACAAAGTGAAAAGAGTTATGATGTTAGATTTTGAAATTAATTTAAACATGTGTAAATTGTTTTTAATTTTAAAATATTTATTTTTTAATTCATTTAAAAAGAACAATATGCCCATTACATGTTAACATGAATAACATTTTTTCAATTTTATTATTATTTTTCTTAATGTTCTACAATCACTACCATACAATTAAGATTTTATCCCCCGTACACCAACCCCCCACTACCCCCTCTCTCCCCACGACAGCATACAATTCTGTATAGGTTCTACAAATACTTTCCTATTGAGTACATTTTCACTATAGTCATGCTATGTAGTTGAACTAAAATAAATGGAAGAAATCATATAACAAATCAAAACATAATACACTAAAACACACACATACACAAATATGATCTGCTACATTCTGCGAATGACTTCCATATTTCTTTCTCTGAGCGTGGAAGGCATTTTGCCTTAGAAAACCACCATTGGGATTTATTTTTAAATAAGTTTTTGCGTTCCAAGTCTACCAGAAAAAAAACTCTTGCACAGTGTGGTCTTTGCTGTGCACAAAGTTCTCCTGGTTCTGCTCCTTTCGCTCAGCATCAGATCATATAAG